>OY720441.1:345624990-346824990 GCA_963082915.1 Dolichopus griseipennis
ATAACTTTAAAATCATTCATAATATATGTATTTTGTCTTGAAGATTTCCCACAGCTAATGAGGCTTAAACTCCTAATTTTTTTAATTTTCCTAAAAAAAATTATTTTAAACCATCGCTGATTGCACAAAAAATATCCAATGGTATAATGCAATTATTGTAGCAATTACAATACTTTTCATATATACTGGGTGTACTAAAACAAAGTAAAAATTAAATGTTCTCTTCATTTCCATAGTAACATATATTTCTTTTAAATTTTTTTTTTTTATTTCCATTTTTGAACGATCAGATTGAAATGAAAATGACAAGCAGTTTGAATTTTGTTTTCTTAAAAAACATGTATATATATGTATATATATATATATATATATATATAAAGATGTTTTCGTTGGGCTCTAATGTTATTAAAGTTGCTTCAGTTGTTGGTTCTATTTCTTATTTGAGTAAGATTTTATTTACAAATAAAACACTAAAGGCAATTCTATTTAAAAAAATAATGTTTTGATAATGTGATCTGTGTTTGTATACATTTTAGCACATTTTTTAATCATTATAAAAAAAAATGTTTCAATCAGTTTCATACTTGCTGTCTGTACGTCTGTATATTTGTCTGAATGTTTACAAAACTTAAACATCGTTTGAAGTAAAGCAATTAAATTTTCGGAGTGGATAAGAATAGCTAAAAACTTTTTTTAATAATTTTTTTTCTGTAGTTCCACTCGTTACAGAATTTCAGCCTCCGTAACTTTGAAAAAGCCCTATAATATTAAATTCTAAGCTATAACGTTAAAACTGGAAAAAAAAAAGCTAAATTTCACTTTGAGCTTTATAAATGCAAATAAAATAATTACAAATATATAGTTTTGCTAAGAGGTATTTAAATTTACCGTTATACGAAATTTTTGTGTGAACTGTCAACTGTCAATTTAACTGTAGACATTTTTATTAAGTAATATACTAATATTGAGAACTTTAAAATTATATTTTCACATAATTCATAACAGTTTTCCCTATTATTACAAAGAGCTAGTTAAATTTTAAATTGTATCAAAATTTATTATAGAAAACTTTTCACTTTTGGAAATATGGGTTTGTTTTAAATTCTTGTTTTTTTTCAATACTTGTTTTTTTTTTTTAAACAGGATAATGAACAATTTCAAAATAAACTATTATTATCAATTAAATGATCAATCAACAACATCAATATTAACAGTGTTCAGTATACTAATATAATCACTTATTTCATGATCATCATTCAAAAAAAGTAAAAGAAAAATAAATTAATTGAAAAGTGAACTTAAATTTTTAAAGTTGTATTTTTAGAAAGCTAAAAAAAAAATTTTAAATACTTTACTTCTTTTTTTTTGGCAAATAAGGTTTATTTTTACAATCATTTTAGTTAACTAGAAAATCCCACATTTATTTTTTAAAAAGAACTATATAATCAGGAACTTTATAAATTTTAAATGACAGTTAAAATGTACTAAAAGTTCATTTAAGTGACGCCTTCAAAGGAAAAATTCAAAGGTAAAAAATTTAATGAAAGGTTTTCATTTAACAAGATGAAATATAAAAAATTTAAAAAACTTACCATATATGTTACCTATAACGTAGGTTTATTAATTATTAAATATTATTAAATAATTATTACACCCGTATGACTATATAGTCAAAGGGTATAATAAATTTGCCATTACGTTTGTGACGCAGAGAAGGAGGGGGGGTAGATATAGACTCAAGTGTATGGATCGGATTAGAATCGAAAAATAAATCGATTTAGCGATGTATGTCTGTCCGTCCGCACGATAACTCAAAAACTTAAGGAGCTAGGGTCTTGAAATTTTCGGAAATTCGTTTTTTTGCAATAGCCGTCATCGCTATTTAAATCCAGCCATTTTTGGTCTATGGGTTCGGGTAGCTGCCATAAAACTTCTTTTTTTATATGAGTATTTCTCTGTGCCTATTACAGCTGCGTGTCTGAAATTTTGCCAAAAGTCGTTTAGTTTTATGGCCAAAGTTTCTGCAAAATTTGGTTGGTGTACTGGCAGAGGGTTCGAGTAGCTGCCATACAATCCCTTTTTTTTTATATGAGCATTACACTACACTTAATAAAGCTGTATTTTTTAAATTTTGCCAAAAGTAATTAACCAGATGATATAATGTATATGTTACGGTCATACGGGTATCCCAGAGTTGACACAGTCTACTCTACTACACTCTTCCTCGTTTATTATATTAATTTTAAAATAATAATAATAAATAATTATTTAGACTGTTTCACATGCACTTGACACTAGGGCTTAATCTGTCAAATAGCAGTTTATTACCTGTCAAATTTTTATATTACTCTTGACTATTGTCATAATTTTATAATTTTAGATAAAAATTTATTGTGATAAATAATGCAATAATTTAGTTTTGTTGTGCAAGTGTATAGTTTTTATGTATAGTTTTTGTGTGATAGGGCTGGAAATGATTTTATTTTTTATAAGTCTTAAAATAAATAATTCATTTATAACTAAATTAATTTTTGAAAAATTTGGTTCTATTTACTATGACATTTACACAGTTCGAAACGGAGCCCTCTGTCAAATATAAGCAATATGATAATATATACATAAATATAGGAGTAATAAAACTATAAAATGTATTTGACTTTCAATTCACTTAAATTTATATCACGATCATATTGACAAAATTGTATGTTTAATTTTTTCTCTTTTGTTTTTTATTATTATTCATTCTTTGAATACAGAAGTCAATAGAAATCTATTAAAGAAATCTTTTTAGCCAATTTAAAAAAAAAAAAACAAAGAAAAAAACAAGAATGCGACATTGACATTATACCAATATCTAAATACATATTTGTTAAAGAGTGTTGAACAGAAACAAAACGGAACTGAAAAACAAATAATCGTCACAACTTTTTACTTTAAGACTATTTCTATTTACAATCATTTTCTATCTTTTATGTCAAATCTTCTTTTATTTAATACAACTGCCTGAATACAACATTGCCAACAAAAATTCAAACAAAAAAAAAAAATAAAAATATGTACATATTGGATACAATAAAAAAAAACAACTACAAAATAAAAATTGTTGAAAAAAGAAGTAATGCAACAACAACAACAATGAAAATTGTTAATTGAAAGAAAAATAATTGAAATGAACACAAAGTTGCGGACAACAAAAAAATTACCGCCGATGCGACTTTATAAACTTTTTTTTTGTCAAATATCTACCTATGTGCAGAATTATAAATTTGCCATTACGTTTGTGATGCAGAGAAGAAGGAAGGGTAGATATAGACTCAAAGATATAGATCGGATCAGAATCGAAAAATAAATCGATTTAGCTATGTATGTCCGTCCGTCCGTCCGCACGCACGATAACTCAAAAACTAAAGGAGCTAGGATCTTGAAATTTTCGCAAATTCATTTTTTTGCAATAGCCCTCATCGCTAATTCAGATATTTTGGTCCTTGGGTTCGGGTAGCTGCCATACAACTTCTTTTTTTATATGAATATAACCCTTTACTTATTTAACCTGGATAAATGAAATTTTGCCGAAAGTAGTTTAGTTTTACGGCCGGGTTTGTGCAAATTTTGGTTCGTCTACTGCAGTGGGTGCGATTTGTTGCCAAACAACTTCATCTTTTATATGAGCATTTCTCTATACATAATAAAGCTGAATGTTTGAAACTTTGCCAATAGTAGTTAACTTTAATCGCAAACATTTTATTAAAGTATGGTTGGTGTAGTGAAAGAGGTTCGAAGAGGTGCCTTTATTGTGTATTTAATATTTCGCCAAAAAGTAATTAACCATTTAAAATTAATTATAATGTCTATATTACGATCATACGGGTACTCAGAGTTGACACAGTCTACTCTACTACACTCTTCCTCGTTTTTTTGTAATTTCTCTACTTCTGTTTTGAATTGGATATGCACTGTACCAACTACCTATGTGCAGAGCTGATCTTGTAAAATTTATCTAGCAAATAATTTATTTTTATATACCAATTACCAATATACTCTTTTTTTATGAAAATTGCGTGTATTGTATTTTGTAACACAGCATTCTCTATCGGATCGTACAGCACAGTGGTACACTGGAATACAGTATCAAAAAACTGTAAAACAAAAGAGTTGGAGAAAAAACATGAGTGCAAATAGTAAAAAATTATACACTAGTCAGTATACAATATAGAAAAGTTTGTATATTTAAATACAATATTAAAGGTTATTTATACAACATTAGTATTGATGTATAATTTTTTTTTTAATTTTAGAAAAAATAATTAAAAAAAACTCCCAGAAATGGATCTTGGAACATGTACAAAGATTTTTTTTTAAAATTTCTAAATTTCGATTTTTTTTAATGGGGTAACCATTGAGCCTACAATATAGTCATGACACAAAAATTTTGTTTTCAAATTATACGCTACAGGATATGGTAACCTTAATTGCAAATCACCCTATATATTAATTTTAACAATTTTTATGTATGTATATAAATAGTTAATACGAAATTTAGTAAAATAATCTTATACATATATATTTATAGAAATAATATAAATTGCACATTATGTATAGTTAAGGTACTTACATTCCATTTTTTCGAACATCACTGCCCATTTGAGCGCCATTTTTATACCATACGGGATTTGTAAACGTACATTTAATATTCACCTTCGTATTGACGGAAATTCTTTCTTGAATAAAATTATTTTGTTCTGAAATTAAAAAAAATATTAATAGAAACTTTTCATAATATTTTACATTTAGTATTTCATTTAAAATTAATTATTATCATAAATTGACTTTAAATTTAAAAACAAGTTTTTATGATACCAAAATAAATTAAAAACAAGTAAAGAAACAGTCAGTCGGTGCAACCGACTTAGAAATACCCTACACCTATTTGGTTCAAATTTAAGGACATATCCATAAGTCATTTTAACACCATAAAAGCTGTTATTAATTTGATCGTAAGACATAGCTAACCAAATTAACTTTATAATACTAAAAACATTTTCTAATTACACTATCTATTAAAAAATATTACAAAATCTTACTAATTTATCTATTTAAAAATATTAAAAAACAAACAAACTTGAAATAAATGAAAATATATTTATTCCAATTCAATTACAAAATGAAAAAATTATAATTGTTAAATTTTGTGATAAAAAGATAATCACAGCATAATATATTTAATAATCCAAATTTTTAAAAATTGCAATTATTTTAAATGGTTAGTTTATATACCTAATAGAAAAGCTTATAAACGCAAAATATGCAATAAATGTACTTCTAAAATACAATTACAAATTTTTAACTTTTCATATAATTCATTTAAATATTCATTTAAATGCAGCAAGTACCTTTGAACATAGCTGAACCACTACAATTTAGTCTAGATTTCGGAGACACATAGGACATAGGAAATATATTCTTTGGCTTTGAAATTAAACTCGACCAGAACCAATTCGCATGGTACTTTCATTACTAGTAACCTAGAGTTTAAATTTCATCAAAATACCGGCATTATTTTTTGAGTTATGGTGTTTTTAAGATATATGTTTTTTAGTCCTTGAACTTGTCAAGGGTTCCAGAACCCGAAACCATGGTACGATTTCGCCGATATGCAGTCCCGTAATACTTTCAATACTAGTTAACCCTTGTATACAATTGGAACGTTCTATCTTAATTTTAAGTTACTAGTTTTATTAATTTCGATGATAAGCTTTTACACATTTGGGGGTCTAAGAGAGGTCCTGAACCATCACTCCAAATGATCCCAAATTAGGGGGGCACGGAAGAAATAGTAAAGAACACCCTGGGCCAAATTTGAAGCTTCTACATTTGTTTCAAGTTACTATTTTTATTAATTTCGAAAATATGCTTTAAGGTCCTCGGATCTGAGTGGCTGGTCCCCGACCCACTAGTCCAATGGGGCTCAAATTTCAAAGACACTTACGCAATAGGAAGGGACACCCTGATACCAAATTTGGAGGTTATATCTTCATTGGTTTCGGAATTACGCTAGTTTGGCCTAAATTCGATCAAAAAGTTCTCAGTTCCGAACCCATTGTCCAATCCTTACCGTACGTAATCACCGCCGTAGTTTCATCACCAATAACCTACAGCACAAATTTCATGAAGATAGACTCATTAGTTGTTGAGTTATCGTGATTTTTAATATATGTTCGTTATCCCTGACACCGACTAAAAGGTCCAGAATCCGAACCCATGGGTGATTTCGCCCTTATACAGCCCGCGCTTTACTTATAGTACTAGTTAAGTTGTACACAATTTGAACGGTCTATCTTAATTTTAAGTAAATATTTATAGTAATTTCGATTATAAGCTTTTAAAACTTGGGAGGTCTGAGAGGGGTACTGAACCACCTCTCCAATTGATCCCAAATTAAGGGAAGACGCAAGAGATAGTAAAGAACACCCTTGTGGCAAATTGGAAGCTTCTACATTTTTTCAAGTTGTTATCTTTATTAATTTTAAAGATATGCTTTAAGGTCTTCGGAAATGTGTGGCTTGTCCCCGACCCTCTACTCCAATGAGGCCCAAATTCCCAAGACGATTCGGAAATGGGAAGGGACACCCTGATACCAAATTTGGAGGTTCCATCTTCATTGGTTTCGTAATTATGCTCGTTTGGTCTAAATTCGATCAAAAAGTTCTAGGTTCCGAACCCATGGTCCAATCCCGACCTTACGCAATCCCCGAAGTAGTTTCATTACTAGTAACCTACAGCACAAATTTGATGAAGATAGCGTCATTAGTTGTTGAGTTATCGTGATTTTTTATATATGTTTGTTAGCCCTTCGATCGATTAAAAGGTCCAAAATCCGAACCCATGGGCCGATTTCGCCCATATGCAATCCCCGCCGTACTTTCAGTCTTAGTAATCTACAGTTAAAATTTCATCAAGATAGCTCCATTATTTTTTGAGTTATCGTGCCTACGGACGGACGGACGGACGGACGGACGGACGGACTGACGGACGGACGGACGGACATGGCTATATCAACTAAGGCGGTCACGCTGATCACAAATATATATACTTTTCCATATCTAGCTCGCTTCCTTTAGGTGGTTACAAACACCATACCAAAGTTAATATACCCCTTTACCTATTCTATAGGTGTAGGGTATAAAAATATGATGCATTACTGAATTACAAAATTTTTAAAAAATATCAAAACAGCGGGTAAGAGTCTGACATGGCCGACTATATCGCGATTCGAAAAAGATGTAAGAGAGTTATCAATAAGCAAAAATTCTTATTTAACCGAGGGTTAAAACGTAAATTCTTGCATATGCCTAAGAATAGCAAATTGTTTTGGATGTTTGGAAAAAAATCTAAAATTGATAAAAACAACTCATATTGTGTCAGATTCAAAAGAGAATGCGAATTTGTTTGGCAAAACAATATTCATTCAACTCATCACTGCCACAATCAACTCAAAGGCCACCAAATATTGCAGAAGTTGGCTGCTCCTTTGGTAAAATTTACTTTAGGACGCGAGCAGTGTTGAAAAACTTGAAGAATTTTGATACAAACAAATCAGCCGGTCCTGATGGAATCACAACGATGATTCTTAAGAAAACCTATTCTACCATTTTAAAATCTCTACGCATCTTCTTCTATATCCTTTACTTCGGGTACTCATCCTGCCAAATGGAAGATTTCGCACGTTTTTTCAATTCCAAAAAAAGGTAATAAAAGCGATCTCTCAAACTACGGCCTTTTAGCTATAACTTTGGTCTTTTCCTCAGTAATGGAAAAAATCATAAACCGAAAGCTATTGAAATACAAGGATCATAAAGGTTTGCTTCGTGATCGACAATACGGGTTCAAAGCCCTTCGTTTAACTGGTGATCTCATGACTTACCTTTGTGAAAGCTCAATTTTAGTATCTACCATTCTGGTGAATCTGATTTTGTAGCGCTGGATATTTCTAAAGCTGTATGACATGCTGCTTTGTTAGCAAAATGCAAAGCTTTACGGTTAGTTAGAACCTAAATGGAATGGAGATCTTTCTTAAATGGATTGGAGATTTCCTTTCGAATCGTACGATTCGAGTACTGGTCGATGGTTTATCATCTGATAAATTTGAACTAAAAACTGGTGTCCCTCAGGGATCTGTTCTATGTCCTACCCTTTTCTTAATAATCATCAATGATCTTTAACTTCTAATCCAATTCACAGTTTCCATACGACAGTACCCTTGTAACTTCCTATGAATTTCATAGCTGCTGTAACATTAATCGTCAGGTTATTACATCAGCAAAAAATTTCATTGTCAGTGAGCTAAATAATGATTTAGAAAAAATTCATACATAGGGTGAAAATAATCGTGTTGAATTCAACACGAAGAAAACCCAATGTTGCGAAAAACATTAGCTTCCATTCCAAACCTGATTTTTCAAAGAGAAGCTTTGCAGCACTCAAAAAACTTAAACATTTTGGGCATTGAGTTAAACTAAAAATTGATTTGATCAAATCACATTTTTATATATAGCTAAAGACGCAGCTAAGTTAATTTGCTAAAACTTAATTTTCTTCACTTGATCTTTTTATTATCTATAAAACATATTTTAGACCAAAAATGAATTATAATGCACATGTTGTGCAAGGCACAGTTATTCATCTTATAAATGATCCCAGTGATACCTCAACGCTCCCTCCACTTAGCCATAGGCACACAGTCTGATCATCAAGCCTTGTCAAGTGGGGACGAACACCTTTTCTAAAGAAATAAAACAATTAATGCCTTTACTCAAAGTTTTCCAATGTGGAACAAGGAGTGCAACGGATGCTTATCCCTACTGTGGAGACTATGGAAACATATTCCGTCCAATGTGTTCCCTAAAGTTGGTATTTCGTATGTGTACGACTTAATTAAATTTAACAAGAATTTTAATTTTTTTTTCCATAATATTCCTCCAAATTTTCTCCATTCGCCGTAGTTCAAAAGCTCAAACCTCCACATAATCACAAAATCCATTTTCCCATACCTGTAACTAAACTGTACATTTATATCACAGGTTCCTTCCTAAAGTTTGGTTCAAAAAAGGTGTGTTTTGGTGCGTTAAAGTCGCAGACTACCTAAAAAACAGCGCACAGTTTCAATGTGTGGCTTTCAAACGTTCTATTCCCTTCTAAAAAAAAAAAAATATTAAAATCTAAAAAATTAGAATTATCTAATAATTCGAATTATGGGCTCATAAGAATAAACTTTAATCGAAAATTTACAAAAAAATAATCGAAAATTTACAGAAATAAAAAATTTTATAAATATCAAAAGAATAAATTTTAAGTTTTAATACGAAAGCTCAAAAATATCCGTTAAAATGATAAGATATTGAACTGATATCTATATTGATAAGATATTAATAATTTATTATAAATTTAAAGTAAAATTTTGCGGAATTAGTTTAATTTTAAACAAGATAGGGTTAACACATTTTACAAATTTTAAAATTAATAAAAAAAATATATATTAAAAATTATTGTCTTAAAAAAATAAAAAAATTAATAAAATTTTTTAATACGTAGTTTTGAAAAGAAATTAGTAATTAATAGCTACTAAATATATTCGAATGACGAATTAAAATGACGACTTTACCTGATTTTAATGAAATAAAATCAATATTATTTAAGGAAACTGGGATTGAAGTAAAAGAAAATGATAATTTTTTAGAATTACAAGTTGGTTCAAAAGAAAAATATTACGCCTTACGTACAAGTTCAGGAATTTTATTGAATATAATATACTTTACTATTACAAACACACAAATACAATCAAAATGTCCTTTAAGTTGTATTTGGTCTAGCAATTCAACTGAATGTAATGGTCATGAAATCAATGATTTCATGGAATCGGTTAAAAATTTTAAAATAAGTCGTAAACATATAGTATTCGATAATTTGGGACCATTTACAAGTCTTTTTGTTTATTGCTTCAAAAAATATGATCATGTTAATATTTATTTAATTTCTGACGGCACTTTACATGGAGAAATAGAATTTTTTAAAACGTACTCATTTAAAATTTTAGAGATACTTGAACACTTTCATAAGAGCGGTAATATTAAATCAATGGAATTAATCCTGTTTAAATTCAATGATATTTACACATATTTAATTACAAGTCTTTTAAGACAAGTATCGAATAACATCATTGTAATGGATAATAAAAATACGATAACAACCCTCGCAAATTTTATAGAAATGCTTTGGTCTATACATAGGTCTATACATATATATTGTATACAATTGTAAAATTTTTAAAATTTTTTTAATATTTTTAATATAGATCTGCTGATGTAATGCCTGATGATATGAAGGGCTTTATCGATAAGTGAATCTTTATTAAAATTTTATATTTTTATAATAATAAATTATATTTTTTAGATGTAAATCAGACTCAAAATTGTTACCTGCAGAGCTATTAAAACATAGATTCTTTCAGGGAGAAAAAAAAATTTTAAATAGTGATATTAAATCAAGATTAAATATAGATTTTAAGATCCTAAAAGAGGTGGGAAAAGGCGCTTTTGGAAGAGTTATAATGGTAAAATTATTATTTAGATATCAAATTGATTTAATTGATTAGGAAAATTTTCGGATTACATTGTTTTAGGTAAAACATCTATTAGATAATCAATTGTATGCTATCAAAAGAGTACCAATAAAAAATGAAAAAGAATTTAATGATAAAACAAAAGAAATTGATTTATTAGCCCGGCTTACTCATGAAAATGTTGTTAGATATTATAATAGTTGGATAGAGGAAGCTACTGAAGATGATTTTGATGAGAGTGTAATTATTTATTTATTTAATAAATAAAATCAGGGTTCATAAAACTATATTTTTTAATAACAGAGTTCGGATGGAACAGGATCAGAAATGACAGATAGCATAAATCAAATCAACAGTACATTAAATTCTGTACATTTTTTTAATAAGATAATGTGCATTCAAATGGAATTTTGTGAAAAATCAACATTACGACTAGCAATCGATAAAGATCTTTCTATTGACCATAAAAGACGTTTATTGCTATTTAATGGAATACGTAATGGCTTATTTTATATTCATTCACAGCATATCATACATCGTGATTTGAATCCTCGTAATATATTTATAAATTCAAATGATCAAATAAAAATTGGTGACTTTGGACAAGCAACTACAACATTTTTAGTATTAAAATCTAATAGTATGTAAAAACTTAAACATATTTATAATTAAAATTCGGTATATTGTTCCAAATATTCAAAAATTTTTATTGCAATTTTAGATACATATAAGCCTGATCCGTCTAAAGTCGGAACATTTTTATATATTGCACCAGAGTTAATGGAAAATACTTCTTCAAAAGACTATGATCAACGGGTTGATTTATATTCGTTGGGTATAATTTACTTTGAAATGTGTAATCCTCCATTTAAAACCGATATGGAACGTTATGAAAAAATTGAAGCGTTAGTAAATGGCAAGATAGTTTTAAATTTTAGACCTGATAGATTTAAATATGATGAATACAATGTAAGTCTTTTCTTTTATTTGAATTTTATTTATTAAACTTAATTTCAGGTGATCAAGGCATTAGTGAGAAAGAATTCGTATCTAAGAATGACTGCATGTCTAGAGTTGTCTATGTTAGATCCAATATTTGATAATTGGAAATTAATATAATACATATTATAATAGATGTATTTAATTTTTTCAATGCTCTATCATCAAGAGAATATTATAAAACTTTTTACAGGTGTAAGAAAGATAAAAACAAAAATATTTCATATTGTTTAAATGGTGACCAGTCATAAATTTCACAAATTGAGTTAAAGGTCTTTAAGGGACAAATAATACTAATGGCGGTGCAAAAAAAAAGTTCGATTAAAATATTTCTTCGATATTAAAAATTACATAATTTCACTTCGGAAAGAAGAATGAAAAAATTTAGACTCTAAATTTGAAGGGATTTTATAGTTAGTTTCAAAATCAGAATTGCCGCTTTTTTCAGAATATTACAAAAATATTCTGGAATATGCGGATATTTCTAATTTTGAAGCCAACTTTATAACCTCTTCTAATTTACCGCATTTGCCTAAGACATAGGTATAATCTATTAGTTTAATCCAGAAGCCCAATAGTCAAGAGTCTTCTTATGATCTTATGACTAACAAATTAAGTCGCAAATCCCTTAGGGGACTCATGACATGCCACCATTTTAATACTTATAACAAAAATAAAATAAGTTTTATCATAATAAGTTCCCAAAATATAAACAAAATATAGAATATAAAAATAAATTTGTCAAAAATATATCAAACAAATAAAAAAACAAGTAAAGAAACAGTCAGTCGGTGCAACCGACTTAGAAATACCCTACACCTATTTGGTTCAAATTTAAGGACATATCCATAAGTCATTTTAACACCATAAAAGCTGTTATTAATTTGATCGTAAGACATAGCTAACCAAATTAACTTTATAATACTAAAAACATTTTCTAATTACACTATCTATTAAAAAATATTACAAAATCTTACTAATTTATCTATTTAAAAATATTAAAAAACAAACAAACTTGAAATAAATGAAAATATATTTATTCCAATTCAATTACAAAATGAAAAAATTATAATTGTTAAATTTTGTGATAAAAAGATAATCACAGCATAATATATTTAATAATCCAAATTTTTAAAAATTGCAATTATTTTAAATGGTTAGTTTATATACCTAATAGAAAAGCTTATAAACGCAAAATATGCAATAAATGTACTTCTAAAATACAATTACAAATTTTTAACTTTTCATATAATTCATTTAAATATTCATTTAAATGCAGCAAGTACCTTTGAACATAGCTGAACCACTACAATTTAGTCTAGATTTCGGAGACACATAGGACATAGGAAATATATTCTTTGGCTTTGAAATTAAACTCGACCAGAACCAATTCGCATGGTACTTTCATTACTAGTAACCTAGAGTTTAAATTTCATCAAAATACCGGCATTATTTTTTGAGTTATGGTGTTTTTAAGATATATGTTTTTTAGTCCTTGAACTTGTCAAGGGTTCCAGAACCCGAAACCATGGTACGATTTCGCCGATATGCAGTCCCGTAATACTTTCAATACTAGTTAACCCTTGTATACAATTGGAACGTTCTATCTTAATTTTAAGTTACTAGTTTTATTAATTTCGATGATAAGCTTTTACACATTTGGGGGTCTAAGAGAGGTCCTGAACCATCACTCCAAATGATCCCAAATTAGGGGGGCACGGAAGAAATAGTAAAGAACACCCTGGGCCAAATTTGAAGCTTCTACATTTGTTTCAAGTTACTATTTTTATTAATTTCGAAAATATGCTTTAAGGTCCTCGGATCTGAGTGGCTGGTCCCCGACCCACTAGTCCAATGGGGCTCAAATTTCAAAGACACTTACGCAATAGGAAGGGACACCCTGATACCAAATTTGGAGGTTATATCTTCATTGGTTTCGGAATTACGCTAGTTTGGCCTAAATTCGATCAAAAAGTTCTCAGTTCCGAACCCATTGTCCAATCCTTACCGTACGTAATCACCGCCGTAGTTTCATCACCAATAACCTACAGCACAAATTTCATGAAGATAGACTCATTAGTTGTTGAGTTATCGTGATTTTTAATATATGTTCGTTATCCCTGACACCGACTAAAAGGTCCAGAATCCGAACCCATGGGTGATTTCGCCCTTATACAGCCCGCGCTTTACTTATAGTACTAGTTAAGTTGTACACAATTTGAACGGTCTATCTTAATTTTAAGTAAATATTTATAGTAATTTCGATTATAAGCTTTTAAAACTTGGGAGGTCTGAGAGGGGTACTGAACCACCTCTCCAATTGATCCCAAATTAAGGGAAGACGCAAGAGATAGTAAAGAACACCCTTGTGGCAAATTGGAAGCTTCTACATTTTTTCAAGTTGTTATCTTTATTAATTTTAAAGATATGCTTTAAGGTCTTCGGAAATGTGTGGCTTGTCCCCGACCCTCTACTCCAATGAGGCCCAAATTCCCAAGACGATTCGGAAATGGGAAGGGACACCCTGATACCAAATTTGGAGGTTCCATCTTCATTGGTTTCGTAATTATGCTCGTTTGGTCTAAATTCGATCAAAAAGTTCTAGGTTCCGAACCCATGGTCCAATCCCGACCTTACGCAATCCCCGAAGTAGTTTCATTACTAGTAACCTACAGCACAAATTTGATGAAGATAGCGTCATTAGTTGTTGAGTTATCGTGATTTTTTATATATGTTTGTTAGCCCTTCGATCGATTAAAAGGTCCAAAATCCGAACCCATGGGCCGATTTCGCCCATATGCAATCCCCGCCGTACTTTCAGTCTTAGTAATCTACAGTTAAAATTTCATCAAGATAGCTCCATTATTTTTTGAGTTATCGTGCCTACGGACGGACGGACGGACGGACGGACGGACGGACGGACTGACGGACGGACGGACGGACATGGCTATATCAACTAAGGCGGTCACGCTGATCACAAATATATATACTTTTCCATATCTAGCTCGCTTCCTTTAGGTGGTTACAAACACCATACCAAAGTTAATATACCCCTTTACCTATTCTATAGGTGTAGGGTATAAAAACGCGTCTTGTATATTGAAAAATAAATTTATTAAAATAAATATAAATTATGTATTTTATTAATATTAAAAAATTAAAAAACACTTTTTTTAATTTTAAGAAAATTCCTTGTAATTTGTTGTAAAATTCAAAATAGATAGAACTTGAAATTACTTCAAAATAAATTTGAATATCTATTGATCATCAGATGTTTAAAAATAGAGAATTTTCAGCTTTTGACTCTTTAAAGCTCTAAAACAAAGAATGACACAAAAATATTATATATTCATAAATGATTCGGCTACCCGAATCTACGCCCCAGGAATTTTGGCCCCAAAAAAAAAAATGAAAAAAGGCCCCAAAATGTTGTATGAAATTGGGGTCATTTCATTTTTAAATTTTAGGGTCAAAATTCATTTTTTTTTGGGGCCAAAATTCATATGAATAAGCGTAAAACTTTGCTTTTGAATCCAACTCTAAAATCCCTCCTAATACAGAATCCCACATACACATAATAAATATTCTGGAAAAAGCGGCAATCCTGATTTTGAATTCAACTTTAAAATCCCTCCTAATTCAGAATCCCACATATACACATATATAAATATTCTGGAAAAAGCGTCAAACCCTGCTTTTGAACCCAATTCTAAAATGCCTCCTTTTAGAGATTATAGGGATTCCTTTTTAGCAATTTTAGAGTTGGATTCAAAATCAGGATTTCCGCTTTTTCCAGAATATTTATATATATGTACATGTACGTGAGATTCTGAATTAGGAGGGATTTTAGAGTTGGATTCAAAATCAGGGTTTCAATAATTTGTTTAGCGGGAGTTTGGGGGCGGTAGCCCCCACTATTTTTAAATTTTTATTTGTTGAAATATGCATGTAAAAAATTACTGTTTTTAAAAAATAGTTTATCATAAAATTTTGATTTTTGGAATTTTTTTTTTTGGAATTATTTGTTTTGGAAAAATAAAATTAAATTGGGGCCAAAATTCATATGAATTTAGGCCCCAAAAAATAAAATTAAATTGGGGTCAAAATTCATTTTTTTTTGGGGCCTAAATTCATATGAATTTTGGCCCCACATTTTAGGCCTTTTTTCATTTTTTTTTGGGGTCAAAATTCTTGGGGCGTAGATTCGGGTAGCCAAATGATTCATACATATTTCGAAGAATCTAACTTCTGTCAAAATTGCCATTTTTTAACTTTAACCGTTTAGAAAATTTCAGGATGCGTTCAGAAATTTTGCAAAAAAATTATTTTCACATTACAATAAAATAAAATACCATATGACCAAATCATTTAATTTATTTTAAACATATTTATGATAGACCCTTTTGTTCGACGTTTCGAGATTAAAGATACATTTTTAAGAACATATATAATTTAACAAATAATGTAAATATCGGATATTTATAATATAAATATATATTAACCATTTAAATAGGAGTTGTATATTCATTACGATTGGACAAATTTGGTAAAGTTTAAATTACATACGCTTTAAGTGCAGAATTTTGATAAGAATGTGGACAGACAAACAGATGGACCGAGAGAAATTGAGAAGTTGAAAATGCTACTTCTAAAAAAAAAAAAACAAAATATAATTAAATATTCTGTGTGCATACATTCGAATTATTTATTTTAAAGAATTTTGTTTTGGAATAAATGGCATGTCAATGTTGTCGCATAATTTTCAAAAAAGGGACAAAATAATTATGTGAAAAATTTGAATTTTAAAATAAATAAATTTGGTTTGATTGTTTGAGTATTAGGTTGATGTTTCAAAATTTCTTTTTGTCTTTAGTTGTTAGATGGAACATCATATTTAAAATTGCAGTATTTTTATCTTAGCTTTAAAACCAGCTTCGATTCATTAAAATTTACAGGGATATTAATTTTTATAAGAATAATATTAAGTTTAAAACATAGAAATGTATATTATAAATGTCGCTTATGAAACCGAATAGAATTTCGAAAACAAACTACTGAATTATATTAATTATTGGTATTAGTCTTAATGAATTTCAAATACAGGGTGGCGTATAAGTAACGTTATAATTTTATATAATGCATAAATGTTTCATCAATCTTCCAAATTAAGAAAAAATTTTTTGAAATATAGTGTTGGAGATTTTAATTTTGTATATTAAAAAAAATTTTTAACAGGTATTCAACTAACAGATTCTTGAGAATAGAAAAATTTTAATTTTTTACCACTTACAGTTCTTTAACAGGGGACGTGATAAAAAAAGTTTTTAACCGTCTCGTATAATTTTCTGACGATCTAATTCCACTTTAAATTTTAAATCTCTAGCTTAAACCTTTAAGAAGATATGCGAGGCCAAAAATTTTTGTAAAAATTGTGTTTTGGATAACGGTAATATTTTAAAAATTTAAAAAACTTAACTAGTAAAGTAGCTGTGTTTTACTTTTTTCAGATTGAAAATAAATCTTATAGAAATCTTGTTATAAAAATTTAAATGAAGTGCATTTTTAGACTTTGGGGGACTGCAGTTCTGTTACGGGTGGGGTTACAGAAAAAGAATTCTTCCATGAAATTTTTTTTTTTTTGCAATACCTATGTGTAGTTAAAATTTCTTTTCTCTATTTCAAATGGTGTAAAAGTTTTTGTAAACATACGGACGGACGGACGGACGGACAGAGTGAAACTATATAGACACATTTTTACAAAATCTTTTGAAAATTTACTAAATTTAAAAAATTTTTTTTTTTATTTTACAGAATTTAATAATATATAATATAATTGTTAAATACATTTGAATCTTATATGTACACATAATTGTAAAGTACATATTACTCCAAGATCCAAGAGTGCTTCTCTTTTTAATTCAAAAAAAAAAAAAACATCCAACAACCTTTTATAATTTGGTTTAATGATTAATTGGGAGTACAAATACATTATACATTTTACATTATAGATTAAATTTGAATATTAGATATACCCTTGATTACGGGCTATTTTAGTATAGTTATGTTTGTTACTAGTTTGTATATTTATTATTAATATCAATGCAATATAAATTGCACGCGTGCTCATCGTATATATTTGTTCATATTTTGATAATAATATGTTATGATTATATTATTTATTCTTGATTATATGTTTCTCATAGGTTTTTTTTTTGTATATTTATTTTATTAAATATATTTAATGTTGCGGTTGTTGTTATCTTCAATTCAATATAAAAAAGACCGGAAATTGTAGAAAATTCACGTTTCTTTAGTTTTTAATTTCTTTATATTTTTAGCACATTTCCAAAAAATCTTGTAAAAATGTGCCTATATAGCTTCACTCTGTCCGTCCGTCCGTCCGTCCGTATGTTTACAAAAACTTTTACACCGTTTGAAATAGAGTAAAGAATTTTTAACCATGGGTAGTTTTTGCAAAAAAAATAATTTCGTAGAAGAATTTTTTTCTGTAGCCCCACCTGTTACGTGGCTACAGCCCCCAAAGTTGGAAAAAGCCCTATATTTAAATTGTTATAACAAGAGTTCTTTTAGATATATTTTCAATCTGAAAACGGCAAACGATAGCTGGTTTCATAAGCTTTATAAATTTTTAGGGTTGCCATACGGTACTAAAATTTACCATTATATAAAACTCAATTTTTGCAAAATTTTTGGTACCATATATCTCCCAAACGGTTTAAGACAGGGTCTTGAATTTTGGGAGAAGTTAGATCCTCAAAAATTAGTCGGAGTCGGTTAACAAAATTTTTTTGTCAAGCCTCCTGTTTAGGATCTATAAGGGCTCGAAAATTTAAATTTTACCATTTTTAAGCACCTGTAACTTGAATACCTGGCCAATTTTTTTTTTATTAATACACAAAATTTAAAGGTCTAACATTATATTTTAACATATGTTAAAGGTTTTTCTTAAATTTAAAAGCGGTTCCTTAAATTGAAGAAAGTGTCTCTCAGTTTTACCCATTTTTGCTTAGATTGTATATTTTCTAAATAAAATTCCAAATTTGTGTTCACAATTTAATTCCTAGAACCTGAAAAATGGAGGGGGATTGAGGGGGTGGGGAGTAGTTAGATGAAGTTAGATCCTTGAGAAACTTGGCAACCTTCCCCATTGAAGGGCTATAACAACTTTAAAATAAAAACTTAACTGTTAGCAGTAAATTTTATAAGTAAGCAGTAACTATTTCCAAGTAAATATTTCCAAAGTAAAACTCAGTATGTAATATGTACAATATAAATTTGAAAATATACTTTTTTAAAAATCCTTGGTTTTTTTCATCACTTGTTTATACATAGTTTTAGTTTTAGTTTTTCATTGTACGAGTATATTATATTCCCTCGTTTTTTGTTCCTTTTTAAAGATTTTAAAATTAAAGGAAAGTAAAAATATAGAAATTATTATAGAATATTTCTTATGAGCAAAATACAAAAAAAGTCTAAGAAATAAATATAAAAAAAAAATTCTTTTCAAACAGGAAGGAAAGCATACAGTTCTGTTATGAATGCAGAATGATCTTCATAATTATTTGTTTTTATATTGTAAAATTATAATTATATGCATTTGTTAATGTATATAATATAAACGAATGTATTATTGAAACACTTGTGTAATTTTTTTAATACAATGTATGCTCCGATATTTATATTTAAACAGACATTCAAGAAATATTATTAAAGGAGTTGGTACTTGAAAAATGAATGAAAAAAAAAACATCATTCCATATAAAATTTAAATGAAAAGTTTATATTAGCGGAATCTTTTGTATTTAGTCTTAATGATCAGTGATCAGTTTCTGGGTGAGGTGATATGAGATACAAATCAATATGAAATAACTGTTCAATGCAATTAAATTACAAATTATTTACTAGTGTCGCGGAACGTTTAAAATTCGAACGATTATCGCACTCAAATTATTAATTTTTCAAAAAAAAAAATAACTGAGCCGCGACCGACAGTTTTGTGATCGAATAAGCCAAGCCATTTAATTTGTATTAGTGTTCGAAATAAAAATTAAAGTGATTTTCGCACTCAAATTATTATTTATTCATAAAAAAATAATTGAGCCGCGACCGGCAATATTGTGATCGAATAAGCCAAGCCATTTAATATATATTAGTGTTCGAGCTCAAAATTAAAGCGATTATCGCACTCAAATTATTAATTTTTCAAAAAATAATAATTGATCCGCGGACGGCAGTTTTGTGATCGAATAAGCCGATTTGTATATATAATGAAGATGATTTATTTGTTATGTACAATTCCCTGTCGCATGCAATGTGATAAGCGAATGTGTCAGCTTCTTTTTTTGAGTGTGATTCAGGCTATCCTTTTTAATTGTGACACGTTTATATATTTATGTAATATTAAGATACAATTATGATATTAATGATATTTTTTTGTTAATATATGATGTGATCTAGGTTTAAACCTTAAATTTGATTAAAAGGTTGGCACCCTAACCCCAACGTTATCAGGTCAGATGATTCTTAGTAATAATAAGTATTTTAAAAGTTTATTTTTTTAAGTGTTAACTAACTATTCAACCAAAAGGCTTTTAAGTCAATCAATACTATAGTGACATGTTGGAACGTTCCTCCTGTATTATTTTGTTATTATTAAATTAGAAATGACTTTAATGAATTCCATATACAATTACTAGGTGAGATAGTACTACTAATTATAATATGTAAAAACGTCTTAGATTTTCAATAGTTAAATCCAACTCAGTTATATATTGTAAAAACATATAATTTATAAGGTATTTCTGTATCTGCGAGTTATATTATTAAATTAAATTATTTTTTTTTTTTATATTTTGCATTTGCTTATATTGTTATATTAATGTATTTTTTTTTTAATGAACCCAATGTTGAATGGTAGCAGAGTTATTTCCCTTTTACCACGGGCCTCTTGAATGAAAGATTGGCACTCTAACCCTTGTGCCACCCAGCCGTTCAATTTTATATGCAAAACCTGTAATTATATATTAAAAAAAATGTTTTTTCCCGAAAACAAAATTGAACTACGTACTTAGTTGATGAACAATTTCCGGTGTATATAGTTATAATAAAATAAAGGTTTATCTATTTGATAATTCTTTAAAATATTTATTTATTAATATTGATTTATTAGTTTAATTGTTATGACATTTTTTGAAAAAAGGGGTGAAAATTGTCAGTAATAAAAAAATTTTGAATTAGAAGTGATTTAATATATGGTTATCACTTCTTTAAGAAATTGAATATAAAACTCTCTTGTGGGGGAGAAGAAATTAAGGTGACTAAAAACAAAATATTTTGATAATAATTCAACAGATAATTTTGTAATTTGAATTTTAATTAATTTTTTAGGTGTAAGTATCTCATAGGTTTAATTTAAATTTTTTGTTTTTAAAATATTAAAATAAATTTTACATTGTTTAACTTTACTGTAATTAAATATGATGATTGAGCTCTGGTTCCGGTGAAGGAATTTTTAAAATTTTGGTAAATTTAATTGAAAAAAAAAGATTTATGACATAAAATTAAAATAAAAAAGGAAATGAAATTGATTAGAAAGGAAATAGATTTTTTTTTTTCGGAAAATTATATTTAATATAATATTAGACAGACAGTCATTGCAGTTAAATTCTAATTTAGAACAGAATGTAATATTTTATTTTATCTATTTGTGTGTTAGTAATCTGTTATTAGTTTTTATATTATGGAACGAATGTGTAATTTATGAACACGTGCTGTTTAATAGTTGTGATACATTTAAGGCAATGGCAATTATAATTAAGTGTATAGAAAAAAATTAAATTTCTAAACTATATTTTAAAATAATAATAATTTAAAAAAGAAATAAATGGAAAAAAATTAAAAAAAAAATATTGTAACAAATGCCACAGTTCCTTCTGCGATCTAAAAATGAATTTTGAGAAGTGACATGTGTTTTCTAGGATTTTTAAATAACTTTTTCATTATTTAAAATTTAAGTTATCTAAGGAATGTTGTACTTATTTAACACATTCGCCTTTACTTAAGTTTTATCAAGCCTACTGAAAAATCACTTAATTTTTAACAAGCCGACTAAAGAAATCACTCAGATAAATCCATAAAAATCATGACGGAAATCTCCACAATTATTCCTTTAGTGAAAACATGAATAATGGGATATTCCCGCAATTGCCGAATGTGTTTATTAATCGAAATCTGTTAATTAGCCTACATTTAATTAATGAAAAATATTAGTTTTGATTAATGTCCGATGTCACAGCTAATTTAAGTGCAATATCTTAAGCCACGAGATTTTAAGACATGAATATCTGAAAGCTAAACTAAAGGCTTACTCTTTATTTCTAAATTTTAGCAAGTTTTTTGTAGTTTGACAGGATTTTAAAATTTATTTCTTAATTTACAGTCTTTTATTGTAGATTGGCTTATGAATATTAAATGTAAATCACTTTAATTAAAAATCGAATTTTATACATAAATGCAATAAAGGCAATGCTTATACATATTATATTTTATTAATTTTGACTAAGTAATTACTGTGTATAAAATTATATTTATATAATATTACAATATAATTGAAATTAATAGTTTTATCCAGTACAAAACATTAAAAACGAGGAAAAGTGTAGTAGAGTAGACTGTGTCAACTCTAGGATACCCGTATGACCATAACATATACATTATATCATCTGATTAATTACTTTTGGCAAAATATCAAACATTCAGCTTTATTGAGTGTAGTGGAATACTCATATAAAAGAAGGAGTTGTATGGCAGCTACTCGAACCCTTTGCAGTAGACCAACCAAATTTTGCACAAACTTTAGCCATTACACTAAACTACTTTTAGCAAAATTTCAGACACCCAGCTTCATTAGGTGGACAGTATTGTTCATATAAAATAAGAAGTTGTATGGCAGTTACTCGAACCCACTGCAGTAGGCCAACCAAATTTTGCAGAAACTTTGGCCATAAAACTAAACTACTTTTGGTAAAATTTTGGACACGCAGCTTCCATGGGTATAGAGTAATGCTCATATAAAATTAGAAGTTGTATGGTTCGAACTCGAACTCGTGGACCAAAATGGCTGGATTTAAATAGCGATATTGCAAAAAAACGAATTTGCTGTTTTTGAGTTATCGTGCGGACGGGCGGACATACATAGCTAAATCGATTTATTTTTCGATTCTGATCCAATCCATACAATTGAGTCTATATCTACACCCCCTCCTTCTCTGCGTCACAAATGTAATGGCAAATTTATTATACCCTTTGCTTATATAGTCATACGGGTATAAAAAATAAAAAAAATCTTGAATAGGAATTTATGATGTCATAAAAAGTCATCGACTTATAAATGTCATAAATGTACATGAATGATGACATATAAATATTGTATGCGATGTGATTATGTTCGGCAACATTAGAAGTATATTCATATATGCAAAAATAAAATACATATATATAAATATGTATGTAACAATCAAATACATGTTTATATAACAAATCATTAAAATAACATTACAAAACTAAAAACACCGTTTGTTTATTGTTTTGCAAATCAATTAAAAAATCTGTTTTTGTGGTTTTGATTATAAATTCGCAAAATTGTAATTCAATTTTAAATCAAATTACAAATGACGAATTTTAATTATAAAAAAAAAATTTTATTTTATTTTTTTTTTTTATTTAATTTTCTCTTTTATCACAAATTATTAAAAGAAAACATTGAAAAAAAAAAAAAAAATGAAATGAAATAAAAAATTATTAAACGTTTTTATAATTTTAAAATTATTTTTTATGTTTTCGTTTGTTTTTTTTGCAGCAGCAACAAAATTTAAAATGTTCAACAATAGTAAATGATATGAAAAATTTCATATTTCTTGTCACTTTTTTTTTTGCATTTTAAATTATTTATGGACATACATAATATTTATATGTAGATACCTATTTGTAAGTTAAGGACATGTATAATTTATACAGTAAAATTAACTTGAAGAAAAAAATTCATTTGAAATTAACAAATATTTTTGTAGGTATACGTCATACTGTATACGAATGTTTAGGGGACCTGAATTAAGGCCCTGCGAAATAAAGCCCCCGGGGTGTTATTTCCCATTTAATGAAAAAAAAAAGCCCTGGGGTTTTATTTCTCGTAGTAATTGAGAAATAAAGCCCGGAAAATTTGGGAAATAAAGCCAAGGGTTTTATTTCTCTTTCAATTTGACCTACGACTTCTGTGAGAAATAAAGCCCGAGGTATTATTTCTCATTTCAATTGAACCTGCAACCGAAAAGAACATAATGGTTTTATATATTTTATTGTTTCATACGAATATATACACACTTTCTTGAACTATAATATCAAAAATAATTAGCACACATTTTGAAGTTCGAATCAAAATCAGGGGTATACCCTTTTTCCAAAACTTAAAAACCAATAATAATTTGACATATAAACTACATTTATACTACAAACTAAACATATAAACCTGATTTTGTAACCAAAGTCTTGCAAACATTAATTCATATAAGTACTCTGGAAAAAGGGTCAACTCTTATTTTTTAAACCAACTAAAACATGCTTGCTAATATAGAATCTCATATATTATGTTGTTTTACATCTAATATTTTACTTGAATATATATATATATTTTTTTCAGGTTTGAATATTACAAAAATGGATTTTATTACATATTTAATTAGAAATAATAACTTGGGACTTTATTTTTTAAGAAGTCGAAGATTCAATTGAAAGAGAAACAACACCCCGGGGCTTTATTTCTCATAGAAGTCGTAGTTCAACTCAAAATAAAAATAAATCTCCGAGGTTTTATTTCTAAATTACTATGAGAAATAAGACCCCAGGGTGTTATTTCTTATTAAACGAGAAATAATACCCCGGGGGCTTTTTTTTCATAGGGCCTTAATTCAGGTCATCGAATGTTTATTAT
Organism: Dolichopus griseipennis; assembly: GCA_963082915.1. Taxonomy (NCBI): domain Eukaryota; kingdom Metazoa; phylum Arthropoda; class Insecta; order Diptera; family Dolichopodidae; genus Dolichopus; species Dolichopus griseipennis. Next base: position 345,649,611 of record OY720441.1, read on the forward strand.
ATTACATTGTTCTTATTTCCTTAAATCGGGTTGATTATAAATGGGCTTGACTGTAAATGCATACCTTGTAGCACATCTAAGACATAAATGATAATATTTTAAATGCAAATATAAAGTTAAAGATCATTAAACTTCATTTATTTAATTTTAGTATCAGTTATGATATTTCGGGTTTGAAGTTTGAACAATAACAGTCAGAACTGTTTGTTTTCCTCGTGTGACACCTTGCCTTATTAAGGGTTTATGCTATTAATATTTTATTTCATGTATGGTTTTTTTTTTTTAATTATCTATCAATTTTCTGTCAATTGGTCGAACCGTTCCTATTTTAGAGCTAAGTAATGAAATAATCTTTAAAAAAACTTTTTGATGCCGCAATGGGTTAACTTTCAAGTCTGTTAATATAGATAGAGTCTCCATTTTCAAACAGCCAAGACGTATACAAAATTTGAAGTCTAGAATTAAAAAGTTTAAATACATTTGCAACACAGGGGTAAATTCACGGTTCCGTAGAGCATTTACTGTTACAACTGTTAGCCGAGAAGCACTTCCCATATCTAAAAACTATAATATATAAAATTTTAAGATAATTAGCTGCTTATTTTAAGTTTAGGAGCTATACGCTACAAACAAACAAAGAAATAGATATTCGCTTTTATATATATAGAAGATAGAAGAAGATAGATATAGATTAATTACAAGGAGTTTAACATAGAGAATCTGGTTACCATATAACAAATTTATAATTATAAAAGAAACTTTAACAACCGATGGACAACCAAACAACAAAATAAAAATCAATATTTTTAAATTTTAATTATTTAGAAAGTCAAACTGAAAGATAGAAACGCTTTATAAAAAGATTATTGAAAGTTAACTAAACAGTGCGTTGTTTTAGTTGTTAAAAATGTTATTTTTGGTTTTGTTTTTTTTTTTTTTTTGTAAAAATTTGTAGGATTTATTTTTTTTTTTTTTTTTTTTTTTTTTTGGAAATCTGATCCTTGTTTTTTCTTTTAAACAGACACCATTTACTATACGTGGGTAGTTAACAAGAAGATATTATCTGAAATTTCTGTTTAATAATTTTAACAATTTTTTGGACAAATATTTTTTATGAGGTGAACATCATCATAAAAATTAACTAAAAAAAAAAAACAAAAAACAAAAAAAAAAAAAAAGAAGGGAAATAAAAGAGAATGGAATATTTATTTTTAATGTTGCATTATATGCAGCATCTGTTTTGCATATGCATGCAGTTCATTAATGAAATGTGCATGCATATATATAAATATATATATATATATATCTACTTACATATTACATGTACATATATAATTTTGTTTTTCTTAAAATGTTTCTTATTTTTTAAATTTAAAATTAAAGTCGTTTAGGTACAAGAGATAATATGATAATTTGATTAAAATATGAAGGTAATACTATATGGTAATACTATGAAGAGTTAAATACCAACTTACATATGGAATTTAAATTTAAAAGTAATATTATGAATTATGATTAATGGTAAGGTTTATAGAAATTAAGGAGTAAATGCAAACTGATATAATTTGTAATATTTTCATGTAGTATTTTATATAAACGTATTTATAAATGTAAAAGATCTGGTAACATAATTATAAAGAACAAGCTATGACAATAACATAAACATAATATAAAAGTAAAAGATTATTTAAAATACATTTTTTATGTGTCCTCAGATCCATCATAAACCAGCCCCCCACTCGAAAATTAAAGGATCTAGGATTTTGAAATTTTCACAAATTCGTTTTTATGCAATAGCCGTCATTGCTATTGAATTCCAGCCATTTTGATCCACGGGTTCGATTACCTGCCATAAAATTTTTTTTTTTTATATTAGCACTAGCTAATACCCGGTGCGCGTTGCTGCGCCTCTCAATGGAGGTTTAATTGAAGTTGATGTTACTGCAAAAAGTTAACACAGAAATTACACACGGTTATCACATGTAAATTTTAAAATGTATGAAAGCAATCTTTTAAAACGATTTTCTAGGATTATTCTAGTAATTTTTGAAACTTTCTGTAATTCAACGCAGTACAAACTACTTTCCAAAATTTGACGTAATTTACTTCCAAAAAAATTTTTTTGGCCAAACGTAGGACCGACTATTGACTCAACTCCATTTTCAAGTTGCTTCACACATAAAAAAATCGGTCAAATCGTTTCTAATTTAGAGTAAAGTATTGAAAAAACCTATAAAAAGCTGTTGGGCCGCAATGGGTTAATGGAACTCAAAAAAATTTTATTGGGGCTTTCTTTTTAGTTAAAACAGAATTTCATAAAATCGGACAAAATTTGGACCCAAAATTTTTTTTGACCACCCGTCGGCCCGACATGGGTTAACAAATTCCAAAGCTGTTAATTGTGTCAACTCAATTCTCAAGGAGCATCACGTATACAAAATTTGAAGTCAATCGGTCAAACCGTTTCGAATTTAGAGTAAAGTATTGAAAAAACCTATAAAAAGCTGTCGGGCCGCAATGGGTTAATGGAACTCAACAAAACTTTTTTAGGGCTTTCTTTTAAGCCAAAGCAGAATTTCGTAAAATCGGACAATATTTTTTCCCCCAAATTTTTTTTGACCACCCGTCGGCTTGAAATGGGTGAACAAATTCCAAAACTGTTAATAGTGTCAACTCAGTTCTCACACGGGAGTACGTATACAAAATTTGAAGAAAATCGGTTAAACCGTTTCTAATTTAGAGTTAAGTATTGAAAAAACCTATAAAAAGCTGTTGGGCCGCAATGGGTTAATGGAACTCAACAAAATTTTTTTTGGGGCTTTCTTTTTAGTTAAAGCAGAATTTCATAAAATCGGACAAAATTTGGACCCAAAATTTTTTTTGACCACCCGTCGGCCCGACATGGGTTAACAAATTCCAAAACTGTTAATTGTGTCAACTCAATTCTCAAGGAGCATCACGTATACAAAATTTGAAGTCAATCGGTCAAACCGTTTCGAATTTAGAGTAAAGTATTGAAAAAACCTATAAAAAGCTGTCGGGCCGCAATGGGTTAATGGACTCAACAAAATTTTTTTTAGGGCTTTCTCTTAAGCCAAAGCAGAATTTCGGAAAATCGGACAAAATTTGGACCCAAAATTTTTTTTGACCACCCGTCGGCCCGACATGGGTTAACAAATTCCAAAACTGTTAATAGTGTCAACTCAATTCTCAAAGAGCATGACGTATACAAAATTTGAAGTCAATCGGTCAAACCGTTTTCATTTTAGAACAAAGAAGTTTAAATACTTGCACCACAGCCCCAACTTGGCGGTCCGTCAGAGCAAAATTTTTGGGCCACGATTTCTTTCCGTACCCAAAAACCTCTATATACAAATTGTCATGAAAATCGGCTGGGCAGTTTAGGAGCCAACTCGTTACATACAAAGAAACAAACAAACAAACAAACAAACAAACAAATAAACAAACTTTCGCTTTTATATATATAGATTACTCTATACCTATTAAATCTGGGTGTCTGAAATTTTGCCAAAAGTAGTTAAGTTTTAAGCAGAATTTAGTTAGTCTACTGCAGTGGGTTCGAGTAGCTGCCATACAATTCCTTCTTTTATATGAGCTGCAATACAACTTCTTCTTTTATATGAGCATTACTCAACACCTAATGAAGGTGGTTGTCTGAAATTTTGCCGAAAATAGTTTAGTATAATGGCCAAAGTTTTTGCAAAATGTGGTCGGTCTACTGCAGTGGGTTCGAGTTGATGCGATACAACTTCATATTTCACATGAGCATTACTTTATACATAATAAAGCTAATAAAATACATAAACTGGATAATATAATGTTTATATTACGGTCATACGGGTATCCCACAGTTGACACAGTCTACTCTACTACACTCTTCCTCGTTTTTAACTGTTTTTTTTTCTATAATTAAATTCACATTTTTAATAGAAAGATTTTCCAAATCGAAAGTACATTTTTGAAAATTTTTTTCTAATTTTTAAAATATAAATTTATATTTTGAGTTTTGAAAACTTGAACGGAAATTGTGAAGTTTTATTAAGAGTCAAATTTTGACTACAAAGGTTTATATTGTCATGTAAATCGAAATTTATAACAATTCTTTAAATTTATCATAAAATATTTATATATTCATATTTATTAAAATATTCATATTTATTTTATGAAAACTCATCTTCTATTTAAAATGTATTCGAAGTCATTAGTAGGTATTCAAGGCGGATATCCTGAACTCAAGGTCTAATTAACTTTAACATAATTTAGCAATTTTATTGATTTTTGTTATAAAAATAACCTTATTCCAAGTTTAATTTCAATTTTTTTTTCAAATGCTTGAAGGTGTAAAATAGATTTTAAGTCAAGAGGAATCAGGAACCTTTTCAAAGAAGTATGCCAAAAATATATCTTTAATAGTTTAAATAATTAATGTTTGCCACAAGTATTAAAAACATTTGTAATACACATTTTCTTTAAATTAAAAAAAAATTAATTTAAAAAAATCCAATAAATTAATATTAAAAATAAAACCAAACAATAATAAAAATAAAAAAAAAGAAAATGTCATAATGGCATGCATCATAAGATAGGTTATGTAAAAAAAAAAAAGAAATTGATAAAAATAACAACAAAATGTCATTTAGTCAGACATCCAGATGCTCGTTTTTTTTTTTGTATTTTCTTAACATGTGGAAAACTCTTTTAATTTTTTGTTCTTATAATTTTAATTTTATGAATTTTGGGTTTAATATGACACTGACGTTTCCCATTTTTTTTCAATTTATTTTCAATTTATTTTCACTTTAAATTTTATATACCTATATATTTTGTTCATACGTATATTTATTTGGAAAAAATTTTTTGTCAAAAATTACAATGAAGTTTTATAGTTGTATATTTATTTTGGAAATTTATTTTTATTTTATAAAAGGCGTACGACATACGACGAACAAAACATTTGACGTCGATGCGTCGACTCTTTCTCGAAATCAATATACGAACATTTCACACAGAAGAGCATTTTTAATTTTAATATTATTTCGAATAAACAGTACGAAACGTAAATCAAAAAATAACATTAGATTGTTTTATAATGCTTTCAGCTTATATCATGCGATTAAGTTGTGGCGCATTGAATTCGTATTGGATTGGCGTGTCTCAGCTGCCTTAGAAAATATCGTTAATAATAACTACATAACTTTATATTTAATGTCTTTCTGCGTAAAATGGATTGCAAATGAAATAAATGAAAATTGAATTCATTTCAGATAGCAAATTTATATTATAAACTTGAATAGTTCAAAAATCTTTCCAATCTTCGGTTAAAAAATTTAAAATTTGATTTAAATTTGAAAAAAAAATCTTTTAAAATGATAGATTAGTAATTTTAATCTATCAATTAGTATAAAATAAAGTTAAATAATAAAAAAAGCTTTTAAAATAAAAATGTATATAAAATCTATAGATATTTTAAAAAATATTTATGGTTAATGAACTTTCAATGAAAAATTATACCAATTTTTTTTAAATTCTAAAATTAAAATAATTTGCAAAAAACATAAGCGGATAAATGTTATTGTTTTTTTAAATAAAAATCTGGAATTAAATTAAAAAAAAATTTTGCAAATTAATTAATCAAATTAAGAAGAAACAATACAATTTATGGTTTTTGATTATGTTTTTAAGTTTCTTAGAATTTCAGGAAATTTCGAAAGGTACAAAATGTGATTGTACAAAAAATATAACTGCCTTATAAAATTTAGAAACGTCTTAGTTTTTCAATAGATTCAATTCTATTCTGTTTATATTGCAATACATTTGTATTTGAGTTATATTGTATTCTATATCTGTGAGTTATATTATTGAATTAAATTATTTGTTTATATTCTTATATTAATGTATTTTTTATTAAAGATATATATTTATTAATTGTTGATTTTGCCATTAATTTGAACCCAATGACGAATAGTAACTGAGTTGAGTTCGAAAACCAGACGACAGTTTTTTCACTTTCACCGTGAATCGAACCCGGGCCTTTCGAATGAAGAGCGGCACTGTGCCACTCAGTTGAAACAAACTTTTATATAAATTGTTGCCAGAGCTTGATATCATCATTTTACATTTTACCTCTATCTTGTAAAATTTTTTAATTTTATGTAAGAAAATATGTATGTAATGAAAATATGTATTTAACATATCTTTGTCATCTGTAAATTTTAAAGGGTGGTCAGATGACATATTTTTTAATATTTACATTAAACAATACATTACGTTTACTATTAATTAGTATAACAATCATAAATATAAAATCTTGAAATTAAAATAAGCTTTTAAGTTGAAATTGTTTTTTTTTTGCATATAAACTATTTTTGGCATATAGACTTTTGACTTAACTATAATTAAATTTTTTTGATCTTTTCGATCATTTTAATTTTTAATTAATGTTTTATTTTGACATTATTAAACCTTTATTGTCAGTTGGAGATTAAGTTTTGGATATATTTTTGTTTTTAATTAAGATTTGATGTTAAAATTTTGTACGAAGTTTAAAAATTTTTTTGTTAGACTAATAAATTTGAACTATTGATAGATTGAATTGAACTCTTTCCTTTTGATTTGATTTTTCGGTAATTTGTTTTGTTGACCAGTTATTTCCTTATAAATTTGAATAGAATTTTTTGACATTTTTATTACGTAAATTAAAATAATGGAGTTTTTAATTTTTATAAAAAAAAAAACAAATAACAGATATTCTTCCTTAATTTTTAATACTATAGATTATAATTTGTATATAAATAAAAAACTTAATAAATTTAAGATTTTATTCATAATTATCTTGGTAGCACTATAATAACTAATGAATACTGATGAAGGTGCGTAGGCAAATGTCAACAACAGACTCAACAAAGCCATGGCAGCTTTGGGATGATTGTACCCAATATGGACACTTTATTGTGTATGGAAAAACTGTCAGTTCTTCAGGAAAATAAAGTTTAGGATCTTCAACGCTTGTGTAAAAACCGTGCTGGCAGCGAAACATACCTGATATCTAAAATCATCATTCAAAATATTCCGGCCTGCCAGAATAAGCAACGAAGATCAATGTAGAATTACCGGAGAAGAACCCATACTGAGGTACTGAGAACCCATACAACAACATAAGAAGTATCACTTTAGAATGAAATCCTCGAGGCAATAGAAGACCACATGCGGGCAACCACATAATACCTGGAAACACAGAGTACATAATGAACAATCATGCATGGGAGAATGTAAAAATAGAACCAGGAAAAGCAGGAAAAAGTGAGATGGAGACGCCAAATGGAAGGTCTATAATCTTTCGCAAAGTGACATGGAAAAAAAATATTATTCATATAATATCATTGAAATTTAAATGACTTATTAATGTTATTTTAAATAAATTAAGATATTTGAAATTGGGATATGTTTTTTTAATTTGTAAAATATTTGTGACTTCTTACTGATATTAAAAATGCCTTACATTTAATACATAAGCAATATATTAGAATAATCAAATTATTTGTTTTAGACGTTTATGTAAGATTGTAAAGAATTGTAAAGAATTGGACTCTTAAAAATCTGTTAAAATTAAAGTGCAATAAATTCGAAACTTTTTTTTTTTGATATTTTTTGGTTTAAACCTTAGAATTGAAATTGAAACTTAAATGAATATAAAGAGCAACGTATATTTTAGTAGTTCATATTCACACAATATAATAGTGTTAGCACTTTATTATGTTTGTAACACTTTAACTCTTATTTATAAAATTTCTTTTTTTAAATATTAAACTTAAAAATTTCCTCAAACCCATAAATAGTTTAACACTTTTAGACATACAATTTAAAATTACACCCACAATTCATTTTATAAAATTATACAAAATTTGTTCTCAACTCTAACAATATATCGAATTATTTTTTTTTTCATATTTAAATTTTAATTTATTTTTAAATTTCTTTAAATAAATTTTAATTTGTTTTTATTTCTTTACAAATTAAATCAAAATTTATAGTCTAAAAAAATAATAAAATTTATAATATAAAAGAATATTGTATTAAAATCACTTTTAATATTATTTGGTATAAAAAAAAAAAAATTTAAATTTAATTATAAAATAAAAAGCGCTATAATTAATTTAAATAGATAGAATATAAAATGTTTTTTTTTTTTTTTCAAAAGGTGGGTAATATGAAACGTTTAAATTAAAATTTTTTTTGCCACCATAATGGCAGATCTCATAACAAGTAAAATGTCAAAAGATAAAAGTGTTAATATTATTTATTGCGGTCAAAATAAGATGTCAAAGTATATCACTATATAAAAATAGTAATAAATTTATATACGATATATTCATTTATACTATTATTATATCTATTATATATGTATGAGTTTTATGAACGTTTATTTTTATGAACGCGTAGTTTAAATCAGTATACTAAATTTGCAATTCTATTTGTAATGCTGTAGAGGAGGACATGAAGATATAGATATAGACTCAAAGGTATTGATCGGATCAGAATCGAAAAGTGAATCGATTTAGCTATGTTTCAGTTAGCTCATGTATTCAAAATTCAAAAACTGAAGGAGTTGGGATTCTGAAATTTTTACAAATTCATTTTTATACAAGAGCCCATCATTGCTATTGAAATTCTGCTAGTTTTTTCAATGCGTTCAAGTAGCTGCAATGCAACTTTTATTTTTATATGAGCATAACTCTGTATTTAATAAAATGAAAGTAGCTTAAATGTTGCCAAAAGTAATTGTGTTTTAAAGCCAAAGTTTGTTAAGGGTGTCTGAAAGTTTATCAAATATAATTTACTTAACTGGTCAACGTTTACGCAAAATATATAATTGATCTAGTAGAAGATGTTCCTATAGAATAGCTGCCATACAACTTATATTTTCTTTTTTACATAACTGAGAATCTAGTTTGCCAAAATAATTAACCGAATGATATAATGTTTATATTACTTTTATACAGGTACCCTACAGTGGGCACAGTTTCAAACGTAATGGCAAATTTATTATACCCTTTGACTATATAGTCATACGGGTCATATATATATATAGTCATTATATAGTTATAGTCAATGTCTTGCTTTTTCATACAAATTATACAATAACAAAGTTCTCACAATTTTGTCAAAATTATTTTAATTAAAATGGTGAATAGGTAATAAAGAATAAATGAAAGTTTTTAATTGTGTAATTGGCTTTTGAACTTTTGATAGATGATATAATAATGTTAAGTTAAATTAGTTAAAAGATATATATAACAATATGTTTTAAATGACATGATCTGAATGAGTTAAAGATATGTCATTCGGGATTCCCAAGTTCGAAATTTGTGTTGGCCAGTGTTTAGTGAAAACATTTTTTTTTTTTTGGTTTTTGGTTTCCTATAAAAATTAAAGTAGAGGAACAATTTTAATTTATACTTATAACTCACATATTATATTTAATATTTTAAATATACAGGGTGTGTTTTGATAGTTTTATAGATGTTTCTTTCAGGGTATGATAGAGTAAAGACAAGCAAAAAATTTACCATCAGGTGATGGCTATTTTTAACAGTATTCGAGATAACGGGAATTATAGATTTAACTTTTAGTTCTTTAAAATTGTTTAATTCGGTGTTTTGTTTATAATTTAGGAACTTAAACACGTATAGGATCAACCTTAATACCATTTTCGGGGAAGTAATTGCTAAATTAGCTTTTTATTACGGATTGGAAAAAGACCGGATTACCAAGTAATTAGGTAAAAAATGTCCAATACTAAACATAAAAAAAAAAATTATATTAATTAAGGCAGGGTGCGATTTTTTAGCACATTTTCAAAAAATTTTGTAAAAATGTGCCTATATAGCTTCACTCTGTCCGTCCGTCCGTCCGTATGTTTACAAAAACTTTTACACCGTTTGAAATAGAGCAAAGAAATTTTAACCATGGATAGTTTTTGCAAAAAAAATAATTTCGTAGAAGAATTTTTTTCTGTAGCCCCACCTGTTACGGGGCTACTGCCCCCCAAACTTGGAAAAAGCCCTATATTTAAATGGTTATAACAAGAGTTCTGTTAGATATATTTTCAATCTGAAAACGGCAAACGATAGCTGGTTTCATAAAATTAATAAATATTTAAAAGAAAAATGTTTAGGGTTGCCATACGGTACTAAAATTTAACATTGCACAAAACTAAATTTTTGCAAAATTTTTGGCCACACATATCTTTTGAACGGTTCAAGCTAGGGTCTTGAAATTTTGGGAGAAGTTAGATACTCAGAAATTAGTAGGAGTCGGTTAACAAAATTTTTTTGTCGAGCCCCCTGTTTAGAAGCTATAAGGGCTCGAAAATTTAAATTTTGCTATTTTTAAGCACCTGTAACTTGAATAGCTGTCCAATTTTTTTTTTATTAATATGCAAAATTTAAAGGCCCAATATTATATTTTAACATATGTTAAAGGTTTTTCTTAAATTTAAAAGCGGTTCCTTAAATTGAAGAAAGTGTCTCTCAGTTTTACCCATTTTTGCTTAGATTGTATAATTCTAAGTAAAATTCCAAATTTTTGTGGGATTCACAATTTAATTCCTAGAACCTAAAAAAAGGAGTGGTCGGAGGGGGGGGGGGAGTTAGATGAAGTTAGATCCTTGAGAAACTTGGCAACCTCCCCATTGAAGAGCTATAACAACTTTAAAATAAAAACTTAACTGTGAGCAGTAAATTTTATAAGTAAGCAGTAACTATTTTCAAGGAAATATTTCCAAAGTTAAACTCAGTTTGTAATACAATATAATTTTTAAAATGTGCTTTTTTAAAAACCCTTGGTTTTTTTTCATCACTTGTTTTTTATTTAATATTAAACTATTAATTTTTTGTGCTTCTTGATTTCTTAATAATTTCCTGAGATTGATTACCAAAAACAAAAAAAAAAGTCTAAATATTTAGGGTATCCGCCCAAAAATATTTAAATATGTTTAAATTTTTTGATTTTTATTATTATGATTATGTCGCATATATGCCATGATATATTGCCAAAATTTCATTTAATTTTCTTAGAATCTAAGAAAATTTGTAACTGTATTTAACGAAAAATCATAATTTTTTATATTAAGTTACATATTCACATCACAAAAGTCTAGACTCAGGATTAGTAATTGTATGGTAATTTTTTTTTTTTGTCTAAAAGTAAATGGGAATTAGTAAAAGTTATTAATTGATGTTTATATGATCATGGAGACTATTTAAAAATTCAAAATTTCACACATGTTTTATTATACTAAATTTAGTTCTTTTCCATTTTGAATTATGAACTTGAAAATAAAATCTGATGTGATCATATTTGTTTTCTAATTTTTAGTTAAAAATTTTAGAATATATTCCAAGAAAATAAAAATTATAAGAAAAAAAGTAGATTCTAGAAAAAGGCTTTAATTTAAAAAAACATAATTGTGGTAGAATTTACAGAACTATATATTTCTGCAGAACTTTTTCAATTAGAAGAGTTTAATTTTAGTTTTTTACTTTAAAGTTTTTGAAAAAGAAAATATAAATTGAAAGACAGCTCTTTAAACCTCTTCCATTAATTAATTCTATATTTTATTCAGACGTTGTCTATTAAAGTAAAATACTATTGACTAAATTTCAAACACGGAGCTTTATTATGTATAAAGTAATGCTCATGTGAAATTTGAAGTTGTATGGCAACTACTCGAACCTACTTCAGTAGACCAACAAAATTTCGCACAAAACTTTGGCTACTTTGGCCATAAAACTAAACTAACCTCCTACAACTAAACTAAACTAACCTAACTAACTAAACTTATCCTCTATTTGCTGTTTTGGCAAATTTAGTATACCCTTTTGACCTGTAGTCATTCAGGTATAAAGAAAAAGTTAACTGGCGCAAAAATATAATATGAAACAGTTTACCTTAAAGTCGGTATATATAATTGTTTCTTTCTCAAAATGATTTGTGAAATAGTGTAGGATTCGAGAAATAAACACATCTTAACTATATAACCCTTAAAATTACGATTAAGTCATACTTATAGTAACAGATAAGAAAATTTAAATGATCTGACGAGAAACAGTGGATTTTCCCAAGCGACAGAAATTTATAAATGATTGATAGAGAAAACACTTTGGTACTTGTTAGATTATTTATAAGATCGTATAAAAAATAACTATTATTATATAGTTTAGCTAAAATATAATTTTTTATAAGGTATTTAATTACTTGGTCACTATGATTTTGTTTTAACTATGAGGGAAATAACTATATGAGAGAAGAAAAAATGCTGGTGCTTAACTTATGATTTCTGTATTTTATAATAATATTGAGTATATAACTCGTGCGAACAATAATCAAGGTAGGTATATTAAGATTGTTCCTCCGATTGGTACAGATCGGTCTAGACAAGATTGCTATACATTCTAGGGTCAAGTGTATAGATCGGATTAGTTTCGAAAAGTAATACCCGGCTGTTAGTTTATACGGCCATCTAATTGTCTGTGCGATCACTCAAAAACTGAAAGAACTAGAATTTAAGAACTAGAACTAGAAAAACAGTTTTTTGGTTATCAAAGAAAGTTGAAAATTAAAGTTATATAATGAGGCAAGTACTTCTTCAAAGTTTCAAAATGTTACAGATTCATTGCTAGCTTCTACACAACTGTTTGAGCTTAATATTTATATTTTCAGAAGTAATTACACTTTACAAAATTCAAGGTAAAATTAGATAAATAAAGTAAAATAAGAAGCTCATTTGTCAATTTTTAAAATTCACGGACCTAGTGTAGTTTGTATAGGGATATATAAGTACATAAAATACATAAGGGATACATTTTTTACATAAATCTAATGCTAATCAAGAATAGAACATAACTTTGAAACAAAGCAGACTAGGAGACACGTTTTAAATTCGTGTCTAAGTAATAGGTAATAGAGTTTACAAGGCTAACTATTAATCTTCCTTGTTTTTACTACAGTGTTTTCTTGGAAAATAATTTATATAAATTTCATTATATGTACATATATATATATACATATACTTTCACTACTAAGAGTACTTTAAATTAAGTTTTTCCATGGAAAATTAGAATTATACAATTTGAAATATAATCCACGTATAGTATAATCGAATTTTTTATTACCTGACTAAACCATTATAATAAACTATTATATCCAGTATAATATATGATAGTTATTAACACCTTTTGAATCACATTATTATTAGATATTGTATGCAGAATTGCAGTCAGTATGTGGTCATCAGAATATTATGTGATTATTAAGATAATATAGTAAGTTTTTTTTTAAATAGTTTTGTTATATTTTAACAATAAAATATGTAAAGTAAGGTTGTCTTTTTAAATATCTCGTGTTTATTGCAGTACTTGAAGGTAATATATATTAATACGAAAAAATTACTTCTAAACTTGTTCTACGCAGTGTTTTGTGATCTTTTTGTACACATTTTGGTTTCTTTTATGATCCAGTATATCCACAAGTTGCAGATTATTTTAAACTTTAGAATTTTAATAATGATTCTATATATTGCTGTTCTTTATGAATTTAATTGACTGATAATATTCGAAATGAACATGATGCCAAGGGTTTTTTTTATTTTTATACCCGTATGACTATGAGTTAAAAGGGTATACTAAACTTGCCTTTACGTTTGTGACGCAGAGAAGGAGGGGTGGTAGGGGGATAGATATAGACTAAAAGGTATGGATTGGATCAATCGAAAAATAAATCGATTTCGCTTTGTATGTCCACTCGTCCGTCCGTCCGTCCGTCTACTGCAGTGGGTTCGAGTAGCTGCCATCAACTCCTTCTTTTATTTGAGCATTACTCTACAACTAATGAAGCTCGGTGTCTGAAATTTCGCCAAAAGTAGTTTAGTTTTACGACCAAAGTTTCTGAAAAATTTGGTTGGTCCACTGTAGTGCCTTTGAGTAGTTCCCATATAACTTGATATTTCACATGAGCATTACTTTATACATAATAAACCGAAAGATATAATGTTTTAATAATACAGCCATACGGGTATCCCAGAGTTGACACTGTCTACTCTACTACACTCTTCCTCGTTTTGTTTAAATTCAAAAAATTTTAAACAAAATATAACCACCTCATGTCATAAGTATATATATAAATATTTATTAGAACAGGAAAGTCGTATGTTTTTCATTTCCATTTTTTTTTTCTTGTACAAAAGTCTGTTTAAGTTCGTTTTTTTTCCCTTTTTAGCACATTTTCAAAAAAATTTTGTAAAAATGTGCCTATATAGCTTCACTCTGTCCGTCCGTCCGTCCGTCCGTCCGTCCGTCCGTCCGTCCGTCCGTCCGTCCGTCCGTCCGTCCGTCCGTCCGTATGTTTACAAAAACTTTTACACCGTTTGAAATAGAGAAAAGAAATTTTAACCATGGATAGTTTTCGCAAAAAAAATAATTTCGTAGAAGAATTTTTTTCTGTAGCCCCACCTGTTACGGGGCTACAGCCCCCCAAAGTTGGAAAAAGCCCTATATTTAAATGGTTATAACAAGAGTTCTGCTACATATATTTTCAATCTGAAAACGGCAAATGATAGCTGGTTTCATAAACTTTATAAATTTTTACAAGGCAAATGTTTAGGGTTGCCATACGGTACTAAAATTTAACATTACGCAAAACTCAATTTTCGCAAAATTTTTGGCCACACATATCTTCTGAACGGTTCAAGCTAGGGTTTTGAAATTTTGGGAGAAGTTAGATACTCAAAAATTAGTAGGAGTCGGTTAACAAAATTTTTTTGTCAAGCCCCCTATTTAGGAGCTATAAGGGCTCGAAAATTGAAATTTTGCTATTTTTAAACACCTGTAACTTGAATACCAGTCCAAATTTTTTTTTAGTGATAGACAAAATTCAAAGCTCTATAATTATATTTCAACATGTGTCAAAGGTTTTTCTTAATTTTGAAGGGTGACGAAGTTACAGCCCCTGCAAATTCCAAAAAAGCCCTATATTTAAATAAACATAACAAGAGTTCTGTTAGGTTTATTTTCAATCGAAAAACGGTATTAGAGAGCTGCTTTTATAGGCTTTACAAAAATATGTCGTTTAAATGTATAGGGTTGCCATCCGGTACTAAAATTTACCATTATATAAAACTCAATTTTTACAAAATTTTTGGCCCCACATATTTTCTAAACGGTTCAAGCTAGGATCTTGAAATTTTGGGAGAAGTTAGACCCTAAAAAAATAGTAGGTGTCAGTTAACAAAATTTTTTTGTTAAGCCCCCTGTTTAGGGGCTATAAGGGCCCGAAAATTGAAATTATGCTATTTTTAAGCACCTGTAACTTGAATACCTGTCCAATTTTTTTTTTATTAATATACAAAATTTAAAGGTCCAACATTATATTTTAACATATGTTAAAGGTCTTCCTTAAATTTAAAAGGGGTTCCTTAAATTGAAGAAAGTGTCTCTCAGTTTTACCCATTTTTGCTTAGATAGTAAAATTCTAAGTAAAATTCCAAATTTTTGTGTAATTCACAATTTATTTCCTAAAATTCCCCTAGGGGGGGGGGGGAGTTGAAGTTAGCTTCTTGAGAAATTTGGCAACCTTCCCCATTAAAGGGCTATAACAACTTTTAAATAAAAAATTTACTGTTAGCAGTAAATTTTATAAGTCAGTAGTAACAATTTCCAAGTAAATATTTCCAAAGTTAAACTCAGTATGTAATACAATATAATTTTGAAAATGTGCTTTTTTAAAAACCCTTGGTTTTTTTTCATCACTTGTTTTTTTAAGATTTATTTATTTATTTTCTATAAGTTTTTGTTGGCTTGTATTATTTGTATTTGAATTAAATAAATAAATATGAAATATCTGTTTTAATCTGTATTATGCAGTATATAGAAGAAGTTTGATGCTACTGAACTGCATCTCCATATTTGTACAATTTTTCTCTTCATGTAAATGACTTCAGATAATGAATTAAAAAATTATAATACAAGTATTTTTTCTTGATAGAATTATTTTAGGGAGGAAATTTGAAAATTTCGATTAAAAACGTACATATTGAAGGGGTAAAAAATCATTACATATACCGTATTTTATATTGTCTGAGTACATGGTGTGATTTGTTTCTATTCTATTCTATTCTACATGCAAGTTTCAATAGAATTAAAAATAAAATAATTAATTATTATTCTTGTAAATTTATATACCTACACTCTTAATACACTTTAATGCGTATGATAATTTATAGAGCAAACAGTGTAGAACAATTTTTAATTAAAATAAAAGAAAAATAAATTTGAAATTAAAAATGTATTATTTGCTTTTATAATATTTTATTCTATATGTGAAGATCCTATAATAAAATGTTAATAAATTAATAATAATTAGTTAATTTCCTGTCGATTGAATTTTAAAATTTCTAATAAAGATCTACATGGTTGTATAGTTTGGAAAATAATTTGATTTGAAAATCCTGAATACGTTTTTATCTTTGAGGTTATGATCCTTATTACGGGAGACAAATCCCAGCCCTTTTAGTGTTTTATAATTTAACGAATCGTGTCTCAAGATGTAGAGATATTATAGCTTCAACCAAATGGCAGAATCAATTTTTCATCGCGTTCAATTATTTTAGGTTTTTATATTCATTAGTTAATAGGGGGAAAATTTTCTTTTCAAAGATCCAATTACGTATGTTGGTTAAGACGCTGACCGTTCAGTCAACGGGTTCAAATGTTAATGGGTTCAGTTCATATCCAATAAAAAAAAATGGTAAAATTGTATAATTATAACATATTAGTTTATTGCAATATAAATTAAATAAGATCATATAAAACGGGGAAGAGTGTAGTAGAGTAGACTGTGTCAACTCTGGGATACCCATATGACCGTAATATAAACATTATATCATCCGGTTAATTACTTTTGGCAATATTTCAAACATACTGCTTTATTAGATGTAGTGTAATGCTCATATAAAAGAAGGAGTTGTATGGCAGGTCCTCGAACCCGTGGACCAAAATAGATGGATTTCAATAGCGATGACGGCTATTGCATAAAAACGAATTTGTGAAAATTTTAAAATCCTAGCTCCTTTTTGTTTTGAGTTATCGTTCGTATCGACGAGCTAAATCGATTTATTTTTCGATTCTGATCAGATTCATACACTTGAGTCTATATCTCATATATATATCAATAAAATTTTAATAAAAGTTTTAAGAAATTATTATAAATTTATTTTGCAACATTCTCATTATCATAATTATTTGTTGCGTTCAGTAGCATATAGCGTTATGCTATATCGTACCGATATAGCATTTAGCGCTACATTTACTGAATGATTTCCAGCTAAATTGTATGGCATTTGATTTTGAGTGACTTTGAGTATATTTTTATTTTATTTAAATTATTTTAATTATGAAATCAATAGAGAATTTCTATGGTCTTCAAAATCATTACAATAGTTTTATTTCTATCCTTAATTTTTTTTTCTATTATTATATTAAATCATTAAATCCAATTTAAATTATTATTTAAATTCAAATTTTTAAAATTAATCAAATTCGTTTTTTTTTTCAATCTCAATCAAAAAATGAGGAAGAGTGTAGTAGAGTAGACTGTGTCAACTCTAGGATACCCGTATGCCCGTAACATATACATTATATCATCCCATTAATTACCTTTGGCAAATTTCAAAAATGCAGCTTTATTAAGTTTAGTGGAATACTCATATAAAAGAAGGAGTTGTATGGCAGCTACTCGAACCTTCTGCAATAGACCAACCAAATTTTGCTGTAACTTTGGCCATTGCACTAAACAATTTTTCGCAAAATTTCAGACACCCACTTTCATTAGGTGGAGAGTAATGCTCATATAAAATGAGAAGTTGTATGGCAGTTACTCGAACCTACTGCAGTAGACCAACCAAATTTTGCAGAAACTTTGGCCATTACACTAAACTACTTTTAGCAAAATTTCAGACACTCAGCTTCATTAGGTGGAAAGTAATGCTCACATAAAATAAGAAGTTGTTGGCAGTTACACGAACGCACTGCAGGAGACCAACTAAATTTTGCAGAAACTTTGGCCAAAACCCTTTGACTATATATTCTTACGGGTATAATAATTAGAAAATCTTGTAAACAAACAGTTTTAACATTAAAATGTAAACACATAAATGAAACCATTTAACACATAACCATTAAACGAACATTATGAAACATTAATTAATTTTGGAAATGTGCTTTTTTAAAAATTTTAGTTTTTTGAAATACTCAATTTTAATTAATTTGATTTGGTTGTTTTTAATTAATAACAAAGCTAACCTATCATAATAACAAATACTTTTAAGTTTCAACCTATCTCACCATTAATTAATTTATTTATTTTTATTTTTAAAATTATCAAAAGCTCATTTTTTTCTGTCTTGATTTTATGAATCATAGAGTTAATTAATTTTTTTTTTAAACATTTGATTATCACATAAAATACTATCAATAAATATTTTAAATTTTCTTATGTATTTTTACATTTTATTAAATATTATTAAAAATACGAAAATTAAATTCAATATTAGACTTATCTCAATTACTGTCCAAAATATAAAATAATAATTAAGAAAATATAATAGAACAGCTGCAAATTATTTTTGAACAGTTTTTTAATTCGTATTTGATAAAAATTCGATTCGTATTTGATCATGACTTGGAAAAAAAAAAAATTGTAAAAACATATAATTGATAATATTTGGATAGACTTGCCGTTTACTTTTATTTCAGAAAAACAAAAATGTTATTTTATAAATTTTAAATTAAAAATCTATTATTAAAGTTTTGTATTCTGTGTGCATTTTTTTGGATCACTGTAGGCAGCTACATGCAAACACAGTACACATTACATGCAAAGAACCAATAACGCAACAGAAATGCTTGTCTGAATCTTAAAGAGGTCGATCACCCGAGTGATTTTTCTGAGATTAAGTTTAGGTTTCTTATAATGTTTCAACAAATTTAAAATTGTGCTGTGGTACATTGAAAACCAGTAACATTAAGTTAATAATGATAAGAGTAACTTTAAGTTTAGATTTACAATTTGATTTTGCTGAAAAAAACGCTTGAAGAAATGTCAAATTCAGAAATATTACTAATAGGTCAGATTAGCCGTAATTAAAGAAACTTAAAAAAATGTCAACATTTTGTATGCTAATATGTGTTTGCATATAGATATCATACTTAAGTTAGCTTGATTTAAGTTTTCGTTTAAAATTGTACCTTTCGTTCAATTTTAGAACGTACGATCTACTTTGCACAAAACTTAAACTACTTAAAGTAAAATGACACTTAAGTTGTACCATCACATTTAGGTTTTGCTTGAATTCAAATTTTATGTGTTTTTATCATAAAGGTAATTATGACGATTGTAATAGTAAATTTACTATATATTCCAAAAAATTGTTAACTCAAGTTTCTTGATAACGATCTACTGGAAAATAAAAGTTTATTTTTTTGTTGATTTCAACCACTTAATTGAATTAATTTAGCATAGTATAGAATTAGTGTTGTCTGAAAAACGATATGAAACAGTTTAAAATAATTTCATTAGTGTGTTTCACGCTTATTCACACAGCAATTAGTGAAAATAATGCTGTAATTGATGATTTAAATATTCGAGGAAGTATTTTAAAAAGTCATAGTGGTCATGATTATTATGCATTCCGTGGTGTACCATATGCAAAGCCACCAATTGGTGAAAAACGCTTTAAAGATCCTGAACCATTTGGCAAATTTGAAAGTATATTTGACGCTTCGAAAGAGGGTAACTTATGCCCGCAATCTAAAAAATATTTAAACGAAGGTGGTAAGTTAACAATGTCAGAAGATTGTCTAAATCTAAATGTTTATACGAAATATTTAAGCAAAGAAAATAAAAAACCCGTTATTGTTTTTATTCATGGTGGAGCTTATAAATTTGGAAGTGGAAGTAGTGAAAATTATCATCCAAAATATCTTTTAGATGAAGATATTGTTTTAGTAACAATTAATTATAGATTGGGACCACTTGGATTTCTTGTTAGTGGCACAAAAGACGCGGTAGGGAATTATGCATTCAAAGATCAAGTTTTAGCTTTAAAATGGGTTCGAGAATATATTGAGCATTTTGGTGGGGATCCAAATTCTGTAACTCTATCGGGTCACAGTGCAGGTTCTATGTCCGCTGTATTGCATATGGTATCACCGATGTCTAAAAATCTTTTTCATAAAGTTATCGGTATGAGTGGAGCGCCAACTGCTCATTGGAATATAGATAATATTAAATGGAGTAAACTTTTAGCGGAATACGTTGGTTGTCCAATTGATTTTGGCGATAAAATGGTTGAATGTCTACGCAAAACACCATGGGAACTACTTGAAGAAGTATGCTTAGAATGGTATTCATATAATTTAGCAAATTTAAAATGGAATTATGAAATTGAAATGGATTTTGGACAAGAAAGATTTTTAACTGATGACCCTTCAGTTCTATTTAAGAATGGTGAATTTCATAAAATTCCATTAATTGTTGGCATAACTAAACAAGAGTTTGAGGATCAAGCTCACGTATTAGTATTGAATACATCTTTATTTAATGAAGTCAAAGAAAATTTCAACAAATTTGCCCCCATAATTTTTGGTTATGATTTTAAAAATACAGATCTTGATTTAATTACAGATACTATAAAAAAATTTTATTTAAAAGATAAAGAAATTGGTATTTCAACAGAGCAGGAATTGGGTGAAATATTTTCAGATTCTATTATTAATCATGGTGTTCATAGATTAGTACAGTTTGCAAGTGATTATGTAGATGTTTATTACTTTAGAATGGATTATAAAGGAAGTCAAACCTGTTCATTTAGAAATAGTTATGGAGAACCACTTTATGTAGCTCATGCAGATATTTTAAATTATGTATTTGTTTTCGATTGTGCTCCGGAATTTAAAGATACTGATCCTGATTATATTATGGTGAAAAGATTTACAAAATATTTTACAAAATTTGCGAGGTCCGGTAACCCTAATACAGATTTAAATGAAGATGAAGTTAAATGCACTAATAATTGGATACCGTCAACAAAAGGAAA
Organism: Dolichopus griseipennis; assembly: GCA_963082915.1. NCBI lineage: Eukaryota > Metazoa > Arthropoda > Insecta > Diptera > Dolichopodidae > Dolichopus > Dolichopus griseipennis. The sequence goes on from OY720441.1 coordinate 345,670,780, forward strand.
TATTAAGACGTTGTACATTGATAATACTTGCTCAGTTAATAATCCACCGTTTCAGGATAGATTTAATTTATGGGATAAATTATTTCCTGTCAATTAAAAAGTAAAATTTTATTTAAATAAATATTTGTGATAAAAGATGTACAGTCGTAGTATTTTTGAGTACTATTATTCAATTTTAATAGTCAAATGTTAGGATGAGACAAAAATCTCGGAGGTAAAAGTCTATCGGGGATGGCTTTTATGACTGAAAAAGACATTTGTGAAATTTATAATTAAAATTTTGGGACATTGTTTTAGGAAAATAATAGATGGCACTGCGAGATCCTATATTAGAAAGCGTATTAAAGTTGAATCAAAATCAAAGTTCTTCTTTTGTCCAAATTATGTATAAATTCGTTTATTTATTTATCTGACTCATGCTTAACTCAAAAAGGTTACAAATTATTACTTAAAACTAACAAAATGCAATAAAAAAAAATTAAATATAAATTTAATATGAAAAATAAACAAAAATAAATAATAGAATGAAGATACTCCCAAAATTGGAACGATGCAAATATAAATCTTTCTTTAAAGTAAATTTGGTTAGTCGAAAGTTAATACTGTGTTTATATTTATTACATAAACCCATCATTCTGTTAAGAGGTTCGAATTTACCACAATTAGTACGGTAAAACTGGGGATAAAACATGTTATGGACAAAAGACTACCCTATCAAGTAACTCCGTAGAAACAATATTGCCTTTGAGTAATTCTGTTAAAAATAGCCGATGCTCATACGGAGGAAGATTTAACGGATCTTCCTAAGGAATATGACGAAGAGCAAATCTAAGGAATTTCTTTTGGACAGATTTAATTCTTTTAACATGGACTCTATAAAATAGGTTCCATACCTGATTGGCATATTTCAATAGACGTAGGGGTCTTCAAATTATGTTGTTGATTAAACCCAGCATAGAATTTGTTTTATTTAATATATACGTATAATGAGGTTGAAATAATAGTTTACTATCAAAAAATACTCCCAAATCTCTAATTGAAGCAACAGATAGAATAGTTTGGTTATTTAAAGAATAAGTATGTGATAATGGATAAGTATGTGAAAACGACGCGTAAAGGAAATAATAGCTCATAATCATCGGCAAATATTTTAATGTGACCGTTGTAAATTAAAGAAGTAACGTCATTTATCGAAATAATAAACAATAAAGGGCCAAATGACTAAGGAAAAGGAAAGGCAGTCAAATATAAAAAATACAAATTTTAGTTAAGTACATAAATCTTAGGTGTCTATATAAATATCAGATTTATGATCAAATTAAATATAACGTTTATAAATTTTCATATATTAATATCAAATAGTGACGCGAAGCGCTCAAAATTCGAGCTAATTACGCACTCAAATTATTATTTATATTTATCATAAATAATTTAGCCGCAACCGGCAATTTTGTGACCGAATAAGCTGATTAATATATGATGATGATAATATATGTTGATAGATTTTGTAAATATGTCATTTGAATTTGACATTAAAAAAAATTTGATAAATGAATTATTGACAAGTTAATCAAAAAAATTTTGAAGAAACACAATGTTTAATGCTATAAGAACTTTCACATAAACATTGTAGATATAGCCAACTATATTTAAATCTTTATTTTTTGAATTATTTAATTTAGGGTTCCATTCTTTCAATTTCACATTCTTTTTTACCTTTACATTTTAGTTATTTTATTTTCACTGGTAGTATATTTCGTTTTTTAAAAAATTTTAAAATTTTAAAATTTCAGTCATGTCTTTTGTAAAAAAAAGAAAACAACAAAAATATTAATTTATAATTATTATATTTGTACAGTATTTATTGTATTAGATATTTTTTTATGTTGAATAATTTTGCTGATTTCTAAAAATAAAACTTAGATGAATATTTTTTTTTTTATGTTGTTGTTTAAAGGGAAAATTACTTCATAAAATAAAATTTTCTCCTTTCATTTGGTTTTTGTTTTTTTTTTTTTTTACAAATTTAAGGCTTCAAGTGGAAATAATAAACCATAAAATTTTATTTGTCATTAAAAAAGAAAGAAAGAAAGAAGAACAAAAAAAAAAAAAGTCATTATGACAGTTGTTAATACACTGCATTTTAAAGTCTGACTGAATTATGAATACTTATACTTTAGTGTATTATATGTATATACATTTGACAAAATATTCATGTCACATACATTCAATGCATATGCTGATCTATGCTTTGTTTTTAGTTAATCAAAATAATAAATATATAAGAATTTCACCCTCACCACAACTCTACATACTCTTTTTGCAATAGATCAAAATGAATGAATGAAAAAAAATTAAATACTAAAAGAATATCTAATTGTTACTTCAAGGTTAAGCTTATATATATATATGTATAATAAACTTACTAAAATAGATATTTTTTTTTCCAATTTACTAGACATGACTACACTTAAGTACTTCCTAAGAGTTGGCAAAATTTATAAAATACAAAAAAAAAAAATGTCTACATAATCTTATAATCTTCTTTTGTTGGATATTAATATATGTAGTGCACTTGTACTTGATCTGTGATCTTGACATTTTTAAATATTCTTGAAATATAATGTACATATATATATTTTTTTTTGTACTTTAGCTAATTATGGTTCACTAGGTGAAATTATATTATTATTATTATTAATATTATTTTTGAACAGCAAAGAGATGCCTATTATATAGTATGTAAAAACCCTTCATATAATTTATTGTAATCATTTGAGTACTTTAAGAAAATATTTTAAAAAATTAAGTTTTAAATTATAGTTGTATATATTATATCGCATTTTTTTTTGTCTTAAATGGAATTGATTTTTTTTGTTTTTAATATACTAAAATATTCCAGATCAGATCAATGCATCAGAAGAGATTAAATGAATTTTAGATTTAAATGAAATGAAACAGAACAAGAACAATATATTTTAAACTATAAAGTATAATAACACTGAGTATTTCTTTAACCCTTTTAAAATACATATATGTATATAGTTGATGAACATATGATTATTGTATTTAAATATATATGTATATTATATTATATTTAAAAATAATCCATTACCATGCTATTTTTATATTAACTATAAGAAATTTATATACAAGGGGCCTCAGTAATGTAGTATCTAAGTATTTGGCTTATCAACTGAGGAGTTGTGGGTTCGATTCCCATATTGATCATAAAATATTTATTAATAAAAAAAAATTCTGAAAAATTGTTTTTCTTTATAAAATCACCTTGGTAACTTATAAAATATAAAATATATGATATAAGTAAAATAAATAATAAATAATTATAAAATTAATAAAAAGTATATATATGCCAAACTTGAAAAGGAATATATAAGTTGAGAGAGAAAAAATCGTAAAAAATCTCTTGAGCCGGAATGAGTTAATGGATCCAACATTTAAATCCAAAAGTTTTTTAACAGAAATGAGTTACCCAATCGAAAAAAAGAGTAATCCATGTATTTCGAATCTAAATGAAAATTCCTATGAAGTTTGATGTCATATGAACGTATGGTGTAATTGTCAAATTTAAAATTAATTGACTCATGATTAATGTGACGCAACCTATACTATTTATTTACTAATAAATATTTGGAACAGATTCAGTTTTAAAAGCATGATTTCGAAGATATTTTGTACTGCACTTTAAGTAAGAAACGGTTACAGTAATACATTTTGTTAGACTTAAATGATTGTATTTATTCACAATTAACTTCAAATCTTATATGAGTATTTTATTAGATATCTGAAAGGGTTAATATATAATATCTTTAACTTTAAGGTTCACTTTATTATAAAATTATACTAGTAGATACCATTAAGTACTTATTATTAATGTTATTAAAGTGTTTTTAAAAGTTCTTACAAAAATACTCTTAAATAATCTTCTGCAAAATTCATTTTAATCAATACCAGATGCCATAATATAAGCCATGGTAATAACCATGTTCAAAATAATAACTATAAACGAAAAATCAGAAATTATTTGTAAGGTTGGTTCAAACCAACAGAAAGAAATGTATATAATTTTTGGCACCAGAATGCTACCCAAAAATAAATCTTATCAGAAGCAAGCTTAAAAAAATGGGTTTAAAAACTGCATTTTTAAACGGAATAACATAGCATCAACTGAATTAACAACAAAACAAAAAAAAAAAAAGAATAAAATTTTCAAAGAAAGGAATAAAAGACATTTTTAAGATTGAACCCATCTTTTATAAATATTGCAAGTAAAAAGTAACGAAACAAAAGCAAAGGAATCTTTTATTATTAAAAAAACTTTGCAGAATCTTTTAAGTACATTAAGAAAAAAGTTTAAAAAAAAAAAATTTGCCTATATAGTTTTAGATCGTCGATCTGTCAGTCTGTTCGTGTGATTCCAAAAGTTTTAACAAGAGTTCTATAAGATATATTTTCATTTTGGAAACGTTAAAAGGGAGGACTTCAAATTAAACTCTTCTCTCATTTCTACTTATAGCTTTTTCTACTATTTCATTTCAGGATATTTTGCATCTACACGTAATTCAACTAACATCGTTTAACTCCATGTAATTCTGGGCCTAACTCTTAATCTGGATCCGCTTAGAGGATTCCAGTTTAGCGCCATTCTTGTTATGTATTCCTTGTTTTTCCTTAGTGTATGGGCAATCCACCTCCATTTCCTTTTGGTGATAAGCTTCACTATTGGCTCTTCGTTTGTTAGTGCCCACAAGACAGCTTTATATAATATTTGTAAAAGAAATGTATAGGGTTGCCATACTGTTATAATTACTGTTATAAGTAGCTAAATTTTTGCAAAATTCTTGGGCCCTAATATCTTCCAGACGATTTAAGTTAGGAACTCTCAATTTTGTTAAAGGAGTTAGATGTGGAAAAAGTTAATTTAGATCCTAAATAATATCAGTCTTTTAAGAAAACTTTTTAATTTTAGGATCTGTTTTATTCTAAGGAGATTAAAACTGTTGTTTAATTTTTTAAAAACCCTTAATTTTTTTCATTACTTGTTTTTTCTTTTAATTGAAAGAAAGTAAACGAGTGCAAAAAATTGACATTAAACATTAATTTTATCGGTATAATTTATTTGAATCAGATGAAAAGATGAAGATTACATGTCTTTCATTATATTAAATTAAAGGTTAGTCATGGAATTAGTGAAGTATTTTAAGGTATTTAAGTGCTTTAATTGGTTTTTGTTTTTATTTTAAGATTTTTTTTTATTTGTTTTCTGTGTTTTTGGGAAAATATTTATAGGATTACTTGTGGTACAGCTTGTGATCAATGAACTTAAGTGTTAGTGCCGCAAAACTGCCTTATAATTTGTATATGTAATTTGGTCCATCAAAATATGAAAATGAAATTTATGAAATAAATATCTTTTAAAATTTTTAATTTAATAACATTTATAGACGAAATTAAGTCCTAATATTAAATCATTTATCTAATAATATAGCCATACCATGTTAATGGTAATACCATTGTATAGAAGAAGTTTGTAAATTGTTCTTGACAGAAAAGAAGAAGATACCCTTGTTTAAATAGAGCATCTTTATTGAAAGGGAAACAAAATTAATTGAATAGTTCATTTGGTGACAAGATCACCATCAGTTATAGTTCATAAGTTAGACGACATCATCGAATATACTAATCAAAGTAATATACAAAATACATTCTACGGGGCGGTGCACCTGTTCCAAGACAACTATTAAGGAATCGTCGTTGCTGTCCTTGAAAATACGTACACTTCCATTTCAAAATTTCCTTTTTTCGGTTTCCGTTAATTGCGGGTATTCATCGAACTCAATTAAAGGTTGTACACGTTTTCCAATTCTGTTAAGTTCTTTCTAAAGTGCAGGAGTCTAGATCTAGATTGGGTTTTGAATATAAATAAATGGTAACACTATTAAAAAAATAACCTTAGATTTTCTTAGTTTTTACAAAACATGTAAATTCAAAGGCTGTATACTTTAATGGACGATGAAATATAAATTTTTTTTTAACTTAGCTCTAGTTTTCCATTTGGTAACTCCGGTATTATTTTTTTTTTTTAAAGCTTCGAACGTTGCCATGTTAAAAAATTTAAAATCTTAATTAATAAAATCTTAATTGAATTGATTCAAATAAAATAAAATTTAATTTGTTAATAAAAATTGGTTTTTAAAAGAATAATTTTTCAATTTTTTCAAAACACGAAATATTCATTAAAAATTCAGCAAACATTTTTTTTTTCATTTCAATTTTAATTTGATCAATAATAATTTTATTATATCGGAATCCTGCAGTTTTATAACTCATTCAATGATATAAAATCACTTATAAAACTGATCATATTTTCAACTTCCTCACACGGCCAACACAATTTTTGGAACAAAAAAAAAAAATTAAAACGTTTTAATTTTTTTTTTAATTAAAAACGTGATCAAATAATAATAAAGGATGGAAAAAAAAATATACTGATCTAACGTAAATCATATTAGATGGAAGTTTTGTTTTTTTTTTTGCAAGTAGGCAGGTACTAAAAGGTATAACCAGAGAGTACTGTGTGAATAAGGTAACACAATGTGAACGCGTTTATTTCACATGTATACGCTTCATTTATCTTAAGGCATAATTTTGATTTTATTTTTTTTCAACTTTTCATTAACCTTTTTGTTGAATTTTTTTTATTTCAATTGTAGTACAGTTGCGGAAAAAAATTGTGAGATGAAACCGAATGCAAATGTAATTATTTGAAAATGACTTGATGTGAACTTGTAAATGTTTTAAGAAAATCTGAAATGATACTTCATTGTATCGCCGCTCCTGTTTTTGAAAGTAGCTATACTCCATTTCAAAATTTTTACGCAACGTTTTTTTGGTTTCCGTTACTTACGTGTATTCATCCTACTCAATAGAAGGTTGCACACGTTTCCAAACTACCGACCTATTTCTATTACTTAGGTCATTTCCAACGAAAATTTCAAGGTAAGGTTTTTTCGGTAAATGGATTGCAGATTTCTTTTCGAATCGTATGATTCGTTTTTTTGTTGATGGTTTTTCTCTTAGGATGAAAAAAAAATAATAAACACTGACATCCCTCAGAAATCTGTTTTATCCCTTATCAGTTTCCATAGTTTTGATTTTTGCTGAATACACCATTGTACCCTTGTTATATTCTATGAGTTTCATGGCATTTCACTTTAACATCAGATTAACAGAACAATAAAAATGTCACTATAAAAGTGAACAAAACAATAATTTACTTAAAATCCAAAAAAAAAATGGGTTTTGTAAACAACATCAAAAAAATCATTGGGATTTAATCTCGCCAAAAATAGCGTTTAATGTCCGAATATCTCATTTCAACGAGCGAGTTTGACTACATATAGCAGACTTATTTTGAAATTGTCATTTAGTCAAATCATATTTTTGGCGTAGCTAAAGATACTGTTAAATGACATCTAAACGCAAGCAATTATTGATTATTTAATATTAAATATTTTATAAACATATTTTTGCCCTTAACTGTATTGCATATAAAAATGTAACAAATCTTTCAAAGATGATGTTTTAAATTAAATTTTCATCTTGACCATTATTGGCAAGGTTTGTCTTTTGTGTATATATATATAATATATATATATATATATATAGTGTTGTTTTAAAAAACAATTTCAGTAGGTGCGGTACGTGGGATATAACGTTTTTGCGAAACTTGTGAATTCAATTTCTTCTATGTATATGCATATATTAAGGAAGAAAAATGGATTCTAATCAGTAAAGGAAAAAAAAAAAAAAAAACTGAAAACAAAAGATAATATCCAGAATTTCAATTTTCATCTTGTTAATTTATGAAAGAAGAGAAACAACATGAATAATAATAAAAAACTGAGACAAATGTTTATAATTTTTGACATATTCCTTTATTTAAAATCCTCTTTTTTGGTTTTCAAGTCGATCGTTTGGAAACGCTTGTGTTCTGATGATGATAACGTAAAATAAATCTGATTAAAAAAAAAAAAAAAATTAAAATAAGATGATGATGATCAACCAATTTTTGAATAGGTGATTGCTTAAAGTGTTTTATTTTCGCCTTAAATTTATGGTACCGAATTTCTCGTAAATACATACTTTTGGAAAATAAGTGTTTAAGGGATCCCTTGTTTCTTTTTTTTTTTTTTAATAATCTTTAATTTTGCCTCCTCTCCCGACATGATTTTTCATTTTGAAATTATAACTAATGATCCCTCTAAATTATTGTTTTTGTATATTAAATTTTGTTTGGAGGCACAGAAAGGGTAATTTAATTTAATTTAAATTTTATTTTTTGACGTGATTTTTAATTTTTTAGATAATAAATGTGTATTGTATTGGATTCAGTATATAATTAATTTGTAATAATGTGACATAATTTATGTTTAAATTTAAATTTATTAAAAAAAACGTGTTAAAATCTTAAAATAATTTATGTTTTTTTTTTTTACAAATTTTAGACAATAGCATGTTATCACCTTTTAGCTCATATTATATGAATATGAGTTTTAAGGTTTGGTTTTAAATTATTGTACCATAAAATCCGGGGACTTAATAGGCATGTTTAACATTTGTATGAGAAGTTTACAGTATTTAGGAAATATTTTTGGTAATGAGTTAACACAATATAAAAAAATTTGATCCTAAGTAAAACTTGTAGAGCACATTATATATTAAATAAAACTTCAGTTTAGATAGGCTTTAGTTTCTTTAATCGTTATATTCACTAAGCCGTTGATAAATCAGCTGGAAATTATGAATACACAAATGTTATGTGCACCACTATTATCTTACATAATAGTTATATATGTATTGTCATTGTCTATTAGATATGATTTGACCGGGGTTTGAAACGGAGATCTTCAACATGTAAGATCGGTTTCTTAACCAGGATGTCATTGGTCAGAAATTAAAACCAACACACTTTTAATTTTCAACTGTAAAATATAGACTAACATTTGTAACTAGGTTTCTTTTCCGATTTATAAACTTCTTCCAGAAGAGTATGCTCCCCATAAAGTAATTAAAATTTATATTTATTTTTGTTTGAAATAAAAAAGAAAGTTGATACCGTTTTTTTGTTTTAAGTTCTTGTGTTCAATTATACGGACAAATGACTAAAAGCTTAGTTGTTAAAGTGGTTTTTCAATCTAAAAGTTTGGGGTTCTAGTCGGGCTCAATTCCAATTCCAATTCGGTAATAAAAAAATAAAATGTATAATTGATATCGTAATAGTTTGTATCATAATATAAAATAAATTTAACTGCCCCACCTGAAAAGCAAGGCTTATCACATTATATATGATAGGGGACTGTACATAAATAAATAAAAAAATAAATTATACCCAATAAATAGTCTTTGTTTTTAAGTTCTGGGTTAATTTAATTTTATATAATTTGAAATGAAAATCTTAATGAAGAACATTTCATATTATGTAACAAGAAAGTCCAAGTTCTTGAGAATGACGTTTAATTGTTTGTTCTTGATTTTCATCCATACTCTTGTTTACGCTGTTGGTATTTTAACTAGCATGCCGATGTTTTTATTTTTACTAACATTAACATTTGGCTAAAATTTTTTAATTATATTATGAACAAAATATACTGGTCGGTATGTTGGGAATTAATTTGACTTAAACCACTCGATTTAATTAATTATTTTTGAAATAATTTTTATCAATTTATATGTGTAAAGTTTTTAGGAATGTTCCGTTTTGTAATACTTGCAAGAATCATCAGTAGGCTTATAGTATTACATTGCCTTGATAAACTCTTGATTAAACTTTGATTGATTTTTATGACTTATAGGAAATTTTAAAAAAATATTCAGTGTATCAAAAATTTTCTTCCAACTCCAATCTTACAACAATTTAATAAAAAAATATTTTTTTTTAATTAAATGGAATATTCTAACTTTTAATTTCTATAAATTTTTAAACTGTAATTTGCAAAACAATACTGTCATTTGAAAACAAAACTATTTGACAAAAGTCAATTTTAGTTTTATGGCCAAAGTTTCTGCAAAATTTGGTTGGTCTATTGTAGATGGTTCGAGTAGCTCCAATACAACTCCTTCTTTTATATGAGCATTACACTACACCTAATAAAACTGGTATGTTTGAAATTTTGTCAAAAGTAATTAACCGGATGATATAATGTATATGTTAGGGTCATACGGGTATCCTAGAGTTGACACAGTATACTATACTACACTATTCCTCGTTTTTAATTGTAATTAAATTACATAACAAGTGCATACAACCATTGATTTAAATCTCAACAGCACCATCCATTTACAAAAGAAAAAAAAAAGTTTTCAAATTACAAAAAAAAAAGAATTACCAAATAAAAGAAACCATGATTTTAATTTAATCACAAAATAATTTAATGTAAAATAAAACATCATCCCATTATTATCATTGTTAAGATTACATTAATCTTATGGTTTAATAAAACAACCAGAAAACAAATTAAATTTCTAAAAGCGAAACAAGTGCTCATGTTTTTTTTTTTGATGACAGTTCCTTTTTTATTATTTTTTTTGAAAAAACAATTGTTTGTATTCAATAAAGTACGCTTATAAATAGCCGAACTAAACTAACTTTATTCATCATTGTCATAAAATCCCTTTAAAAAACCAATAAAACCTTAAACAAGTGAAGAAAATTAAAAAGAAGAAACACAAAAAAAAAATAAAAAAACTATATATGTAATATGTATATATATATAAACATCTTACGTCTAGTCTTTAATTAATTCATAAGCACGCACAATTTACTTTGTTGAAAGATCATTTATTTTTTCCCAATGTATGAGTTAAAAACCAAAAATGGGTGGTATTTTACTAAGGCTCTAATAAAATTAAAGTTAGAAATTAATAAGTGAGTTTGTAATTTGATTTGTTATTATTACTGAGACAGGGTCATACGTTTGCATACATTAAGGTAGGCTAATTACAAAAATAGATACAGCTTTCCATATTTCAATATAGTGTAACATTAATTAATTGCGTAGGAGCAATCTATGGCTTTGGCAAATCAAATTAAAGCTTGATCTCAGTTTTGCGAACTGCTCTCAGAACAGTTTAACAAACATAAAGAATGCCCTTCTGTACGCAGTTTATTTTTGTGTACTATATACATTCAACTGGGGCTTTAATAATTTGACTACCCTTTTTTTCGGTACCTAACCCGTTCCGGCAAAACAACTCTATGGTTTTACTTTTCTTTTGACTAAACAGCTCGGACTATTAAATTATTTTTTATATTTGCAATTGTGTATACATACAGGTTTAGAAACGCTTTTTTTTTTATAAGAAAAGTCACTTTTTATTAAATTAGAGTGACCAGAGGTTTCAAATCAAATAACAGAAAAAAAAATCATGGCCCAGTCATTTTATAATAGATACAAAAACAAAGTTCAACGTTTCTTAATTTCAGTTGGTAATGTGAATTGATTAAAAAGTGCATGACAAAAATGAAGGACAATACAATTCATATAAAATAGAATTAGCATAAATTTAAACAAAAAATTTATTTTTTTTTTTTTGATTTTTTGACTTTTAAAAGTTCGAAAAAAAAAGAAACAGGAAAGAAAATAATAAGAACATTATGGAGAATTTTAAATGAATTAAGTGTAGTTTTTTGGGAGGTCTATAATAAAGATTTTTTATTTTTTGGGAATTGGATTGGGGATTGGGAAATATGTTGCATTTGATACGAATCCTAAAAAAAAGTATAAAAATCCATAATAAAACATAAAAAAAAAATTAGATTTAAAGTAATAAAATGGTTTCATTTTTTTTTTTTATCCACCTGAATTTTAAAATTTATAGCATTCATTTTTACATGTACAATTCTAAATCTAAATTATATTGAACTAGAGTTTAAATTGAATTTTAGAGTAAACTTTAAATAGGTAGGAACATTTACAATACAATTCGATTTATTAAAGGAACATTTTAATTAAATTAAAATGAAAAACTTACTATAGGGTATACTAATCATGGCGGCTTAATTTAAAATTTGCCTTAAAGTCAACTTGTTATGTTATTAATGTATTTTTTTTTTGTGGTCAACCCTCCAGTTGAGTTTATGCCTCATTATATTGTTACTTTATTGAAAATTAATATTTATTGTAAGTTTTTAAAAACATGCTGTGTCCACCACAGAACCAACCGCAGAAAACAGAAAAGCCAACATGTGTATGTTTGTTATCAAATCAAGATTTGTAAGATTCCAAAACATACATAATCAAAAATCTCATGGTCTAAATTTTGGCGCGAAAACAATACCTACCGCCCATTATATTTCATATAAGCGGTTGGTAAAAAAAAATTAATCTGAAAAATAAATTAATAATATATTCAGGGTGGGACAATCGACTTGGACTAATTGATTTGAAATTCAAATATTCTCTTTTTTTATGTATTTTAAGTGTTGTTAACTGTTCAGCTAGTTAGACTAAAAAGCCTTTTTATATCATAGATACATGCTAGAACAGGGAGACAGTGTGAAATTATTCGGTCATCAAATAACATCAAAAAATAATATTCTGAAATAATTTCTTGACTGAACTATAAGTTACGACTATTGAGATCTACCGAATGTGAAAAAATTTTCAACGAAGTCCTGTGTACCGCTCCAAAGAGGATTTCTGGATGCTCAATTTTTCGAAAACAATATGGCACAATAACTCTATCAGCCATAATTCCACGAGAAGGTATTTTTTGTCGCGAATGCACTGCTTCTCAGATTCTCCCCATTCTGGCAGTTCTTTTGCCAATTGACGTATCCATTTAAATGAAAGTGTACTTCATCGCTCATAAATCAAAAAGTGGGCATTTTCAGTCGTAAGCAGAATTCCACAATTCTTACACGTCTCTCAATTGTTGTGTATTTCGAAGTAGTCAGTCCAATTTGGCCCACCTTGTATGAATAATTTTCAAACACCATCATTTATAAAGGGAAAATGTTTAATATTCTTATAACTTTAATGTGTTAGAAGAAGGAGATATTCAATATTTAATTTAATTGCATATTCTTTAAGAAATAAATATTTAACGCTGTTATTTTTTTAATTATGTTTTATTTTTTTTTTAATTTTTGATTTTTATTATAGTAGGTAACTAATTTGAATGAAGATTTTTTTAAATGAATTTTTTATTTCATTAAAAAATTATCGTTTTCAGTAGTAGGGTATACCACAGAGCAGTCATGACATGACGATCATCAAAATTGTTAGGTAATAAAAAAATTAAATCTCTAATCATTAAAATTTAAAATAATTTTATTTGATAATAAAGATATTTTTATTAGTTGGTAGTGGAGTTAAGTATTTTTGTATTTATTGAATTTAAATTGGTGGTACAGGGTGGTCTTAAAATAAATTAAAAAATTTTAAAAGAAAATTCGGGCGGTAGAAAGAAACACTTGTAAAAGGTCATGGTATATTAAATATTGTTATGGAAGACACCTTAGATCTAAGATAGAAATTGTAAAAATTTTAGGTCCCTCTCCCGGAAATTTTTATATTTTTTTTTTGTAAATACTATGATGGGTTCGTACAAGTATCTCAGAGTTGACACCAGTCAACAATATATGCTCTTACTCGTTTAAATATGCAACGCGTTTAATAAAATAAACTTTGTGGTATGTAGTTTGTCAAGTAAACCCAAAACCAACAAGATAGATTTTTAGACAAATTTCAAGACATTATCAATTAAAACCGTCATTTTTTAAAATACCCTGTATTTTAGACTTAAATTATATTGGTTTATAAGTTTAATTGGGTTTAATTTAAAGTATAGAAATTATAAAAGTGATATTAAAATTATGATTTGTTATTTTGTTAAGGATTTTAAATATTTTATTTTAATTAGGATTCACATTAGAGCCTTTACACATAATTTATGTTGTAAATATTGTTAACAGATTTTTTATTGATAATTTTATTACTTTTTCTGGTCAATCGATAAATTAAATCGAATAATATAAAAGTAGTTAGGGATTTAGGAATTTATTTAAAAAGAAATTTATTTAAATTGTTCCTAAAGTTAATAAACTTAAGGAAAAGGTCTCAATTGTTAATATTAGGCATTTAAAATAATAAAACCAAAATATATTAGATGGAAATAAATAGCTTATAGAATTCGTTTGTTATTGATAACTCATAGTCCCAACCATATCACATCTCATTCGTTTTATGTAGTTATAATTCATATGTGTACGATATAATACAACGTAGAAGGAATTGATTTATGTTTTCTTAAATTTTCTTTAAGTTTTAAATTTAATACTACATAATCTTAAATTCCCAATTCCAATTTTCCAGTTCTTTATTTCGTAATCCCTATTCTCCAAACCGAAGATCGCTTTCGGGTTTCGGCTTTCAAAGCGTTTTGGCACAAAAGTAGAAAAATAGAGCTCTAAGGCTCCAAGTCAAGTTTCGGTGCCTTCCATGTAAAAGTTTCACAAGAATGATATGATTGAGGAGTGTCAATATAAAATCTAACATTGAAATTTTATTTGGTTCCGAGATATTCTTTTAGGTCTACATTAGTTTTTTGGTGACTTTTTAGTTTATATTATTAAGTTCGAGTATATTTAAAAACGTTTTGACAAGTTTTACATTTGTTCAAAGGATTTAGTTCAAAAAGCCCCCGGCTTGGAAAATCGAAAGACTTTAATCTCTTAAAGAATATCCTTTAGTTTGAAGAAAACAAACGACAAGAGATCAACCCTCTTTTATTTATGGCCCTTATGGTTATTATTTAAGAAATATTGTAGATTAATACAAACAGATGTCCTCCTATCTAATAAAATCAATATTAAAAATTGTATTCTATATTTTTTACATGAACATAATTTTATCTTCTTACCCGAAGTCCTAAATGTTAACTTTGACCACCTTCATGGACGTTTAAATTCCAGACATACATATTTTTTTTTTTTAATTAAAGTTTTTAAATACAAACTTTCAGATACAAAATTTTTTAAATTTTATACAAAATTAAAAATTTAATTCTAATTTAAAGTCGTATATGTATTTAAAATTCAAAATTTATTCTCTGAGATTTTATTATTATTTTAATTAAAAATTAAAATTCTTTCTTAATTATCTCATTAAAAACATGCAACGACATTTTCTGGATTTAAAATCATATATTAGTTCGTGCATAAAATTTTTTGTTTTTTTTTTTTTTTTCCTTTCTCCATAAAATTTTAATTTTTAAATTCTGAAACCACCACCAAAAAAAAAAAAAAATTTTGTATTTTTTATTTGGTTCCAAATTAAAATTATAATGATTGTCATTTTTTTTTTTAAATTCCTGCTTTTCATTTTAGGTCTTGTTTGAATGCCTTAAATATTGTCAATAAAAAACAAAATTTTAAAATTTTTTACCAAATTTCTACTACTACACTACAACAACACTACAAACCAATCTGAACCCAGTCTAGTATAAAATGGAAAAAGACACAAAATTGAGGGAACTCAAAAAGCCACTAAAAAAGAAAAATAAAGGCTTGCCTTCCTAAAATCATAATAAATTGTGCAATTATAAGAACATCCTCTTTGGACATTTTGAATTCGAATTCAAAATTTCAGAAAAACAAAAAGCAAAAAAAAAAAAAATGAAAAATTCTTTCTAAATTAAAATTTTTTTTTTTTTAAAAATTAAATAAAGAAAACACAGATTCACTCGTCTCTGTTTTATTTTTTTTTTTTGTCAACTTTAATTAATTCAATTTAAATTGAAAGGGAAAATCGAAACAATAACAAAAAAATGAAACAAAAAATAAAAAAAAAAAAAAAAAAAAAAAAAATTAACAAAAAACTATTATGAAAGGTTAAGTTGAATCGTCAAATTGTCTAGTCAAAATTCAAAAAAAAATTAAATGTCTACAAATGTACGAGCAATAATTCTAACACTTTGTATGAAAATGTTTAGTTTTGAAACGCACTAACAAAATTGTTGTGAGTTTTTAATAAGATGTTAGATTTAAGAAATTATTTAAGAGAAATCACTTAAGATCTACTTAGAATACCTCATGTGAACGTCTGGCTCGCTCGAGAGCTTTCGATAACCATTGAAACAATCATCTAAATTTATTATGTGATCATCTAATTTTATTATTATGATCCGATATATAGGTCATGCCTATTTAATTGCAATATTGTTATTATTATTATTATTTATACAGGATAATCTACTTTGTTTAGTTGTATTGACATTTGTTTGTAGTACCCGTAGCTTGATTTAGCGAATGATAAGAGTCAGTATTTAGAACATAAATTCGGTGTCAAATACTTAATAAAATCTTCATTACATGATGGCTATAGAAGAGAAATTCCGAGATCACATAACGAAAATTAACTTCTAGACTTTAAAGCAGCTAGTTTAGAATGAAAACTTTGAAAATATCAAGAAATAATAATAATAGAGTTACATAATGAACGAACATCTGGCACATGAGTGAAAGTTTGATCCGGTCTCGATTAGCCTAGATTTTTCTTGCTTATCTAATACATATTTTGTAGCTTTAATTAATTTTTTTTTTATTTAGTGCTAACTGTTTAACTCCTATGCTAATAAGCTTGTCTACACCAGAAGCACATATTGGAACAGGGAACCGTATTATTATGTTTGTTATCCTTTTTTTTTTGGTTCTATTGCCATAATTTTGTATTTCAGTTATATGATATTCTGTACATGTGAGTTATATTAATAAATTAAATTTTTTGTTTATATATTGTATTAGCTTATATTGTTATATTAATGCATTTTTTATTAAAGATATATAACTGTTAATTATTGATTAGGCCATTGATTTGAACCCAATGGCGAATGGTATCTAAGTCGAATCGAGAGCTAGATAAAAGTTTTTTTTTTCAATTTCATTGTTATTCGGGCTTCTCAAATGAAAGGTCGACATTGTAACCACTGTGCCACCCAGCCGTCAAATTCAATCATTAATTATTTAATAATATATTTATATGCTAATGCATATAATATTATTCTAATTTTGTGTTTTGGGCTCGTATAATATAATTGCACTAAAAAATTTATACAATGAGTTCAATCGTTTTGTTCTTTTATACTCAATTCAACAATAAATTCAAATTATTTGACTAAACTGAAAGATATCGTTTTTAATTTCTGTTTATTCTTCAAGATGATGATGAGATAAATGGTTTTTTTTGAAGAGGCTGAATATAGAGAATGAATCGTGTGCATACAAAGATCAGAGCAGCGGAAAGAGACATCAAAAATTGTTAAAAATTTTTGAAAACGAATATACATGTATATACAAAACAATATATAAAAAGTTTTTAACCCCTTGACATTTCATGAGGGATTTGTAAAATTAATTTTTTGGGAATAAAATTCTGTTGTTTTGGTTTTTGGTTTTTTTAAAGGATTCTTGATTTAGTAAGGTTCTTTGGGAAATTAATATATTAAAAGTTCTCTGTGATTTTTTTTTTTGGTTTATGTCAAGTGTAAATGAATTTTATAATGTTTTCATTAAATATGGAAAGAATTAGAATAGATGATGGTTTGAATTTAAAATTATGATGTTGAAAATGTTGTCATTATTATGCAGGCATACGATTTCTAAAATATAAAATTAATGTTTTTTGATAATTGGATTATAACTTAGGAGGATTTAAAAAGTTTAAATCAGAGTTTAGTAATTTTTTAAAAAAAAAATTGAATTATTATTGTAACATAATTTTTAAATTTAAATTAATTCATAACTATTGTATTTAAAAAAGTTCTTATAATTAAAATTAAATGATTTAAAAGTTCTACATTTAATTTAAATGTCCCTCATATTGAAAAGATTTTAATAAATTGAATTGATATTCAATAATAAAATGATTCAAAGCTTTGTAAATTAATTTAAAGTCATCTTTTTATAATTTTGTAAGTTTAAAAAATTCAGTATAAAATTATGTTGCGATATTTATAATTGTAGTAGAATTTATTCAAATCTGTTTTCTATTCTAATTTAATTAAAAAAAAAAATCAACAAAACATTGTTATGAGCTTTTCGTACACATAGATCTGACACAAACCGAATTCTCAATCTTCTAAACTTAACTAAAAGATTTAAAATATTTCTTCAGACATTAAAAACATTAAAATAGTGTATAGTTTTTGTCTAAAGTCCCGATCCTTAGAAAAATTTCCCGTTCGCTGCCTATGTCGCCGCGGCCTAAGATCAATCTTAGAGCAAGTGTATTAGACTATAAAATGAGAAATTCAGAAAATGGTTTTGTCACTCTAATACGCAAGCTCTTACATTGGGTCTAGCTAAAATCTAGATTTGGATTTGTTTTGTTACTAAAAACTTACTTCTTTAATCTTTCTAAAACTGCCTTACATTTTGACTAAATGAGTAAAATTATCTTGTAAAAAAATAGCAACTCCTGGATTATTTGAAATTCCTGTACTATCTAATTAATATTATAGAAATTTCTTAGGTTAGAAAGTCGGAACCACAAATGAATGAATTGAAATTCCTTATGATTTTTTTTTTATAATTTTTTAAAATTTTTAATATTCACTTGTATGTTTTTAATTTAAGTTTATGTCTTACAACTCCCTTGGAAGGAGCTTCCATAAAGCCATGCTGTCTGACTCTATTTTGGGCTGTTGATTTCACTTCTACCAAAGTTTTTTCTTCTCTTCCCAAATCCCTTTCTATCGCTCTTCTCCAAGTTTTTCTGGGTTGGCTTACTTTTCTTTTCCTCTGCGATTCCAATCTTATGCTTGTTTAACAATGGAGTCTCTTATAGATAGGTGTCCCTAAACCTATATAATAGGTTTCCTTTCCATCTGTATTTAATTTTTAATTTGCATCCGAAAAGGTTCTTGTTGCATTATTACCCATAATTGTACATTAGTTATTCTCCGTGGCCAGAAGATTTTTCATGTAATGCGAAGACATTCGTTAATGAAAACCTGCAACTATTTTATATGGTATTCATTCATCAGCTATTGGTTTCACTGTCATACAGGAAAATTAATAATACACAGGATTTCGTCGAACACAGATTTTTATTCTCCATAGTCTGCCAAAAACTGTTCTGGCTTAGTTTTAGTCTGTTTGTTATGCCTTGGCTTATAAATGGGCGGATCTAGACCTATCTGATGGGAGGGGTAATTGTGGAAAAATAATTTAAGTTGCATTCTCGTCTCACTGTTCACTGACACATTTGAAGTTTTTTGTTTTTATTTGTGGTAACCTTGATGGATATAAAATTTTACAGTAATATTTTGTAGTAAAATTGATATTTTAGAGTAAAATTAGGAGTGGGCATTGATACATTATTAAGAGTTGTTACATTATTTTCGAATTTACTACAGTAGTGTAGTAGATTTGAACATAATGTACCAAAATTGACTAATTTTATTTGTGTAACTTGTTAAATTAAATTATTTATAACTATTTTTCTGGTTTGCCGGAGGGGGTAGTTACCCTGTTACCATCCCCTTATATCCGCGCTTGTGCTTATATCACCATGTTTTGCTTTTTTGCATAATGCATATTTATGAAATCAAATTCGTATTTTAAATGACTACTTTAATTTGACAACTCTTTAAATACATCTTTAATGAACACGTCTTAATAAATTCGTCTTCAATTAATAATTTCTTAATGTTTTTTTTTTTTTTTGAAATTTAAAAAAAAAAAAAAGAAAAATTAAAATTAAAATCACAAACAATAATAGTAACAATAATAATAATTGTATGTATTTTATATTTGACATTAATTATCAACAACTAACAATTTTTATCTTTAATTTTTTTTTTGTAGTCAAAGAGGTCAATTGGGTTCAATTAGAATGCGAACAACATTATTATTAACATTAAGTACAAAAAAAAAAAAAAATAAAAAAAAAAAAACTAAAATGAAATAAAAGTAAAAAGAATATGAAGGAAAAATAATAAATATAAACAAGTGATGAAAAAAAACCAAGGGTTTTTAAAAAAGCACATTTTCAAAATTATATTGTATTAAATACTGCGTTTAACTTTGGAAATATTTACTAGGAAATAGGAAATTGACTGCTTACAGTAAATTTTTTATTTAAAAGTTGTTATAGCCCTTCAATGGGGAACGTTTCCAAGTTTCTGAAGGATCTAACTGCATCTAACTCCCCACCGCCTCGGCCTCAACCATTTTTTTAGGTTCTAGGAATTAAAATGTGAATTCCACAAAAGTTTGGAATTTTACTTAGAACTATACTATCTAAGCAAAAATGGGTAAAACTGAGAGACACTTTCTTCAATTTAAGGAACCGCTTTTAAATTTAAGGAAAACCTTTAACATATGTTAAAATATAATGTTGGACCTTTAAATTTTTTATATTAATAAAAAAAAATTTGAACAGGTATTCAAGTTGCAGGTGCTTAAAAATAGCAAAATTTAAATTTTCGAGCCCTTACAGCTCCTAAACAGGAGGTTTGACAAAAAACTTTTATTAACCGGCTCCTACTAATTTTTCAAATTCTAAATTCTCCCAAAATTTCAGGACCCTATCTTAAACCGTTTAGGAGATATATGGGACCGAAAATTTTGCAAAAATTGATATCATTTGCCGTTTTCAGATTGAAAATATATCTCACAGAACTCTTGTAATAAAAATTTAAATATAGGGCTTTTTCAAACTTTGGGGGGCTGTAGCCCCGTAACAGGTGGGGCTACAGAAAAGAGTTCTTCTACGAAATTATTTTTTTTGCAAAAACTACCCATGGTTAAAATTTCTTTACTCTATTTCAAACGGTGTAAAAGTTTTTGTAAACATACGGACGGACGGACAGACGGACGGACAGACGGACGGACAGAGTGAAGCTATATAGGCACATTTTTACAAAATTTTTTGAAAATGTGCTAAAAAATAACGAATAACTCATAATTCTAATACATATATGGAATTGTGTATTGTGTATTAATTGAGTTCTTCCGAAACGCATTTCGAAATTAAATGAATCGAAAAAATTAAAAAAAAATTAAAAAAAAAAAAAATACATAAACGTGGCTAGAAGCAAAATGTAAATATTTCTATACAAGTCACTACTTACAACTACCAAATAATATTGAAATTTTTATTAAATGAAAAAGCAAAGAGTACTTTTTTTTTTTTTTACGTTTTTTTACTCCTTATTTTGCTTTGGGGAAATGTTTTGCATAAATTTTTTTTTTTTTTGAAAAAAATCTAAACAAATATTTAGGAGGGAATAAGAAATTGGAAAAAAGAAGTGCAATATATGTCTACTTCAAATTAGTTATGAGGAATAATATAACTGTACATGATTTTATTAGTATAAATAACGAGTTTTCGAAATTATAGATAACTCCATTGTAATTAGGAATTATTTTTTATTTAGTATTAAAATGAATAATGGTTCAAAATTATGCATTAGGATCCCTTACTAAGCTAATTGACATTTAAAACTGTTATACTGAATCTATTCAAATTTTTTGCAGTACAATTCTCTCTTATATTTCATGTTTTGTATTTAATTAAAGATACTTAACATAATTTTCAATTCTGACTTTAAGGTATATAAGTTGAAATAAGAAGGACGCGTTCATGAATGAATTGCGTACCACCTGTCAAAATAAAACAAACTTAGTTTTCATTTCTGTTCATATAGCTGAAAGCGCTTAAGGCGTAATCATTGTTTTGTTTTAAATCACAGTACAATTAGAATATGATATACATGATCGTTGTAAAATTTCAGAACGCATGTGCAGCAACTTATTAGATAACTGTAAAATTTTTAAAATAATAAAAAATGGCGTATATCTCAAACAATATATATGTAGATGTGTGTCCTTTACAAATGTTAATTAATCTATTTAAGTTATTTATAAAATAATTTATTTATTTGAATATTAAAAATTTTTATTTTAAATTAGGAACTTTAGACACAAGTCGCGAAGCGTTTAAAGTTGTAGCCATGTTCTGACTCAAATTATTATTTATATTTATAAATAAATAATTGAGCCGCAACCGGCAATTTTGTGACCGATTAAATTATAATGGTTGAAGGGTAATTCTTGACTTGTATGTCAACATGATATATGTCAAATAGAAATAATTGTATCATATGGTAATAAATGACATTTATAATAAATTAATCTACGTATTGGTCATTTATTAAATCAAACTGTTCCGGAGTATGCTCTGATCAAATTATAATCTGTTAACCACTTAAAATATGAAAAGCACCGCCTCCCGATATACATTAAACCAATTGAAAGTTTTAAGAACACTGGTTTAAATTATTAATATGCGTATTCTACATATTAATATTGTAAACTGCGTTCATTAGTAGTTTACATATTTAGTATTGTCGTTTCCGTTGTTCATAAATAATATGATTTTCTATAAGCATGTATACGATTTTCTTAAATATGCAAGTAAAAATTTATTTATTTCTTATTTTGCTGCATTCATATACATATATACAATAAATTGTATTTGAATTCAAATTCAAGAAATTTTTAAATTATTTTTTAATAATATTTTTTTTTTTTTTTTTTTTTTATTCCGGAAAAATGAAAAATTCAAATTATGTTTTTTTCAATCTTATTTTCTTGTTTTAATTTTTGTTATTATTGGTATTTGAGTAAAATGAAAAAGAAAGAAAGAGAAAGAAAATTTGCATAAAAATGCCTGTTTCAAATTTGTTATGCGCCTATGTTTAGTTTGTACGCTCATATTAATCGTTTATATCTTGTATGGTGATTTTTTAAAGACTTCAATGTTTGATATAATCATTTGAATAACATAACCATTTAATTTCCGTATTTCCTTAAAGAATCTTAATTGAACAAAGATAAAAATTAAAAAAAACGAGGAAGAGTGTAGTAGAATAGACTGTGTCAACTCTGGGATACCCGTATGACCGTAACATATACATTCATTACATCATCCGGTTAATTACTTTTGGCAAAATATCAAACATTCAGCTTTATTAGGTGTAGAGTAATACTCATATAAAAGAAGGAGTTGTATGGCAGCTACTCGAACCCTTTGCAGTAGATCAACCAAATTTTGCAGTAACTTTGGCCATTACACTAAACTATTTTTGGCAAAATTTCAGACACCCAGCTTCATTTGGTGTAGTGTAATCCTCATATAAAAGAAGGAGTTGTATGGCAGCTACTCGAACCCTCAGCAGTAGACCAACTAAATTTTTCAGTAACTTTGGCCATTAGACTAAACTATTTTTTGCAAAATTTCAGACACCCAGCTTCATCAGGTATAGTGTAAAGCTCATATAAAAGAAGGAGTTGTGTGGCAGCTACTCGAACCCTCTGCAGTAGACCAACCAAATTTTGCAGTAACTTTGGCCATTATACTAAACTACTTTTGGCAAAATTTCAGACACGCAGCTTCCATAGGTATAGAGTAATGCTCATATAAAATTAGAAATTGTATGGCAGGTACTCGAACCCGTGGACCAAAATGGCTGAATTTAAATAGCGATTCCGTTTTTTGCGTAAAAACGAATTTGTGAAAATTTCATAATCCTAGCTCCTTTACTTTTTGAGTTATCGTGATGACGGACGGACGGACGAACATACATAGCTAAATCGATATATTTTTCGATTCTGATTCGATCCATACACTTGAGTCTATATTTACCCCCCCTCCTTCTCTGCGTTACAAACGTAATGGCAAATTTATTATACCCTTGGACTATATAGTCATACGGGTATAAAAATTAGTTTTAGAATGCCTACGTTCTTTTCTTTGTTTAGTTTAATTAAATTTGTTTTTTATTTTTATTAAAATTAGTTATATATTAAACGATTATGATGTCATTAAATTATGATATCTTATCTTACATTTTGATTGTAAGTTAAACCTGAACTAAATTCGTTAAAATTTATACTAAAAGCCTAAGGAAAGATTGAAAAAAACAACCGTTAGAAAACAAAAAAATTCAAATTACAAGAGAAGTGAATTACAAACTAATGTGAACTATTAGTTTGAATTAAGCAATAATTTAATAGTTGGCAATACCTAAAAACTATTATAAATTCTGGATACCAAATTTTTCAATTGGGTATATGCTGGCTATATGCTGTGGCATTTACTTCAGTATATTTTATTTTATACTTTGCTTCGGAATTTAATCAGATATGGATTTAGTATTACAATTTGATTAATTTGTCTGAAGTTTTTAGCCCTTTAAATAAATTTATTAATTAATATAATATAACATCATTAGCTTAAATATATTATTTAAATATATTTTAATTTTAAAAAAAATATAAATTTTTAACCCTTGATAATAAATTTTGTCGAATTTTTTATGTTTGGCACAAATTATTTAAAAAAATAAGTAATGAAATTAACCAAGGGTTTCTAATAAAGCACAGTTTCAAAATTAAACTAATTTCCATAATAAGTTTTGGGTAAAGAATGTATTGCAAATTGTTTTGTGATAATTTTTTAGAACTTTTGTTAGAAATGTAATAAGAAAGAATGTAAAAAATCTGTAGGAACTTTCTTCCTTATTAAGAAAATTCTTAATAACTAAGAAAAACTTTTTAAACACACTGTAAGATATTTTGTTGGAGCTTTATTTTCTCTATATTACATTAATAATATTTCTCTATATTGTGAATTACAAGTGTTTAAGAATTACAGATTCTCAATTTTTAACGCCTACTTACAGCCCCACAGCACCGTATTAAAAAGTTTTCTTAAAACACTTATATATATATTCGTACCACCTTTTTACGATCTAACTCCTCTCAAAATATCTAGATATCATTTGAAAGATATAAAGATTCAAGAATTTTGCAAAAATTTATTTTTGTATAACGGTAAATTAAAGTAACGCGTAGCAACCCTATATACATTTGTGCAATGCGGATTTATAAAGCTTTTAAAAACAATTATCGTTTGGCTTACCATAATTGAAAATATTCCTTATACAACTTTTGTTATAACAATTTAAATATAGGACTTTCCCGGACTTTCGAAACTGCACCTGCATAACGGATGTAGCTACAGAAAAAGTTCTTCCACGAAATAAGTGTTGAAATTAGTGTGTGTAGTTATGTAAGTAGTTAAAAATTCTTTTCTTTATTTCAAATGGCGTAAAAGTTTTGTAAATACACGATCAAATGGACGGACAGAATCAATATATTAAGGCACATTTTTTTTTTGTTGGAAAAATGTGCTAAAAAGAAGATAAAAAATGCTAAAAAACTTTATAAAATATTGATATATATAATATAAGAAAATTGAGTATTTTACCAATTGGAACAAAATATTTAAAAGGTTTGCGTCCTAGATTTTTTTTTTTTTTTTTGAGAAAAAAAAACAAATAAGAAAATAAAAAAATACACAAATTATTTATTGCACACCTAATAGAGGGCATTTACAAATTTGTATTGCTTAAAATGTTTAGAATCAAATTTTTCATTATATTTTCTATAAATTCTTTAATTTTGTGTTGATTTTTGTTGTTCGTTGTGATAATTTATGTTGTGACAAATTGTTATTGCAACAAAAATAACAACAAAAACAAAAAATTAAAATAAAAACTTGAATTTATAATTTTTATATATATACATATTAATAAATATATCTTATATTATAAAATACACATATATATATATATATTTTTTTGAAATATTAATTTGTTGAAATGGCAACAAACTAATTTTATTTGTTGGCCTTTTCAAATTTTTCGAATAAAATATTAAAACAATAATAAGAACCATTCCTTTTGTTTTACTTAAAAATTAAAAATTTAGACGCGCAATTTTAAGGAAAAAATAAAAATTATAAATGAAAAATTTATTTTTTTTTTTTTTTTTTTGTTTAAAAACTAAAAATTCTAATATAAGAGAAACCATTATGAAACGGCTATAAATAATGAACCATAAATATATTTATATGTATGAAACATTCATTTGGTTCATTCGCCCACAATCTGGAACTGATTCGATTGTTTTTAAATATAAGACAAAGTAACAACAACAACAACGAATAAATTAAAACAAAAATTCATACAGTATAACGAATTAACAAAATGTTGAAAATAAAAAAGATTGCGCAAGTCTAACAGTAATAATAACGGAACAAATAATAAATCTTTTTAAAATACGGATCATTTTTTATTAGGGTTGTCAAATTACTGCGTATTTTCAAAATTAATAATTTAATTTAAGATTCGGATTCTCTCCGAAAAAGGAAAATTCCTTCGAATTCGGATTCTATCCGAATTTTTAATTTATAAATAGCAGCAATGTTGGAGCTATTTAAAACTATTTTTAAAATTTTATGGAAGCAATAGTTACATAATGTTTTGAGCCATCTCTGAAAGTTCATCAGAGTAAAATGGTTTATTAGAGTTATTAAGCTTTCCACGAAACAATTTTTGGGGAGTTGGACTTTCCAACTGAAAATATTAAATAAGCTCAAAATGTTCCCGTTTATCCTACACGATCCATTATCCCAATGCCAATTTCTAAAGTTTTTTTTATCCCAATTCCCATCCTCAAAACCAAACTGTACATTAGTATCAAAATGTTCCCGTTTATCCTACATGATCCATTATCCCAATGCCAATTTCTAAAGTTTTTTTTATCCCAATTCCCATCCTCAAAACCAAACTGTACATTAGTATCAAAATGTTCCCATTTATCCTACATGATCCATTATCCCAATGCCAATTTCTAAAGTTTTTTTATCCCAATTTCCATCCTCAAAACCAAACTGTACATTAGTATCAAAGGTCCCATCATAAAGTTTAGTTTTAAATTGGTGTGGTTTTATTGTTTTAAAGTCACACATTATCCAGATACACTTCCTGCAGTTTCAATTGGTACCTTTCGGAACTTTATAATTTACATGACCCTTGTACAAAATTTAACTTAAACATTTTGACCGGAACCGAACAACAAACTGTTATTGATTTAAATATAAAAGATTCTAACATAAATAGTTGAACGAGACCTTAAAAAAATATTTATATTTCTTATACTTTTGCTAGGGTTTTAAAATGTCCCTAACATTCTTCCTAAATATTAAAATAGAATTAAAACAAAATTTAAAAATTATAATAATACTAAAGGATTATATGTCTACATTATTATAATTGTAAAAGTAATCGAATTAAGTCAAGTAACGGTATTTAAATCTAAATTATGTTTAAAATATAAAATTTCATTTCAATCAATTTTTATATTACATCTGGCAATCTTTTTTTTTTTTTTTGCATTTTATAAATGTATATATATTTATATATCACTGCGCATAGGTATTAATTTTTATTAAAAAAACTTATTATATTAGCCGGCCGGTTTAATAATATTATCAACATTTTTTAATAATCTGTTGTTCATCAATACCCCCAAAAAAAAAAAAGCATCAACATTTTAGATTTATGTTTTTTTTTAAAGTTATGTTTCATGTTTTATTTCTTGTTTTTTTTAAATTTCTTTTGTATTTTCTCTTTATTATCTACCATTAAGTCAATTTGATTAAATTTCAAATTAATAAAAGTAGCACAAAACATATTTAATACCATTCCAAAATCTGTTTATGTCATCATTTTCAAAATGAAAATTAAAATGAAAATGAAAGTTCAAATAGTATATGATCGCCTACAGAATCAAAATCAGATCAGAATGATAGGAAAAATATAAAAAAAACGAGGAAGAGTGTAGTAGAGTAGACTGTGTCAACTCTGGGATACCCGTATGACCGTAACATATACATTATATCATCCGGTTAATTACTTTTGGCAAAATTTCAAACATTCAGCTTTATTAGGTGTAGAGTAATGCTCATATAAAAGAAGGAGTTGTATGGCAGCTACTCGAACCCTTTGCAGTAGACCAACCAAATTTTGCAGTAACTTTGGCCATTACACTAAACTATTTTTGACAAAATTTCAGACACCCAGCTTCATTTGGTGTAGTGTAATCCTCGTATAAAAGAAGGAGTTGTATGGCAGCTACTCGAACCCTCAGCAGTAGACCAACTAAATTTTGCGGTAACTTTGGCCATTACACTAAACTATTTTTTGCAAAATTTCAGACACGCAGCTTCCATAGGTATAGAGTAATGCTCATATAAAATTAGAAGTTGTATGGCAGGTACTCGAACCCGTGGACCAAAATGGCTGAATTTAAAACTCGATTCCGTTTTTTGCATAAAAACGAATTTGTGAAAATTTCATAATCCTAGCTCCTTTACTTTTTGAGTTATCGTGATGACGGACGGACGGACGGACGGACGGACAGACGGACAGACGGAGAGACGGACGGACATACATAGCTAAATCGATTTATTTTTCGATTCTGATCCGATCCATACACTTGAGTCTATATCTACCCCCCTTGCTTCTCTGCGTCACAAACGTAATGGCAAATTTATTATACCCTTGGACTATATAGTCATACGGGTATAAAAAATAGAAAAATAAATAAATTTATCGGAAATAAAATATGAAAATGATTATTTTGTATTTAATCCAATTATTTAATAATATTTTATATTTTTCTATAAGGTTTTTTTTTTGAAATACAGAGTGTTTTAGTTGTGACTCAGTTAATTCTTTATTAAGGTTTGATAAAGAGGATAGAATGCTCCAATATAACCCCAGGGCCTTGCGACACGTTGTACTTTCAATACTTAAGAACTTATTTTGTGGCTATTAGAATATTTCAAATAATTTTTTTAATGTGAATTGTGAGGTTAGGTTAATTGGATTTACATTTAAAGTTAATATTCTACAAGAATTTATTAAAACAAAATCCGTTTAAATATAAATTTTTAATTAAATTCAATTGAGAATACCGTTTTAATTAAAGTTTTATTTAGATTAAAAGAAAACAATTTCGAATACAGAAATAAACATAATTTTTATTGCACATTTTGAGTTATGTCTGATCACTGCTAGGACACACTGTATTACGTGGCCGCTTATAAAAACGAAATCTATTGCTATTACATTAAAACAAATAAAATTGAAAAATAATTTCATAATTTGCAATATATAGGGTAATTTTAATTAAATTTTTAAAATATGTAGAGATGGAGCTAAAAAATTTTTTAGTACTTTTGAAAATTTTGATACCTTTATATATATTTGGTATATATTTGGTTCTATTTGATACTTTTTGTCGATTAGTCGATTGCAAGTCGAGTACAAGCACTGTATTTCCAAAAATAAAAACAATATTATTGAAATTAAAAGGAACCTACTTAGTTTTTTATTTACTCTGCATACATTTCAATCAAACGATCAATAATAGATTAAATATTTAAATATTCTGCCTTTGTTAACAATAATGCACTCAGTTTTTGATCAAAATTTGATCAAACTGAGAGCATAGTTAGAAGCAAACTATGGGTAAATTGAAAACGTTTTCCTTTTCGTTCATTTAAAAACCCCAATACCGAACTTTGACTTTTCTGCGCTATAGAAAAACATAGATTTTGCCAATGTACACTTCTCTAAGCTTAAAAAAACCCATTGTAGTATTATCTTTATGTTTAAAATCAAAGCTTCAAAATTAATAAAAAAACAAGGAAAAGTGTAATAGAGTACACTGTGCCAACTCTGGGATACCTGTATGACCGTAATATCGACATTTATCATCACTTTTGATCAAATTTTAAATGCATAACTTATGTACAAAAATAGATTTTCAGTTATGTACAAAAAAAAAAAAAAAATTGAAAGGCAGCTAGCTCTCAGAACCTCTTTCGCTACACCAATTTTTTTTTATTCAGACTTTCGCCATTTAAAACGAGTAAAGAGATTAAATTACTTTAATTAAATAAAAGAGTAAGCACAAATAAAAAATGAAGTTGTATGGCTCTACTCGAACCCACTGCAGTAGACGAACCAAATTTTGCATAATTTGGATTCCAATAGCGATAACGGCTATTTTATAAAAACGAATTTGTGAAAATTTCAAAAGACCTATAGTCATACGGGTATTAAGAGTACATTGAGCCCTTGCAAAAATCAGTTAATTTTTAGAAGATGATATAAGAATAATAGTAATGACTAATTCAACATAAAGTCTAATTTGACCGATTTTCACTGATTTTCCTACTTCATAAAATTATTTTTCCCACTTTTTAATCTCAATATACGTATTTATATATATATATATGGAATTTATATATATATATATGAAATAAAAATTTTACAAAATATAAAGTTTCTAAAAGCATTGCTTTTTTTTTAAGATTTTAAACGATGATCTTGGATAATAATTAAGAATAATCAACACAATGAATGAGCATACAAATAAGATAAAGACAACGAAACAAAAATACAAATAACAAAATAAAAAAAAAAAACATTTATAGTTTGTGGCTCATTAATAGCTAAAATTAAATCTCAACATAATCTCTTAATTAAAAAATATATTTTTTGTCTCTGTTTAGCATCATAATGTGTTAAGTAAATTTTTTTTTACTTGTGCTCATCATCGCTGTACTTTTGAAAGCACACTTTGGCACATGCCATAAATGGTATACATTTCAATGGTATGTACTATGTAGTAGACAGTTACACGAGTATAGTATGTGTATGGAGAGGATTAAATTGGTGGGTTGAATTGCATGTTTTTTATTAACATTCTTAGATTAATTAAATTAAGTAATTCAGAAAATTAGAATAGGACTATTAAAATTTGTATGTTACGGAGAATAGAAAAGTATTGTAATATAGAATAAAATGTGGTTGATATTTGATTTAAATTAACTGTTTTAGCCCAGTCATTTCGAAATTATTTTATATACCGCTTCGTTATTCTATGGTTGTTTTTTTTTGTTGAAAATTACTTACAAACGTAAGGTTCGTTTGATTAATCTGACTTTTAATAAAAAATTTATTTTTAAGTAAAGACTCTCTGGGCGTTTTTAATTTTCTCATCAGAGCAGAGTCAGAGCTGTCATGCTAAAAAAATGTGTTTCTTCTTGTGATCAGATTATCCATTTTGTGTTTCTTTTTTAAGAGTGCTCAGAGCGCTCTAAAAATTTTTCGAATTTCACAGAGTTGTCAAACAAGGAAACGTCAAATTAAAAATAAAATAACAAAAACCCCATTAAAACAAATATCTCGTAGGTATATCAAGACATTTTGTTTTTAAGTTTTTTTTTTTTTACGAAATTTTTTAAATTTTAATTTTATAAAATAAATTTTGACGCAATCAAACAATGGAGAACGAAATCTTTTAAATTTCAATTTTATAAAATAATTTGAATAAAAATTGACAATCTGTGCTCTGAGAGTTTCTTTTTTAACTCAGAGCGTCAGAGTTCGGATAAAATTTTAATATGTGCATAGTTTGCTCTGAGCGGTCGACATCTGCTCTGAGCACTGATCTGATGAGAAAAAGAAGATTGAGTTTTTCTTTTAGATCAGAAGAATCTTTTATTAGGTCAGAAGAATCAGAGCGCAGACAAAACATTCCTCCATGTTTTTTATGAGCAGAGCTGTCAGAACATATTATTTATGTTTTTTTATTTGTTCAAAGCGTACTCAGAGCGTTCCTTAATGTATTCGAGACTCTGTGTGATCCGCTTTGAACTGAAAAAAATTTCTTATATACGTGACCTAAAATACAGTAGTTTTCAACTTTAAATTTAAAGGAAAGAATGCTACTAGTAAAACGATTTTATAAAATATTTTTAAGAAGCTTAAAATATAAAATGAATATTGTAAATGAGAACTGGTGTTTGAAGAATTTAATTAATAAAAAATTTAAATTTAAAAATATAAAAAATATCAGTATATAGTCATTATTACTTATCACTTATCAGTAGTTAATTTTTTAGTTATTTTAATGATAAAACCTAATTGAAAATTTTTTTAAATACCAATATTAAATTTAACACAATTTTGAAAAGATTTGTTAAGAAGAATAAAGGATGTCAGAATTGACTATAGTCTCCAGAAAAATAGTAGTCTCCATAAAAATATCAACTAATTTGGGACTACCAATTTAATGTTAATTTTTTTCGATTAATTGAAATCAGGTTACTCCCTTTTTATGTGTTACAAAATCAGTGATTTTCGACTTTAATAGAATATAATATATTTATTTTAATATGCGAGGTTCTGAATTAGTGGAGTTCACAGGTCAAATTTTATATACTTTATATTAGAATTTGGGTTTGGTATTGCAAGTATTTCAAAAATTGTTAGCCTCACACTTTTATAAAATCAAGAAAATGGAATAATAAATGCTATTACACTTTTGAGCTTATATTTTGTACTTTTCAACATTCTATAATTTCTGTAATGTGTGCTTTTTAATTAGTACATCTGTAATCGTTTGATAAAACTTTTCTAAGTGAATTAAGCTATTTGGGTTCGTTTATTGGAGTACGCAATAACTCAAAAACTAAAAGAGCTAGAATTCTAAAATTTTCAAATATTTCTTATTATACACAAAAGCAATATCTTCTTCAACCCAATTGCTTGATGGGTTCGAGTTGTTGCCATACAACTTAATTTTTTTCCTAAGTGTACAATTACACAATTTATAAAGCTTTTCTAAGTCCGAAATTTTTGAAAAGTATTTCCTTTGTATGGCCAGTCTCTATACAGTTTCAGATTCATTTAATATATGAAAAGTTCGAATAGCTGCAATACAACTTCTTTTTAAAATGCTGCAGTCCTTTTATTATACTATATTCATGTTATGTTCGTGCGTGTGTATCCCAAAGTTGAAACAGTATATATATATATTCTATTGCTCTCCATGTTTTTCATCATTTATTTTCAATATTTCAAGAACAGAAATAAAAAGACCACCAATGACGTCCTTAACTATATATCAAGAAAAATTTATTGATTTTAATAAACTTATTCATTCGAAAAGAAATATCTGTCTTATGTCAAATTCAATTAAATTAGCAGTCCCTAATGTTCTAAAAATAGAATATAAAATAAAATTCAAATTTTATTTGCAAATTCCCATATTATAATCTTTAAGCATACCTTTTATTGGTACCTACCCTATTTTAATTGAACGGAATATTAAATTTTAAAATTTGTATTATTTTGATTAAGAGTGATTCAAATTTTAAAAATGTCTTAAAATTAAATTAAATTGGGTTATGGGTTTTTAAAACATTTTTGGAGAATTTATTTAATAAATGTATTTTCGAAGTTAAATGAAAAATTTATTTTCAATAAAATAGAAAATAAAAGAAAATAATAAAAAATACTAAAACCAAATTATGTGAATACTTTTGCATAAGATAATTCGGAATCATAAGTATATCGCGTTCGACAATATTGGCAGCTGCTTGAGTTGCAAATTTAAAATATTTTTTTATTTTTGAAATTGCAACAAAGTTAAAAAAAAATATTTAATTTTTGTTTTTTTTTTTTGTGTTTCGAAAATTGAAATAATAACATTCTTTGCTATTTTTAAGAATCACTTATTTCTATATACCATGAAAATTAAAATACTTTTTTAAACTATTTAAT
Organism: Dolichopus griseipennis; assembly: GCA_963082915.1. Lineage (NCBI taxonomy): Eukaryota > Metazoa > Arthropoda > Insecta > Diptera > Dolichopodidae > Dolichopus > Dolichopus griseipennis. The sequence continues at coordinate 345,704,359 of OY720441.1, forward strand.
AATTAAAAATCAATAGTGTTTTACATAACCTTAAGATACTCATTTTGCTGCATGTATTATTAGAATTTTTGTATAGCAAGAATCTTAACATCAGCATTAAAATGCAAGATTAGTTTGAAAACTACAGCTCCATCAAAAATTCTAAATACAATTAACATGTTGGCCCTTTTCTAAAAAGTCAACAATTTGTGTTGTTGATGACTTTTGCAATTAATTAGCAATAAATAATTGTTGATGACTTTGACAGTAGCAATACAATAATTTTGGAATTACATTGATCTTTCCAACTTTTAACAATTAAACAGTTATGAACTTTTTGTTTTTTTTTTTCTTTATTTCAAAATCTTAATAATAAATTTTACAATAGATTAAGAATATATATATAAATTATTTGTTTGCTTACGAACCCGGTCTTCGCTGTGGGTCTAATACAATTTTAAATAGTTTAATTGGTCGTTATAGTTATATGATTTGTTACAAAACTTAAAGTTGTTTCAATTCTTAATTAAAAATTCAATAAAAAATTAAAAAAAAATTCAGATTGACACATCAAAAAAATTTTTGACATTTTTGGCGTGTAGACGATGTTTTAGACGTTTTAGAAAAGTAACGTTTTTTAATTCCAAATTATAAACGGTTCAGATTTTAATAAATGTTTTTTATAATTTTAAATGAAATAATGTAAATATTATAGAAGTAAAATTATAAAACTAATAAAGATATGGAAAATGTGACCGAAGCTTTAGATCAAAACACACATAAAAAAAGATTGAGTTTCAAACTTTAAGGCTGTGACGATATATGTAATAACAGAGACCTCAATCATTAATATGCACATAGTTGGCAGAGTAATGTTAAAAGAATACTATGAAATTAAATATTTTTAAGTATTGTAAATGGAATATTAATTTTTAAGTATAATACTGTAAAATTTTTTATATAGAAATTAAATTATAAAATAAATAAAAAATATGGAAAATATTCTATAAATAATTTCCAATATTATATACTTTTTTTAAAAGAAATATTCAAAATTACAAAATACTTTTGTTTTTTGTTGATTTTAAGAGTAAATTCGAAATAGAAAATTAAAAATAGTTTTTTTTTTTTTTTTAAATAAGAAAATATGTACATAATATATTGAACGTGCAAATTATATGCATACAGTAATGCGCATAGAGCTGCATCATAGACGTTTTATTTTTTTTATTGTAATAATCGAAATGCACGAATCAATAAAAATAGAACAATCGATATATGATTTGTTAAAATAAAATTGAATTCGATTTGAGTATTTTTTTTCCTTTATAAAAAATTTTTAAAAAAATTTTATTTGAAAATAAAAATACGAGTATAAAGTAATTCCTAGTTAAATGTATTGTTGCGTTAGAGGATTTAATGATTTAAATTTAATTTTTGAAATTTAGCCTTTGAAATGAACTTTCATTATCAAATGTATAATAATTCAATTTATTGCTGTATATAATTTAAATTTGGAATGAGCATTTTGTTGCACAATAAAAATTGTGAAGTTCTGGACGTTTCTAAAACATTTTTATATACAAAACTTCTCTATCATCTCCATTCTCAATACCTTTGAGTTTCGAATACTCTGTATAATATGTCAAATATCAAGAATTTTAACTAAATAACTTATTGTCAGAGTGAAGTTACCAATTTAATGGTAAATCAGTTCTATTAACTTAATTTGTAATGTAATGTGCAAAATGAAAATGTAAAGTGGAATTGATCTTAATGATTTCCACATTTGCCACATGAATTCCGCATTACAACGCAAGAATTATACAACATGTCAATAATTTCAGTTCATTAAAATTTTCTTGAAATATGTATGTGTAGTTTCCAAATTTTGAATTATTATTTTATTTTAAAGTAAATTTTAAGTTTTAATAATTATTAAGTAATATTTTTTTTAAATTTCAAATGTTTTAAATTTTAATGCATTTCTATTGTTTGTAGAAATGTCATTATTGTTCATTATAAATAATTTTATGTAAGCTCAAAAGTGTTAAGTAAGTTTAGTTTTAATTTAAATTCAAAAATTTTAATTTAGTTTTACTATTTTATTTCTTTTTCTCATCAGATCCTTAAAAACGCTTAAAAAAGAAACGCTCAGAACACAGTTTGTCAATTTTTTTCCAAATTATTTGCTAACGTCGGTATTGTTGGATTTCGTCAAAAATTATTTTATAAAGTTGAAATTTAATAGAAAATAATGGAGAAAGTGGCCCTCTTAAATCAAGGCTTTAACCTTTTTTTGACGATTTCATCAGAAGAAGAATTTAAAAAAGAAAATCTTAAAAACCAAATGTCTTGATTTACAAGATATTTTTTTTAATGACATTTTTATTATTTTATCTTAATTTGACTTGTCCTTGTTTGACAACTCTGTTAAGTCTAATACATTTTTACGAGTTCGCAGATCGCGCTCTGAGCACTCTGCGAATTAAAAAAGAAACACAAAATTGATAATTTTTATAGCTTGACAGCTCTGACTCAGCTCTGATGAGAAAAACGCCCTGTTTGTTGTTTCTACATCCACGACTGAAACAGGAAAAAATAGATTTTATTTATGCTTTATGTAAAAGTCTTGCCAGGCTGAAGTTTTGAAAGTTTAATAATCGGTGATAAATTATATTTGGTATCGATAATAATCATTGCCAGATTGATTTGATTTTACTAATTCCCAAATGTATATTGCAATAAATTTATGTATGAGTACTAGTTATTTCTGTATCTGTTAGCTATATTTTTATATCAAAAAATTAGTTTTAATTTTAACTAAACTGTATTCATAGTTCTGGATTATAGTATTTATTTCTAATATTTTAATAAACATGTTATTTTTTCAGTTATAATAGTTATAACTTTAATTTGAACAAATTAACGAAAGGCAGATAAAACGAATAATTAAGTCCATCATTTACTGAAGTTAGAAGTCGAATTTCTTAAATGAGACTTGAGAGTCTCAACAACTGACACGTGGTTTAGATTTAGTATAAATCGGCTTTTTTATAAATGTTCTTTGTGATCGTGTAGTATTGCTTATATATACAATACTACAATAGTATATATTTATTGTATATTTATAGGCATATTTTATTTTGCTTTGAATTAAAGTAAGAGCATATCTCTCTAAATAAAGTAAATAAATTCATTCTTGTACCATATATTTGTTCATTTATGTTTTCTTAAATTCCTTTAAAAAATGTTATTTACATAGAGGATCCACTTTATACAACATCTCCTAAAATATTTTATTTTGTAAATTATCTTAAAAAATTTGAAGTAAATGATACTTTTCAAACATAAAACAAGTGTATAAGTCTTCCTTTTAAAAATATATTATTTGTTTTGATTGTTTTGATGCTCCCATATTATATATATACATACATTATATAATTGAGCATCTCCACCTACTATTATTAAATGCTTTATTAAAAACAGAAGACAACATGTGTAGACTTTAAATGGCATATATATTTAAAAAGGAAAAAAAAAAAAAAATTTATTTCGTTCCAAAGACCATTATTTAAGGGAATCATTAAGAATTTTTAAAGCCATTTCTATTCTTTTATACACAAAATTTTCTATTTTAGATTCTGAAATGTAAAATATTCCAAAAAAAAAAAAATTAAAAACATTAGAAAAAGTCATAATTCATAATAATAAATGAAAAGACACCTTTTACAGGTCATAAAAATTGTAATGATTTTAAAATATGTATATATGTATATAAAATAAAATTACAGAAAAACGTGGAGTTTTTGTTTTTTTTTTTAAAATAATGGAAAATTTATAATTTTATTTAAAACAAGGAAGACTGTGTCAACCCTAGGATGCCCGCATTAACGTATGCAATAAACATTATATAATTTTGATAATTACTTTTGAAAAATATTAATTGCAGTACTTTTTGGACTCTGAGTTATGAATTAAAGATAATACAAATTATGTAGAAGCTCTTCGGAACTCCTTGTAGCTAACTACATTTGGCAATATTTCAAATACTTAGCTTTATTAATAAATTGAGTTATTCTCGTATTAAATAGAATATATATCATAAATACCCGAACCTATAGGGTAAACTGGCTGCATTTGGCATAAATGGCTCTTGTATTAAAATGATATGTTGTGACACCCGAAGCTAAATCGATTTACTTTCGATTCTGATCCAACCCATACACTTGATTCTATATATACCCTGACCCTCCTTTACAATCTTACAAACTTAAAAGAAAATTCAGTATACCCTTTGACATATGTTAATATGTTCATATAAAAAAATATATTATATACGTTCATATAAAAAAATATATTATATACGTTCACTTAAAAACATGCTAACAAATATGGTATGAAATGAAATATTATTTTATAAACTATATATGGTATATAAATATAATTAAAAATATAAAAATTCTTTATAATGACACTTACCCAAAACAATTGTTATAGGTGTTGTATCTTCTGTTCTGTCAAAATTTGTTGGTAAATTTGTTGTAGATTGTATCGTTCTTGCATCCACAACAATTGATATTGATGAGATCAAGTTTATATTTAAAACTAAAAATACCGTTATTAATGATACAAAACTGTAATAATATTTTGTTTTTTGAAACATTGTTGGTATTGTTGTTGTTTTTGTAATGTTTGGTAATGTCGTCGCAGTATTTGTTGTTGTACTTATTGATGTTATGTTTTCTGGTATTTTGACATTTAAATTTTTTATTTTATCACTTGTCACAGTTGGCAATAATGGTAATGATGAAAGTGTTGTACTACATTTAAAAATTTTATTATTTGACATTTTTACAAGTTTTATTCTATTCTCATCTATTGACCTAAAATTTATATTACTATAAGAATTGTGACACAAATTTTTTGACATTTTAAAATGACATTTATTTGATAGTTGAAAATAATTAAAATTAAAGAAATTAAAAATTGTGTGCAAAATTTTTTATTCAGTAGTGTTTCATATGCATTACCAAAGTTGTTGAGTTTCAAAAAATTTTCCAAAAAACTTATAAATTGATTTGTAATTTTGTTTTTAAAAATAATTCCATATTTCCGGTGTTTAGATTGTTTGAAAAAATTTAGTAAAATTTCCTATTTTTTTTTTTTTGTTGGCTTTTTTTGAATTTCCGTTAAAAAGTGAGTTTTTCAAAATTTTTACATTATTTTTTTGTCTGGTATGGCACTTTTCTTTTCAAATAATTTTTTCGTAATAAAATCTGAAAATAGAAAATAAAAAATTTTATTAAATATAAAAATAATAAAAAAAATTCTTATGAAATTAAACAAATTTTTAAAATTTCATTGAACAGAATATTACATATTTAATTTTTCAATTAATAGCGATTATAAATTATATTATATTTAAGCTAATTAAAAATTGAATAGAATATAAATTTACAAAATTTCAAGTATATGGCTTTTAAATCATGGAGGTGCAGGTTCGATTCCCGTACAGGTCATGGAATGGAATGTTTAATTGAAAAATAAATTACCAAATCTCCTTGGTGACCAAATGTATTTAGTGGTGTTCTCAGAAGACACGAATAGAGCAGGCGGTAGAGAGTTTAATAAGAAACAAAAACTTGTTCTGGAGAGAAGTGTAGTCTTTTTGTAAAGATATCTGAGATATCGTTCTTGAAAATAATCGCGTTAACTTTTTAAAGAAATAACAATATCTTCGATCCTGTACAATATAGAAGTTTCTTTTATGGCTTTGAAATTTTTGAAGTATAATCTAAGTCGAGAAAAAGTATAAGCAAAGTAAAAAAATACAGAAAATAACAATAAAGTAAAAAAAATATATTGCAAAGTAAAAAAATACAGATAACAGAAATGTTGATTGGTTTAGAAAAATGTTTATTGGTATCTTTCCATGAAAATATTAATTGGTTCATCTGTCATTTTCTATTTATTATTTAAATACAATAAATTTTGATTTGAAAAAACAGAATTCAATATTGTTATATTCAATCAATAATATAACTCTCTCCCTTCAATAATAAAAGTGCCTTTCGCAATATTCTTAGTTAGTAACAATTAATATTAGTAAACAGGAAATGCACATAAACCTCGTGTAATCAATTGCACAATTAATAACTTTATTATAATTTAAAATAATAAAATTGATTACGCAAGGAAACAATAACCTTTTGCTTTAAGCGTGTTAAGTTAGTTAGGAATTAAGTAATAACGTTTTAAGTAATATAATTAAGAAATGCTATGTAAGCATTTATGTATTTTATAAGACTTATTTGTAAATTTCAAAAAATAAAAAGTAATCAATAAAAAAAATGTAGTTTAAGAACAACTCTAAACGAAAGAGCGTTTAATTATAAAACTGGCGCAGTCGGTAAATAAGAAAAAAAATTAACAAAAAAAAAAATTAAAGAAAATTTTTTTTTAAAAAGCTGTTTTAATTTAAGAAAAATTAAAAACAAATTTTTGTTAAAAACTTTTTTAATTTAGGAAAAATTAAAAACAAATTTTAACTCTAAAAAAATTAAAAACAAATTTTTAAAAACTGTTTTAATTTAGGAAAAATTAAAAACAAATTTTAACTCTAAAAAAATTAAAAACAAATTTTTAAAAACTGTTTTAATTTAGGAAAAATTAAAAACAAATTTTAATCAAAAAAAAAAAAAATGTTTTAATTTAAGAAAAATTAAAAACAAATTAATAAAAACAAAAAACTAAATAAAACTTTAATAAAAATTGTGAACTGTGGAGTAGAAAATTCAAAAAAAAAAAAAAGAAAATCTAACAAGTTCTTTAAAGAAAAAAGAAGCAAAACAATTGTGAAAAAATTTTTTCAAAAACTGTATTTCTATTTTGAAATTTTTTGTTTGCTTGAAAAAAAAAAAAAAAACGACACATTCTCATAACAACAGACTTTGCATCATACACTCTATCTATAAAATCAAGGAAAATCCAGCTAACTACAAGAACCAACTAACAAAAAAAGGCATCTTTATACTTGAATCAACCAAAAATACAACTAGAAATAACAGCAGAAAAATCAACAAGACCCAGCTAAAAATAAAAAAAGGTGACTTCATACTTCAATCAACCAGAAAGACAAGCATAAATAACAGCAGGTACAACAATTTACATTATTTAGTTTTAGTTTTAGCTATAGTTTTATTTTTTTTATTATTTTATAAAATTTCAAAAAATATAATAAGGAAAAATTTTTAAACAAGAATAACTTTTTTTTCAATACAATAAGTGCCAACAAAATATTATTGTAAAATACAAAATTTTCGTTCAAATAATTTCTATAATAAACAAATATGTCTGACGTAGAAAAATTAAAACTAACTTTAGATTTTATTGTCAAGATAACACCTTTTGACGGCAAAGATGAAAATTATTTGCCTGAATTTGTTGACCGAATAGACAAATTGATGCCAACTATACAGGCTTTTCAAGAATTCGACAAAATGATTATACAAGGGTATATTAGGGATAAAATTACAGGTGAAGCCAGAATCACTCTGAGGCAGCATGGAAGTGCCACAGAATGGTCTGACATAAAAAACATTTTAATAACTAATCACGGCGAAAAACTTTCGTCAGATAAATTAATTGATAAAATAAGATCATGTAGAGTAGAAACAAACATAGAACAGTATTACAACGAAATTAGAACACTTTTATGTAGACTTAATAATTACTACCAATTAAAAGGTAATGTTAACATAGATACTATTAATGGCAACAAAAGAATAGCATTAGAAACTTTCAAAAATAATTTACCAGAACCTGCTAAAAGTGTTATTTTTAGTAGAAATCCTGGTACCCTAGACCAAGCGTATGAAATTATTTTAGAGTGTAATTACCAAAATTTTAGGAATAAGGCAAATCAATTTAAAAAACAAAATAATAATTTTAATCTTTTTCGTAATTCAAAATGTAATATTAATAATAATAATAACAGGTATAATAGTAACGGTAGTAACTATAATAGGAATAATAATAATAATAATAATAAAAACACTTATAGAGGATTTCAAAGTAACGCAAATAAATATCAGCAAACTCTTTCTAATAGTAGTTACAATAATAAACAATTCCATTCAAATCGATCAGGTAACTCGAATTATAACAAACAAGCATCCTCAACTAGTTTTAGAAATAATAGCAGACAAAATGTTAGAGACGATCTCGAACAAATGGATACTTACAAAAACGAACAACAAAATTTTCAAATTGCAGGCGAAAAAATCTTCCCTATATAGTAATCCAGAATCCTGTAAAAACACTCAAATTTATAATCGACACTGGAGCAGAGTCCAGTATTATAAACCCAAATTTATGTCAACCAAAGTGGAAACGTTTTATTAAGACACAATGCCTTAAAACCTTAAACCACAATATCGTTACGAATGTACAATGCAAATTTCCGCTATTCGAAATCTTCAAAGAAAAGAAATTTATGGCCAAATTCTTAGAAATCAATTTTCATGATAAGTTTGATGGTTTAATCGGTAATAATATCTTAGCCCCTCTTGATGCTATCGTGGACTACAAAAACCGCATGTTACAAACGAGAAACGCCTCTATTCCATTCTTCTTAAACGAAAGTGAAGAACACTACAACCAAAATAGTTTTAAAAAAAATTCAATCGAACTTTTTTCAAATGAAATTAACAAATACAATTTGTTAAATCACATTGAAACATCTCACTTAAATAATGAGGAGTTTAAATTTTTACATAAATTAATTTTAAATAATAAAAATGTATTTTACAAAGACGGTGACGATCTTTCTTTTACTAACCATATTAAGCATGATATAAAGACAAAACACGAAATACCATTATACAGCAAAATGTATCGAAATTATACAGCAAATGTATCCAGAAATACACAAAAAAGAAGTTGAAAGCCAAATAGAAGAAATGCTCCATAACAAAATAATTCAACATTCCAATTCACCATATAATGCACCTGTTTGGGTTGTCCCTAAGAAAATGGACAACAGTGGAAGTCAAAAATGGAGAATTGTCATCGACTATAGAAAACTTAACGAGGCTACAATCGATGACAAGTTTCCTATTCCCAATATAGATGATGCTTTCGAAAAATTAGGAAAAGCTAATTATTTCACTACACTCGATTTGGCAAAAGGCTTTCACCAAATTGAAGTTAACCCTAAAGACCGTCATAAAACAGCTTTTTCCACTTCAACTGGGCATTATGAGTTTTTACGAATGCCGTTTGGTTTAAAGAACGCGCCAGCGACATTCCAAAGACTGATAAATAACGTTCTAAAAGACTTTATCAACAAAATATGTGTAGTATACATGGATGACATTCTAATATTTTCAAGCTCAATTCAAGAACATTTAGATTCAATTCAAAAAATTTTTAATAAACTTGCAGATGTTAATCTTAAGATACAAATAGATAAATGTTCATTTCTTTGTAAGCAAACAGAATTTTTAGGTCATATAATTACTCCAAATGGAATTAAACCAAATCCTAAAAAGATTGAATCCATCCAAAATATCAAACTGCCCACCACGCAAAAACAAATAAAAAGTTTTCTAGGTGTGACCGGTTATTACCGCAAATTTATAAAGGATTATGCTAAGATTGCATACCCTATTACTAGGTATTTGAAAAAAGGAGCAAAAATAAATGTAAACGATAAGCAATATATATCCGCTTTTAAAATGCTCAAAAATCTTTTAACAACCGATCCAATTCTTATACATCCAAATTTCGATAAAACATTTGTAATCACAACAGATGCTTCAAACGTAGCAATAGGTGCCGTTCTGTCGCAAAATCAGCATCCTGTTTCCTTTGTATCTAGAACTTTAAACAAACATGAGACCCATTATGCAACGATAGAGAAAGAGCTCTTAGCTATTGTATGGGCAACTCAACAATTTAGACCTTACATATACGGACGTAAATTTATAATAAAAACAGACCATAGGCCACTTGTCTGGTTAAATGGGTTAAAAGACCTTACCTAATTTAGACCTTACCAAACTGTAAATTACAAAGGTGGAGGATAAAACTAAGTGAATTTAATTTTGATATTGAGTACGTGAAAGGCAAAGAAAACCAAGTAGCGGACTACCTTTCAAGGATAGAAAATCCCAATATCCAAAAAGATTCTAATATTGATTCAGAAGCATTTTCACCCAATTTAAATTCTATGGAAAAAAAGGGTTATGAATATAATGAATTATTTAATACCGAACACAATGAAAGTACCGTTTCCGTTAACGAAGAAGTAATGTCAACCGGTGCTACAATTAATAGTGCTCAGGAAGATGAAACTAGTCATATTTACATAACTGACAAACCAATAAACCTATTCAAAAATCAAATTTACTTATATAAAGGAGAAAAAGAGAAATTTTTATTGAAAATTATTCACAACAAAATCCAAAACCATGTTACTGTTGGAGAAAATAGTAATTTATTGAATTTAATGAAAAGGGTCCTAAAAGATAAAGGCCTATTTTGTATTTATTGCGACGATATATCTCTGTTTGTAAAATTCCAAGATCTCTATGTACAATATTTTAGTAATAACAAAAACTTAAAAATGTTAAAATCTTCTCTTAAACTTACCAATATCACAGATAGAAATGAAATTTTAGAAATTATAAAAAAAGAACACTTAAGTAAAAACCATAGAGGAATAACAGAAGTGTTCAACGAATTAAAAAAGAAATACTACTTTCCTCGTCTTTTAATTGAAATAAATAAAGTTATAAATAATTGCGAACCCTGTAGTATTGCTAAACATGACAGAAAACCTATTAAAATTCCTTTTAAATTGACCGATACACCAAAGCATTTCAATGATATCGTGCACATGGATATATGGTATCCAGAAAGAAATAAACTCTATTTAACAACAATAGACAAATTTTCAAAATATGCTACCGTTCAAAAACTAAACGATCGCAATTGGATTTCAGTTTTAGAATGTATCAAACAAAGAATTCAGTTTTTAGGTAAAATGAATAAATTAATATCAGACGGTGAGAGATGTATAATTCATAGCGCTGTCGAACTATTTTTGAAAGAAAATAGTATCGAATTTCATCAAACTACAGCAGGATCAAAAACCGGGAATAGTGACATCGAAAGGCTTCATGGTACTCTTAACGAGCATTTAAGAGTGATGAATGCCGATAATAATAAAGATGATCTTGATAATCGTCTCTTTAAAATAGTAAACTTTTATAATAATACTATTCATAGTTTCACAAAACTGAAACCGATCGATTTATTAACTAAAAATCTCGATAAAAACGAAATAGAAAATCTAAAACTAAAATTCCAAGAAACAAAATCAAATTATTTAGAAAAAATCAATAGAAATAGAAGTCAAAATTTTACCCTTTCAAAAAACATTGTGAAAAATAGACAAATAGCGAAAAACACTACAAAATACAAGAAACTTCAAAAATTTTCAAAACATAACGACTATACTTATGACAAAAACAATAATAGAAATACCAAGTACTACCAAACCCAATTAAAACGAAAATATAATTACACATGATAAATTATTGCATAACTCAATGCCGTTAAATAAAATAAAATCTTTTACAATTTTATGACAATTTCAAACTTCTACTAAATTTGCTAATCAGCATAAATAATTTTTAATAATAAACATCATCATTACCTTGAACTTGGCCTACCTTAATAAATGTATTAAAGTAGGTTCAAAAACAAAAAAAATAAAGAAAAAAATAAAAAGTACTGTAATTTTAAATTGAATGAACTAAAATTTCAAAATGAAATTCTAAACCTTTAATGAAATTTGTTTTTATAAAACACAAAACAAAAAAAAAAAGAAAGAATAAAAAAAAAATTTTGCTAACTTTTATCATATTTAGAATTGTGCCATACACACTAAATTGAATAATTTTTTTTTTTAGAAATGATTAAAATGCTAATGTTCATTATCACCTGGTTAACTGTCGAAGCTAACGACTTAAGTATAACACCCATATACACCGAACAAGGGTTTACAATACTAAAATTAGAGGGAAGACCAATCGTTGATAGTTATACCAAAATTTTACATGTTATTGACTTAACTGAAATTAATAATATCTGTAATTCTATTGAAACAAGTTTGAATACTCTCAAAGAGAACGATTCTAATCATAATTTATTGCATAAGGAAATTGAAATTTTAAAAAATAATATAAGAACTATTATACCACACACCCATAGATTCAAAAGAGGTCTAATAAATTTTGTAGGGAATACTCTGAAATTCGTAGCAGGAACAATGGATTCCGAAGACGCCAATCAAATCTATAATCATTTAGAAACCATAGACAACAATTCAAAAAACTTAATTGACCAATCAAATAAGCAAATAATAATCAATGATCAAATGTCTCAAGCTATAGAAAAAATTAAAAACCACATAAACACTCAAAATCTTAAAGTTAAAGAATATTTAAGTAACTCCATAAATCAAAGTAATTTTATGATAGATAGATTAAATAGTTATGAATACACATTGCATACTTATATACATATAACTCACCTAAACGAATTTGTAGAAAAAATGAAGGATAACATTTTACTCAGTCAACAAGGCATTCTAGCTCATGATATCCTTACAACCAAGGAAATAGAAAAATTTAATATAACAATAAACACACTACAATTCATTAAAAGTGCTGTTCTTTTAAAAGAGGAAAACACAATAATATTTGCAATTTCAATACCCCAATTTTGTACAGACAAATTTTTTAATGCACTTATTATTCCATTCCCTAATTCAAAAAATGAACAACTGGATTGTGAAAATGAAGAAGTAATTTTGAACGATAATTTTGTATTCGAACGTAATAGCAATATAAAAACTAAAAATGATTTAAAACCTCATAAGAATCAGTGTATCTATAATATTTACAAAAAAATAATACTTGTAACTTTATTGTAAAATTAGAAAAAACTATTGAAGAAGTTGATAAAGGCATAATAATTACTAAAAACATAGAATTAACTTATCTAAAAGACATTAATGCAAATCGAGAAATTGCTCTTAAAGGAAATAATTTAATTCAGTTTTCAAATCGCGAAATCACAATCGGAAACTTTAAATTTATAAATAAAATCGAAAAATTTGAAAGCCACTTTATTATGCCTCAATCAAATTTCAACTTTACTAAAATTATAAAAAATGTATCTTTAGAAAACTTACACATACAAAATATTAAAAACAGAGAAAATATCGAGTTCATTGAATTTAAACATAATGTAACAATTTATAGTTTATTATCAATTTTTTTAATTATAATTATCATTATAACTTTAATTTTATTAAGAATTTTTAAAAATAAAACAATAAATGTAATTCAGTTAGAAGAAAAAACAGATACTATAAAATTTTCCGAGACGGAAAAATCTCGGGGGGGAAGTGTTATATTCAATCAATAATATAACTCTCTCCCTTCAATAATAAAAGTGCCTTTCGCAATATTCTTAGTTAGTAACAATTAATATTAGTAAACAGGAAATGCACATAAACCTCGTGTAATCAATTGCACAATTAATAACTTTATTATAATTTAAAATAATAAAATTGATTACGCAAGGAAACAATAACCTTTTGCTTTAAGCGTGTTAAGTTAGTTAGGAATTAAGTAATAACGTTTTAAGTAATATAATTAAGAAATGCTATGTAAGCATTTATGTATTTTATAAGACTTATTTGTAAATTTCAAAAAATAAAAAGTAATCAATAAAAAAAATGTAGTTTAAGAACAACTCTAAACGAAAGAGCGTTTAATTATAAAACTATATTAATTTGAAAAAAATAAAAATAATCGGATTTTAAATGCCAAATATGTCATACGAAATGTCAAATTAAATAAAAACACTAAAAAAATATGCACGACTAAATATACACTAGGGTTGAGGTCGAGGATATTTTAGTCTAGGAAAAAATATCGGTGCATATTTTGTATACTGAAACAACAACAATTTCTGTCAAAAATTTAAACCGATGCTCCGATGCTTCGATGCAAGACTAGTTTGCACTGTTACGTGAAGACCCTTATAAATTCTCTAATGTAGCTGTAAATGGATTCATTAAAATTGAAGAAAATGTTTAATAAATTTTAAAAATTTTAATCAAAAAGTCGCAATATTTTAATACTTTCTATTAAAACTTTCCAAAAACTGTTTAACATGTCCACCTTAAATAACATGTCCCTCTTTTATATTTCGCTCTATTTTATTTTGATTTTTTACCTGACGTGGTACCGGTGTGTTCTGTATTTCAAATTTTGATTAATTTAATGGATGCAAATGGAGCAGGAAGTTTAAATGCATATAGTATTTATATTCAATTTTATATTCCGAATTTCTGAATATATATGTATATATTAAATTTATATATTAGCATTTGGAATATGATTAGAATATTTAAATAAATTAAAATTGTAAAATTTATTGATTATTCATTTGATATATATAGAATATTTACTAAGATGATGGTTTTTTTTTTGGTTCAAATTTCAATATTAAAAAACGCTATTTTTTTTAACAATTTGAATGAAAACTATATTTGAAAGAGTTGTCCTCTAGACTTTATTGTAAAATATGACTGTTCGTTAAATTATTACATTGTAATTTTTAATTTTTATAGGAGATATTCTTTAAATAACAATTTATGGGAGGATACCTCATACATTTAGATCTATATCCTAAAAGCGATCTGATCAAATTTAGATCAAGATCTATAAAGAAAATCCATTTTAGATTTAATTTTTTTAATTATATATTAAAATGGCTGGAGCTTCTTTGATTTGTTTTCGATCAGATCATATCGATTTTAGTTATAACCCCTTTAGCAATTAGTTTTGGATATATATTTCCCCTTGACAGTGAGGTGGATTGTAACAATAGATTGGGAGTTTATTAAAACGCAATGCCTTTAGTTAATCAATTGAGGAAGTTGAGGAAGCTAGTATATTCTTCCAATTCAATACTTTTCGTTTTTTCGTAAAATAGAAATATTTTTTATACCTGTGCATACATATATGACATCGGGTATATTAAAATTGATCCTCCGTTTGTAACGCATCGATCTAGACGAGCTAAATATAGTGTCAAGGGTACGTATCGGATCAGCATTGAAAAGTAAATCGATCTAGCTATGCGAGTCTGTCCGTCCGTCCGTGTGTCAGGCTATAACTCAAAAACTAAAAGGGCTAGAGTTTTGAAATTCACACAAAGTCATTTTTAGACAATTTCTAGGTGCCCTATTGTTTTTGGTTAAAATCGCAACAAGCTTCGGGGAGCTGCCATACAACTTTTTTGCACCAATATGAATTTCTTCAAAAATAATTATACTACGAGGATGAAAGTTACACACGGTCAGTTATATAATGAATCGTGCACTTACATGAAGTTTCAAAATGTTACGGCCCCATTTTCGGGCAGCTGCCATACAAAGTTTTCAATTCAATAACTATGAATCTAATGAAGCTACGAGGTTTAAATTAAAATTGGGCAGGTAAAGTAATAGGGCAAGTTACTTGGCAAAGTTGGACATCACTCGGACCAACTTTTAGGGTGGGCGAATTTCTTTTTTTGATTTTGTTTTTTTTTTTAAGCAAAAATAATAGGATGATAGTTCAATTTTTTTTAAATATTTTACTTTTTTAAATTTTTTTTGTAATATATATAATAGGTTAAGGGAAATAAATAACGCTTTATTTTATTGTATACATCATAATGGGTATGCACGGGTATCTAAAAGTTGACAAGGGCAACTATAATCTTCCTCGTTTTAAATAGTATTTCATATACCTATTTAAACTTTTAATTTATTTTATTTTAAAGGGACTATTTTTTTTTTTTTATTTAATTTAAGTATATTGCATAATTTATTACGAATCTCTTTGGCTATTATACACTTTTATTACAATTTTCCCTAGAGTAAGATTATTTTTTATATTTTTTTTTTACAAAAATTCTTAAAAATATTTATTAAATTAAAAAAATAAATTATAATATAAATTAGAAATAGTATAATAAATTAAATATAATATTTTTGTTAAAAGTTTTGAAATTGTTTCAAAATTATATCTACAGATTGGAAAATTTATATTTCTTCAAACTTTTAATGTATGCTAAAGTTCTATTAAAATTTTTAACTTATACTAATTTTACTAATATTTAAAAATTTTGTATATTAGACAATATTCAATTTTTACGTAAAAATTTACATTAATGTATGGCTGCGAATCACGGTTGCTGACCAATTCCATTAAGAATAAAATACAACTCTTCATAAATAAACATCTCACAATAAAATACTGAATATTTGGATTGAACAGAATAAGAAATGCAGATTTGTGGACACTTACAAACAAAGAACCAATAGTTAAGCAAATTATCAGATATAAAATGGGAAGTGGATTGTCCATACACTAAGGAAAAATTATAATATACAGGGATCGTGTCTTATGCCTGTATTTCATTTGCCTGTATTTCTTGCTAATTTGCCTGTATTTTGCAGAATTATAGAGAATTTTGCAGAAATTTTTGAATTTCATTAATATTAGCTAAGGACAAAATATTGTCTAGATAAATCTTTTCACAATTTTATGGATTTTTAGAGTTGGATTAAAAAGCATCATTAATACACTTTTTTCAGAATATTTATATATATGTATATGTGAGATTCTGAGTTAGGAGAGATTTTAGAGTTGGTTACAAAATCAGGATTATAGAATATTTGTATATACAGCTACTTCAGAATCTCACATTTATGGGAGATTCTGAATTGGGAGAGATTTTCGAGTTGGACTTAAAAGCATTTAAATTCTGCAAAATACAGGCAAAATGAAATACAAGCAAAGGAAAATACAGGCAAAATGAAATACAGGCTTGCGATAGTAACCTTAATATACATAATAAGAATGGCGCTTAATTGGAATCCTCTAAGCGAATCCAGATCAAGTTGTAGATCCAGAACAACATGGAGAAAAACAGTGGTGAATGAATTATGTATACGCGAAATATAGAAGCTGTTGTCATTTTATTTTAAAACCTTGAATTGTACATTTGTTAAAAATCAAAATCGATTTAAAAAATTTGAATATACAATTTGATCGAAATAGAGGTTTTACGTTTACTTTGTGATCAATTTGATAAATTTACAAATTGATTTATTTTAATTACATTAATAAATTTCTCGGAAATGTTATATTAAATTTTGTTCCAATCTGTTTAATTAAATTAATTATTATTATTTCTTGTTCATATAATTAGTTAACAATATTAATTAGTGTTTAATTAGCATTTTATACAATATAAATGATTTTTGTTGTTTTATAGCATCCGTTTTGAATAATAGAACAAATTAATATTTCGAATATATTTAGTTTTTAAAATAATATTTCGAATATAAAGTACTAGCTAATACCCGATGCGCGTTGTTGCGCCTTTCAATGGAGGTTTGATTGAAGTTGATGTTACTGCAAAAAGTTAATACAAAAATTACACACTGTTTACACATGTAAATTTTAAAATCAATGAAAGCAATTTTTTTAAAACGATTTTTCTAGGATTATTCGAGTAATTTTGGAACTTTCTGTAATCAAAGCAGTACAAACTACTTTCCAAAATTTGACGTAATTTACTTCCAAAAATTTTTTTTGACCAATCGTTGGGCCGACTGTTAACAGACTCAACTCCATTTTTAAATAGCTTCACGCATATAAAATTTGAAGTCAATCGGTCGAACCGTTTCTAATTTAGAATAAAGTATTGAAAAAAATAATAAAAAGCTGTCGGGCCGCAATGGGTTAATGGAACTCAAAAAATTTGGGGCTTTCTTTTTAGTCAAAGCAGAATTTCGTAAAATCGGACAAAATTTGGACCCAAATTTTTTTTGACCAACCGTCGGCTCGACATGGGTTAACAAATTCCAAAACTGTTAATAGTGTCAACTCAATTCTCAAAGAGCATCACGTATACAAAATTTGAAGTCAATCGGTCAAACCGTTTCGATTTTAGAACAAAAAAGTTTAAATACTTGCACCACAGCCCCAACTTGGCGGTCCGTTAGGGAAAAATTTTTGGGCCACGATTTCTTTCCGTACCCAAAAACGGCTGGGCAGTTTAGGAGTCTATTCGCTACATACAAACAAACAAACAAACAAATAAACAAACTTTCGCTTTTATATATATAGATAATATGTATTTATGTTCTATTGTTTAGTTTTATTAAAATTCAAAAAAAAAAAAACATTATCTGGATAATATTGTTTGTATTAAAATTAAAGTGGGTTTTTTTTCGAAAAGTCTGATCTCCACAGGTAAAAAATTTAAACATTTAAGATTTAAATTAATTTTTTTCTGCTTCAAAATTCACTTTTATTAAATAATTATTTAAAAATATTTGTTTTTATAAAGTTTTTTTTTTATATAAATATTACTGGGTGATTCATTTTATAAATATTTGTTGAAAATAATTAAATTATTTTAAATTCAATAAGATTTTAAAAAACTAATGGAAAATATTAAGGGTTTTTAAAAAAGCACATTTCCTAAGTTTAACAATTTTATATAAATCCATGTTGTAAACATATGCAGTATATTATGTATAGTAATTGAGAACATGTAAAATTAGGTGACCGATAATAATGCCTCGGGAAATAAATCCAAATCAGCTTTTAAACACTTCCAATATGAAATTAAAGTCAAAATCGCGAATTTTAAGAATCCGAACTTATTACTGCTTTAAAAATTAAATTAAGTCGAAGCGGCTTTTTATTAGTTTTCCAAATTTAAAATTTTTAGATTTTTATTAAAAAAAAATATTTGCAGGGATTTTACAGTTGGATACGAAATAATAGTATTACATTTTTTCAGAACAAATGTATAAATATTTAGAAAAATGGGCAATCCTGATTTTGTAATCACTTCTAAAATCTCGCTAATTTTTTTCATACATAATATATCAGCGACAAAGTATTTAAAATAATAATGCTTCAAAACCTCCGTGAAACATGTTATTGTAACCTTGATTTTGTATCATACTCTAAAAACCCTCTGGAAAACAGGGCCAAACTATTCGATCTTATTTCCTAGGCCATTATTTTCGCGTACTTATTTCAAAAAAAATTCAAGAGACGATTTCTAGATCTTTATATAGATCTTAAGAACTTGTGTTATAAAAAAACTATATATAGGGCTTTTCTGAAGCTGTCAGTCTGTACATCGATAAAGGGGTGAATTAGTATTCCAAAAATTTATTTTACATGAAATACCTACACGTAATTAATTATTCATTTCTTTTCTTTAAAAGATGTTCGAGTTTCTTAACAGCCGGACAGATGGACTGTCGTACACAGTGAAACAACATACTTAGCACATTTTTTCTATTTTTTTTTTTTTAAATGTGCAAAAAATTTGCGATTTTTTTTAAAAATTAAAGTAAATACAATTTTTATTATTATTCTAAATTTTTTTTTTCAAATTTTAAATGTAAATTTTTGAATTTCGCAAAATTTTAAATGAACTCATTAATTTTATTTTGAAAATTTTTGTTTATCAATTTAATTAAAAACTTATTTTTTTGTTTAGAATTTGAAAATAGAACAAAGATGTACATATTTAGAAGCACCTGATGCATATTGGTTTATAATAATAATAATATAAATTGCAAAAAACAATTATTTTTAAATTGAGATTTCCAGATACCATGGCAATTCATATTTAATTACAGTTATAAAAACTAAGTGTTTTTATTTTGGTAAATAAGACTTTTTTTTATCTTTACTATATTGGCTGGGTGGCACAGCGCTTACAGTCCCGAGCTTTCATGTAAAAGACCCATTAGCAAATCCCAGTGGAAGTAAAAATACTTTTCTGGTTTTCGGCATGACTCAGCTACCATTCGCCATTAGGCTGAAATTAATGGCTTAATTAACAATTATATGTCTTTAACAATATAAACAAATAATTTAATTGAATAATATAACTCACAGATAAGTAAAATACACAATATTACAATTTAAACAAAAAATAGAATTGAATCTATTGAAAATCTAAGACGTTTCTACATGTTATAAGGTCTAGTATTATCTCATGTTTTAATTGTAGGTATGTGGAATTCACTAAAATCAATTCTAATAACAAGAATATAATATGACGCCCTGTTTCAACATGTACCTATGAGAGGCTAATTAGCCAACAGTTGAAGAGTTACCACTTAAAAAAAAAAAGATTATGGTTATTTCAAAATGATGTAATGTGGACAATGAACCCGATATTAAGGCTATTAATGTGACCATTACAATCTCAAAGATTGTGAGGCAGTGTCATGAAGAGTTGACCTCAACAAGTCAAAACATCAACATTACTCTCGTTTGGATGTCGAGCATAGCAATATCTAAGGCAACAAAAAGGCAGATTAACTAAGCAAAAGAAAGAAGTCACTCTGAACACCAACTCTCCTATTAGGGTTGGAGGTTTAAATAAACCAATTCCTTCATTGTATACAGCAAAAGCACAAGAAAGATTGAGTAATCAATTGCACCATATCTGAAACGTTTTGACTCACCAACAACAAAAGGAGATCAAATGAATTTATTTGCAAATCATGTTAGGATATCGCCAGGCTAGTGGCAACTATTACAGACCATGCTGCCAAATTTGGAATCCCTTACATCCTCAACTAGACTATAACTGAAACTAGTAATGCTCTCATTCAAAAATAATATTAAAAAACCTACAAAAATTTATTTTCAACGCAAACAAAACATTTTCTATAAATTTATATAAGATTTGTATACGGAATTATTGTTATCAAATAAATTCTAAGAACATTAATATAAATATAAGAGTACATAAATTCTTTGATTTTATATTACAGTTAAGTTTTGGTTGATCTTTTCATCAATAAATTTCCTTTAAATTTTCTTAAAAAAATACAAATTATTAAGAAAATTTATTAACTTGTGCTGGAATTAAAAAAATAGAATAATAAAAAAAAAAATAAAACACTCTATTAAATTTTCATATCATATTGAATCATCTACATAAACAATTTCCTTAATGTGGTTGGTTGTCTGTCTGTATATATAACCCTATGTTTGAACGGAGGATTAACAAAAGTTCCGGAGTTAAATTCCCCACAGGGATTTATAAACCAAAAAATTAGTCAAAAATTTCCGGAACTTTATTCCGATGAGCGAACCAAAAATCCTCTAAAAAATTAGATACAAATCCGCATTTTTATTGTGAAACAATGTAATGAGGTTTAAAACTGAATTTTGCAAGGAACCTATTGGAATGAAACCCATAAGCAACCAGAGGGCAAGGTCGCCGCAATTACACGTGGAGACGAACTATACTAGGAGATCTGACCTCAACTAGAAAAACATGGAAAGAAGCAAAAATAACTGCTCCGAATAGAGTCTGATGAAGATGCCTACTAGATATCGTATGCTTCCAAGAACAGCAATAAGGAAAACGAAAACAAAAAAAAATTGTCTAAAACGCTATTCTTATTTATTTATTTATTTATAAACTAAGGAACTGTTTATGTTAAAAGGAGTGAAGCATGCCTTTCTTTTTCGGGCGTGACATGTTATACTTGTTATTAATTTTATAAGTAATATTATTTACTTTATTTATATCATACACATTTTATATTTTACTATATATATTTGGTCACCATGGAGATTTGTAAAGAAAAAGTATTTTTCAAATAAAAATTCATGACTCGTACTGGAATCGAATCCGAAGCTACTCGATTAGTAAGCTAATTGCTAACCTACCGAGACACCAAAAGTTGTGATACCAACAACACGCGGTGTTCCCAAGTAGTCTCCCATCTAAGTCCTAAACGCGCTCGACGTTTCTTAACTTCGGTGATCAGACGAGAATCGGTGTATCGAAATTCTATATCAGGAATTAAATTAAAATTGTTTGAAAATCTAAGATTTTCGTTTTTTTCAGACTTTTTATGAATTCGTGCGTATTTACGAAATTATAAATTAAAAGTGATGTTTTAAATTGGCAATAAAACATGAATTTTGGAAAAAATAGGCTTTTGGAAAAAATAGGATTTTATTTGTTTTGATTTGATTTTCAAAACAAATAAAATATTTTTAAAAATGTTCGAAATAATTAATTCTTTTGATACTCAATAAATAATTCATTTTATGAAATCATATGTCCCAGGTGGATTTTTGACTTCGGGATTTTTGTCACCTTGTCTTTCTAAACTATTTACTTATACTTTTTTTTTATTTCTTAAGTTATCCTTCAAAAAGAAAAAAAACATTGATATATTTTTGTTTTTTAATTTTCATTTCTTTTATTTTTTAATTATTTTTCTAAAAAAATTAAAAAAAAAAAAAAAAACAAGAGATAAATTGTTTTGTAAACAAAAATGTATACAACTTTGAAAGTTGAGAAACTTTAAAGTGGAAAAACAACAAAAATCGGTTTATTGCAAAGCAAATAAACCTTTATGTTAATCTAGTACTAAATTTTCCGCTTATTACTATACACTTTACATATATATATATATATATATATATATATATATATATATATATATATATATGCGAGTATATAAATATAAAAAGAACTCAAACTAATACAAAATAAGATCAAAGCGTAATTCAGGAAACAAAGGATGCCGATTTGTTTTTATTTCCATATACTTGTCATTTTTTTTACTTGTCATTATTTTTGTTTTTTTTTTTTCGCGTTACTCTGAGGCACTCTAAGAGTTTTTCATTAAGAAAATTTTTTTTTTGTAAGTGTTTATAATTTGTTTTTTTTTTTTTTTTTTTTTTTTTAAATAGATACTAAATAAATTTTTAAGTACATACAAATATTAGTTTTTTAAAGAATTATAAATAAAAAAAAGAATTTGTTTTTAACAATTTTTATATTATAAATTTTTTCAATAAAATGTTTATTCGTAAGCAAGGTTTCAATACAAATATGTATTAACTGTTAACTATCCTGTTAATATCAAATGTTTGTAAAATTGTTTAATTTTTAAGAAAATTCTTTAATTATTATTTTAATATTGTACAATATCATTGTTTTAAATAAATATTAAAAGATTCTTAGAAGGCATTATATTATGTATTCATGTTTATCTTAATATTTCTGAATTTTTATTTTTATTTGAATTTTATAATATATTTGATCTAAGGGATTTTAGATTATAATAAAATCTTCAACACATAATTCCCAAAAACAGAATTCCAAAAAATAAAAATTCCAAAAGACAAAACCCCCGGTTTTTTTTTTTTTTTTTTGAGATTTTAGCATTGGAATTTTTTTTTTGAAGTTTTAGTCTTCGGGTAGTCTTTCATGTGGAAGGTCTCGGGTACAAACCCCAGTCAGATACTCGATATATTTTTTTATTAGATCATATCTAATAAAAAAATATATCGTAAAATTGTATAATTATATCGTAATTGTTTATATCGTAATAGTTTATATCGTAATATAAAATAAGATTTAATTATAATATATAAATAATTCTTTAAAAAAAGTAAACATTTGTGCATTCATAATTCATAACCTTATACAAAAGCTAAAGCCGAGTAATCAAAGGCTTAGTGAATATTATGATTAAAGAAACTGAAGCCCAGCTTAAAATAAACTTGGTGAATGCCCTATACTCCTTAAGGGAGTGGAACAGGAATAAAAAAAAAAAAAAAGTTCGGGAATAGTAACTAAATAAAAATGAATGTATACATTACATACTACACTCTTTATTCGTTCGCCAATAAATTTTAAGAAGTTGTTGAGTATATGCATATGTAGATTAAAATATAAATTTAAATTTTAACAAATTGCGCGCTCCCACGCCAACACCGGGCAAACCTCCTAGTTATATATAAAATTCAGTTAATTTGGTGATATCATTTTTTTGATCCGTGATAATGTCCTTGATATAGGTTACAGCTTATGATCGTGTTAAAATTTTTAGACTTTCTTTTGGGTTAACAGACCTGTGTTATATGAGATTTTCTTTTTTATAAGGAAAAATCGTTTTGCGTGTATTTGTCATGTACGGTGTTTATGAATATGTAATATGTATATATATATTTGTTTTTATCTGACCAATGGTGTAAGATAAAGGCACCGACTCCCTTGTGGATGGTCTAGGATTCAAACCCCAGTCAGATCATATTTAATTAACATATATCGTAAATTTGTAGAATTATTTCGTAATATTTTTTATCGTAATATAAAACAAGAATTATTAAAATATATATAAATAACTTTTGTGTAAGAAAACGATAGCGCACCAAAACATTAAAATTTGTAATACAATAGTTACAGCCGAGTATTCAACAACTTAGAAAATTTAAACGACTCAAGAAACTGAAACTTAGTCTAAATAGACTTGATGAATGCCCTATACTCCTTAAAAGAGTTGAAAAGGAATATAAAAAAATGTAATATATACAGGGTGTCCGAGACTCAAGTACGCGCACTACACACAGTGATTGGGGGCATTAAAACAAACAAAAAATTGTACTGGAGGGGGGGGGTCTATTGTGGACCCTTTTCGAGATATGAGGGATTAAAGATTTAAGGAGACTTTTCATAAAAAAATCAATAACTTTTGAACAGAAAGATAAAAAGAATCCATTTTGTAGAGTAAGTTGTCAGCTTTAATTTTTGTTTACTAATAATCCCCATATACCCAACATTTACAAAGTTATGAAGGTTCAAAATGATTTAAAATGAAAAATTATGTTTCAAACTCTATTTTCTTTTGAAGCACACTGTATTTGGGGTACTTTTTATAGCATATTTCAAGACAGCTTTTCAAGTCCTATAATTAGTACGTAATAACTTTTTCTCTATCTCTAACTATTTTTGATATGAAGAATAGAAAAGTGTGTTATTTTCAATCGGTTCAAACAGAAAAATTATGAAATTTTTTTTATCTACTTATTTATTTTTTCATTAATATTTTTTAAGAAATTTTAAATCATTTTGAACCTTCATAACTTTGTAACTGTTGGGTATATGGGGATCACACAAAAATTAAAGCTGCGACAACTTACTCTACAAAATGGATTTTTTTTTATCTCTCTACAGTAAGCTGTTCAAAAGTTATTGATTTTTTTTTGAAAAGTCTCCTTAAATCTTTAATCCCTTATGTCTCGAAAAGAGTCCACAATAGACCCCCCCTCCAGTACAATTTTTTGTTTGTTTTAATGCCCCCAATCACTGAGTGTAGTGCGCGTACTTGAGTCCCGGACACCCTGTATAATTAAAAAAATAAATTCTTATATAGTATATTACATAGATTGTTTATTAAATATTTTGATTGTGTTTAATAAGTTTAACCTTTACAATCTGTCAAATTTATAACTTCTTACATTTCAAAAAAATTTTGAAAGAATTATAACTCTTTACAAGTTTTACGCAAAATTTTTTTTTTTTTCTGAATACTAAAGTATTTTTTATAACATATTAAAAAAATCTCCAGTCTTATTTAAAAAAAAGTCATACAAATCTTCTTTGTTAATTCGTATCATATTTCAGAACAATTCATAAAGAGTAGCATGTTAATAAATTTGAAAGTAATTTTTCAGTTTTTACTGTTCATATGTATTAAATTACCTTACATGGGCTAAAGTAATTTATTGTACTTATTCTATAAAAAACAGAATGAATTTGTAAAATTATCAGTTTTTATGAATCAACAATGCTTCGAATTAAAAAATAAAATAATATTACTATATATGGCTGCTTGATTGTTTTTTTATATGGAGCACATTTACCCCCCGTTAGATTAAAGGTGGATTCTCATTTCTCCATAGCTATAATTAAAAAGTTCCAAAAGTTCCAATAGTTCCAATAGACGTTTAATTTAATTCACTTAGGTATTTTAAAGTGAATTAGTATTAATAAATCTTATTACTTTTTTGTTTTACTTATTATTCCCCTAGGGAACATAGGGCTTCCACATTGCCTCTCTAACAGTCTCTGTTTAGCTCTAAGCTCTTCAATTTTGACCATGCTTTTCCCTATAGGTCACATTCTCTCTAGACTGATCTTCTCCAGGTTGTTATTGGTCTTCCCACATTTCTCCATCCTTGTGGGTTCCAATCTAGGGCATGGCGTGCTACTTATGTTGTTTGCCGCCTTAAAATGTGACCAATCCAATTCCAATTCTTTTTTCTAATTTGGACCCATATCGGTTCTTGCCTCGTCATTTCCCAAAGTTCTTCATTCATTATTCGCCTAGGCTAGAATATGCGACATATTATTCTTAGACATTTATTCATGAAGACACATGACACATGCCTCGAAGATTCTTATTTAAGTTCCACGTGCTATGTGTGTTGATTTCCATAGCCTTCCGAAGGCACTTCTAGCTTTTGCTATTCTGTGTTCTATGTCATTGTTTGAACCACCATCTTTTGTTATTATGATTCCCAAGTACTCAAATTCTGCTATCTCTTCTATGGGGGTATTGTGTATGAGTAGTGGTACTTGGATTGTGTAGTTTAATAACTCTTATTATTTACAAGATATTAATTGACATGTGGAAAAATTTCTATCCGTACGTTATGTCAAAATTTCAAAGAAAGATAAAAAGTAAGTTGTTGAAGCAGTTTCGTAGCCAGAATCGATATATGAAACCATCTTTAAATTTAGTGTTTTTCATTGTATTTTAAACAAATGCTATTTTAAAATTAAGTGCTGTTTTAAATTAATTTGATAAAAATAAATAAATAAATTAAATTTTAAATATCATCTTCCTTAGAACCATTCAGCGTAAAAAATACCTTTTTATAACCTATATAAAATTTAAATTATAAAAACAATGGTCACTCTTAATAATAAATTATTGTTTTTATTTTTTATTAAAATTTTTTTAAATGTTCATTCAACTTTAATAATCAACTTTTTGTTTTTTATTTGATTACCCAAAAACTTTACCAAAAATTTACCAAATCAAAACAAAACACCTTAACCGCCAATAAATATTTTATTTTTAAATTTTATTTATATTAATTTTATAATTATAAAATTATTAAAATCAATTTAAATTATAATTATTTTCAATAAATTAGTCACACTTAAAAAAACTGAAAAATTAAATTAAGTGTCAAATTACAATATTATGCATATTATATAAAAAGATTTAAATTAAATAAAAAAATAAATAAGGGTTTTTAATAAAGCACATTTCCAAAATTAAATATAATGAAATATTGTTCAAATTTTAGAACTTTATTCAAATTTTTTTATAATTAATGGAAACCTTTCTACAATTTTAAAGAAACCTTTTGTAATTAAATAAATCTGATCTGTCAAATTTAAGATGTTTAAAAATAACGAGTTTTCAATGACTCCTTACAGCTCATAAAAAGCGGATGACACAAAAATCTTTAATGGCCCATACTTATTTCTATTAAGAAAGATCAAACTCCTCTCAAAAATTATAAGTTTCCAACTTAAGGCGTTTAGAAGATATAACTGTAAAAAAAAATCCATATGGCAACACTAAATATTTAATATTTATATATATCATTAAAACCATTATCGCTACTAAATTGTAGAAATCTATAAAGTATTTTGTTGTTATAACAATTTAAATCAAGATTTTTACCGAACTTTTGGTAGGAGTGGAAGTACTCTGTAACGGATGCCGGACGCTACAGAAAAATGTAATCCATTATATGAATTTTTTTGAAATACCTATTCAGAGTTATAATTTCATTACTTTACTTCAAACGATGTAAAAGTTCACTAAACACCTCAGGCAGACAGGGTCAAAAGCAAATGAATTTTCAAAATTTTTTAAAAATGTGCTAAAAATAAGATGAAAATGAAATGATGAAAAAAAAAAATTCTGAAAGATACAAAATACAAATTTACAACGCCTAATTAAATTTAATTATTCACGTTTTACTTGGTTGTCCGATGTCTTTTAGCATTTTTACATTTTTTAAGTTTTGTTTTTTTTTTTTAATAAAAAGTAAAAAAAAAAAATTTTAAAAAATCATTACAATAAATATGAAAGGTAAAATAAAAACAAGTTGTGAACATGAAAATTAAAAAGAAAATATAAGAAAAAATAAAAAAAAAATGGATGGTTACATCTTCAGAAGGCGTTAAATTAATTTCCATGTCTTTTAATTTAAGAATTTACGTAAACTATGTACCTTTATACATGAATTCTATTTTGTATATTTATTTATTATGGTCTAAATGATGTAGAAAATTACATACATTTAAAAACTATTTTATTTTTTAATGTTTTTTTTTTTTGATTATTTTTTTTATGATAATTTAACATCATTACATTTGATTTAATTGATGTTTCAATTTGTTTTTTATCGTATATATCGATCACAAAAGAAAAAAATTTATGAATAAAATATACGATCAGGTTTTGTTTTTTTTTTTTTCAAGTCTCTAATATCTATAAGTTTACCTTTATAATGTATCGCCCTTTTGTTTTGAAAAAGTCTAAGGCGTTAGTTACATAGTGTTTATTGTAATAAATTCGGGAAAGGTTTAAAAATTTTTGCGCTGAAGTCATAAAATGTATTTATTGTAATTAAATTGATGCATCGATTTAATTAACATATCATCAATTGCATTATAAACTAGTGCTTTGTATTAGATTTTGTAAAATTTTTAGGAGTATTTTGTTTCGTAATATTACTGGACTCATCAATTTTAAATTAAAGTTTTAATTGTTAATTATTTGTCTACTTCTGATTAGTAATTTTGTAAAATGAAACAAAATCGTTTCAATGACGTTTGTTTCATTTCATTCCGTTCCTGTTTGTAATTGAAAAAAGTTTTAATGCATCAATAAATTACTTTTTTTTGACAATATTTTGTATTGACAATGACAGGTAATTTGACAGATACATTACTCAGATTGCTAACTTAACTTTAAAAAAAAGTAAGATTTGTTTGTTACTATAATAATGCAACGTTTATAACTCACGCCTTAAGCACCAAGCATAATTTGTATTTTTATAAATTGTAACAAATTATTTTATATTTATTTATTTCATTCTATTCATTTATTTTTTTTTGTTCTATTATTTTGCATTTTACGCCTTTTTTTCATTTTCTAAAAGATAATTTATTGATCCTTTTCAAATTTTTTCTGTTTTATTAGTAACTTCAATTTCCATTATTAATTATTTTGATTTTTAATTTTGATTTTTGTTATTGTTTTGCTTTTTTTTTATAAATAAAAAATTCAATTAAATTTTTTAAAATATGTAAATGGTCACCTTATGTTTATTAATCGAATTGTCGTGATGAGATTGAATTGAAATTAAATTAAAAAATTTGAATAAATTTAATTAAGGATATTGAATTAAAAAACGATTTTAAATATTATGTGTTAAGAATGGTTTTGAGATTTTGTGAATGAAAAACTGAATCTGATGTCCGCAGGGTTAAAGAAATATATATAGATATATATAGGTGATATAAAGAACGGAGGTGATTGAAAAGTTCTTAACAAGTGAAAAGTTATTATGTGGGACAGAACCAGGAGTTTATAAGTTCCGAGATAATTGCCTTTAATTTAATTTCGTTAATTTTTGGAAGAAGGCACAAAATCATCGCCTTTGTATAACATAGAACATTGGTTTAAGTGACAGTAGCTAACAGAAGTTATAAGCGTTCATGCATATAACCTAACTTTTATAATCTTTCAAAGTTAAGGACTTTTTTTTTTTTTTTTTTTCCTTATTCTACTCCCCTTGTGAGCATAGGGCTTTCACAAAGCTTCTGAATCTGACTCTATTTTGGGTCAGTTGTTTAATCTCTGACCATGTTTTTCCACTGCTTTCTAGCTCTTTCTGGACTGATCTACGCCATGTTTCACGCGGTCTACCTATTTCTCTTTTACCCTGCGGGTTCCACTCCAGAGCTTGCCGTGCTATGTTGAAGTTAAGGACTTACTATGTTTTAAATTTAAAAAATATTCTTATTTTTCACTTTTCACAGTGAAATACAACAACGGTAGTTTGGAAAGCAATTAGAATAAAATACACAACATATTACTATATGTTCTATTCTATTGCACGCCACGCTAATTTGACAGATAAAATTATCGTCTTTTTAAAAAGCACTTTAAATTTAATCGTCATTAATAATTGACATTAAGTAAATTTTTTAATCACATTAAAAACTTTTTTCAAGATCATGTAGATATTTAAGCAATTTGTGTTAAAGTCAATCAATATAATACACAAATAATTTTAATCCTGTTAATCAAACTGTCAAATCGTGTAAAATTGCGTCAAAATGTATTAAAGGTACACACATATTAAGTACTAAAATCATATATTAGAAAATTAAATGTCATTAATTTAGTTGAAATTTTTTGTAAGTATACATATATCTGCTCTTTTATTAAAACGCTTTAGAAATGTTTAAATATAACTAACATGCATAATAAATATTAAACCAATATGTTAGTTAAGTCTTAGGTATATGTTTAAATTATTATTAGTATTGAAAATAATATTTAAACACACGATACCGCTCACGCGTATGTCAAGTTTTCTTTCTTATAACTGCCTTGTCGTTATCGTAAAACTTTCAAATTCTAATTAAAGTGATCGCAAATATGTTATTTTTTTCATTTTATTTTTATTTACACGAAAAGATGATATTCAAAGTTAAGTGTTTTTTTTTTTTTTTAATTTATATTGACATTTTTAATGGAATTAAATTTTCGTTATCGGTCGATCATAATTGATCGCATTCATTTCAAGTTTTAATTTAATTCATATAAATCGATGCGATTTTTTTATTTTTATTGTGTTTGTTTTTATTATGTGGTTTTTTTTTGATGCATAATTTATAGATAAAAAAGTCGGAAAATTCAAAAAAAAAAAAAAAAAAAATAATAAATTAAATACTGATTAATAATATTATATGTATATAGCAAATATTTAACTTTTCAAGGATTGTTTAGATTCATTTATTTAAATGTAATAAAAACTTTATTAATTTTAATTAATTGGATTAAAATATATTTTTCTTATTATTGCGGTTAATGAATAAATTTATTAAATTTACATTTTTTGTGGCTTTAAAGAATTTTGCATTTTAATTGAATTTAATTTTGTGAAATAAGTAGTCAATAATTTTTTTAACAGTTTATTAATATTATTTTAGTTTAAAATTGGTTGACATACTCGTATAACCTAGTCTGTCTAAGTATGCTAAAAAAGTTTTGTTGTAAAACTGTAATTTTTATTTTCAATGTATGAAACAACCACGAAATTCATTGTCCATATGTTAAATTAATAGTTAGCTCACAATAATTAACTCACAAGATTAAAGATCGTGATTCTCTTGCTTGATTTTATCGTGCATTATAATTGCGAGTACGCCTTTGATATATGCAAAATTTATTTGAAATATAATTGGTATATAATTTTAAGATGGAATGGAGTGCTTCGGCGTTAAGTGGGTAGATGGTGTATCAACCGAGGGTTCGATCCCCCGAAAACGTAATTTACCCTACAACTTCCCCGTACGATGAAATATGATAATAGTATAATAACATATTTAATACTAGCTAATACGCGGTGCGAGTTGCAGCGTCTCTCACTGGAGGTATAATTTAAGTTATTGTTTTTAAAAAAGTTAACACAAAAATTACATACGAGTAAATGTTAATTTCAAAATGTATAATCATTTTAAAGCAATTGTAAAGCAATTTTTTTTAAACGATTTTTCTAGACTTATTATTGCAACTTTTTAACAAATTTTAACAAATGTCGCTTCAAATTTTTCATGCATATTAATAATGCGCATGAATTTCACCAACCTTTTTTAAAGTTTTTTTACCAACCGTTGGCTCGGCAACTCATGTTCTCAAGGAACATCACGTGTGGAAAATTTGAAGTCAATCGGTCAAACCGTTTTAATTTTAGAACAAAAAAGTTTAAAAATTTGCAACACAGGGCAACTTAGCGATCCGGTAGAGGAAATTTTTTAGTTTTACGATTTCTTCCCGCGTCCAAAACCTCTATATACAAATTTTCATGATAATCAGCTGGGCAGTTTAAAAGTCTATTCGCTACATACAAACAACGAACAAACAAACAAACAAACAAATAAACAAACTTTCATTTTTATATATTTAATATTTTAATTATAATAATTGAAAAATAGTATTGATCCAATCAAATAATCATATTCAAACCTATAATGACCCCAGTAACCGATGATTTTAAAATTGCGTTATCACTTATGATATGTAATACTAATATAAATAAACAAATATAGCATTTCAAATTAAATGAAACCTTTTGCAAAAATAATGAAACCTTTGCCAATACATATATTAAATCTTTGTGCAGAAAAATTTTGCATAAATCTTGTTTCCAAATACTAAATAGAATCTTCTATCATTTTATTAAATTAAATATTCTATTTCATTAGCTGGATAGGGAAGCACATATTAATAACTGAACAACCGAATATATAATAAATAAATTTTAATTAATTTTTTTGTTTTGTAATGTATTTATCTATTATACATGTTTTTCTTTTATAAATAATATGAAAAAATGCAACAGGTTATCGTTATTCAATTTTAAAATATTTTAAAATCTGTCAATTTTATTAGATGTGTTTATTGATAATGTTTTGTTTTGACATTATTACACGTCATTAAAGGAAATATTTTACAACTACTAATTATCTAAATCTCTTTTTTAATATGAATACGGATATACAAAAAAATGTCATTAAACTTTATATATGAATAAGAAAAAATATTTGTAGGATTAATTAATAGATTTAAAATCAATATAGCAAATGGCAATACTTTTACTTAATTGACAGTTTCAAAAATTTTTAAATTAATTTTACAACTAAGAGTTTAAAAACAACTTTGATAAAATCCTATAAAACAGTCTATTTTATTTGTTTTTTCAAATTTAAAATAAATTCATTATCATGGACTGTTTTTTTTTGGTTTTATTTAAAAATTTTGTTTTGATCTTAATATATATATGTATCTTATATATATATATATTTTTTTAATATAATATTTTAATCGATTACGGAAGTGTCCGTAATAAGACACTAACAAATCATAAATTTTTATAATTTATTATGTCATTGTCAAAAATTTCAAAAAAAATTCACACACATTTAAATCATCAAATGTCAAAATAATTATGTCAAAAAAATAAACTATAAAATGTTAAAAAAATAACAACAAAGATAAAATTTTCAAATTTTTGGTAAATTTATTAACCTAATTTAAAAAATGACAGCTTAAAAAACAAATAAAAATTATTTTTTAAAAGAATTTTTTTTTTTTTTTAATATTTTTGATTTAAATAAATATTTGTTTTTTTTTTTTTATATTTTTATAGTTAGGTTAGATATATTAATATTTTATAATTATATAGATCTATATGTGTATAAATTATTTATTTGATCTGGTGAAAGAGATTATGTTAATAAAAATCAAAAAATTTAGCAAAAATCGTTTATTTTATTTCTAATTTTTTCTTAATCCGTGAAAAATTAAAAATAAAAAATTTTTAAATGTCGATGACGTCCTTTTTATAATAATTTATAATTTTTAAAGTACAATCACTCTTACTTATAACACTTCTATTTTATCTGATTTTAATAAAATTAATGATTTTCGTATGAATGATTTCTTTGTCAAAAGTAAGGTTAAGTTCGTAGGTTTGATTTTTGGCAAATTCAGTTGGATGGCAGTGGTTGAGTGCCGACCTTTCATGCGGAAAGGCCCGGATTCGAAATCTAGTGAAAAGGGAAAAAACTTTTCTGGTTTTTGACTCGACTCAGCTACCATTCGCCATTGGGTTCAAATTAATGGCATAATCAATAATTAATAATTATAAATCTTTAATAAAAAAAAAAATACTTTAATATAAAAAAAATATAAACAAATAATTTAATTAAATAATAAAACTCGCAGATATAGAATACCATATAAGTAAAATATAAAATATTACAATATAAACAAAAAATAGAATTGTAAATATTGAAAATCTAAGACGTTTCTACATGTTATAAGGCGTAGTACTATATCATGTTTTAATTGTATGTGGAATTCAATAAGAACAATTTTAATAACACGAATATAATATGACCCCCTGTTCCAACATGTACCTATGGTAAAGACAGGCTTATTAGCCTAACAGTTGAACAGTTAGGCTAATTTGAAAAAAAAGGTTGGCCAAAGCAGACAACCGGATTGGAAGGTTCACATAAAAAAATACTAGACTCTTCCTACGACGGAATGAGTTCAAATTTGTTTGAAAACTATTTGCGGGTACCTATGATGAATAGTTTTATAAATAAATTGTTTCCAGTGTCATGGCGTCTTGAGATTCCTAAAGTTGAGGAAATGTCAATTTCTAATAATTCATCAATATCTCAACAGATTTTAATGAAATTTGGTATGAATGATTTTTTAGCCAAAATAAAGAAATATTTCGCAGACTTGTTGTATCGCAGATTGACAAATTTGATACACGTCATTTAGGGCACGGGCTTCCACATAAAATATCGAGACTTTACAATATAAACGACATTATGCAAGAAAGGCTTATATAATCCATCTTGGACTGCTAAAATAAAAGAATAATTAAAAAATAATTTAAGAAGAACATTAACATCTTTCTTCTAAATATCCCATCCAATTTTCCCCATCCCCCATAATCTAAATAATCCAAATAACTTCCACCATAATCCTAAATCCTTCCATATTCATCCCTGTAACCAAACTGTACATTTGTATTACAGGTTCCCTTCTAAAGTTTGATTCAAAAAGGGTGTGATTTTGGTGTGTTAAAATCATACACTACCCAAAGAAACATCGCATAGTTTCAATGGGTGGCTTTCAAGCTTTCCATTCCCTCGTAAAAAAAAAAAAAAAAAAATAAAATACGAGAAACAAAACGTATATTTTCATCTATTGAAGAATAAAATTAAAAATTTTCCTAATATAATTTTCCTTTGCTACGTCAAAGATCGTAAATTTTTTTTAAAATTAAAAAAAAAACCAGAAAAAAACAATAAAATTATGAAAATAAATTTTAAAAATAAAAAATTTGCATTTTAAAGCGTAAATATTTAAGCAAAAAAAAACAATATTACAAAAATTTTTCAAAATTATCAAAATAATTCCAAAAATAAATTTTTTATTTTGTATTTCGCCTGGTGTTAAATATTTAAATTAAAAAAAAAAAAAAAGCAAATAATATTTTGTATGCAAAAACAACATCTGAATTTTGAACAACTAAAATTCGTAATAATTTTTTTTTTTTTTTTTTTGTAGTACGAGTTACGACCGTTCGTTCGAATTCGAAAAACCAAACTTTTATTATTGATGATTTTACTGAAAAGATTTATGAAAATCAATTTGCATTTACGTTATGCAAAAAAAAAATTATGAAAAATATAAAAAATTTTCTTGAAGTTTTCTCGTTATTTTGTTTTTGTAAAGGAAATTAATTAGGTCGATTTATTTTGTATGGTTATGGTATAATTGGGAGTAATCGAAGTAATTTGTTCTGAAAATATCTTTTTTATTTTTAAAATTTTTAAAATAAAAAAAAAAAAAAAAAAAAAAATCCAAATGAAATTTTGCCATCTGTAAAATTGGAATTGTCTGTAACGAATGATTGTCTGGTATGATAAGAATCATATTTTTTTTTAAAATAAATTAAGAATAATCAATTTAATTTTGTAATTTTAAAAAAAGGTGGAAAAATGGGAATTCTTTTAATATTGGATTACTTCATTGGATGAGAATTATTTTGGTTTTAGTTTTTGTAAAAATTATTGATAAATTTTCAATCTTAATCACAATTCTTGATTATTATCAGTTTACAGTAAAGGGTTGTAGGCAATTTGAAATATATGTGCAACTTAGGGTTGCCACATGTTGAGAAGCTCAAAGTAAAAAATGGTTGGTTTAATAATGTAGGAATGGAGCGGCCACACCACGTACATAGACCATAAGGTCCGTTATACCATAAAAAGTGATAAATACAACAAATTCAGTATAGTAGTAAATTATAGATTTTTTATGTGATCGATATAACATATATATAAGTTTTATTATAATTAACAATATATATATAGTGTTTATTTATTATGTCTGAACTTATATTTTTGATCATTCTTTGCGCATTTTATTAATTCTATATCATTTTGTATAGTTTCAAAAAAAGATGGCTTTGCTTTGCATTTTTCTCAAAAATGTTCTCGTTAAAAAAACATTTAGTCAAAAGTAGGACAAACAAACTTTCATGTAGGACATAGGACAAATATCGTAATTGTAGGACTGTCCTACCGAATGTAGGACGCGTGGCAACCCTAGTACCACTTTATTAACACAAGTTATTTTAATATTAAGATTATTTAAACAATGCCCATTTTATCAAACAGACCTCTTTTTAATTCTCTATTATAATTTCCAAAATCAAACTGTTTATTAGTTTTAAAGCTCTAATTTAAATCCAAGCTTAAGTTTTAAAAAAAGACTAAATGTATTTTTGATGAAGTTTGACACTATGTTCAGTGTTTAGCAACTGTTCTTGTTTCGCATTAAAAATAAAATATATTAATAAATGGTGGATGAAAAACGGTTTTCGAAATGCCATAACTAAAAGAAGAGATCTTTTATCGTGGTAACCAGAAATTTGACAGATGTGATTTAAAATAAGACTGATTAATGATTTAAAAGTACTCAAACCGTACTTTATACTACAAGAATTAAATATAAGTCCCAAAAAACGGTATTATAGATCCTTTTAAGGCTTGTTCTATGAGCACTATTTTCAGGTAGTGAGTACCATTTTTAAATTATGTGGATTCAACTTAAGATACATGGCATCCTAACAAAATGTTGGTGTTATAAATTTGTAAGGTCTAGTCATAGTCTAGGGTGGTTTTTAAATTCTTATAGACTGACAAAAAGCTATTAAAAAAGTTTAAATAAATTTGAAATTTTTACGATTTAAATAAATTACAGGAAATAATTCGAAGAAAAAATACAATTAAAATTGTAATTAATTAATTTAATTTTGGAATTTTAAATGAAAATTTATTTAAGAATAATATTAATAGGTTATTTGTAACTATATGTATAATGAGAGTTTTTTTTTTATTTTATTTCCTTGCACTGTATGTGTTTTTTTTAAAAAAAAGAAAAATCACATCCTCTCAAGTGGACCTTGAAATGGGTCAAGTCTAAAATATATTTTGAATCCGGTAAAAATTATTATATTAAAAAAAAATATGTATATATTTTATATTTATACAAATATTAATTTTTATACTAATTATTATTTTTAATTTTAATACTACATTCACACAAATATTAATTAATATAAACAATTAATATTGAGTGAAAAATGTAGTCAAGTGTAAATATATGTGAGCAATACGAAATTCCAAAAAAAGATTATCTCAAATCCAAAAATCCTAAATTTTAAAATCCCAAAATCCCAAATTTTAAAACCTCAAATGCAAAATCCTAATTTTTAGTTAGTTATAAAACGAAGGTTATTTCTTTTTGCCAGAATATGTTATAATTATATAGGTAGATGTTCTTGCGACATTCAGCCCCAACCATTATAGTAAATTCTTTGTTGCTTACTTATTATTTATCGAAAGAAGTTAGGAAGGATTTCTATAATTAAATTAGATAAATTATTAAGCCTATTATATTAAATGCTTTGTTGCTTATTTATTATTCATAAGAAAATGTTAGGTCGATAATCAGAATTGGATACAAAATGAGGATTGCAATAATTTGTTTAGCGGGGGTTTGGGGGTAGCTTTTTGTATTTTGGATTTTGGAATTTTGGGATTTTAGAATTGTGGGATTTTTATTTTTGGGATTTTGAAATTTTAAGATTTTGTATTTGGCATTTTGAATTTGGGATTTTGTATTTAGGAAACCGTTGGCAAGCCAAATATATGATCGTAAGCTATAAATTTATAATATTACCATATTTGGCTGTGATTGAAAGGTAAGATTTTCAAAGATTTTATTGCGCAATTATATAAAAGAATTATCAAATTTGTTCTTTCAAAATGATCAACAGCGGATCACACCCTACGATCACACATACCTTATACTTTATATTCATTTAATTTGTATTTTTTTAAATAATCCATACCAACTTAGACTATAGAGGCTCTAACCTTTAAAAGATTAATATTTGTGTAAGATTAGAAAATTTAAAAACCGGTATGGTTATAGATAATAGTTTCTTCGGAATTGGGTTGACTTTGGTAGACTTGTGTTGCATAGTTTGAGAACTTAAAATAAAAATTTTTAAGGATCCAGATTAATTTAATTTGATCCAGATTTAATTTTTTACTAGATTTTCCTTGCAAATCTTAATATTGTTGTTTGAGATCATTCATCCCATTGTCATATTTTAATATTTTTCCCATTGTCATTTTTTAATAGGCCTGGTTAGTGTGAAAGACGTACCTTTGTTCTTATGGTTAAGTTAGTCGAGTTATAGTAGAAGTAACATAAAAAGTTTTATATTCTATCACATCCTCCCACGTAATATAAAAAAATCACTTGATTAAACTCGTGTGAAATTTTGCCAATTTATATATACATATATATATATATATCTATTATATATATATTATCAATAGTATAACATCAAATAAGAATAAAACTAATAAGATCAACTAAAAACAATAAAATTTTCTTTGAAGAAAAGGTGATGTATTGCTGTCTAATGTGATCATCAAAAAAAAAAAATACCAACATACCAAATATTTACACCACCTGGGTTTGATGTATTTTTATTTGAAAAATAGAAAACAGAAAGAAAATACAAAGAAAAAAATAAATGAAATCTAAAATTAATTATATATATATTTTCTCGGTTTTACTTTGATCTTTTCAAAATGAAATCTAGTTCAATCTCTTAAATGTAAATGACGTTTTTCCATTTTATTTTTGTATTCCTTGAAATTTTAAATGTTTTTCGAATTTTTAATTTTTTATTTTTCTTAATTTTATGTTAAAATTTTTTCTAAATTTGTGTTAAAAGTTGTTTTAGGATTTGAAAATTTTTGAAGCAAGCAAATACTTGCCATATTAATACAAAGGCCTTCTGATCCGTTGTGTATTCCTAGTCTTAAACTCACTTTTATAACAAAAGCGTCTAGTACTCTAAACAACTGGATTACGTTTTTTTGATCAATTTCTTTTACGACTGCGAAGTCCTCCGAACATTCCGCGTACAGAGTTTTAAAATGACGCATTGACAGAGGACAGTTTTGACTTCTTGTATACAGTCTCTACTTTTTTTCCGTGGCTGTTTCTTGTAAAATGCTTGAGATCATTACTTTTCAGCTTCAGTAAATCTTTCCCATTTTGCTCGTAAATTTTTTCTAGATATTTTTCAATATGAAGAATAATTGCAGCCAGGCTTCTTTTATTTGACTTTATGTCAAGACTGAAGTAACTTAGCTAACCATAGACTGTGCGAACAAAATATTTTGAATAATCAATTTACTAATGCAAATGGTTGTTGATCCGTAGCGTGTATCACAGCATAACCCGGCAACCTAATCAATTTTACTGACGAATTGAATTATGTTTTCCGGAACTATTCTGTTCACTACTTGAATGAAAGTTTAAAGATAACATCCTGGAAAAAAGATAATCTTTGTCTGCGCATTGGCGTAGGACGTGTGTAACTGTTTTGGTTCACTACCTTTGCATTCTCCATCACCTGCTCTGCATAATTCTACCTGCATTAGAACTGTAAATATAGGGTGCATTATTCTTTCTTCCGTAACTTGACTAAGATTCGTTTGAATTTTCAAGATTTTGTTTATGAAGAGGTTCTGAAGAATGTAATCAGTTTTCTTTTTGCTTCCCTTGTTTTCCCGTCGACTGCCTGAACGAAATGCATTGAGAAATGTATTCACTTATGTCTTTATATAAAATATATTTCGATTCACATTTAATTGTGAACTTTTCTAAAAAATTAGAACATTAGTTCAATGAAACGTTATATTTCATTAAAA
This sequence comes from Dolichopus griseipennis, assembly GCA_963082915.1. Classification (NCBI taxonomy): domain Eukaryota; kingdom Metazoa; phylum Arthropoda; class Insecta; order Diptera; family Dolichopodidae; genus Dolichopus; species Dolichopus griseipennis. The sequence continues at coordinate 345,744,490 of OY720441.1, forward strand.
TTTTCAATATTGTTTTAGATATTTATTAATAGATGTCGTTGTTCAAATAAAAACAAAAAAAAAATCTCACAGCTTTTTTTTCACCTGTGCACTGCAAGTGAAGCAAAAGTTCAATGCTATAATTTTTCTTTTCTATGTTGATTAATTAATTATTTTATTTTATTTAGAAGGTATTTGAATGAGAAATGGGTGTATACAGGACGGATTTTATTTTTGCTTAAAGAAATTAATGAGAAATAATTAAGAAAATTATTTATAAAATGTAATAAAATTAATTTTTGTCACCTAGACAAAATGACGATAAATATTTTAAGATCTTAATTTAAATTTTGTAAAAGAATGAAATATTTATGTAAGAATTTTTCTAGTAGATATATTTATTAGATTTAAATAATTTATTTTTATTTCCTAGTTGTTAATAAATTCTTAATTTAAGCACGTTGATTTTGGATGTGAAATTTTTTTTGAAGAATTCAAAACAATTTTTGTATTTTATATGAAATTTTTAGAAAAATTGTAAATAATGGGTTGAATGCAAGAAACTGAGATTGAACTGTGAGAAGTAAGATTTAAGTTCAATCTCAGTTTTATGCACTCGACCAAATGGATTCAAATAAAACTTGATATATCAGACTGATGACCACTGATGGAGAAGCGGCAGATGCCAGATCTCAACAATAGACTCAATAAATCCAGGGCAGCTTTCTGACGTTGGTACTCAGTATGATCTTCAGGAAAACAATTTTATGAATCTTCATGCCGCTTGAAGAACCGCTTATGTATGGCAGCGAAACATTACTGAAATCTAACATTATCAGCCAGAAACTTCAAGTATTCGTTAACAAATGTTTACGCATAATATGCAAAACATTCCGGCCTGTCAGAACAAGTTACGAAAATTCAGGGAGAAATAAAAGGAAGAACATATACTAAGACAACAAAGAAAGCAAAAATGGAGAAGGACAGGTCATACCCTGAGAAAAAATTCGCATGGTCTCAGAATGGAACCCCCAAAAAATTAGAAGACACAGGAACCCAAATAATACCTGGAAACGTACAGTACTAACTGAACTTAATCTACACTCCTATGAAAGAATGTAAAAAAAGCAGCAGGAAATCGTGTGGGATGGAAATGGAAGCACTACGGCTCCTCACGGAATGGCATTAAAAAAAATTTTATTGTAAAAATATTCCTAGAATTGTAAAATGGATATTTAATTTGAAGTCACTATCTAAATATATAATTTTCAGTCAGGTGTTTAGATTTTTGATAAATTAATTTCTAGTATATGTTATTTTAAAGTACTGATTTGTAATCAGTATTATTGATTATATCAAAAATAATTCTACAAAATGAGATTTGACCAAAAGAACCACTTAAAATTTACTTTGTCATACTCTATTTATGTTTATTATTCTAGTTGTTTCTTTTCTAGAAATTGATAAATTATACCAAAAATAGTTAGAAATACTTAATACTAAGTATTTTTATGATAAAGCTGTTAATGCAATACATCAGAACACATATAATGTTTTTAATTTTTGGTTTTATTTTAAAATTCAATTGAAAATTTTATCGTAATTTTTTTTTTAAATGATAAAGCTGGGAAAATAAAATTTGGACTGTTTGTTATATATTGCACACTTAATTGTTAATTTAAGTTCTAAATTAAGGGGATTAAAATTTTCTAAAATATAAATATGGCTAAAAATATCAACATTGATTTGTGATAAAAACATATCGTATTAAAAAGGTTAGAATTGATAAATAAAATTTGCAATTAGTTATAAACTGATTAAAAATATGACAGATTCTGATTGATATTGAATTAGAACAACTGGGTGGCACAATGTAAGAGTGCCGACCTTACATGTGAAAGGCCCGAGTTCGAATCCCAGTGAAAATGAAAAAACTTTTCTGGGTTTCGACTCGACTCAGCTACTATTCGCCATTGTATAAAAGATGCATTAATATAACAATAAAAACAAATACAAAATATAAACAAATAATTTAATTTAATAATATAACTCACAGATATTGAATACCATATAAGTCAAATACAAAATATTGCAATGTAAACAAAAATAGAATTTTAGCTTTTGAAAATCTAAGACATTTCTACATGTTATAAGGTCTAGTATTATCTCATGTTTAAAATTGTATGTGGAATTCATTAAGATCAATTCTAATAACACGAATATAATATTACCTCCTCTTCCAACATGTACTTGTAGACAGGCTTATTAGCCTTACAGTTCAACATTTAGCGCTTAAAAAACAAAAAAAATTAAAATTATTAAATATTTTAACTTACTTTGTATAGTTAAAAAATAAAAATTGCAGGAGTTAATATGCAAGTATTCCAATTGTAGACCGCTTCTTTTAATTTAACCCCACATTTATTTCATAATTGATAAATTATTAGTTATTATTACAAAGCAGGTCTTAATGTAGTTTGTTTCTGAACCTAGACCTAAAATTTAGAATAAAAATTCAATTTGTGACGATTTTGAGGGAGCTCCACGTAAAATTTTATAATTTGGAATCATCGTATTTATTGGGAATTCAGAATTTGTTACTTTGTATTTATGATTTCGTGGCCAGTTCTATATAAGATAAACTCTTTTTACTTCGTTAACAAAACGCTCTTAATCTATTGGAACAGAAATATTAAGTTCGATTCATATTTGAAGTATATAATTAATAGTACCCAATATTATAATTTAAATTTGAACTTAAATAATTTACTAAAATAAAAAACCGAAAACCAATTCTGGTTTAAAATTGGAATAAAACAATTTAACTTGGAAAAGTTCGAAGATAACGAATATAAATGACACAACTTTTTAATAATTCAATGACAAAAAGACAAAAACCTTCACTTCTTGTGGAAGTTGTTTATCTTGAAATTCCTTAATGAGTTTGGGATCCAAAATATTACTTATGCAAATTTTTTTAAAGATATTTTGCTTGGCATCAATTGCAATGCAGCAGATCTTGAAAAAAAAAATTAAATGCAAGAATTATTCCCATCGTATGATATTCTCAATTCAGTCATATCTTATCATTACCTTAATAATTGACTTTTCAAGTTTTTGTAATCAGAAAAAATAAAAATAAAAGCGAAAATACAAAAACTTCTACCAGAATTTTGAATATTGTAATTTCGATGAGAAAAAAAATTTTTTTTTAAAAATCCAAAATACAATTAATGCAATTGCTAAAAATAAAAATACTTGAAATATTGGAATACTTGTGAATTAAATATTAAAGATAATATGATATACTGACAGTAGTATAGATACTGTAATTAGTAATAAATTTGACAGTTTTGATAAAGAAATAAAGTTTTTTCAGACAATTATAAGGTATATTCAAGTTTACTATTGCGAATTTTAGTTGACGCAAAATGGTATACATGTCAATTCAGTTTTATTGTGAAAATCGTATTTAATTTATCATATCAATACATTTTTCGAAATGTTAAAATAAATAAACAATATTTAGAAGTAGGTATGCAAAAGTTCCCAAAACCAAAAGTAAGAAAAGTCCCTAAAATTTTTATGAAATTTTGAAAATTTTTTAATATGTAATAAGTTCTCAAACTTGGAAAAATTTGCGGAATTTAAAAAAATTAAATTTAATGACTCTTTTTATAGAGTATATTACAGTTAGATTAATTTGGTTGTGGGGAAACTTTGATGTTGCTAACCGAAATTGTTAATGCGTATCGTCACTGATACACATTACTGATGTGACAGAATTAACAGTACTTTCTTAAAAGATTTATCTCATATTTATAGAGAGATGTAATAGTAAGCTATGTTAAGTTAATTATATAATATTCAATTTAGTTTTAGTTTTCTTTTGAACACTGCACATTGTTGGAACAAATAAATAGGTTTAGATCAGAATATAAACCATGTTTCATTTATTTAATACCCAACAAATTGGTTACCTCGATGTTTGTATAAAAAATTAAACTAAAATGATTTTATTTAATACCCTACATTTGAATTTTTCTTTAGAAAGTTTAGTTTTCGTTTTAAAATTGGTTATTTGAAAAAACCAGAGGTATCGATTTTTACAGAAAATATAAAACAAGTACGGTTTTTTATAATCCTATTGAAGCATTATATAATAGAGCTCTTTCCCCAAATCGCCATTTTAAAAAAAGTGTATTTTGGGGAGCTTTTGCATTTAAAAGCATTCAAAATTCGGAACTTTTTTCATTTTTCTTTTGAGGGCTTTTTTCTTGGGGTCTTTTTCGTACATCCAATATAAAACATTATTATTTCACGTTCATAATATGTTGAATTAAAGGAGGATCCATTTTCAAATTGGGTTTTTGACTTTTGAATTAAACAAGTCCATTTCCTTTTAAATTCTAATTTAACCTCACTTTAACTTTTAGTTTAACCTCAAACCAAAGCATTTGTAATTTTCTTTTCTATCACTATTTTCTGAATTCTAACGAAAAATATTGCGTTGGCGGATTATTTGTTCATTGCATTTTTCTTACTTTCCGGTAGCAAATGGGTTAAATTATTAATGAAAATTTCTTCTATCGAAGAGTTTTTAATCTCTATTAAATTTGGAAAATAAAAAAGAAAACTTAAAGGACTTCCTAATGCGCTAATTAATTAAATTTACATATAAGTACATTATCATCTGACCAATGGCGTAGTGGTAAAGACGCCGCCTTTCATGTGGAAGGTCTCGGGTACAAACCCCGGTCAGATCATATCTAATAAAATTCTCAATATCATAACTTGTAAAATTGTATAATTATATCGTAATATAAAATAAGATTTAATAAAAATATATAAATAATTCTTGTGTAAGATTATAGATGGCGCACAAAGTTAACATTTGTGCATTCATATTTCATAACCTTATACAATAGCTACAGCCGAGTAATCAACGGCTTAGTGAATATTATGATTAAAGAAACTGAAGCCAAGTTTAAAATAAACTTGGTGAATGCTCTATATTCTTTAAAGGAGTGGAAAAGGAAATACATTGTCTCTTGTTTTTAAGTTTATTAAAGTACAACAATTTAAAATAATAATTATTACAATAATAAAATTTTATTTGTCACATTTCCTTTTAATCTCAAAAATCACATTAAACACATCAAAAATCATAACTATATAAAAATCCATAACAAAATCAAAATCCATTTATTCATTATAAATTTAAACATATTATTTATCATTAATGTCCAAAAAAATGATTCTTATAGTAACAATTGATATTGTATACGTAAAAGGAAACCTTCAAATCGCTATTGTCTATAATACGTTCTATAATCTATAGTCTTCTTTAATAAATATATTGATTCTGCGTATAGGAGTGTAATAATCGCATTCTCGATCAGTGTAAAAAAATAGTGATTTGCAATGTTTTTTAAAAAAAAGTTGCATATTTTTTGTGTAGGCTACAATTGATCAATTTCTACTTGTACAAAATGAATTGGTTTACAATTTTACATACAAATAAAATATCTGTAATCTGTTCAATTCATTTCCATCAAAAAATAAATATCAATAAATTTTATTGAAAGAGCTCGTTATTTTTTTTTTTTTTCATTTTACGATTCAAGTTCATATCAATGAACTTCATGATCAACTGACAGTATATTAAAGGTACACTGTACACAACACCATAATTGTCAAAATGGAACAAAAATATTTATATACTTTGATGTGTCATATGATATAAAGACATTTGACATTATCTATAAAACAAGTTATGAAAAAAAACCAAGAGTTTTTAAAAAGCACATTTTCAAAATTTATTTATTTATTTATAATTAGTAGCAGGACAATAGTAAATATTGCTTGATATTATTATACTCCTTTTTCTATTTGGCATTTGGGCTTCTTATATTAAATACTTTCTATTTACTTATAATTAAAATATTAATTAATTTGTTTATATTATATATCTTTATATTTAAATTATATTTGGTCCCCATGGGGATTTGTAATTTTTTATTTAAAAAAATGCATGAACCGCATGTGTATCGAAAGCGCACTCCCTCGGTGAGTTATTTTGGAAAAGTATATACATTGGTGACTGGGTGGTAAACTTATGGTGACTCTAGAGAATATAATCCCACCTCCCCTCGCCCAAAATTTTTAGGTTTTAGGAATGAAATTGTGACTTCCTCTAAGCAAAAATGGTAAAAACTAAGAAACATTTTCTTCAATTTTAAGGACACACTTTAAATTTAAGGAAAACCCTTAACATATTTTAAAATATAATGTTGGAGCTTTAAATTTTGTATATTACTCAAAGTTTTGGACGGGTATATAAGTTACAGATGCTTAAAAATAGCATAATATCAATTTTGGACGAAATTTTAATAATGAGTTTTATCTAATCGCATGCGCAGCCAATTTAATATTAATTTATTATTTATTTCAAAACAGTGCATACCTTTTAAGAGAATTTTAAAATTATAAAATAGATCAATTTAGAAAAGAAAATATATTTATTTTGTATTTTCATAACAATAAAGCAAAATTGTAAATAAAAATTAATTAGTTGAAAAGTTATAAAGGTTACTTTAAACAGAAAATTCTTTTATAAAATAAATAAAGTACAATAGAATTTTTTATGTGAAAATCATTTTGTTGTTTATAATTTGTTAATATAAACTTTCAAAATTTATTACTAAACACAAATTTTTTTAATTGTTTCTACATTTTTGTTCTACAACTTCTGCAAAATCTCAGAGTTTTGAAAATTATAAACAAATAATTGAATTTAAGTTTGAATTTCAATATCAGAAATGATAAATGCAGTTGGGAATGTACTGGGTTAAATAATATTTATTTTAATGGATGTCTAATAACATTGCAACGAGTAAAAGGTTGATTACTTTATTTAGAGTTAATGGAATTCTAAACTTTAAATATATTTTTAAATAAAACATTTGTACCGCTTTATTTCCAGACATAAATACTCTGAATTCCGTAACTCAGAATTGTAACTCCGAATTTCGTAATTCCGAATTACTAATTCCGAATGTTGTAACTCCGTATGTTTAACTCCGAATTAGAATGAGATAATAATAAAACCTTGTATTTAAGTTTTTTGGAACAGCGATTGCTTTATACTGCTGTTAAATTAATTTTCTTAAAATAAACTACTCGAAAGATTCTTAAAAGTATAGTAAATCTTATTCAATTTTATAGTTAAAGTTCTTATTATACGCTTTGTCTTTGACGCTTTATGCTGTGCTGAATCTAATATTAAAAAAAAATTTAAGAAATAATATAAAATGAAATATTTTATTCAATTTTATAGTTAAAGTTCTTATTATACGCTTTGTCTTTGACGCTTTATGCTGTGCTGAATCTAATATTAAAAAAAAATTTAAGAAATAATATAAAATGAAATATTTGTAAATAGTTTTAAACGAATAGTTCTAAGCATATTTTATCCAATCCTTAATAAAAATATTTAGTGTTGATTTTAGTTGTAAAAATGGGTTTGGTATCAAATCATCTGTTCATCAATAGATTACCTGTAAATAAAAAGAAATAAATTATATTTTTTTTAAATTGGGAAGTAGATTTTATAATATTTTAATGTATTAATCTATTATTTTTTTGATTATTATGTACTTAAGATAATGTAAAATTCTTAAATCTTATTTTATATTACGATATAAACTATTACGATATAATTATACAATTTTACGATATTATTTATTAGATATGATCTGACCGGAGTTTGACCCCGAGAACTTCCACATGAAAGGCGGCGTCTTTACCACTACGCCATTGGTCAGATAAAAAAAAAATCCTAATTTATTATTATTTAAATTATTTATATAAACATTTTTTAAACATTCAAATATAATTATTATTTTTAATTATATTTTTCAATTAATTTTTAAAAAGAACACCACTCCTGTGTGAACGGTAGGGAATTAAGTTATGACATAAGAAGTAGATTGGAAACTAATATGGATACGCTAAATAAATTTTATAGGGGAAGCGCAGTTAAATATACTCAACATTTTTAGGCCAAATTCTTGAAAATTAATCAGGCTACAGTCGATTTAAATATCAGGAAAAAGATATTATATCAATTTTTTGTTGTATTTTTTGTTTGTTGTAAGGATTTAGCCAACCATTTATCACTTATTGGTTTTAAGAATGTATGGTAACTATGGAAACCCTAAATTTTGTACTAAAGTTTATATATCTTTTGAATGAGTTACTTATCGGTTAATAGTAAACGAGATGTTAAGAATCAATTGAATTAGATAGACCGGCCAAATTTGAGCAACAATTGATTGGAAGTATAATTAAATGTTAAATTAGATGACACGGTTAACAATTTTCCAAATTTACCATTTTAATTGCGGATATCACAAGTTTTGTTTAATCAGGAAAAAAAAATTAAATTTGTACATTTCAACTTTTTGCGTATTTACCATTTTTCGAGAAAAAAGAAAGTAGAAAAACTCATTATTCACATTAAACCATAAATATTTTAAATATTTATTTATTTTTTTTTTTACCAAAAGCAGAACACTATTCGTAAATCCGTGAGAATATAATTAATTTTTTCAATTACCTTATTACTTCCCCTTAAAAACTATTTAAACTGGTCAATAAGAAAACAGTAAACCAAATTCACAATGCAATTCATTATAATTGTAATTTTGTAAAATAAAAATAATACCATGCAAACCACAATTGAATGACATTTAATTTATAGATATATTCAATATACATATACTTTCACTATTGTTTTAACACTTTGCGATTTTTGTTGACCGCTTATTAAGTAAAAAAACTTTTTCCCCTGAACTCCAATTATGAATTTCAATTTCTTCTTAAGTTATTGAATAAATAAGAAAGGTGTATTCTAGAAATAGCCATTGGAGAAGTAAAAAAGAAGTATATATGACTATTAAAAATTTTTTTTTATTTTCTTCCAATCAACTTTTAAACCTTCAAAATGGTCTTGCAATTTGCTCATACACGATTCAACTTCTCATGTATGCGTACCAAGTTTAAAACCTGGTTCATCATGTATGGGATGCATAATTTTGACGCAATACATGCTTAGCAGCTCAATTGTATATTATATGTATATTTATTATACGTAATACATATGTATATTGTAAAGTTTTATCAAACTAGAACTCTGATTCGAAATATTGGAACTCTTTTATAAATCGCTCCATCAAATTGTGGAACCCATTACCACGATATATGTTTCCCCAATACTTATGATTTAGAAAAATTCAAGAGAGAGGTCTACTTATTCCTTCTGGTTTTTCCATTTAATCCATAACAGACATTATGTCTCAAAGTTTTAGCAAGTACGAATCCTAAACTACAAAGAGGTTCTAATTTTTTTAGGTGCCTTTCGAAGGTTTTTTTTAATGTTGTGAAAGAATTATTGGAAATAAGGTTTGGGAAAATATAGGATTCAGATTCGGGGTTTATAGGTTGACCGTATTTATCCAGCCTAGATAATTAGTTTATATATCCGACTATTTTCTAGCCTTTTAAAAAACTAACTGTTAAATTTTAAATTTGATTTTGCAAGTTACGATTTATAATAAGAATAATTTTACATTCTCCATAGTTTAGGAGCGCTACGAAGAATTATAAAAAATGCGCCTGAAACTTTAACAATTACTTGAAACTTTAATAAAGACTTTTTAAAAAAAAATTTGTACGGAAATTTCTTTAAACTAAAGTGATCTCAATTTCAAAATACTCAATTTAAATTGTATACAGAAAATATTGCGATTATATTACGTTTAAATACCTTGCGCCTATTAAATTCGTTTACTTGTTCAATTTTAAGTCGATAACATTTTATGCTATTGGAATGTTATTAATTTTCAATATGTAACGATTTAAATTTAAATTGTAATTATTATTATTAATATTTTTAAATATATATATTATACATTTATTATTCCTTATACAACTTCATTAAAATTACGTGAATTTATTTATTTCATTTTTATTGTACAATTATGTAGCCATATGATAGACCATTTCATATCTATATATTACGATGACGCCATGTATGCCCTTGAAGAGTTTTGTATATTTTATTGCATTTCACTACGAAAATGATTTTGTTCAATAAAACGAATATATTTTGGTTGTTCTTGATTATAATAAGATTTTGTTTCATTTTGATTAGAAGAGTATTCGTTACATAAGGGTGTAAGTGTCTTAAATTCTAATCTTCATCTTAAAGAATCAATCTGTACTGGAAAGTGAAACGTAATTTAAAATAATATCAAAAGTTTACAAGTTACTTTTAAGTTAGTGTTGCCGATTGCTATCAAAATCGAAAATAATAAAAATTAAGTTTTTCATATTTTTAGTGAATACTAACTTCTATTATTCACTATAACTCATTCATGATAACTCAAAAAATAGAGAAGCTAGAGTTCTTAAATTCTCACAAATTCATTTTTATGCAATAGTCGTCATCGCCACGGGTTCAAATACTTGCAATATAAATTCTATTTTTATATGAGCATTACTCAGTACTTATTAAAGCTGGGTGTCTGAAATCTTGGCAAAAGTAGTTTAATTTTATGGCCAAAGTTACTGCAAAATTTTCAAGTAGCTTGCGATACAACCCTTCCTTTTATATGATATTACACTACACGTAATAAAGCTGTATGTTTAAAATTTTTCCAAAAGTAATTAACCGGATGATATAAGGTTTATATTACGGTCATACGGGTATCCAAGAGTTGGTACATTTACTACACCCTTCCTTGTTTTTCTTTGGTTTTATCTTTAGCAGGGTTTCTTTCAAACCTTAAAATTAGACTGAACTCTTCCCTCAACCCAGAATTTTGAGTTTGCATAATATTGAACCCGCCCAACATTCCTAGGGACTCGGGTAAATCTCTTAGCGCATTTTGCATTCATATTGTTCAAAACGTAAGCACATGAGCGAGCTAAAAACTTAAGTTGAGTTTGAATAGAATTGGTCAAGTGTCGGGTACACTTTATAACCCTGATGTAATTTGAGTCACACATTACGGAATTTCAAAACTCCTGAAATTAATTGATGACTCAGAAATTAATCTATCGCGATATGGAATGCGTCTTCTTGTTTTCTTCTATAGTTAAATAAAACAATTTTGACATTGAACTAAATTATATATTTGTTTATTATTTATTTTTTGGTTGGCTTTTACTAAAATTTTCAAAAAAAAAAAAATAAATAAATAAATAAAAGATTAAAATAATAAAGAAAAGAAAAACGCACAAAAAGAGAACATGTATATGAAAATTTGTAAAGTAATTAAAGATAAATTTTGTACAGGAAAATTTTATATATTTTTTTTTTATTTTAGGATTTTTTGGCACATTCTGGGACCAATTAAAATAGAACATAAACATTTAATTTTTTTTTTTTTATATTTTAAAATTTAAATTTTTTTTTTAGTTTATTTTATATATATATATATATATATATGTATTTTTAATTATATTTAGTTGTAGTAAATATATATTTAGATAATTGTTTATTAATTGGAAGTTGGAACAGTTCTTTACTAAAAATATAATAAAATTTATTTAAATGATTTTTTTAACTGAAATTTTATACCGCATGAAGGTGTTAACTGTCAAAGCCACTTAAGGTGTCAGTATAGAGTAATAAAAATATTTGGTTAAATATATCTATAAATATAAATAATATTTTGTTTGTTTTTTCTATGAATATATTTATTGGAAAGTAAATAAAAGATTAAATAAACTTAAAATAAAACTCAAATATTATTATTATTAGTTATATATTTGTCTAGAATGAGGTGTAACAAACGAATTCAATTAAATGTGTTTTGTTGGATGTGTTCAATTATAAAGAAAAATAAAATATTAATATTTTGTTGAATGTGATTTATTTTAGAAAATAAAATGTCCAAAATTATCATAAGCATCATTTGAATCTAAACAAAGGAAACAATATAGAATATATAGCAACATTTTTTTAAAATGTATATACAAAACCTTAATAGATGGAGAAATAGATCATTATTGAAGCAAAACAAACCTATAAAAAAATTTAAAATCTTTTATTAATTTATTTAATTTAAGCAAGTACGCACTTAAATAAAAAAAAAATATTAATTGAAATTAAAAAAAAAATTATATTAAGAAGAGATTTGAACTAACGACCCCAACATTTTTTAACTTATTCATCTTCAAGTTTTTAAGATACAACAATAAATTATATGAGTCATTCATTTATTTTTTGTGTATCTATTAGTAGAATCGAAGCATAATCTGCGTTATACAAATTGTAACGGTTACCATTTTATCTAACATACTTTTAACATAATGTACATAATGAAATTACAAATAGTTCTTAATTAGAAAAAGTTCTTCTTTCAATTAACCTTCCATCATTCTGTGACGGGCCAACAGCTAGTATTTAAATGTTTAAATTGGTAATATTTTTGAGTTGAGAAATTGATAACTGTTGTAGAATACATGTTAACTGTAATAGAATTATGATAAATTGTCATTGTTTTAAAATGTAGCTCTATTGTTATAATACATAACGAAATTCAGGGAGCGTGTCATATGCCTGTGTTTCATTTGCCTGTAGTGTAATTTACCTGTATTTCTTGCTATTTGACTGTATTTCATTTGCCTGTACTATGCAGAATTATTTTCCCTTTTATTAATATTAACTAAGTTTATTACTCCCATATATGGTAGACAATCTCTAGATAATTCTTTTCATAATTTTATGGATAATTAGGAGCCATTTTAGAGTTGGATTCAAATGCAGGGTTGTACGCCTTTTACAAGAATATTTTTATATATCTATATGTCGGATTCTGAGTTAGTAGAGATTTTAGAGTTGGTTACAAAATCATATACTATACGAGAGCCAAAGCGCCTTTTCAATATACTTGTAGAAGTAGAAGATTTGTTAAAATATCAAAAAACCAGCAACTAAAAAAAATATATTTTTACAAATTATCAATTTAATGAATTATACGAGTAGAAGGAAATAATAAGCCAATTACAAATTTAGTAAAATAGATTTAAACAAATTAACAATAATAAACAAACAAATGTTGTCGTTTCTTCTTTATAGTATACTTTGAAAAGTGTTTATGTTGCCTTTGTTAAATTTTAATGTGGTTGTCCTCCCTGAGGTGTCAAAAATATTTTTTATAACGGCATTTTTTTTTTATTTTGTTGTTTAGGATTTTGTAAACAAATTTTATCAAAGACTTTAATTTCTTTGAATTTGTTAATTGTTGTTTCTGGTGGCACTGTAATCTCCATCGTATCTAAACATAATTTTAAGTGTTTTTGTGGGAGACATATGACATTCTCAGATAAGGTAATTGGTACACGACTGCCAAATGTCAATGTTATACTTTAAATGAGAGATGATCACGTATAGGCGTTTAAAATTAAAATTTCTGTGCCAGGTGCTATTTTTAAATCTGCTTTACGAATACTGCCAATAAACGGCAGTAATCTGAAGAAAATGTGATCAACATACGGACCCCATTGTATTTGGTAGTCCAATATTATTCCTAGATATTAGGCTGTTTCTACTTGCTCTAGTATTGTACAATTCTAAGAAATACAGGGCTGGATAGCTGGATTTTTTAAAATTGTAAACTTAAGTCGTATTTATTGTTAGTTTGTTTCCTGTTGTCCATCTTGAGTATTCACATGTTAGTGTTAATAATTAATAGAACTCAAGATGCTAAGCTTACCCTATTGTGAAAATATTGTTGCTCTGTATATTTCTTATATAAGTGATATAGATAAACAAAATAGGAACCGCAAGCCGCTTTTAATTAGTTGATAAATTCGACAATGCCCATTTATTTTAAGTAAAATATCTGGTATTTATCATAATAGTAAAAAAACTTAAGATAAAAGTCATCAAACCTTTTGAATAATTTAAATTAGCTTATAGTATAGGAGTAATAATTAAAAAACACTATATTTAAAAAGATATCAATATAAATTATTTCAAAATTAGTTAATCAAAGAACCTGTCATCTTAGTTTTATAACGATTTAGTTTTTATTAATCAAATTTTAAGTTTTATCAATATTTTTATTATAAAATTTTTTTACTTAAATTGCAATAACTTTAAAATTTTATTATTTTAAAAAAAAAAAAAGAAAAGTACATACACAAGTTGATTGACTATATAAAAAATATTTGCTATTAAGAATTATTTTCAGTTTTATTATATTTCAATTCAAGTTAAATAATAACGGTATTTCCTCTATTTTATTATATGCATATTGCAATATATTTTATATACAAATTTATATAAAAAATCAATATTTCCATATTTGTGTAACTTGATTTGACATATTTAGCTACTGACTGACTCTATTTGATCTTGAAATTCACTTAAAGTTAAAATTCTTTTTTTTTTTTCTTTCTTTCTTTCAATTACAATTTTTATTATTATATTTTGGAATTGTTGTGGTTGTTGTGTAGAGATTGCTATTCTAGTCCAAAGTACCATCAATCAATTTGGTTCAACTTAAGATTCAATTTCAGTTTTAAGAAAAGCAGAGGAGTGGAAATGAATTAGGTATTTGTCATATAATCTTATAAATTTTTTACAAAATGGTTATTTGGTTAATACATATTTGGTTTCCTATAATACTACAGGAAAACATTAGTTTTTATTTACTCTGTCCATTCGATAAATATTCTCTTGTAATTTTTTTTTATTTAAAAACATTACAAATAAAAAAAAAAATATAAATAAATAAATATGCATTTATTATAATTTATTCATAAAAATTATATATTTAAATAAATATTTTACAAATTTTTTTTATCTTAATGTTTTTTTTTTGTTTTTTTATTGTAAGGAATCATTCAATTTTATGTCGTTAAATCTTTTAATGGATTTTTAGTTTTTTCAACAGACACTTTGAATTTCACTCTAAAGAGTCTGTTGAAAAAATAAAGACCAAAAATTGAGAAATAAAAAAAAAACCACTTAAAATATTGCGGTAATAAAATTGAAGAGCTTTTTTCCTATACATTCAAGAGTTTTTGTTTTTTTTTTGCATCATTGCAACAGAGATGTGAATTTATGATAATTAATTAAGGGAGCAGAGTGTATAAAAACAATAGTGATGGAAAATATTTTGACATAAAAGCTTTCGATAAATTTCAGATGACTTTCTATGATATGTAAAGTAGTTTTAGCAGTAAGTTTAAAATGGAGCTTTAATAGTTCTAAAATCTGGGAAAAACTTTGATATAGTCTTAAAACTAGCTCAAATGTAAAATTGATCTGTATTTGACGTTTGGCTGTAATAATGAAGTTTTTCAATAATTTCCGCATTTATAACGCATCTAAATAAACTGGAAATAAATTTTAATTTGGAAACTCTAGGGAAAATGGTGTGCGATTAATTGGACAACAGAATTAGACGATGAATAAAGTCACTTTATGCTTCATATTTGACATTTGTGACAAGTCACGGTAAGACTCAGATTACAAATGTCGAATTCGTTAAGTTAATTTAGTTGCCCTATAAACAAATGGTCGTTGGTTTACGAAATTTAAATGTTCTAAAACTAGAACACATGTGCTAGCAATACATATACGACTTACAAAATAAAGTGTAATAAATGCCAAGTCTTATAGTAACATTAAAAGTATTAAAATAATGTATAATTTATCAAATTGTCATTTCATATTAACATCTCTGTTATCATAATGAATTAATAGGATTTGTTTGTATTGTTAGATTGAATAAATTAAAAATTCATTATTCAGTCATATTGTTTTATATTAAAAATGTTTTATTAGTTGTACTTTTTTCTTTGTTTTTTTTTAATTTAATTTTCGAAATGTTTTGAAACGCTGAAAAAAAAATCTATTTAAAGAAATTGACAGATAGCTTAAATATTGATTATAGCTTTACTTATGAATAGTTTAAATAATTAAATTTAAGTTTCGACCACAACTTTGAAGAACTAAAAATTGGTATTCAATGTCCTTAAAGTTTTTAAGCAAACAGGCCTTTGTTTAACAAAATGTCTAAATATGTCAAAAGCAATTTGAAATTAAATTTTGTATAAGTTTTACTTTACTTGAATAATGAAAAATATGTCAAAAATTTTAATGTTCTGAAATGTAATAAAAAATCAAGTGTTAAATCAAACATATAAAGTGAGATTTATGTTCTATTGAAATATGATCTTAATAATTAAATTGTTTCATTTTTAACGACAAAGCCATGTAATAAAATTGCTATTATTCAATCCGTTTTACTACTCTAACAAGAAAGACTTAGTAGTAACAACACATCAATTTTAAATGATTGAAAAACCTATTTTAGTTACGCAAAAATTTTAACCGAAATTTAAGATAGAGGGAAAGAAGAGTAGTTTACAATAGTTTTATACTATTTAAATTCAACTGTGTATTGTAAATTAATGAAACAAAAATTAGGCTTGCGCCTAAAACCAATCAGGAAAGCTATTTAGAACTATCTGAGTACAGTGTCATCCATCAATAATGTGTAGAATTCAATAAGAGCAATTCTAATAATATGAAATACGACCGATGGCGTAGTGGTTAGGATGCCGGCTCTTTAAAACGAAGGTGACCCTGAAACCTGACCCATTAATGTAAGTAAGTAAGTAGTTTTTTTTATAACACGAAAGGTACAGTACAGATGGGCTTGAACATAAATTTTAATATATTTCAAAAAATTCTAACAGTTCCTATATGGGATATTAATAATATTAGTCATATTACAAATTAACAATTAAAAAACAATTAAATTTTTATACCAGGCCGAGTGTAGTACCAAGGGCATAATAATTTTGTCATTACGCTTGTGACTCAGTAAAAGACAAAATAAAACTTCAAATGTCTGGATCGTATAATTAAATCGAACAGTGAATTGATTTAGCTATGTGACAGCCATACATAGCTAAATCGTGCCTGTGTCCGCACGATAACTCAAAAACTAAAAGTTAGGATTCTGAAAGACATCTATAGTGTTACTGAAAGTGAACAAGTTTACTCAGTGACCTCGAACAGCTGCTTCTCATACCTTTCCTGGTCATACATTGAAAAATTTAAAATATTTTATTATCAAATCATAAAATATGAAAGATGAAAACTTTTTGAGATTATTAAAATAAGCCTGACCAATGCCGTAGTGGTAAAGCAGCCGCCTTTCATGTGAAAGTTCTCGGGTTCAAATCCCGGTCAGATCATATCTAATAAGATTATAGATGTGTTATTGTGTAAGATTATAGATGGCACACAAAGTTAACATTTGTGCATTCATATTTCATAACCTTATACAATAACTACAGCTGAGTAATGAACGGCTTAGTGAATATTATTATTAAAGAAACTGAAGCCTAGTTCAAAGGAAACTTGGTGAATGCCCGATACTCCTTAAAGGAGTGGAAAAGGAATAAAAAAAAAACAAATAAGCCTTGGTGGGTTAGTGGGTCAACATTTGGCTTACTAACCGAGGAGGTACAGGTATGATTCCGTACAGATCATGAATTTTTTTAATTGAAAAACATTATTGAAAAATAATTTTTCTTTTCAAATCCCCATGGTGACCGAATATAATTTAAAATATATAAATATATAATATAAACAAAATAAATAATATTACTAATAAATTGATAGAAAGTATTGAAAGTGGGTGAACAACGGGCAGCAAACTCTACTTGTTACGAACAGGATGGCATATGCTATCCTCCATATCATAACAACAACAACAGCAACAACAACAACAACAACAACAACAACAATATTTAAATAAAATTAATATTTAAAAATACAATTTTTTAATTAGTGATTGTATTTATTTAATAAATTAAATCGGATTAAATTTAAATACGAAAAAAAAAATTAATGAACAATCAACACAATATTTTAATATGATTATTTTTATTGATTGGACAAATTAGATTTTTATATCATGTCATATATTAAATTAAATTTCTATAGAAGCTTTAATTCTTCCTCCATATATACCAAAATATAAGTGAGTTAATATTTAATATTAGAATATACGAGTATAGTTTTTAGACAATATATAAGTATATTTATTTTATTAGAAATAATCGGCTTTCTTTTCTAGAACACAAAATTTTCTTTCCCATAATATCTTACATGTTGTATATTCTAATTGAGTAATTGAGGAGCTTTTCATATACGTAAATGTACATGTGTTTGCATATAGTTTTTGTTTATATGAAAATATTTTTTAATATTCATATATTCATATATGTATATGCATATTAGTATTTATGTAAATATTTAAAAGTTCTTAATGGATTTGAATAGATTTTTTTTTTTTTTTAAATTTTTTTTTAAAACAATTTGTTTTTTAAATTGACCTGAACAACTAACGAATTACGAAAGAATTTATAGACGAGTGAAATGTAAATAAAATCAAATTAACAAAAACAAAAATGTAGTAGAATAACAAAATAAATTGTACTAAAATCAAATTTAGTACATAAATATGTAGAATATTATTGTATTTTAAAATATTTTAATCATATTTAATGTGATTATTTATTTATTAATATTATTTTTAAATATACTTATGTAAAAGATTATATATATGTATATATATATATATATATATATATATATATATTATATGTATTTAAGAACAAGTATATATAAAAATAGTTTTAGTGATTTAAAAATTTTTTTTTGTTAAATAAATTACATTTTAGTATAAATAAATATAATTTATAAGAGACTTTATTTTAATATGAGCAAGAGTGTATAGTTGATTGTGTCAACTTTGAGATACCAGTACAAACCTGGTGTATTATTTACAATGGATTGAATGCACTCTGCTTTTAATATTTTTTTCTAAACTTCTATTAGCATATATTCTCGAAGTTCTGATCAAATCTCAATCTAATGAAATTGAAAACTTGCAAAAAATTTCAGAAGTACTTTGTTTAATTTTTATGACTCTAGCTTTCTAAGGTTTTGAGTCATCGGTGGATGGACTGACAGATAGAGACTTACACGGACACATATCTGAATCGACTCAGAGTTCAATATTGAGACAAAGACTTACAAGCACAAATACTTAAAAATATATACTTTTCCACATCTATTTAATTAGTAAATACCTACATGTGTTACAAACGTAAAAGTAATTTTAATAAATCTCTGAATTATTGTTCTGAAAACGGGTATAAATACATCTTTGTAATATAGTAAAAGATTTTAAATAAAATTTTATTAAAATTTTACTTCAGAATATTTAAGAAGTTTTACATAGACTTTTTTTTAAGACTTATTAAACGTTCGTTCATTGTTAAAAAAAATAAATTGTTTAAAGTTTATTCGGTACTGTGATCAATTTTGGTCAAATTATAGTATAACAGTACTTGCAATAATTTTTTAAAACCTATTTTTTTAATTATTTTATTCAATATAGTTAAAATAGTTTTTTACTAAGAGGAATAACCCATTTTTTTAAGAATTTGTATAAGTTTAAAGAGAAAGCTTTTAAAAGTTCAAAAATCTTGTAAACTTTAATTTACTGTCGAAACTCGGGATTCGGGAATCGCAAATTTAACAAAATTGCCATTGTCGGTTATTGTAGTTATTATTTGAAATTATTGATTAGGTATGTAAATTATTGAATAGGTAAATTAATCATGTTTTTCGACATGCTCGGGTTCGAAACCCAGATAAACTGAATAAAATACTTGTATCTGGTTTTCAACTCGACTCTGTTACCATTAATTAAAGGGTTAGACATAATGGTATAACTAAAAATTTGTAAGTCTATAGCTTTACATTAATTTAACAAAATAAACAAATTATTTGATTGAATAATATAGCTCGCAGATACAAAATAACCTTATAGCTCAAATATAAAATTATTTAAATATACAACTAATTTTTGGCATCTATATATTGAAAATTTAAAGAGTTTCTAGGTGTTATAAAGCCTAATATATATTATACATGTTTTAATTGTATGTGGAATTCATTAAGATCAATTCTAATTATAAGTATATAACATGTCCATCTGTTCCCTCAACTTATGTATCCATGTAGTACAAAAACTTTGAAGTCCTCTTTTTAAATAAAGTAACAGATTACTGAAAAAAAATAAACTTTCAAATATTTACATTTTTAAAAAATAATTGGGAAAGTTTCTGTTAATTTTCCGTTATTTTTTTATGTAATTTTCCTCAAATTACAAACCGCGGAATCTTTTTTTCTTTAATTTTTCCTGCCTTTGAATTTCTAACTTATAATTTTAATAATAATTAATTTTATGATTAGTTTTTCATTATTATTTTCAGTGTAAAATTATATTTAATTTTCATAAATTAATAAAAAATTTTAACTTAAATTACACTTATAAAATACAAAACACTAACATGTTAAACAAAAAACGTTTATCACCTCTGTATTTTTTTCCAATGAATTTTCAAATTTCCATATCGTCATGCTCTTTAGCTGTTTTTAAAAGTTACTAATTTAATATTGTTAATATTGTTTTTTTTTTAATCTATGTGCATTTTAAATATTTATTTTTTCTTAATACGTTCTTTTATTTTCATTTTTAAAGAAAAGGTAAAGTTTTATTATTTTATATTTATTTTTCGCGCCAATTTTCAAAAGTTACGCTATTGAATTGTAAATAAAATAACAATTTGTATATATTTTCGCGCCATTTAGTTTTTACTATTATTTGTAATTGAATATGTAATACACATGATTAGTTTTAAGGTTTTTAGTTGTTTTTTTTTTTCGGTTTTCTGATGAATGGATGGATGAAGGTGAGATTTTATTTTACATAAGTGGGTTAATTTCATAATAGGTGAAATTTGAAAATAAATATATTTATATTTGTGAATCATTCAGAAGTATTTGAAGGCTGATTTTTACCAGATTTAAGACGATAATTTATTTAATTAGAAAAGTTTTCTAATGTAAAAATATAAAAATTATTAGAAAAAAAAAATAGAATTAAATTTATTTAAAATTTTTTTATTAAATACGATTTTCAAACGTTTTATATAATACGATTAATTAACAAATTATTAAATACGAATATTTGTTTTTTTAATACGATTAATATTAAATAGGGTTTTCAAATTAAATTAAAGTGAATTTAAAAAATGTTCGTAAATGCTAGAATTTAATTAATATTTAAAATAATTTAAAAATTTTAAAAGATAAACTAAATTTGAAAGTATCTTAAAAGCTTCTTTAAAGGCAATGCCCCAAATGATCGCGTCGCTTTGACGTTTAAGTAGAATACTTTAATTTAATTGAAACTTGACCAAATAAAAAAATGACGCTAGAAAATTGTTCTACTTTCTACTTTTAGTCGCGGTGACATTAAATTCTTTTTTTTTTTTATAAAACTTTTTTTTAAATTTAATAAACTTTAGGTCTCATCACGAACACTTATTAAATATTAAAAGGTTAACTTATTAAATTATAATAAGTCTTGTCTTGTAAGCTTGGTTTTTGCGTAAAAAATTATTATCTGATAATTTGACAAATATTACTAATACTTTTTATTTTTGACAGTTGTCAAATGAAAATAACTTAGTATTTTTTAATAAGTTAATAAAATATTAGCCTTGAGGCTTTTTATTTTTTTAATAAACGTATTATTTTTAATCAGTTCTTTTATACAATTTTGCTACACTTTTTACATAGGAATGTTGTTTTTGTAGTTCTCTGATTGGTTGAGAATGCTATTCAGCAGAATAAACGAACGGAATGAAAACTGTCAAAAATAATAAGTTAACATATTAAAATTTAATAAGTGTTAAAATTTATTAAGTTTGAAAAATAAATAATTAAAAATCGACGCCAGTGGTCTTTATTTTATTAAGAACGCGACGCTAAAAGCGACTATTGCGTTCTCACATTTAGCTTATGTGAATATATTTCTATTATTCCTATATATAGGAATCGTATCGAAATCTCACGTATTAAAATGTTGTATCTCAAAATTTCGCACTTTAATAAATCTTGGTTTTTAAAATAATTAATCTAGTGTGCCAAAATCGCGTGTTTTTCATATTTTCATGATATTTTTTAAAAAATCTTGTGAACAAAATAAAAAAAAAAATTAGCAGAGGTTCAAAGTTAAACACAAAAGTAGAGTTACAATATTTTAATTAGCCGAGGCTTGTGATAAGTAGCCGTCATTTTACTAAAATCTTTAATATTGAATTTTTATATTTTGAAAAAAAGTTAGGAGGAATTTTAGAGTTGGATAGAAATTGAGAATTGAGCGCCTTCTACGGAATATCTGTATATAATATATATTTATATGCAAGATTCTTGAGTTGGTTACCAAATCAGGGTACTGCCTTTTTCCATAAAATTTATATAGTTAATAAGGTTCTGAATTAATATGAATTAAAGTTGATTGAAAAGAGTTATGCGTATAATTTATTAAAAAACAAAAATTTTGTTGTATAAAACGCGAAATTATGAGACATGAGATCTTGAGACTTGAGATTTTGATTCGTGAGAATTTTGATTTGCGAGATTTTGATTCGTGAGGATTTTGAAATGCAATATTTTGAAACGCGAGATTTCATGGCCAATCCTTTCTATGCGTTTTAATTAAAACCTTTTCAATAAATTTGTTTTTTTATGAAAGGTAAATTAAGTTGACATTTTAGAACTGAATATATACGATTTAATAGGTTAACCCAAAAAAAAAAACTATTAAATGTAGCTTAAATCAATTAAATTATCTTCTATACTTTATATAAATACTCTTTAAAAGATTCATTGTTTAAAATTAATCAAAATAGCTACTTTAGTTTGCTATTTTTAAAACAAATTCTATAATCGCTTCTTAGAAATAAATATTTTTCTCATATTTATATCATAAAATTAAATTTTATATTAAAATCACATAAAATAAATTACTCACTATATACAAATGCTTGAAACAAATTTTATTAATATATCTTTTATGACTTATTGCATCTTAATATCTGATGAATAAATTAAGATAAATTTCATATTAAAAGATTTAAATGAAACATTTCAATAATCTTATTAAAAGATTACTACTGTTTTATATATTAATTTTATTTTTTATAAAAATATTTTAACGACATTTTTAAACTTAACTTTGATAGATATACAATATAGTCGAAGTAGAATTATTTATAAACCTCTTCGAAATTGAAATACGTAAGATTAAAATAAAAAAAAATATTAAATTTTAATATTATTTTGTCATTCTAATATTGATAGTATTTATAAGAAAATTTGAAAGTTCTTGTTGTTGGAAGATTTTTGCAAATTCATAAATAAATTGGTTTTCCAATTCCTTGGATTATTTTAAGTCAGACCAGGTGTAAAAAAAAATGAATCTCTTCTATTTTATATAGTAAATTTAAATTGCAGCCTAAGTATAAGTTTGCTTTTGATATAAATTTGAAGCAACAATTTGTTAGAATGGAAATGTGTTCTTAAGACAAGATTTATTTTATAGAGTGTATAGATTGAATGTGTACAGGATGATGTCATCTGAAATTTTTAAAACAATTTAAGGTGGATCTTACAACTACTATTTGAAGGAATGTTAGAATAATAAATGCATTAAAATTTTAGGTTTGGATACCTCAAGTTAGTTCGTATATTAACTGTAACAATTTTTAAGTTTATACAATACGAATTAAAGCTTCAAGTTCATGATCAATGCTCCAACTTTACCATGTTTAGAAAATTGATTTTAATTTAAAATTGATATTTTGCTCTAGACCCTTGGAACTTTTTCTTAATGGTGGTATTCAATACGGTAATCCAACGCATTAATATTGGAATCATTATCTAGAGCAATCACTAATTAGAGAAGTCGTTGCCTATAGAGAACATTAAGAGAGAAATTTCTTCTATTTCGATCAATTTTATTTCACTACGACCAAAACTTGGAGGGAGATGAAGTGAATGTTTTTCTAAAGGTTTTGTGTGTTACAAAGTTAATGATTTATTGAAGATGATCTTTATTTGTTAGTACCCACAAGTCTATATTTCTTATTCTGGTCGACCTAAATGTTCGGTATATTATTGTGAGCTATTTATTTATAAAAGTTTCTAATTTGTTTTTAATGGAATCAGTGAGCAATTAAGATTCGCAGCCATATTTTAATGTAGATTTTACGCACAAATTGAATATTGGTAGTTTGGTTTGTCTTGATATTTGCAAAACTGTGTTCCAAATGGGTCGAAGTCTACCAAAGGCTGTCATAGCTTTATCGATTCTGTTATGTACATATTCGTTGGTACCACTTGCAGACGATATGATACTGCGTAAAAAGCAGAAACTTTTTCTACATTCAATGACTCGATCGTCTAATTTTATTGGGTTGTCATTTGCAAGGTGTACATACATTAATTTAGTTTTACTTATGTTAATCTCCAAGCCAATTTCACAGGATGTTAGCTGTAGGTGTTTTAATTTAGATTGTGCATCTTCTTAGTTTTCAGACAAAAGACATATGTCATCTGCGAAATTTAATTCTTCTAGATATTTTTTATCCAACCAATAGATGCCTCTTTCAGAACTTCTGGTTTAACTCAGAATTTATATTTTAATACGACTGTGGCGAGAGGGGGCATACTTGTTTCAACCACACATTAGGTGTAATTGATTTACTGATAGTCCTATAGTGTAATACCGATGGTTTCACGTTGTCATACATGTTTTTAATTTACTTAACTTCATTTAATGTTGACAATCAACTTAACTCACATATTATTTAAGATTCGATCGATTTGAAGATTTCTTGAAATGATTTGCTGCTCTTTATACTTCGCTTCAAATAAAACGTGATTTGATTTATATTACACGTGTGCATTGCTTTATTTTGAAATCTTTCACCCTGTATACGCATATAAAAACACATTTTAATAGATTTTAATCAATCAAATTGGAACAGTTTTGCAATAATTTAAATCTTATAAAAAGATTTTCTATTTCTACATTATACTCGTATAGTCCATTCATATAATAACTATTTGTCTTGTTGATGCGTTTGTTGTTCGTTTCTTTAACCTCTTATTTTGTAAACATTATCGCATAAGTAGGTTTTTCAATTCTTTATTTAATCTTACATTTCAAATCTTTAATAGATATAGATTAATTTAAATTGTTTATATGCAATCAATCTTATAATCATCATTATTATCATTGTAAAAAGTTTTTTTTTTTTTAAATATCTTTTGAGTGTCTCGTTTTGTTTTTAAAAAGAATTTCTGGCTGATCTAATATTAAAAAAAAATTCCATTCAAGTTAAATATAATATATATTAATTTACTCATTCTACTTCAGTCTTGATGTTTTTTTAACTTCTATATATACATCTACTAAATATAGTATAGACACTATACGTAAATTGTAATCAAGTTAACAATTGGACAAAAATGAAGAATGTAATAAGAGGGAATCATATATATATATATATATATAGAGAGAATTGTCATCTTTTAATCTTATACGCTAAAATCATCTTTTTTTGATTTGATTTATAAGATTTATTTAAAAAAAAAAATCGTTTTTAAAAGATTTAAATCAGAATATTAAGAGTATAAGCGGTCACACTCCCCAGTCAGTTTTAGATTAAATCGGATTTGATTGTCTCAATATACACAATATGTTAAAAAATATTCAATTATTATTGTGTGTACAACATTTATTTTATATCATTTATTTTATATCAGCATAATAAATAATTGAATGTCTCAGATTTTACAAGGGCTATGATTAAAATGAATCTCTTTTATATATATATAAAAACAAAATATATTTTATTTATATATGTTATGGTCAAGTTTTTTAAGTTATGCGATAATATTTGAAGCTAATGCTTTTGTTTTCATATTCATATAATGCATATATCAAAGGGGGGGGAGGGGGCGAGGTGGTTGAAATAAATTCGAACGAAATAAAGTTGATTCGACTTTAAAATCAAAAACAGTAGAAATAGAGTCGAATTAGAAATTCTACCTTTTTTTCCAAAATGTTCAAAAATTGCAAGAAAGTTAAATAAAGTCGAACTTTGCTATAGTACATTCTATTCCGAAGAAAAGTTCGCAAAGTAAATTAAACGGAAAAGTGGCAACCGAATCTCACCCTTTTAAATCGATAATGCTAGAATAACCATCGGTAGACCTCGCCCCATATCGAAAGGTTCGCAAATATCAAGACTAACCAAACTAACAATATTCAATTCTTGCGTAAAATCTACATTAACATATGGCTGCGAAACATAACGCCCCACTAATTCCATTAACAATTAATTACAAGTCTTCATAAATAAACATCTCAGAATAATATGCTGAATATTCTGGCCGAATAGAATAGGAAATGCAGATTTGTGGACACTAACAAACGAAGAATCAATACTGAAGCAAATTACCAGAAGGGAATGCAGATCGATTGGCCAATGATGAAAAATGTATAACAAAACTTACGCTAACGTGGAAACCTCTAGATGTTCCTTCTACTCTGATCTAGATTGGTGTGCACTGATAAACGAAGAACCAATGGTGATTGCAAATAATCAGAAGGAAATGGAAGTGGTTTGGCTAATGATGAAGAATATATAATAAGAATGGCGTTAACCTGGAAACCTCTCGTTGGTTCCAGGTCAAGAGATAGACCCAGCACAACTCGGAGAAGAACGGTGCTGTGTAAATTAAGTACAGACGAAATATTTTGGAACCAAGTAGCAGAAAAGGCTTATGCACAGAAATTAATGTAGACTTTAAGTTGAAGCCCTATGCTGCCGAGTAACTGGAGTGGAGTAACAGCGGAGAAACATATACAATATTTTTAATATTTTAGAATTGAATTCAAAATCAAGATTTAAGTAATTTGCTTAACAGAAGCTAAGGGACGGTTGCCAAAAATGTATCTAATAACAATCAGTAGAAGGATATTATTGTTGTTTACAAAAAATTAAGTTTCAATAATTTGTTTAGTGGAGTCTTAGGGCAGCAAAGATTTGCCATCGCAATATTGTGAACTTAGTATCGAAAACAGGGCGATTCTGGATTCTGGATTTATTTTAGTTTTTTAATATTTTTTTTTTGGAAATAAGATAGAATTGCTAATTTATTCGATTTTATTTCCATTTCCATTGTTTTCGGTAATAAAGTCGGTTCAATCTTAATTCGTTCGGCTTCATTTCACTTCCCCATAAATTCAATAATCCCCTCTGTTACCCAATACCTACTGGTCATCGCTACTTATTCTTCCAACAGATGTATCCAGTTCATTTAAAATGTAAATACGTGTACATACGTATATACAATAAATACAATGACATATTTTTAAAATGTGATTAGTTTTACTGCTGCCGCCGCTCATATAATCTAGTTTTGTAATTTGATTTTGAGCGCATCTAAAAGTCATTTTTTAAATGGAAAATTTTGTTATAAAGCGAGAGATGAACAAATAAAAACAATGAAAAAATAATAATAACAATAATAATAATAAGAAAATCTTATTGACCAAATTCCATTTTCATTCTATACAATATACAATTTTCTTGATATTCTCTGTACTTAATAGAATAATTGGATGTAAGTGAGTTTTTAGTTTAATTTTTTTTTTTTTTTTTTCTTTTTTACTTTAAATGGAATCTTGAGATTTATTGAAGATTTTGTTGTTGTTTGTTGATATTGTTGCTGTTGCTATTGTTTAAGTTTGTTTTCACTACAATCGTTTTACTTCTTATTAAATCTTTAAAAAAATTTAAAAAAAAAATTCTTATTTTATTTGTTTTTGGTTTTTTTTTTTTTGAGGTCCAAAAATATAATAAAAAAACAAATAAAAAAAATCTAAACTACACTAAACTCAAAATAATGTATGTACGAGTATACAGGGTGTCCGGAACTCAAGTACGCGCACTACACTCAGTGATTGGGGGAATTAAAACAAACAAAAAATTGTACTGGTGGGGGGGTGGGGGGTCTATTGTGGACCCTTTTCGAGATATGAGGGATTAAAGATTTTTAGGAGACTTTTCATAAAAAAATTAATAACTTTTGAACAGCTTCCTGTAGAGTAGAGAGATAAAAATAAATCCATTTTGTAGAGTAAGTTGTCAGCTTTAATTTGTTTAATTTTGTGTACTAATGATCCCCATATACCCAACAGTTACAAAGTTATGAAGGTTCAAAATGATTTAAAATTTCGTATAAAATATTAATGAAAAAATAAATAGATAAAAAATAATTTTTCTGTTTGAACCGATTGAAAATAACACACTTTTTTATTCTTCATATCAAAAATGGTTGGAGATGGAGAAAAAGCTATTATGTACTAATTATAGGGCTTGAAAAGCTGTCTTGAAATATGCTATAAAAAGTACCCCAAATACAGTGTGCTTCAAAAGAAAATAAAGTTTGAAACATAATTTTTTCATTTTAGATCTTTTTGAACCTACATAACTTTGTAAATGTCGGGTATATGGGGATTATTAGTACACAAGAATTAAAGCTGACAACTTACTCTAGCTGACAACTTACTCTACAAAATGGATTTGAAAAGTCTCCTAAAAATCTTTAATCCCTCATAAATCGAAAAGGGTTCACAATAGACCTCTCCCCTCCAGTAAAATTTTTTGTTTGTTTTAATGCCCCCAATCACTGAGTGTAGTGCGCGTACTTGAATCTCGGACACCCTGTATACGTATTCATATTAAAAACTAAAATCGTGTGTTTAAAACTTTTTTTTTTATTTTATATATTTTATTTTAAACAAACGAGTCATAAATTTACTAGTTATTGTTTTTATTTTTATTATATAGTATACTTTTGTGATTTTTTATTTTATATACGCTTGTCTCTTTTCCCAAAGGCTATCATTTTGATGAAGTCTAAAAGCCCTTAGTTTTTCTGTTTTTAGTTGATTTATGTGTTACGTTTTTTGTTTTTTTTTTGGTTTATTATTTTAATTTTAATTTTTTTTTATATTTTGTTAAACTTACATTTTGGAACACATTATACAAATTTAGATCAAAAAAAGTAATGATTTCTTTTCTTAATATTTATTTTTTTTTTAGTTTTAAAGTTTAT
This sequence comes from Dolichopus griseipennis, assembly GCA_963082915.1. Taxonomy (NCBI): domain Eukaryota; kingdom Metazoa; phylum Arthropoda; class Insecta; order Diptera; family Dolichopodidae; genus Dolichopus; species Dolichopus griseipennis. The sequence goes on from OY720441.1 coordinate 345,773,624, forward strand.
TAAATTAAAAATATATGCATGTACACAGGCAGGGTACAAAAAGAATAGTAGGGTTAAGTAAATTTTTGGGGAATTAAATTATAGCAACACCATTTTTTGGGATTTTCATTTAAAGAGTAAATATTTTAAGTACAAGTTTTCATTTTGAAATTCTAGGACTTATACTTGTGCATTTTATTTTTTATTAAGAAGGTGGCCCGGTTTCCTTAGGAATCAGACGTTGAGTCGAAATGATTTTAGAAAACATAGGCTTATTCGAATTTAAAATTATAAATTCGTTCAATTACTTAAAACTATCTGACCGTTCAAAAATAAATGTGTCAATTTTTCAGAATTTTTTTAACTTAATTTTCTTTTACAGTTACTATCATGGTGTGACGAACTTGGGTCGTTAACTAGGATAAGGTTAAATCACTTTTTTTTTCTATTCTAGTTACAATGTTACAATGTTTATGTATTTATACACCACCACATCAGGGCCCATACTTCAAAGGAGAGTTATTAAAGTTTCTGAAGTAATTAATTATGATATAAAAAATATTGTTATTACAAATACTTGCATTTGAAAAGGAAAACTTGCGGTTAGTCGCAGTCGCTTCCATAATATATCTTACAAAATGTTGAGCCAAACAAATTAATTAAAATTGGCAACCGCACAAAACCTCCACTAAGAAAAACCAAAAGTCATAAACCTCCAAAATAAAAATCAGCAGACCCTTTTAATAAATCGTTAATATATACGAGTATTAACATATAGGTATTTGCGAGATTCTAAATTCAGAAATATCATATAGTTGGTTACAATATCGTAAGGTCCTGATTTTTCCAAAATATTTATGTACATATATCTGTCGGCGTATTTATGTATGTTCGTTTCTGAATTAGAAAAGATTTTATTTATAATTTTTAGAAAATATTTTTGCTTTGGAGATTTTAGTTTTAGCGGATTTTAATTTTGGAGATTTTGGTTTTATGGTTCATAGTTTTGGGAATTTTGTCTTGGGGACTTTTGAAAATTTTATCGTAAGAATTTCTTACTTAACTCATCAAAATTAGTTAAAAAAATCAACCAATTCTAACAAAGTATACGTTGAGACTCAACATTAATTAAAAACTTTTCAATTTTTAAAACACTCTGTATTTATTTTATATGTTACGAAAAAACAACATCAACATTAACAAACAATGTAATCACTACAAAATAATAATAATCGTTTGTTGTATTCGATTTTTATTTTTTTTTTTTTTAATTTTTAAAACTGTACTCGTATATGTACCAAACCAACAACTGACCATAATAATCTGTATTATCTATCCTTAGTAATCAGTATTTACATATTTTGCATTTATTTTTTTTTTTTTTTATAAATTATTTATACACATTGTTTATAAACATGAATTCATAATATTTAGAATCATATATGAATACATTTTATTAATGCATATAAATATTGTATGTAGTATAATTTACAAATAAATATAGTACATTTGTCAAAATATTAACAATAAAAACAATTGTTTGATTCTCATGATTCTTTTTTCTACGTTTTTTGGACCTCAGATTTTTTTTAACAGAACAAAATTATTAAAAAACAACAAACAAAAGGGCCATTGATTTGTTTGTTATCTGAATGTAAAATCCAAATGAAAATTTAAAAAAAAAAAAAATTTAACTAAAAAGTTTATATAGAAAATGATAAAACAAAAAAAAAAAAAATATTGTTGCATATGGCAAAGGGGTGAACATTGAATATGAGGAGAAGGGATGAACATTGAATCGAAGGGAGCAAGAAAATAAAAAAATTGTGAGTAAAAATAATATGAAAAGATTTTGTTTCTTTTTAAAAAAGATTTTTCAGTTCATTTTCTTATGACTTCAAAAAAAAAAAAAACCTTTTTATTTTTAGATCGCGATTTTATAAACTCCGACATTTTTATGTATAAAAAGTACAAGTTATAAAATTGTATATGTATATCCATGAAAAATGTATATAAAACCATGTCATATATATATGATCAAGTATAAATATTGTTTTTTTTTTATTTTTTTATTTTAGTTGTGTTTTTGGGAAATAAAACATAAAAAAAAAAAAAAATAAACGAAATGTGTTATTTTAGTTTTTATTTTATAGTGAAAACATTTATATTGTGTATACAATATTGTTTATTGGGTTATTAAAACAAACAAAAAACAAAAAAAAAAGAAAAACAACAATTAAAAAAAAAAAGGGGAAAATATAATAAAATTATTACTTTTATGATCAACGAACACAGAAGTATAAAAAAAAAAACAAAAAAAAAACAAAAAACTAATTTTACAAAAACATTTTCTTGAATTATTACAAGTCCGGCATACGAGCAAGAGCGTATAGTAGACTGTGCCAACTTTGGGATACCAACATTATAATAGCATCCGATTAATTACTTTTGTCTAACCGGATGATATTATAAGTCCATTACTAGTCTACATACACAACTTATTAGACTCTGAGTTATGTACAAGAGAAAAAATAACGGTTTTATAGCAGCTCTTCATGGCCACCATTTGCACTAAACGAACTATATTTTATACATGTGAAAAAAAAAAACTATTTTTGGATTTTCAAAAATTTCAAATACTTAAGTTATACTCATATTATAAAAGAAATTGCATTAGATGCTGGTCCGCCCCTGGACGGAATAAAAGAAATTGCACAAAGGAAAAGTAATCGAATGTGGAAGCTGTACGTATCCCAAGCTAATAATAAGGAAAAAAAAAAGATTTCCCATAAGAAAGGTCATATTCTCTTTACACCGTTTTCCGCGTTCTTCTCCAGGTGGTTTTTGGCCTGCACACATTTCTTTTTCCTTCGGAGTTCTAGGCGTACCACTGATTTTCTTAGGCTTTTTAGAAAGTGAGCAAACCATTTCCATTTCATGCAACAGGATGGATTTCAATGCAAAACACACGGCTCTTGTATAAAAATCAATTTGTTAATATTTCAGAATACTAACTCGGGGCGATTTACTTTTCGATTCTGATCCGATCCCTAATTTTGATTCTATATGTACCCATTTTTTTTCAGTACAGCGTAACAAACGATAAGATATATTTAGTATACCCTTTGAACTAAGTTCATACGGGTATAAAAACGCTTACAATGTTTGAATTTTGCAGGATATTAATTTTCTATATATGTATATTTAAAAGTTTTAAAATAAATTATTTTCAATTTTTTTTTTTTTTATGTTACAGAATAACGGTAAAAAATAAATTAAATTAGCTTTTGACATTGCATTGAAAGGAGTCTAAAATTTATATATATATAGTATAAATTTTCAACTTGACAGATCATTCAACATATTATTAAAACTATAAATCAGAATTATGAATTATTATTTATTAATAATTGATTTCGTTTTTTAAAATTTTGCGGAATTTTTATAATTATTATTCATCAATCATTTTGTAACAAAAAAAAAAAAAAAACTTTCAATTCATTTTGATCAATTTATTAGGTATATAAAATAAAGTTTTTGCAAATACGAACCCATTGACTTGACTTTAATAATTTTTAAGTTTACAAGAACATTAATCATTGTGCATTAATCACCTTTTTATTGAATTTAGTATTTTGGTTATGATTTTTCTTAAAGCTTGACTTTAAGTTATTGAAGATTTTAAAAATTTTAATCACGATATATTTGGTTTTTTATTGAATTTTTGTTGAATATTTTAAATTGAGATATCTTAAGTTTGATAAAATCAACTTGAATTATTCAAGATGTTGAAGTACTATTGAATTATTTCTACTATTATAATGCAAATGTTAAGTTTTATTTGCATGAACTTTTATATATTTACGTAGATTGAAATTGACTCTTGCAGTATACTGGTCTTTTGATATTTTAAAATATTTTAAATTATCGGTTGTAAATTTTGTTAATTTATATAAATCTAATTGCATCGAATTTGATTTAAAAGTTAATGCTAAAAAGAAATACTACACCTTAATACTATTACAAATTTTTTGTATACACTTAATTTGCCAATACTGTAAGGTTGGCATAGGTAAACTTTGAAAATTAAAAGTTTAAAACCCAAGATAAATTACCAAAATTTAAATTGAAAGTGCACTGAGTGTTCCACCGCGAGTTTTTAAGATTTATATAGTAATGATTAAAAATTAGAAATCAAAGATGTTCAAGTAAGCGACATTAGCACTGATAGGTAGAACTACAAAAAATTTTGTCATTAGCTTTAATTATAATGCCATGGTACAATCTGCGTATCCATGACGCAGCTTCGAAGTTGTTAAGTGTCAAAAAACGTAGCTATTCAATTTTTCAAGCACAATGCCAAACGTTGAAAACGATGGTTGTGAAAACATTAACAATTAGCTATTAAAGTAGTGTAGAAGTTAAAGGTTGAAAAACAATTGAAACTTTGTTACTTTCATTGTGTTCATTTGCATTGTTTTCCATATGTTTAAATTTTTAAGTATTTCAAAATTTGTTGGCAAGGAGATAATTGTTTAGAGTTAAAGGTATCTCGTATTTCGAAACGATCTGTCAAATTTGGTTAAGATTATTTTTAAGAGTTTGTCGAAGCTGATTGAATCTTAATATCTACAATGAACGCTCTCATTCCGCTCTCTACAGTCTACACGCAGCTATCTGTCAAACTAAGTTAAATGTATTGAATTATATGAAAGTATCTATAATAGACGCAGCCACTACGCAGTCATTAAAAAAGTTGTTTAGCTTTTTCGCTTTCTCTACGTATTTAAATGTCAAATAATTGAATTTTGAAAAATAAAAATTTTTTTTCTATCTTGGGTTAAATAATATCAAACCATTTTTCAAAATAGTTATACAATAAACTTTAAATTATTGAATATTTTTTAATACATGAAATTTGTTGTCAAATGTCAAAAAACGCTGACATGTACATTTCATTGTGGACACTTCTTTGTTGACTACGTAATGAGATCGAAAAATGAGCGAAACGAGAGCGTCATTGTAGATAGGCTATAAGCCCAACTATTATAGTCTGGAGTAATCTTAATGAACATTTAAAAAACATAAATACTAAATTCGTAATTAATATTTATAAAACTTCTTCGATGTAAACAGCTTGTATTCTTGTATATTTAAGGTCGACAAAAAGTCGACTTTTTTGACAATTGAAGAACTATATAGAATAAACGTATTCAAAGTTACTCAATTGTTTAATTGTCAAACAATATAATTATTATTTGTAACTTAAGACACACATATTGTATAAATAATAAAATAATTCTTATTTTTTATAATTTTATAATAATTTTTTTACTTTAAGATATTTATACATTATTTATTTAATTTTTTTATTATTAGTGAATTTTCAATGTTCTTATAGTTTTCAATGAACTCCAGTTGTTATTTTTTTAAAACCCTGAAAATTTTGTTATTAAATTATAGGGACTCCAATAATTTTTTTTTTTTTTTAAATACAGGCCCATTTATTTTTATCAAAAGTCAAATTGCAAATTATTACTTTGTTTTTTTTTTTTTTTTTTTTTATATTTTTTGAAACATTGATTGTTTATAAACAATGAAGCAACATGTTGAATGCCACACACATAAAAGATGGATAAAAAAAAAAGAAATGTGAAACATAGTAACAATTTTTCCCTTTTTGTTTTTGATTATTTTCTGGTTTTCATTTTTTCGAAAGGCGGGTGCATTTAAAAAAATATAAAACGCGTATTAAAACCAGAGGGAACTACTGAATCAAAATCTGGGATAATATATATATATATATATTTATATACATAATTGATAAATGACCTTTTTATATTTTTTTTAAATCATGTTTTTAAGTTTTTAAACAGGGATTTTGTTTAGGGAACCTTAAATGGTTGAGTTTAGAGTCTCAATTATAAATTTAAAAGTAAGACGATCAATAGTATGCCATGTATGTTATGGTTTCACTATGATAATGAAAAGTGGTTCTAGTGGGCGAATCAACAAAAAAAAAAAACAATATTAAGTGGTCAAAATCTTAGGATTAAATATCACTATATTAAATGGTTAAAATTGTTGTTTTGATTAAATAGTGATTAGATATAGTGTTGCTGTTGCTACTACAAACTATTAAAAAGGGATTTTTTAACATTGTTTTCCATTTTAATAATGATGATAAATGGGAAATTTGATCGCTATATTAAGAATAGTGATCACTATATTAAGAATAAACCAAAAGGAACTTTTAAAAGTATTATAGAAAGGAGGTGTTAAAGATCATTTGAGGACAAAGAGAATTATATATGTAGTTTTAAGGGTTTTATCTTAAGTATATGCTTTCTTTTGGTTATTATGTGTTTTCTCTTGTATATATAGAAATTAGATATTAATAAATGAATATTGTTTTAAATTACAAATTTATGGAAGATTGGTGTAAAGTGAAAGATTTAAGGTTGAATAATGATTAAAGGAAAGAATTTGAAACAGTTTCAATTCTTTTTCGAAAAGGTTGTTATGAATTTAATATTCCTGGATTATAGAAATACTTTTTATTGAATATCAAATTCAAAACTCGTGTAATTGATTTTCAAATGTAAATTTCTGTAATTATATAAGTTTTTGAAGGAAGACTTGACATACATAGCTAGATCGATTTACTTTTCGATTCTGATCCGATCCTAGTTTTGAGTCTATATTAATACTCGCTTCTTGTCTGCGTCAAAAACGTAATGGCAAATTATGTATACCCTTTTGACCTATAGTCATACGGTATAAAGATTATAATATATTCGGTTGATTTTTTTCTGTTCTAAATCAAGTTGTTCCATCTGTAGTAAGTCTGTTTGTTAGTCAACACGATAAGTCTCGTTAATTTTAGCCGATTTTGATAAAATTTGGTATGAATTATTTTTTCATCAATAGTAAGCTTCAGTTCGTTGATGGACCAAACCGGATCAGGGAATTGGAAGGCTCCACTTTTCGAGTTCTATCTGTCGGAATGAATTAAATTTTGGTGTATTGGTGGGTACCCATGATGAGTAGCTTCATAAATTAATTCTGATATAATGGGTTCTAGATATTCTAGAAGTTGCGTAACAGTTGAAGGGCTATTGGAACTTAAAAATTAACTCTTTCGGGTTATCATAAATCAGTAACTTAGTCACCAATGTATATATTTCCTAAATTAAACGATAAAATTGAAGCTCCAACATTATATTTCGATATTCGTTATCATGTTTTCTTTAGTACATTCGGATTGTATTCTAAGTATTGATTTAATTATTTTAAATAATTAATAATGAATTGATGAAATAACTAATTTATAATATTATCATTTATTTTTATACCCGTATGACTATTAGTCAAAAGGGTATACTAAATTTGCCATTACGTTTGTGACGCAGAAAAGTAGGGGGGTTAGATATAGACTCAAGTGTATGGATCGGATCAGAATCGAAAAATAAATCGATTTGGCTATGTATGTCCGTCCATTCGCACGATAACTCAAAAATTAACGGAGCTAGGATTTTGAAATTTTCACAAATTCGTTTTTATGCAACAGCCGTCATCGCTATTAAAATCCAGCCATTTTGATCCACAATTTCGAGTACTCTCCATACAACTCCTTCTTTTATATGAGCATTACACTCCACCTAGTAAAGCTGGATGTCTGAAAATTTGTCAAAACTAGTTTAGTGTAATGCTCTATCGAAAACTCAGAGAACAGAACCTTGTTTAACTAACATAAATACATATATTGACACATCTCTAGCTGATTTTACAAAACAAAAAACCAATAATGAAATCTGTCATCAGTTATTTCAAAACATTTGTAATTCTTAAATAAGATCTCTAGAAGTTAAAATATGTAGAATTCGTCTAGGACATACTTTTCATACAAAGAAACATTTATTTTCTAATTGTTATCTATGTTATAAATCTATGTTATTTTTGTGACTGATCTAAACTAAAAAATTCTGATTAATTATTTAATAAATATATTGTTAATTGTATATTAAATGAAAGTAGGTATAATATTAACTTTCTCCTCATATTTTTCAATTTACTAAAATAATATTTTACAATCAGAAATTTCAATTAAATTTAACATTAAAACAAATTTTAATAAATATCTTTCTATAATTGGAATAAAAAGATAGTTAAAAATGTATGTAAACTGCATATTATTATAAAACTCATAAATTCTATTTAAAAGAGCCATATAATTGTAACAACAAATTAAAATATATGTTGGAAAGGCCATAATCATAATTTTGACAGCAAATAATTTAACCGCAATAATGACAGATCTACAAGAAAAACAAATTGGCGTATATGACAGTTCTACAAATCTACAAAGCTTTTTTTTTTATTTTGTTCGTGAAATTAAATGATAAAATATAATTTAACTTGTGTAATTTATTATAAACTTTATTGAATATAATAAAAAAAAATATATTATATTTGTTATTTTAAAATTAATTTTTTTATTTTTTTTTTTTTTTGCTTTATTTTTTGCACATATGTTGCGGAAAATTATTATTATGGCTATACTATCATAAATTGATGTCGAAATATTTATTTTAAACTAGGAGTTGAATAATGGACAAACGAATCATAAATATATTATAATATAAATGAATTAATAATAAAATGGAAAAACACCTTTGCAAAAAATAAGTAAACGTTTTTAAAAATGAAAAATTTGTTTTTTTTTTTTTTTTTTAAATTTTTCCTCTTTGTATGTTTATTTTTATTTTAATATTTGAAGGACGTGAGGGAAATAAAGAGCAAAAATTGAGAAAGAAAATTGTAATACATTTTCAATGGAAAATTGTAAGGTTTTGTTTTTTCTTTCAATAAAATTTATATTTGGTCGAAAATATAATAATATTTTCTTAGAAATATGTTCAATTAGTTTTTGAAATTAAAAAATTAATATATTTTAGATTTTATTTTAAAATCTTTTTAGAAATTATTTCACAATTTTATTATTTATAATATGGAAAATTACATGAATAACACCTTTAAATAGCGCTCAACAAGCAATATTTCTTTAAAACAGGATTGCGGAGTCGGAGTCGTATACAAAATATGCCACTCCAACTTCAACTCAAAAAAAAAATAAAATAAAATAATGTTTTATTATTACTTAAGTTGGCTCTTGTTCGTTAAAAAACTTTTGTATATAAAAAAAAATTAAAGACCTGTGAAATTTCAATTATTTAACTATTCCTAAATGTGGTCTTTTGTTACAATTTACTTAAGAGCATGCGTACTAAGTTATTTTTTTTAAACTTACATTAAACTTACTTAATCAAAAATCAAAATTTGTTGTATACAGTTATAAAAGATTAACATTATGTAAATATTGAAAAGCCGGAGTCGGTTGTAAAGGTGAAAAAAGTTGGAGTCAAACTCAGGAATTTTAATTTGAATGACTACGCAGCCCTAGATTAAATTGCAAATTTTTATAAGAAAACCTAATCCTGTTTGATGCTATTTTGATATTTGGTTTGATTCTTTTTCTTCTAATATAACTCACAGATATAAGAATACCGTATAACTCAAATACAAAATATTACAATATAAACAAAAATAGAATTGTAACTATTGAAAATCTAAGACGTTTCTACATATACGGCTTACTACTATCTCTTGTTTAAATTGTATGCGGAATTAATAAAGATCAATTCTAATAACACGAATATAATGTGACACCCTGTTCGAACATTTACCTATGGTATAGACACGGCTATAAGCCTAATATTTGAACAGTAAGCAATTAACATTAGCCTAATATTTGAACAGTAAGAACAGTAAGAAACTTAATAAAGTAAATCTTTTCAGGTTCGTTCCCAATTTACTTTACTTCAACTCTGTTACTTCCCCCCAATTCCCACCAAATCCCCTACCCCTTAACCAAACCTACAAAAGTTTTATAGAAAAGAATACATTGCTAGTGCAATTTGGTTTGTGCAAAAAAAAAAGACATTAGAAGTATAAGTTTTTACATTCTCAGTATACATAGTGCTTACACATTCTCGTAATTCTTCTAATAAAATTTAAAAAAAACATCCAACTTTTAATAATGGCTATTAAATCTATTTTTTTTTTTTTTTTTATTAAATTTATGATCAAATGTTTTATTTTAATTTTATATTAGATGATATTTTATAAGGCAAATTAAATCACTATTTAGTATTTAGTTATCGTGAAGTAGAACAAATTGCAATCAATATAAAATGTTTTGCAAAAATTTTTACGATCATTTAAAATTTGTTGTTTTCCATATTAAAAGAAAAATTTTGTAAAATTTTCACTATTTAAAATCTATTTAGAAAATAGCATTAACTTTATGTACTATTTTTATATAAATATTAAAATATAAATTGTGCCAATCTAGGCATTTTTAGATAGAGGAAAAATTCAACAAAACTCCTCTCTAAAAATTCCTCAATTTTTTTTTTCTATTTTTATTGTAAAATTTTAATAGTTTTCCTACAGTTCAATATCCAATAAAATTTTTTTTTTTATATTTTATTTTTTTTTACAGAAGTGTAAAAAAACAGCATGAGTATTTGGTATTTTGTTTTTAATATTAGATTTTTATGTAGGAAAACAGTCAGTTGTACGCATACTGCATAGTGTATATTGCCTTAACATTAATTCATTAACAATATAAAATTTATTTTTAATTAGGATTTAATTTAAGATTAAGAAAAAAAGGTAAAATTTATTTCACGAAAGGCAATTTTAATGAGATGTTTTTATAGGTGGCTTTGAACATTGCTTGAATTTATTTTTAATTGGTTGGTGTTACCAGGTTATAAAGAAAATTTATATTGTTTATTAGTAAATAGTATTTACGGGAGGTGAAATACGAGTTCTGATTTCCTCAAGTCTACTGCTTCTCAATGAACACTACTCTATTTTATATCACAAACTCTTCCATATTGTACAAAACGTTTCGATCAACGAATTTGTCGGGGAGTCGATTTCGTTTTGCAAAATATGGACTTTCAAAAATTAGATTACAAAATTTTGACTTGGACAAAGGCAAATTAAATCTGAAAAGAAATTGTTTTTAACTTTTCTCCAGTAAGTTAACAACAAAGCATTTAAAATAATAGGAGCTGTCATTGAAGCCAGCCTTAAAGAAATTAATTAAAAAGTGAATTCGTTTGATTTTGCATCCAGCTCTGAAAGCCTGAAAATTAAATTAAAAGTAAAAATATTTTAGGGGTCAACATTTTGGAAATCAACACTTTCCAAAAATAATAAACTTCCTTATTCAAATGCCATGCTTAAAATTCTAAAAAAAATTTTAAGTGAGGCGTAATTTATCAATAGCATTTCGAGTCAATAGAATTATTCTAACTTTTAATATCGTAAACCACAATTTGAATTCAAAATCTAAAACACAACGTAACTTATAACTTTTAAAGGTAGTTTTTGACTTTAAACTTACACATTACATGAGTGATATAAAATGTGATATCATGGTTAAGTTGGAAATAAATTAGAGTTCAATATTAATAAGGAAATGAAATTTTTGAAAATAATTGGAATTCAACTTATCCAATAAATTAATAAAATTTTTTATACGAGTATCTATAGAAAAATTTCTGATGATTATAATATCTTTCAAATATATAAGAGAATTTATTGGAAAATATATTTCAATGTTGGAAATTGAACTTTACTAAAATATAATATCTTATGGTTTTACTTATTAGATATCAATAATCTGTTCTAATATAGATTTTATTTTTTAAAACAGAAATTAAAGAAGTTCAGATCAAGAGTGCAAGACGATTATCAAAAGTATTATATTTTAAAAATCACAAAATATTAAAATAATTTAATAAAGAAACACGTAATAAGTGTTTAATTAATTACTTAATAAATAGTGGATAATTAAATAGTCAAGGTTAACAGCATTTTTTGGTAAAATTTATTTATTTTAAAATGTTTATTTAATTTTATTTCATTCTTAACCTAGTGATTTATTATCAAAAAATCAATTAAAACTTGGATATTTATATAAAATTGTATAAATATTTTAAATAAATTTTTTTAAATTAAAAATTGTGTATTTTGAATTTTAAACTAGGAAATCAGATTCAGTTTCAGATAGTTAAGGGTATGATGCATTCAAATAATCTAATATACAATTATTTAAATGATATTTTATTAATAAGTAAAAATTTCGAAATGTAATATTCATAATTAGCTTAATAGGTAATAAATGATTAACCTTGTTTTGAGTAAAAGTTTTCGTGGAACGCCTTAATTGTGTTAAAACTAATTAATTGAAAAGCAATAGCTTATGTAGAAGCACGACCTCTTTTATATGCTTCATGTGGTATACTAATTTTTTTTTTTCTTGTATATTAAAAATGGTGTTTAGACATATTATTTATTGGTGATTAATGATTACTGTTGGGCAATATGATAAAAGTCCTGGATTCCAATGTCCCGGGGGACCCAGAACTCAAAAATTTTGCTAAACGTCACAGGGATATTGGAGTCACTCATTGGAGTTACAATCTCCCGGAAACTTTTGGCTTATTTTTCGAGTAATAAATAAGTAGTTATTTCTGATTGGCAATATGACAAAAGTCTCGGAGTTAAATGTCCTTGAGAACTTGTAACTCAAAAATGTAGCTATATGTCTGCGGGAGAATCACTCATCGGAGCTATAAGCTCCCGGGGACTTTTGGCTTATTTTTCGAGTAATAAGTCACCGGGGGACTTTTGCCTTTGGGATTTTTGTTGTATCGCCTTATTGATTATGCTGATATTTTCCCTATATTGATACTAATATTTTCACTATATGTCATAGTAATGAAAAACAAATGGAAAACAAATATTACTATGACATAAATGTCTGTAGATAGTATTATTTTTACAAATCTTCAATATTTGGTTTAGTTTAGACTTTTAGGGTATATAAACAAGGCAGTTCTTAATAAAACTTTGATTTCAAAATGCATTCAATGGTCAGTAGTAGTTTTTCTAAAGTTGAAGATTCAATTTCTCTCACCTTTTTCGAATCTATATACCTTGATCAAAATTCGATTACAAAATGTAGTTTTAATCGATCTGACAATGCTGGAACAGACAAATGTGTTCCAGTTTACACTACATGAAATTACCATTTCTTTTTTTGTTTTTTACAAAGCCATTGCAACTGTACGATGTTCACTTGGATCATCTAGAACTTTAAACACATCAAAACCACAACACTTTTTGAACCGAACTTTACGGTAAAACCTGAGATACCAATGTACAGTAGCGGGTTTCAAAGATGAGAATATATAGGATTTTGGGATTTGTTATTTAGGATATTTAAAAATTGTTGGATAATGGAGAATACGGATCTAATAAAAACCAGCTTGTATCTTTAATTTCACATTTGATGGAATTCTAATCTGAAAATCTTAACTTCAGTCCTATAAGTTTATTAATGACAAAGTTTCAATTTCAGTCGACTCATCGACATTCATTGAAACCGATGATTATCCATACAAATTAATATGAAAAATTTACCGTTTAATTTATGTGAAATTAACTTATATATTCGTGCACATGTAGAAAATATTTTCAAAAAACAAAAAAAAATAAAAATAGCACAAAATATAAAAAAAAAATATAGCATCGTTGATATAAATAAGCATGATTCCATTTACATACAAACAAACACATATTTTAAATAACTTAAATAAAACATACGTATATAATTATATTAAAAACGATTATAAATATTTTTCTGCGTGAATCAGCTGAGATCTACACATTTTCAATATATGTGTACGTATATGAAAATTCTAAGAATTTAAAGTTAAAAAGAGATAGAAACAAGAAAAAAAAATCATACCGTAAATATGTTCAAGGCAATAAAATATAACAAATACAAAGTCAATTTTTTTTTTTATATTTTCATCTCTAATCTAAATCATTTTCAACTTGAATTATTTTAAGTCGCTAAAAGAAAACAATAAAAAATAAAATTAAAAAAAAAAAAAAAAATAAAAATGAAAATGAAAATGAAAAAGAGAAAAATATAAATATTTAATTTTTTTTTTTATTTTAAAAATAAAATTAAATGTTGAGAAAAATAAAAGTTGATAAGAAGAAAATTTTGATCAATTGCCAGAAAACGAATCAATCTAATAAAATTTTTCAATATTAAAGAAAAAACGTTTCTTTTCCATATTGTTCCTAAATACTAGTTTTGATTATGGGTTTTTTTCTTTAAGTGAACAAATTTTTAACTTTAAGTGCAGGGAATTTAATTTTTCAGTAAAGAAATTTTAGCTTTATGGGAATAAATTTTAACTTTAAATGAATCAAATATTAATTTTAAATAGAACAAAGTTTTAATAAGTATAAATTAAATATATTCACTTAAAATTAACTTTTTTTGCACTTAAAGTTAAAAAAAGTATATTCTCATTCAATATTAAATCTCATATGCTTATAATACATCTAATAATTAATGAAAACTGAATGAGAAATTAATTATTGATAGTTCTATTCTCATCCATTTCTTATCCATTTTCTTATGAATTAAATGTCAATAACAGCTGAGCGAGACGGTTCTTAGCTTTCTATTAAGCAAGGGAAAAAATATGCAAAACAAAGGGGATTTGAATGAATTTCTTCAAAAACTTCTTATCAATTAAATGTCAATAACAGCTGAGCGAGGAAAATGAACAGAACACTTCAACATTTTGTCATAATAAAATGTCAAAAAATATTGATACGAAATTGGGATTTGGGATTGGGAAGTGCAATAAACAAGTGTAATAGCTCCTCAATTTAATTGTCCATTAATAATGATCCCTTAATAGTCCATTAAATTGATGAAAAAGTTGATGTGGAATGGAGGTCTTTAACTATTTATTAATACCATAATATACTAAGTAATAAATAGCAGTTCTTGATTGAAGATTGGCAGATTTTTTTATTATTTTGAGTTAGAATCTATAGTTAGAAATTTTAGTTTATGTTAATATTTCCTTGTTTGGAGGTGGTTCCTAGCTTTCTATTAAGCAAGGGAAAAAATATGCAAAAACAAAGGGTATTTTAATGAATTTCTTAAAAAACTATTTGTGAGATATTATTTTTAGGCTTTATCAAATATAGAAATACTAAATTTCAAATGTACTACGAGGTAAGTTATGTTTAATATTTATGTATCTGTGAGTTATATGATTATTCTAAAATATTATTATTTGTTTACATGTTTATCATTACAAATATATAATTATTAATTATTGTTTGGCCAATTACTTGTACTCAATGAAGAATTGTATTTGAATCAAGTTGAAAATCAGATAACAGTCTCTCACTTCTTTTTGGATTCGAGGTCGAACCCGTCTAATAAGAAAAGCAAAATTAATCACTTTGTAATACAAATTCTAAAATTTTTATTTTTCATCTGATCAGTCAATGATGTGTTTGACAGATTTAGCTTTAAATTTAGTATGTTTCATGCAAATCTGTTGTTATGGCAACATAACATAAAATACTTATCAATGATTATCAGAAAAGTTAGCAGCTTTGTACACGACATCTCTATCAATTATTTAGCATTCTTAGACAAATAGAATTTTATTTCATGCTAAATTTCTTCTGCACACAGATTTTCATTTCAGACCAGCATTGCATTTATACTCAACAATATTGGAGAGACAAATACTTATCTTAAATGATAATAAAAAGCATAATTTATGTAATCTTTAACATTTATTTATAGAGAAAATTTGAGGTACAAAACAAAAAAATAAAAATTTTAACTAATGGTAATGTTTAGGAAATCAAAAAAAAAAATAAGAATAAATAAATAAATAATAAATGTGACGCTTTTAAGTTCATATTTAATAAAAATCATAAAAGTTTACAAATTCATTTAATATATTTCGTTGTGTTTTTTATCTTCTGAAAAAAAGTCTATTTGATAAGTTGTTCCCATTAATAGTTAAATGAAGAGGGAAATACCATCACTATATATTTTCTTCTTTATGGAATTAATATATATATATAAAACATATATGTATATATATATATAATTTATAAAATCTTATAAGTTTACTTAAGTTCTGTGACAAAATATTTAAGAAAAAAAAATACAAAAACAAAAGTAATAACACTAAATACATTTCATGTAATATTGATAGTGACCACCAGGGGAGAAATTTACATTATGTCATATCACACGCTTATTAATATTATTGCTATGATTTTTTTTTTTTTTGATGCGTCAATTTTTTATTTTTTTAGTGTGGGTGCGATAAATGCCCTTTTTGTAAATCGTATTAAAGATTTTAAAATTGAATAAATAAATAAATGATAATTTAATAGAAAATTATTATATTTTTTAAAAAATTTGTTAAAAGTTATTTTCGTAAAATTACATTTTTTTTCGATAATGAAATTTAAGAGCTTTTACATATATTTAGTGAATAAATGTGTAAAAGCGCATTTGGTTGTGGCGTTCGATAGCGCCGTACCTAATAATGAAAATTATAATAAAAATATATCTGTATATATATATATATATATATATCGATTTAAAATCAATAAATGTCGTCATTGGATCATCTAATATAAATACATTAAAAAAGATTTAAGGTGATAAATAAATTAATTTAGAAAATTTGTCTCATGGAAAAGATACATACTTATATCTTGTATCTAAATCGTCAGACTTTTTTTCAAAATTGTACATATAAGATGGCCGAAGTATATGAAGTTTAGTAACGCATCACTAAATCAACAACTGTTTTAATAAATAACTACATTATATCAGATTTAATAATGCATTAATTATATTTTATTCTTCTTCTTCTTCTATAGCTTTACAGTTTACAGTCCTTGATGAACCTGAGCTTCCGCTATAATTCTCTTCCATACATCCCGATCTTGTGCAACTCTCTTCCAATTTCTTATTCCTAAAATCCTTATGTCATCTTCAACAGCGTCTAGCCATCTTTTTTTTGGTCTCCCTCTACTCTAGTACCCTGCATTTGGTGGAGAAACACTCTTTTTGTTGTTCTGTTATCCGGCATTCTTATAACATGTCCTATCCATCTTAACCTTTGCGCTTTTATGAATCTTATTATGGTTCTATGCTCAGTCAATTGTTCAAGCTCGAAATTATTTCTTGATCTGTAGGTACCATCTTCGTTTCTAACCGGTCCATATATTTTTTTTTTTTTTTTTTTTTTTTTTTTTTTTTAAGTAGGTAATACTGTTTAATAGAGAAATTGCGAGTGTATCAAATTCTGTTGAAATATTAATGCAAACGTCATTTTGACATTGGTACTTGTTGATATATAAAATTGGACATATGTGAAATATTGACACAGTTATTTATCCAATAGTAAAACAGCATTGTTGTTACAAAATGTCAAAAAATATAGCTAAAGCTTTTAGAATTAATTAGCTACAGGATTGCTATTATAGTAAAAAAAAAAATGTATAGGCATAGAAGTTTTAAAATCAAACCGTTAGGATAATACCGTTAAGTTTTAAGTAAAACGGTTTAAAAGTGGATTATTTTAATAAAAAATGCAGAAATATGTAAATGGAAAGCTCATTTTTTTTTATAACGCAGCCTTGACACAAAAGTCCCCCAGTTAATGTATCAATAATGACAAAGTCTTCTATAATGCCTCATTATATAAATAATTTAGTAAGGCTCGAACCAACATTTTGGAAAACAAGAATCTTTTTAAATCCCGTTTCAATTTTTTTGAAAACTCTAAGGAACAAACATAATTTTACACGAAGTTTAATACTTGTTTTAACATCCCTTTTTTTATTCCTTTTCTATTTCTTTAAGGAGGATTGGGCATTCTCGAAGTCTATTTAAACTAGGCTTCAGCTTCTTTAATCATTATATTCACTAAGCCGTTGATTACTCGGCTGTAGCTATTGTATAAGATTTTGGAATATGAATACACAAATGTTAACTTTGTGCGCCATCTATTATCTTACACAAGAATTATTTATATATTTTTATTAAATCTTATTTTATATTACAATATAAACTATTACGATATAATTATACAATTTTACAATGTATTTAGCAAACGTCTTGAATCTGAGATCTTTCATATGGAACGCGGCGTCATTACCATTACGCCATTAGTCAGATTCCATCTCTAACACTTCGTTTAAGTATGCTGTCTATTCCCAAACCACCCTGTAACATTCATATATGTTAACCTTTATATACAATTCCACAAAAATAATTACAATTCATATTTGAATAAAATATTTTGCGGTCATTATTTTATTTTCACTTTTAATTTTTACAAAAAAATTATATTAATTTTTTTTTATATTGAGTTTATTCAAATGTAATGCGGTCAACATAAATCGGTTCGTATTAGAATGGTATGAAATGATTGCCAGACAAGACACGTGCAAAATATAGAAGTGGGACAAAATCTATTAAAGGGATTGAATAAGGATTACAAAAAAAAAAAAAAAAAAAAAAAAAAAATATGAAAGTTAATGTGCCATAAAGCGAATAATTGATACAGAGTGACCTGAATATGTAAAAAGTGTGAGCTAAATTTGTTTAAAAGTTTGTAATTGAAAATTTGGTTTTAACAAAAGTCTGTTTTGTAAAATGTCACACAAATCATAAGAAAAACAATTTTTGAAATATCTTTAATAATAAAAAAACACAATTTTGTAAAAAAAAAAGTTTATATAAAAATTGAAAGGAAAATCTGTGAAATTTTCTCAACTAAATGAAAAAAATGAATTTTTTTCTGGTTTTAGTCCCTTAATGTATAAGAAGGTTCAGGTATTTTGTGGTTTTTGAGGTTAACATATTAAATGTTAATATAGTATATACGGGTAAACAACTGAATAACTGATTATATGGATAGGAGGATTAACTTATAAAATATGAATTTAAATCTTTTGAAATAAATTGAATAATTTCTTGGAAAAAAAAAATTTTTTTTGCATAACATACACTAAATGGCATCTATATGTTGATTTGGTTTCTTTTTTCTTAAATAATTTTTTTTGTTATAAAATTTGAATGGAAATCGAATGAGATGTATTAGTTTTTATTTTAATTCGTGGTATGTGCTAACTCTTGATTCTCTTTAATGTAAAGCTTTGTTTAAGGTAAGTAATCTAATGCTACGCTAACGAAGGGGGCCGTTTTTAAATAATATCTACTAACCAACCTAAAATATCAGCTTGTTTAATAGGTCATTCTTCTAATGCAATTTTTATGATGATATAGAGTATGATTATAATGCGTGTAATAACACAAGATTTACTTCTAGAAGGCTTAGGACAAATGACTTTTGTTGAAAATCGGTTATAAAAGATTGAACATAGGTAACAAGATGATAAGCTGATAGGTTATTCAACAATATTCGATAGAATATAAAGAAGAACAACTAGAAATATATATTTAACAGTCAACTAGTAACGCGAAGCGTTTAAAATTCGAGCGATTTTCGCACTCAAACTGTTATTTATTTATATTTTTTAAACATTTAAAAGAGCAGCGACCGGCAATTTTGCACACCTCACAAGCCGGTTAATATATATTAATCATTTATATTTATTATCAAATAATGGAGTCACCACCGGGAATTTTGCAACCAACTTAGCCGATGAATTTCTATGATTATAGAGAATTCTAACGCAACGCTAACGAAGGTGGCTACTATTTTAGATAGGGAAAAGTCAAAATTAATGAAGTATAGCATAAAAGTCAAAATTAATGAAGTATAGTATAAAAGTCACTAATTAAATAAAGAATATTTTAAATATCTATTAACTTACTTAAAATATCAGCTTGTTTAATAAAATTTAAATCAAGTTTTCAATCCTTTCAACTATATTTAAATCTATAAAAACCTGAAAAATATTTAATTAATTGATGATGAGGGCCAGGATGATGATGAGGACGGTTGTAATCATTCCGATGAAGAAAATTCTTGAGTTATAAACCCCTTTGGAAGTGATAATTTTATACCTTAATTATAGTGTTGCAGATTTTGTAATTATTTATTAAATTGAGGGGAGAAATTGCCAGGTTAAATAACTTCTGATAAAGTTAATGTGCCTCCGATGGTTTTGTCCGAGGTTTTACAAAATATTTTAAAAATTGGAAACTGCCTTATAAAGGCAATAGCTTCTTCCCTCAACCAGATATTTTTGGGAAAATTTCAGGTTAGAAAAAATTTTATCATTAGAAACCTTTATAAAATCACAGAATTAGGGGCACTATGAATCAATATAAAACTTATAATATTCATAATTTTAAAGATAAATTTTGTGATAATGACTTAAATTCAAAAGTGGTTTATTTGTTAATAACCATAAGTGACTATTATCGCCTATATTAAAAATATGACAATTATCACATATAGGAATTGAATGACCTTCAAGGTCAAGTACACTGTTGTTGAGTGTTGTTTTTAATATAATTATAGATAAATTATTTATTAATCATATTTTTATTTATTAATTAGTTTGTTCTTTAATTTAATTTTATTAGGAAATTTAATTTAAGTTTTTATTATTAAATTAACTTATAATTTGTCTGTCCTGTAAATTTTATTGATTTCAATATAGATATTATGGACCTTATAATATGAAATTATAGTATTGATAGCTTTACTAATAAATACTCAATAAAAATATTAATTAATAAAGTCCTATATTTTTAAAAATTTTTATTACTTTGTTTCTTTGTTACTTATTTTCTATTGGCTTGAGTGGCAGCCTAAATAGAGTTCATTGTTAAAATTGCTATATAAAAATTCAAAATATAGTTTTAGGTTTAGATTCTTTAATATTTAATTGTAATTTTAAAGGTTAAAACACTTAGAAAGGTAAATACTTCAAAATGTTAATACTAGATTAGGTTAATTAACTTGTAAATGGTATCGTGATTAAGAAATCCAATGTACAAAGTCGAACCACTGTTTTTTACTTACTTACCTTAATTCTTACAATTATAAAGAGTCAATAATTTGTATAAGGGTAGGATCTAAGATTAAGATTCAGAAAACTATCATTTTGATCTTCTCGCACAGACGATGGATTTCATAAAGCTGGGCTTGAGTTCAAATATCACTTTTTCAAAGAAAAACTAAGGTTGCACAAGTTTTGTTCAAACTTGGGTTTATGTATTCTAAACCTTCTGTGAGAGAAGCACAAAATGGCAGTTTTATAAATCAATTTGAAATCCAATGTACAAAGTCGATAGCTTACAATAAACCATTACAATCTCCTTTTACAGACAATTGAATGCCTAAAACTGAGCTTAAGTTGTTGTTGGTTGAGCTCGTGGTTTCTGTTCGAAAAAGTGAAATCCGATTTTCAGCTTAGTTTAATGTGTTCAACCTTCTGTGAGGGAGGATCGAAATGGTAGATCTATGAATCAATTTGATAGCTTACAATAAACCATTGGGATCTTCTCTTACAGAGGGTTGAATTCGTAAAACTGAGTTTCAGTTGATTTTGGTTGAACTCTTGATTTTGGTTAGAAAAACTGAGATCTGATTTTAACCTTAGTTTAATGTGTTCAACCTTCTGTGAGGGAAATGGTGCTCTATTAATCAGTTTTATAGCTTATAATAAGCCTTGGTTATTAAAAAGATATATTTAATATAATTAATTGAAGATTTTACTGTGGCTTACGAGCATTTACAACTTACGAAATTCTATAGATATATTATTAACAATAATAATCTTTATAATGCATTAATTTCTATTTATTATAAAAAAAAATCGTTTAAACCATTTTTATTGGCAATAAATTAATAAAATAAATTGCTATATTATTCATTGGGTTTCTTCAAATTGAAAGCAGAGATTATCGTTTTTTAACTACTTTTTATATTTATTATAATGTTCTATTTATTTTTTTTTAAATAAATAAATAATGGATAAGTTAATTATATTATACTAGATTATGATATTGTTTTTTTTTTTAAATTGAACCTTTAAGCATTGCCACAAGTTATGAATCATTTGATTTGTAAATGCTGGAAATATTTCAAGATAATTAAGATCATTTTTTTTTGAATATTGTTTTTTAATTTAATATAAATTGTATTATTGCCAGAAGCCAGCAACCTTTTTTAAGACTCTTTTTCAAATAATGTTGACAGGGAAAATTTGAAGTTTTTTAAATAAAGAAATTTTATTTAAAAGTCGCAACTCTCAGCTTATACAATACAAATTTTATTGGAATGTTTAATATACAAAACGATTTTGGTTGTAAATTTTTTGCTTAGGGTTTAGAAGGTTAGGGTTTAGAAGCTTAGAAGTTGTGTTTAAAATAACAATTGTAAAATATTTCCATATTGCTTTTCAAAATGAGATTATGGCATTGATATAGAGCAACATTTTTAAAAGAAGTATTTATGACACATCAGATTTAAAAAGAATTTGTCAATTCACAGAAATAATACATGAATCTTGACGTACAATTGATGTATGAATGTAATATTATATATGTATGGATTATACATATAACATTTTCAAAAATTAATTCGTATTTTTTTCCGATTGTGGGTTGAAATCATTGTAAGTCACTCACAGTTTCTTAACTAGACGTATTAAACCAATCGAGGCTTTTAATACTATTGTACATGATTTGTTTTTCAAAAACTGAGATTGGGAAAGGAAACTTGGGGAGTTTGCCGGAAATAGTCAAGCAAGCAATAATCTCAAAAAAAACTAAATAATATTCTTAAAAATTAGGGATTATTATTTAATTATCATCTGACTGAAAACTCAGTGGTAAGAGTGGCGGTTTTTCAATCGAAAAGTCTCGGGTTCAAATCCGGGTTAGATCATATCTAATAAAAAAATATAATTTATAATTGTCGTAGTTTTATAGTTTATCCCATATTATAAAATAAATTTAACTCCAACACCTGAAATGGAAAGGCAAATTCACTCACTTATCATATCACATGTTGAAGAGGACTGCACATTAATAAGTAAATTATTTAATTACGAAATATTACCCCTAATTCAAAATGAAATATTTCCGGAAAAAAAAATTAAATAACTTCCCACTATTAAAATGAAATAATCCCATAAGTTCTTTAACATTGGACCTACAAGGAAAAATAAAGCCCATATACTAATTAAGAGATCATTACAAGTATAAGATTCTGAATTCGTTATTGAAACCTATAGAATTAGTCGTCTTTTACAGGATATTTAAAGTGTTAGTATTTGAAAAGTCCGAATGTGAGGATTTTGATATATGAGAATTTTGATAGAGGGGATTTTGAATGTTGGGACTATGAATGTCAGAACTATTTATTGTACGAAATAGGTATGCAAATTTACATACCATTCTCTTGATTTTAGTTTTGGATACGAAATCTAGCTTCAATAATTAAATTCGCGAAGATTTGAGGAAGCCCCCATTTTCAAATCTAGGTAATAGAATTAGGAAATATTCTTATTCACAAAACTTACCAAAATACTAAGAGAAAAGCCTATTTAAATATTCTGAGAGTGGAAATTGTAAACATTATATCAAATCTTAAGACCGTTTACAATAAATTACTGAGGAAAAGAATTTAATAATAGAATTTAAACGTTGTTGAATTTATAATCTTAATCTTATTCTTGATCTTCTCTATAATTCTATTATTTAAACTTTATACACTTACAGAAACAAAGAACTTTAAAATTTCTAGGTTTATTATAAATTCTCTTGGGTTTTCATAAGAGTTTTACTTTATGAACTAGAGGAAACTAATTTCTTTAAAAAGATATTTGTATGTTTTGTTAACAACCTACATTATACCTAATTAAAAAAATTGTAAAAAAATTGTTAAATTTTATAATCAATAATTAAAAAACTTATTTATGACTTAATAACTATATTTATAACATTTGAGATATTAAAGATAATAACCACCTAACTTTTTTTAAGGTATAATATGTTGAGTTTACTATCTATACTTAAATTTTGTACTATCTTCTATAGGCACTATTCAAGCCTATCTTAATAAATATAATAAGTAATGGTTGATCGTAAAGAAAGCGATAAGTGTTTTTTGTAAATGCCTTAAAATATATGAAGATAATTTAGAGAGAGAGAGAGATATAAAATAGAAAAGATAGTCGATAATAGAAGCTTAAAAATTGCTAAAAAAATTTTACTGAGATTTCTAAATAAAAACCTTTGAATTTTTATCTAAAAACCTTGAATTTGTAAATTATAAGGCAGTAGTGAATTGGAAACCCTTTAACGGGCACTTTTTCCCAAAGCCAATACTCCGATAGGTTCAATATTTACTTTTAACAAATGTTTTAAATTAATTAACTTAAATATTCAAGCTTATTTTAAATTGTTCTATAGAAAATTAAATGAAATAAGTTGTAAACTGATTTGATTAGTTTACTTCTTCAAGATAAGATTGTCGAACCACTCAACATAATATAAAGCTTAATAAAATACTTAAATTCTATTAAAAATTTTGTAAATATTATTATTTTAAGTTAATGACTAAAACTATATATCTTAGAATTTTGAACTATTCAATTATATTGTTTTTTTTTTTAAATTTGATTCAATTGAAATACGATTAAATTTTCAAATTTTATATCTTAATTGTATTCTGACGTTGGATTTTATTGAAATTATATTTTTAAAATTGTTTTTAACTGCAAATGCATATAAGTATTCTTGGAAAAGTTTTAATAATTGGTTAATTTTAAAATAGTAAATAATGTTCCAATCATTTAATAATATTGAAAACAATCAATTGAATATTCGACAAACAAAAGAACTAAGTTATTATTACCTAAATATTCTACACAAATTAATTTTCAACGAATAATCTCAGGTTTTCCATGAAAATATAATTTCCAGGCTTGTATTAATTCTAGGCTTAGCGAACACTGCAATTTTTTATTGTTATTTAAATTTAACTCCCTTCCAATGTAAATAAATATTTTTAATTCTTAATATGTATAATTTGAAAAATCTATTTAAGATGGGCTATATGTTTAAGTTATACAAAGTACAGGGTGTTGGAAAAATAATTGCCTCTAAACAATTAAAAAAATCACATGGCTTTGAAATATATGAATAATAAATGAAGAACTACCAACTATCTCTAAAGTAAGAAACTCCCTCTAATTGGAAAATAGAGAAAAATAGCCCACCTTTTCGGAGAACACTTGATAAACTCTTAAGAGTGCCATTTTTTGTCAATGGCTTGACTAGAATTCATATACGAAAAACAGTATAATGTCTTCAATATGATAAAATAATGTTGAATAGATCAGTAGCGAAGCAAAATGCAAGCAGTGGTAAAATATTTTTATTAATCAAACAATTGGTTAACAACTGCGAGTGCGAACATTAGAGTCGCTGTCCAATGCTTTACTATAGGGAATTAATTTGATATATATAGCATAAGGAAATTTTTAATACATTTGGTATAAAAATTGGTAAAAGTAGGTTGGCATCAAAATCTAAAAAACAAAAATCAAGAGTTAAATTTATCCTTCAGTAATGTGTATATTCATATTCCTAAAAAAAAAAAAATAATAATAAAAAATACCCAATAAGGAAATTTAAATGGAATGAATCAAACCTTTTCTCTTTTTTTTTTTAAATTGTTCATTTAAATATTTAAAAATGAAAAAAAATATTCAACATATGCTTTCCAAACATTTTATGATCTCAAATTACTTTTATTTTGGGTATTCATTTTATTTTTAAAACTCCTGCCTTTAAATATACTTGAAATATACTTAACTTATACAAAAATATAAATTTCAAGTACTTTTTGTATTGGAAAATTTAGCAAAAAAAAAGGCAGATCCTCAAAAAGATGCTCAAACCTTATAAAACAATATGATTTATTAACTCAACTAAAAATTAAGTCGTCCAATATGCAATATACAATTTGCCTGTCTGCCTGCCATTTTAAAAATAAAACAAAAAAAAAAAAGGATTTTTTCTTTATTATGTGAGACAGGACTACTTGAGAAAATATGAAAGAGAAAGAAATAAAATTTGAAGATGATGGATGAAACAATAAAATAAAATTATGAAGCTGAAATAATAACAATTATAATATTTAAAAGGGTCTCTCTAATTTGTGTAAAATAAGTGTTATGATTTTGGGTTACTGTTTTTGCGAACATTTCATAAAGCACATGTCATCTTAAATGTCATATGTTTTATTATTATTTAAATATGTGTATATAGGTAGGTATTAGAATTTAATTTAGAACTCAAAAATCTATATTGGATTTCTTCAATTATATGGCATCATATAATATTTCATTTATAATAATTTAACTAGGTCCCTGATAATTTGAGTTCGCAGCAGTTACAATCCAATATATAAAAAAATGTTTACACTTTTATAGAATAAAAAAAAAATTCTTGTATAATTAATTTTAAATTTTGATTATTCAGTACTGAAAAAGTACTGAAAAAGTCCTGAAAGGGAGTTTTGAAGAACTTTCAATGGGTTAGTGCAAAAGTATGAGAAGTATGGAAAGTATGTAATAAAAAGTACTTTCGAAATACTTCTGGGCTGTCAGGGATTAATACTAATGGCAGGTACCTATACACTTATATTGCAAAATTTGTTGGGTCTGAAAATTTTTTTTAAATATGTACTTACATATTTTAAATCAGTTTAAGATGTTAGAAATACTAAGCATTAAATACAGTCCATTTTAATTAAACTTAATTTAAAATAATTGATAATACCTAATAACAGTATAGAATTGCCTTAAACTGTATTTTATACTATTTCTATTATGGCTCAGTACCTTGGTTAATTATTTTAATTATGTTTTTATGGTGTTAATGATCATTAAATAAAAATTGCATAATAATATCATAAAATATCATTATGATATCAATTGTAAAGTTTTTCTAATTATACATAATTACTTAATTCAGATTATAATTGCTAATGCTTTGAAATCTTTAAGATGCCGGTAAATGTAGAATAATTAAAGAAATACTTTGATAATAACAGTTTATAATGGAATTATGTGTATTATGGAGTAAAATTTTCATAAATAAAATTACTCTACATAATGCCACCACAATTATATTATAAAACTACCAGATTATAAAGCAAATAGTTTAAATATGGTGTTATAAAAATACTGGATTTAACATTTAATTTTTTGCATTACACATTTATTTTAATACATATAAATGCAGGACTCATTAGAAATAGTGTTGATAAACACTAAGGGAGGTCTGTGGAAACAATAATTAAAAACTAACTTTAAATTTACGAAATGGTTCAACTAAATAAATTCCGATAATTTTTGGAATAATTTACAGTTCAAACGATAACATCAAAAGTTTAAAGGTCCATTAAATATTTTTACAGAATAAAAGTAAAAATAACAAAAGAGATGCTTCGATTGTTTTTCTTTAATGAGTTCTGGTAACTTTTTTTTAAAATTCAAAGCTCTAACTCTTATTAATAAATAAGAGGCAAAAATCTGATAGAATAGATTCAAATTATTATTACCTATAAAAAGATTTAAATTGTAGCTAGATAGAATAAAAAGCTGAAGCACAATAAAGAGCTCGGCCTCAAATACCAATAAAACTTTCAAAATTTTTATCTAATTTTCTATTCGATTCAACAGTCATTCGCAATTGGGTAAAAACTAATAGCTAATGTTAAAGCGAATAAATAATAATTTTAAAAAAATATAAACATATAATTCAATTGAATAATATAACTCACAGATATAAAAATAAATTTTTAAACTGTCAACCTCAAATAAAAGGTATCTTAAGATTTAGATGTGTCTTAATTTTATAAAGTATAATTATTTTTTTATTTTTTTTTAGTTCCATGAACCCATTGCGGCCCAACAGCTTTTTTTAGGTTTTTTCAATACTTTACTCTAAATTAGAAACGGTTTGACCGATTTTCTTCAAATTTTGTATACGTGCTTTCCTGTGAGAATTGAGTTGACACTATTAACAGATTTGGAATTTGTTAACCCATGTCGGCCCGAAGGTTGGTCAAAATAATTTTGGAAGCTAATATTGTCAAAATTTGCAAAGTACTGCTTTAGCTAAAAAGAAAGTCTCAAAAAAAATTTTGTTGAGTTCCATTAACCCATTGCGGCCCAACAACTTTTTATAAATTTTTTGGTTACTTTACTCTAAATTAGAAACGGTTAAATCGATTTTCCTCAAATTTTGTATATGTGTTCCGTTTTGAGATTGAAATTAACTCTTTTAACAGACTTGCAAATGGTTAACCCATGCAGGCCCGACGATTGACAAAAAAAGATTTGGAAGCAAATTATGTCCTATTTTGCGCAATACTGCTTTGCCCCAAGAGAAAGTGTAGTTCCGTTATTGCATTGGGGCACAGTGGCTTTCTTTCTACAAGTCCCCACGGTGACCAAATATAATTTAATTATACAAATATATTATATAAACCAAATAATTAATATTGTAGTTTTAAATAAATAGAATGTATTTAATTTAAGAAGCCCAACTGCCAAATAGGCAAAGCACTATAATAATATCAGGCAGTCGTTACAATTGTCCTGGTACTAATTATAAATAATAAATAAATTAATAATTCAAAATAAAAATAAATAAATTTAATTAAATTCAAAAATAATTTTCTAATTAATATTTATTAAAAAAAAAAAAAAATTTAAAAATTTACCTATGATAGTTATTTTTTATATTTAATTTCGAAAAATCCAAAATATGATTGCTGCTGTATTTGTATATATTTTTAATCCGATTATTAAATGAAGTTTAATAAATATTTTCAATCCGATTCAAATTGATTAATATAATTTTATTTAATTATTGCTGTTATTTTTTTATTTTTATTAAATTAATGCATAATACAAGATTAATTAAAAATTCAAGTATATTATAATAATTTTTAATTTCAATTTAAAATATTATTTTTTATTTTTTTTTTTAATTTAAATAAAAATTTTAATTCTAATTTAATATTTAAATATTTCACACCAATTAAAATTTTTTTAAATAAAATTGTAAATTAAAAAAAATTTTTATTTTTAAATTTTTTCTCGACTGTTTATTTACCGTTATTACGTATTACAAAAACAAAGTCACTTAATGCACATATACAAGTATATCACTGCTTATTTATATATATATATAAAATAAAAAATCTGATTTATTTTAAATTTAATTTATATATACTTATAGTATATTATATAGTACTTATATATATATACAAAATGTGATATGCATATGAAATTAAAAAAAAAAAAAAAAAAATGCGGGTTAAAGACAATTATTTCGTATTAAATTAATGACCAACAATCACTTGACACTTCAATATTATGAATTTTTTTTGACACTCTTTTTAAAAAAATCTAAAATTTTACTGTTATTTTTAATAGAGTGTGTACACTTCACTTTTTTTTTATATTATTCTTTTTTTGTGAAACTTAAAATGAAAATTTTAATTTAAGTTGTACCAAGAAATTGTGCGTTGAAATATTTTTGTACGTTTACACATATAATTTATTTCCGAATTTTATTACGAAAATGTTTTTTTTTTATTACTGCAATAAATTTAGGGTGAGAATTGAACAAATTTCTTCCGTCTCAGTTCCTTTTATTATATTTTTGATTTTAAAAATCTCAACAATATTAAAATTAATCTCAACGATTTGTTGTTTTTTTGACCAAATCCAAATCCAAATCCAAAATTTTAATTTTATTTTTTTTTTTTTTTTTTTAAATAAAACTGATAATGATGATGATTTTTAATCCGTTTCGAATTGTTTTTATTATTAAATTAATAAAAAAAAATTAATTCTTATAAAAATATTCAATTTATTTCAAAAAAATAATGTTATTATGCGGGTTTTTATATTCCAAAATTATTTATTATTTATTTTGTCACTTTAATAACTAATAAAATTTCGAATACATTTTTTTTTTATTTTTTAATATTATTTTCTTTTGTTTTTTATTTTTCAAAATTAAAATTCAAAAAAAAAAAAAATTATTTTCAAAAATCACTTCAATTTAAATTACGCTGCATTACGCTGCATTTATATGACTTTACCGTTTGCGTTTCAACGCATAACTAAAGTTAATGATCAAAAAAAAAAAAACAAATTGAAAAATTTGTTTTCCAAATTTTTTTTCGTTTTTCGTTTTTCTTTTTATTTTATTATTATTATGTTTTTTTTTTTTTAGTATTTTCATTTAGATTTTAGTTTGTTTTCAATTTTCTTCAATATATTTTACAAAAAATAAAAAAAAAAACTACAGAAAAATTCTAACGAAAAGAAAAGACAAAAATATAAAAAATCAAAAAAATCAAAAAATAAAAAAAAAAGCAAACGAATCCTTTTAATTTCGAAAATATGTCACATACCTACATAATTTTTTTTTTTTTGTTCTAAACACATTGCACATGACGAGCAGAGAATATTGAAAAGCAGATATTGACAACTGATTTTTTAAATTGATCAAAATGAATTGAAATTATGATACGACACTGATAACTGATATTTTTTGTTTCACTTTATTATTTTGTCATCTAATCAATATTCGTATCATAATTTACTTTTTTTTTTTTTTGTTTATTTTATAAAATTGCATTATTTAATTAAATCCGATCAATAAACAAATTAAAATGTTTGAAGTACAATTTTTATTTCTCAAGTACAATTTTATTACTCAAGTACAATTTGCAATTACAATTTCTTTCATAAAATTCAATTTATAGTTATTTTTGCAATAATTATACAGTACAATTTCTTAAATACCGAATTGAAATTTCCTATACACGAGTATTTAATAATGATGTGTTCAGTTCGCTATTTGTTTCGTTACTAAATTAATATTAAAGTACAATATTTGTATGTAGAATATAAAACAATATAAAATAAAAATTCAAAAGATAGATAAAAACCTTTCAGAATAAAATGAATGAAAGATAATAAGAAAAATAATAAAAATAAAAACGAAAAATAACAAAAAGAAGAATGATTACTGAATAGTAAATTCGACAAGCAGCAGAATATAATTATAAAGCTTAAAGACTTTTTTATTTTTGTTTATAAACATCAGAAACAAAATAAAAACGGAAATTTTTTGCCGGTTTGTTTTGATTCTTCAATTCAATGTCTCATTTTTGTTTTTTTTTTTTTTTTTGATTTTGTTTTTAATTTCTTCTTTTTCATATTATTTTTCAAATTTTTTTCGAAATTGAAACATAACTGTAATTTTTGATTTTTAAGATTCAAGTTGAATCGCTTGAAAATGAAAATGTTGCGCGCGCATTTTATTTTGTAATTTGTTTGTATTATTTGTATATTAAATATTTTCGAAATTTAATAAAATTGTTGTCAGTGTGTTGAGTATTTGTGTCATGTGCAAGTATATAGTATAGTATAGCGTATTTGTTGAGAAATATAAAATGTTGCTGAAAAAATTTGTTGATAGTAATAATTATTTTGTTGCTAATTATTTATTGTATTTGAATAGAGTATATTATTTTGGATTATAAATAAATAGACAACATTTTGTACAACATATATGTTGCTAATATTTTAAATATTTTAAAAATTGCATTTAGGTAAACATTTTTTTTTTTGAAATTAGTAAATATTCGCATATAATATTGGTGTAATGTATGTTGTTTTCAAGTGGTTAATAATTGTCAACTTTCAAAAATATGAAACAGTTTTTTTAAGTATATGAAAATTTAATAATTTTTATTAAAATAGAACTTTATGAATTGAACAATTATTAGTAAAATTGTTTTTTACATAAATTGTATCTTAACAAAACCTATCAACTCTTTGTGTAAGTTTCTTTGTTTAGGAATCATTTATTTAAAAATAAATAAATTACTAAAATTTTTAATTATATATTTGATAATACTCAATAAAAAAGTTATAAAATATATGTTCTGATTTGATATATTAGATTTTCATACATGGACATATTAATGATGAAAATGTTTGAAAAATTTATTAGATAAATCTATCAAAAAAAATCTAATATGATTGAGTCGAAGTAAATTTATATTATTGGTAAACCAATATAGCATTTTTATCAACACTCTAAAAGCCTTTGTCAAGCTAGAGAACATTATATAGTTTTTGCCTTCCGATAGATTAGGCCTTGTCTATTGCAGCGAGTACTTATTACTTATCAATAATCAAATAGCGAATTATATTTTTTTTTTCAAAAATTTTTGTATCTTTAAAACCGTAATTGATAACAAACCTATAATATGTTTGATAAGTAAAAACTAAAAAAAGTGATTATTTGATTGTTAATTAGTTGTTGATGCAATAGGACGCCGAAATTAGTTGCGAAAATTTTTAAATAACGATATAGAGTTAACCAAACGCTTGTACGAAATTTGTAGAACTCAACTAACCCTTGCAACAACTTTAGCAAAAAAGGGTATTCGCCAAAACATTTCA
Organism: Dolichopus griseipennis; assembly: GCA_963082915.1. Taxonomy (NCBI): domain Eukaryota; kingdom Metazoa; phylum Arthropoda; class Insecta; order Diptera; family Dolichopodidae; genus Dolichopus; species Dolichopus griseipennis. Next base: position 345,806,102 of record OY720441.1, read on the forward strand.
CAAAAACTTTAAATATGAACTTCTCACTGTGGAAGACATCCGATTGCCAAACTTGTTATACATATTCTCAAAAAAACATGGGTACAACTAGGGTCTTGAAATTTATTTTGTTTTAAAAAAGAGATATTTGCGAATTGACATTTGGTTTTTTGAGAAATTTATTAAGTATCGCCTATATACACCAGATCCACGGCGGTAATTAAAAAAAAAACAAATGTTTTGACAACTTATCCGCAAAAATATCATCTGTTGTGTTCCCGAGCCCAAATTTGATTATTTGCTGCATATTTTTATTTAAAAATATTTTAATAAAATTTTACCTTAGGAAGTAAATTGAAAATTGCAATCCAAATTTTGCTTTTGAAAAATGTAATCTTACATCCAATTCATGACTTTTGTCAACATTTCGTGGAACGTTTTCTTTTTACGTGTGGTTTTATAAAATTATCTTGAACGTACAAAAAAAAACTTAAAGAAAATCAAATTTAATAACTTAGGTATACACATTTAAGAAATACAAAAAAATACAATCAAAACCACATTAAAGAATAATTCTTAGAAATAAAACCAAAAAAACGAATAAAAAACAATTTTCTAATCCTTTTAATTTTGATATTTTTTTATATTTTAGTAACAAAAAAAAATATCTTAAAAAAAATAATATTATTAAAAACTTAAGCATGACATAATTTTATTTGGTACGCTCATAAAATTCACAATAATAACAACAATTTATAATATGATCAAAGAGCTTCCACAAAAATAAAAATCAAATTTCAACTCTTTAATTTTAATTTAGTGTTAAAAAATCCCATATAGAGAGAGACTACAAAATTGAAACGAAAGATAATATTGTGTTCGTTAATGGGATAACCTTAAGAAATGATTGGAAGCTTTAGTTATAATAAAATACAATTCATAAGGCAATGATTTTGTTTTTTAAAAAATTCTGATTACCCCTGTAAATATGCAATTTATAAAATTTATTGTAATTATACTGTCACTGTCTGTATAACTAAAATTTTTTTTTAGGATATATATTGAATTTTCAAACTCAAATTGATAACAATCAAAATTAAAGTCAACTTTTTAGCAATACTTGGCAACATATATGTTTGTAATCCTCAAAATCCAAAATTTTTTTCAGTCAAAACTGTGATTATTGAATTTCTATCGAAAATTATGTTTCATAATTTCTAAATTTAAGTCTCTTTGTTAAGAACATAAATATTTTGAAAAATCTTGAGTAGTTTTTACTTTGTTTTACAATACATCCATTATGATGCAACCTCATAATATTTAATCTGTAAATTAAAAAAATTTAATAAATTATGGCAAGGGTAATTACCAAACGCTGTTCATAATTTGTTTTTAAATGATGGATATTCAGTACGACGTTACGTTATTTTAAATATTTTTCAGAAATTTTCCAATTTTCTATTCATAATTTTCCAATTTTACAATAAATTTAATATAAATAAATTTATAATAGAACATACCAATTTTATATCCTCCTTCCTCGAATTTCGAGGTGCAGGCATATACTGGTCAATTTTTAATTCTCTAATCATATTATTCTGAGGCGATTTCTTTTTTTTTAAAAGTCTTTTGAATTCAATCATCTAGAAGGAATATCAAAATACACAAATTATTATTCACTGAGTGACACAGTGGACAGATGACTCATCTTTCGTACCACGGCCCGAATGATAGCCTTCCGACACATAAATATAAATCAAAAATTTATTTGAAATATATTATTAAAATAAAGTAAAAAGCCATACTTAAAAGTTCAAACGAATTCTGATTAACAAAAAGTTGGGTAATTGTCAAAAACTAAGAGTAAAAGTAATCAAGAACAATTATTTGATTTGATTACACTGATTACATTTTAGTTTTATTTCACATATTCAAAAATGTGTTTAAATTTCTTTAATAAAAGATTGTTTCTACCATGTGGTTTAATGACTTGTCATTTCTGCCAATAGTAAGACAGATGGACGCTAAATAATTTTAAGAAAAATTTTCATTATTTCAAACGGTTCAGTTTCAATTAAGGTGCATCAGAACTCCATGTTTGAATGTCATAAAATTAAACTATTATACTTTAAATGAAAAAAAAGAAACTTCTAAAATATTAAAAAAATGAAAAAAAGAAAAAACAAAATAAGGAGAAAACCTCTTAAAAAATTATTATTTAATATTTTACGATATTATTTACGATATCATTTGACATATTATTTTAATTACAAAAAATAAAAAAAAAAACAAAAAAAAAATCCAAAAAAATTCTTTTAAACTTATTGTATTCCATTCCATTCTATGACTGACTCCATTCTGATGAGTTGAATATTATGACTTCGGTTGTTATATATGTGGTGTTAACATCCGTTTTGAAGATTTTAAATTCAATTTAATTATATACATATATATATATATATATATTTTTATCCACGTTCTTCATTTTTTTTTTTGTTTGTTTGTTTCCATTTCGGTACACTCGGAAGTTTTGTGTTTATACCCGTGCATACATATATGAACATCGGGTATATTAAAATTACTCCTCCGTTTATAATGCATCGAAATAGACGAGCTAGATATAGTGTCAAGGGTACGCATCGAATCTGCATCGAAAAGTGAGTCGATCTAGGTATGTGTGTCCGTCCGTCCGTCCGTCCGTCAGCACGATAACTCAAAAACTATAAGAGCTAGAGTTCTGAAACTTTTACAAAGTAATTTTTAGACAATTTGTAGGTTCCCTATTGTTTTTGGTTAAAATCGGACAAGGGCTTCGGGTAGCTGCCAAACAAATTTTTCGAAATTATATGAATATTTTCAAAATTAATAACTAAATAGAAATGAAATATAAAAACAAACAAAATGTAGTTAAATTATTAATCGATTCATGGTGTAGTGGTTAGGGCATGCGATTTGTAGTGAAAATGTCTCGGTTCGAATCCAGGCTAGGGAAAAAATTTTTTTTTTTTTTAAATTCATTTTTTGTTATCTATTTTCTTCTATTTTCTTTTTAATAAAATATATGTATTTATTTTATGTACGAAAAATTTTATTTTATAGAAAATTTGACAGAAAACTCTCATTTATATTAAAAATTATTCATTTTTTTAAATATTTTTATAAAAAAATTCAAAACTGTTATTCAAAACAAACAATTGATACCATAGCAATTATAATTATTTACAAAAAAAAAATTAAGATAAATAAAAACTCGTTGTGTAGTCAAATTATTATTCGTTTCATGATGGAGTGGTTAGAACGTGCGAGTGTTAGTCAAAACGTCTCGGTTCCAGACTGGGGGAAAAATTTTTTTTTTTTAAATTCATCCATTTTTTTAATTCATCTTTTTTTTTTTATTAATTTTTTTTGTAATTAAATATAAAAAAACAAATATTTTGAATTTTCTGTCAAACAGTTCAATTGCAATATATGAAATTCTTAATTATTTAATAAGTGTACGCACGGGTATCTAAAAGTTAACAAGGGCAACTATAATCTTCCTCGTTTTTTTTTTTTAAATTTTAGTTTTTTTTTTTCAAAACTCTAGTACTCGTAGTTTTTTTTTTTGAAATTACATTCTCTTGGTTACTTAATCTATGAGTATAGAGTGTGTCTAAATGAATTATTATACAATTCATATTCGTTGTAATGGTGTGTTCTCTATTCATCATCTCATGATGATTTTTTTTAAAAGAAAAAAAAAATACTTCATAAAAAACAACGAAGGCTGCATTTTACCTTATCCCTTTGGGATGCAATTATCGTGTCTAGTTTGTTTATGTTTGTATGTTTGTGCATTCGAAAGGAACACGATCTTCACATTTAGTATCGTAATTGTACCTTTAGTTATTGTATTTATTATATATATATCTGCTTTTCTTAATTGTTTGGCTTTAATTATATGGAGTGATGAAAATTGTACTGAAATAAATTTTATACAAAAAGTAGACATTTCTAAATAGAAATAATGGTTTTAAGACATGAGATATTGTAAAGATTTTTTTAAACTTCAGTTTTTCATAGCAAGGTGTATTTAGTCTATTTTAAAATTTTGATCTTTTTAGTATTACGAACACCACAGTCCATAAAGAATATGCTAAACAAATGTAAGTATAGGGTGGTGCAAAATTAATGTTATGATTTGATTAGTGAATAAATTTTTTGTTATTGTATTATTTTTTTGCGTGTTTTCAGAATTAACTTTGAGAAATTTGGAAAATTTATGATTCAAAGATTCAGAACAGAACAAAGAATTTAAAATGTACAATTTTATTTTAAAAATCAGCATTCGATTATTCAAACACAAAGAAGTTATGTAAAATACTCTGAAAAAAGCACGTCAATTCGAACCACAGAGTGTGCACCATTTGAAAGATATTATCTTCAACACGTCATAATGTGAACACATTTTCAAACTGTAATTTAAATTTTATTAAATGCCGATGTTAAATAAAATCATAAAGAAAAAAGTTATTTATTAAATAAACCATAAAGTTATTTAAAGAGCCACTCTTTATAATCCCAGTAACAAAACTTGCATTAAAAGAATCTTCGAACTTGAAATGCCTAGAATGATCTTCAAGGATGAAAAAAATGAATGCGTAATATCATTAACACCGAAGACGCAATTATTGAATGCATGGTTTTTGTTAGAATGAAGAAAAATACTACGAACACTTTAAGAACAAAATTTTGAACAAAATTAATAAATCAAATTTCTTTTTCCGAATAATAAAGATCATTAAGAAAACCATTACTGAATAGGTTTTTGATGGCAAATTGATCTGCATTAATGAGGTACAGAACTGGACATGCGAAGGAGAGAGAGAATTCAAATAGGCATAAGGAAACTATTATTCCAGCAATTTTAAGGGAAAGCATGCAATAATAAGGACGATATTTTACCGATCCCTGAATAAATTTTCTTAAGTTTTTTAAACTTAACAGTTGGGAAAGAAATCACTGCATTTATTTCCAAGACGTAAAACTGTAGGTTATTTGAAGAACGGATTCACAATACCAATAGCTCGGAAATTGTTCAAAAGGGCAGCATATCATACTCGATCGAAAACTTTTTGAAATATCAAGAGCTACCATCTCAGATTTACCAGAAGAAGTTGGGATTTACCAGATTTATCAGTTTAATTTTTGACCAAAACCAATTAGTACTAAGAATTACAATAGACTACAATGTGCATATGTATAGATAAATGAGGAAGAAGTTGGGTGGTAAGAGTGAGATAATATAATTTTCAAGTATTGCGGGAAGAACATTGTATTTAAAAACCATTGCAGCAATTTCATTTCAGGACCAATGGACATTTTTAACATTCAGATTCTCAAAATACTTTCACTACAATACGTAGTAGTTTCTAAAGCGTACCCTACGAAAACTAAATTACTGTATAATATGATATATAAAATTTTCCATACCTATTTTGTCTTTTACTTTTTTTATAATAGGGAAAAGATAAGCAGCTGTACCTTATGTGAAGCTTAAAGAACTTTCAATCACAGCATTGCTTCATCAGTTTTACAAAAAACCCTTTGTCTTGAGGTTTTTATTCCAAATACAGTACACTCTAGTAGTCAAGTAACGTGAGGAACAAGTACTTTGTTGTTCATTATAATCAAGTCTTGGATCCCAGATTAAATATATAAAACAATTGTTATTTATTTTTAATTTTTTAACAATGTACTCGTATTTTACTTCTTATTTTTTATTTTTATTATTCAATCATTTTCAACTTTTCAACATTAATTTTATTAAAGAAAAATAATAAATAAAAAAAAAAAAAAAAAAATTATTTATAGCATTTCTGTCTTCCTGTATAGATATTAACTTCGACGTAACGCACTCCAATATATATTAATATATGTATAGTATAAGTATCATTTTTATTTCAAATATATATATATATATATACTTTACTATATATACTACCAATACCCTATTAATATAATATTATAAAAATTATCTTATCTTAGAAGATGTCTAGAATTCTGTTTCAATATTTTTTTTTGAAAAACAGCAGACATTTTTTAAGAACAACCCACAATACATCAAGATCATATTTAAAAAAATAAAAGCAACTGAATAGCAACAAGAGCAACAAATTATTACATACTTGTTACATATATTGGAAACATTATATTCATGATATGTTGCCTTAACAATAAAAGAATAAAAAAAAAAATAAGAACATGTTTTCATGATGAACTTCCTTAGAGCCTTCATTTGTAATAACTTTTATGTAAAACAAGATATGTGAATGGAAATATATATATATATATATAGATATAGGAAGAGGGCGTGAGGCCAAAAACGTTACAAAAATGAAAATGAAATTAAAAAAAAAATTAAAGAAAATTGAAAACATAAAAAACAGAAACAAAAACTGAAATTAATATAAAGAAATAAAATAATACAATTTAAATGTGAGGGAAGATCAATTTCACTTGCTAAACTTTACTAACCTAAACGATAATATGAATTCTAAGTATAAATTTTGTGTTTTTCACTTTTTTTCATTTTTCTTGTTTTTGGTGAAAAATTTTCATTTTCAAGAATGGAAAGTGAAAAATTCTGTAATAAAAGAATTTATATATACAATTCTTTAATATTTAATGGGTTGCCAACTATTATAAAATTTTGGCTTGAATTTGGCATTGAATTGGAATATAGTAAAACATTTCAGGAATTCATATGGTTGGAAACTCTAATAGATTTACTTTAGAACACCTACTGTAGTAAAAGTCTGAAATCTGAATAATAGTCTAAAAAGTCCTTTGGTCTTAGTGGAATTTTTGCAATTGTTCTTAAACGTATTTCGGTTATTTTCAAAAGAAGAAATTCAAGTAAACAAAATACTGATGAGATATTTTGATTGCAGAGGTATTTTACATGATCGTCAATATTAAAATCATCAGGTGATCTTCTGACCTACCTCATCGAAAAACACAAGTATTGACTCATTTGGTAAATCTGACGTTGCAGCTCTTGATATCTCAAATAGTTTTGACCGAGTATGATATGCTGTCTTTTTGAAACTTTTCCGAACTATAGGTATTGTGAACCCGTTCTCCAAATGCACTACAAATTTTACGTTTTAGAAAAAAATGTTCTAATTTCTTTCCAAACTCTTTTTTCGATTTTAACGACAACTAACTGTATTCTTTCGTAGATTCCGTGTACAGTTTTGTCCACGACATCAATCTAATAGAGAAAGGTTAGTTAATTTATCATAATTTAGCCAAAATAGCTGATTTGGGTAAAACTAACAGAATTAAGTTCAATATTTCTCAATTGAATTCAAAACTGCTTGTTTTCTTGTAAAATATATAAGTTTAACGCAATTTTTTTAATCGAAGAAGAAAATATAGATCGATTAGATTAGAATGTCTAAATAATTTAAAAAATGCTGTGAAAGGAACACAGTTTTGATATTTTTCTCCCGTTGTCAAATATATTTATTCCAACGAATCTTCTTTAATATATACAAAGCTTGTATTCGACCTAAGATGGGGTACAACTCTCATATACTTCACCTATATACGATATATAGGCGAACTTTCTAAAAAGTAAACTTTTTTTCCACGTAACATTCGTCGAATACAATTGTTGTGAGACTTCCTGCTTCAAGATAATGTGCTTCCTTCTATCAATAATTTCAATTTCTGCAATTTGCAAAAAAATCAAAATAAATCTTTGTAGATTAATTTCTAACCAGCCCCTCAATTCCTTCCTCTTTAATATCTTATTTTCCTCCTCCAGCAAACTAAACCTACGTATGTATAATGGAACCAGTTCCTCGTGTTTAATTACGGGTAAAAAAAATATGAATGAATTTCTTGATACTGTTACTCGCTTTCTGCTTGTGCGACATCTACATTTATCCTAAATTCATTTTTGATGACGTTTCAAAGCGATGACAAAGATTTTCAATTCTACATAATCTGGCAATCCTAAATTGATAATACTTTGTATAATTAGGATCAAATGATGAAAAAACAAGACATTATGAGAAAGAATAAAAGAAAAGAAAAGTTGTTTTTTTTTCATTCTTTTCTTTTGCTTTTATCACATTCTAGAAAGTGTGTATTTAACCTATGACCGGAAAATAAGAAATAAATTCCCCCACGCTTTCATTTTCAATATGGGAACTGAATGTTTAAGGTAAATTTTTTTTTTAAAAAACAGGAAACATCATATCTAATTGAAGCTAGACAAGAATATAATATAGTTAAGACTATGGGGAATAATTAAAAAAATCAAACAATCAATAATGCATAATGATCTCGCAGAGAAATTTAAAAGAAAAAATAATGAGAACCTGACATTCTTAATGAAATTTTGTTTTTTGAAGACTTTATATGAATTTTAATTTTTTCCCGTCCTATTGAATAGTTGTGATTTGCAATTCATAGGAGATTTCGTTCTTCGATTCCTTCTTGATTTTTATTAACTTTAATTTTTATTTATTAGAAAATAATGAAATCTAAATGAAAAAGAAATAATTTAAGACCACCTTAAATTTATATTGAAAGTGAATCTATTAGATACAATATTATTTTACATATTCAAATAATTTGTAAATAGTTTTGTTCTAATGATATGCATTATTGGATGTGAAATATTGTTGTTTAATTTAATTAAAATGAAATCTATTAGTTGATATTTAAGTCGTGTGGTTCATATTATTAAAATTATCAGGGGTATTCTCACACTTTTAGAAGATAATGAAAAAAAATAAAAATACAAATAAAATAAACAAAAAGTAATGTAATTAGGTATATAGGCGATATAGGTAATTGTTTAATTTTGTCTGGGAAATTAATTCAAAAAGTCATGGAATATTTTGAATTTTAAGATGATTTAGGGTAGACATAGACACAAAGGTATGAATGGGATGAGTATCAAAAAATAAATCGATTTGGCTATATCCGCAAGATAACTCAAAAATTAAAGGAACTAAGATTCTGAAATTTTCATAATTTCATTTTTAATGCAAGAGCGATCATCGCTATTGAAATCCACTAAGTTTTCTTAGCGGATTCGAGCAGCTGCCATACACCATTGTTTTTTTATATAAGCATTACTCTATACTTAATAAAGCTGGTTATTTGAAATTTTGTCAAATATAGTTTTGTTTTATGACCAAAGTTTTCAAAAAATTTGTCTAATCTAGTATAGCGGGTTCGAGTAGCTGTGATAGAACTTCTTTAGACATTAAAAAGCCGGACGGGATGCTTTCTAATTTCATATATAGGGTTTTGATGTTAATATCTTGAATTGATTAGCTTTTGAGGAAAACCAGATAACTCTCAGAGGGACTGGCTAATTTTTAGTTTTTTTTGCGAATATTTCTTTAACCGAGAACAGTATAACAAAACTTATTACATAAAGTTGTTACAGAAATAAAGACCTACAATTTTGCCATATTAAGTTTTTTGATTATTTTAATTTTTAGTCAGATTATAAATTTTAACACGAAATTATTTTTCTAAATTTTAACGCAAAAATAATTTTTAATTATCACTAATTATTTTTTAACTGCGCTAATTCAATTACTTAAAAAATATTTAAATAATGTTGTTAATCAGATGCCTATGTATTTTGTAAATATTATGTATCAGTTTTAAAATTTGTTGCTGTATTTCAGTGCATTTGTATGTTATAAGCTTCCTATGCCTTTTTCTTTTTCGTCAACTAATTTTAATGTTAAAAATTACAGGGTGGTCAAAATTACAATTATGGTCAGCATGAAAAATTGTGTAGTTTTGGAAATGAACTTTTTTAAAAACGATTAGTATTTTTTATTACTAATGTTTGACTTGCAATTATTTGTTAATTTTTGTAACTAAGTTTGTTTGTGAATTATACTTTAACACGAGTTTTCAAAAAATTTAAACAGATGCACGGTTACACATTTTACGCAATTCAATTGACCTTCAGCATCAACAATAAACCACCTGGTTGCAATTTTCGACAACTCGGTACAGTAAGACACCTTCAATGTACCGAAAGATCACGTACGGTCCACACGGAAGAAAATATCCAACGTGTTGTGGATAGTGTACAGGCAGTCCAGAAACATTAACAAGAAGACGTTCCGCACAACTGAGGGTTTTGGCTACATTGCACATGCTCCCGTATAGGGTTTAGCTTGTGCAAGAATTGAAGCCAATAGACTACCAACAGTGGTTTGATTACTGCATTTCATTCCGACAAAAAGCAGAAGAAAATCGCGATTTCATTAACAATTCGATAATGAGCGATGAAGCCCATTTCCAATTGAATGGTTTCGTAAACAAGCAAAATAACAATGGCTCAAGGAACACAATGGTTCTGTTACGGGACCTCTTTGGCGAACGCATTATTTCGCGCAGAAGCGATTTCAATTGGCTCCCACGTTCACCGAATTTAACAGCGCTAGATTGTTTTTTTGTGGTTATTTGAAAAAAAGTGTATACGTAAACAAACCAGCGACCATATCAGAGCTAAAACAAAACATTCGCATTGAAATTCAAGCCATAACACCGGAAATTTGAAATCGCTTTTGCTCACCGGAAAACTCGACAAAACCGTTTTTTAAGCATTCCCCAAATTCAAAGAAGTTTAAAGTAATTTACTTACAAAATTTTTTTTTTTTTGACGAATTACTGCTGAAGAGTAAAGTAATGAAAAAATCTGTAAAAAGCTGCTGTGCCGCAATGGGTTAACGGAACTCAACAAACCTGTTTCTGAAACTTTGACCAAGCAATATTTCGCAAAATTGGACGTAATATCCTTCCCAAATTTTTGGGCGGCAAGGTTAACAAATTCCAACTCTGTTAATAGAGTGAACTCCATTCTCAAAGAGGAACACATATACAAAGTTTGAAGGTAATCGGTTAAGCCATTTCTAATTTATAGCAAAGTAATGAAAAAACCTATAAAAAGCTGTTGGGCCGCAACGGGTTAACGGAACTCCACAAATATTTTTTTGAGGCTTTCTTTTTAACCAAAGCAGTACTACGAAAAATTGGCCGAAACTTGCTTTTTTGCAATTTGCACGCTCCCGGGCAACGCCGGGTAAATCTGCTAGTGTATTAGATTTAATCATATTAGAATTTTAAAATTAATAAAATTAATTTAAGATTATCAAGGCATTCTCGTACACAGAAACGAGTATAAAATATATCAACTTGCGGCTTTATATTTTCCAAATGAGAAGTTTAATATTTGCCCTAATTAAACGCTCGAAATTGATTTATTGAGGAAAAAAATCATCAAATTTATTATAAAATTAATTTTAACTGGGTCTTATTTTGGTTTTATTTTAAATCAAATTGTATTGATAACAAATATAATAAAAATGATCCGAAATGCCTATAATCTGAAAACAGTGTACATATTTAGTTATGTTAATTATGTAATGACATGTTAATACGCGTATTCTAAGTTCTTTGATACTTGATACGTCAATTTTGGCACAGATAATTCTAATCAATAGTAGGCTGTTAGCCATGTATATGTCCTACTTCTAGCTATTTACACCTCTCAGATTTCATAATACAAATTTAAATATAAATTTAATTCAATTCAACTTAACTTTTAAATTTTAATTTTAAAAACCTTGTATTAATTTTATATTAGGTGCAGCTTTAATGCTGATTCAAATTTAAACATTAAATTAAATCATTTTAATTTTAATATTCAATAACCTTTAATTTACAATTCTTCATTTATAAATGCAATATATATATAGATTATTATATAAAGTTGAAGTATGAAACACTTATCTTTAGTCGATTTACACATTAGATTCATGCTATATTCAAATTAGAATTCAGATAATATATGAATGATTCTCGTATCATATTATTTGTAAGTGTCATTTCTTTAAATTTCATGTTTATAAATGTAAATATGAAGATGCGATGCGATATTATATGGATTCATTTAAATGATAACATAAATTGCTAATATCAGTAAAGTGGCACCATGCTGTGCTCATGATTTAAAAAATTACCTCTACTTAAATTAAAACAAAAAAAACGAAAAACTAAACAAGATGAGATTAATTTTATTCTTAAACTTCTTCTATGCAAACAATTTTGATCAGTAAATCAGATCTTGTTTAACTGTTGGTTAATGTATTGGATGTAAATGCAACCATCGGAATACGGAATTATAAAAAATTTATTATGTGAAAAAGACTGTTCTTTTCTCTATTAGAAAATTCGCACATTGCAAAATCAACACAATCACTGCAATAAAATGACTAACAGAGTCATAGAAGAATCAATTATATGTTCTTTTTGCTTCATTTCATAAATAAATATACAGTATTTTATTACATTAATGATTGGAGCTAGACAAAATACCAGCGGACGTATCAATTTAATTGGAAAATTGTACATCAATGTATTTATAGTTAAATTTTCTAAAGGATTTTCGGTTATTATTCGCAAGGGGCTTTCGCCCATTTTAACAGTAACGCGTTCACTGGATCCAAGTATCTATTAGGTGTTCAATTTAGTCCATTATATAAAAGTTGTGGCGAACGGAATGTTAAAAACACATCTTACATGTAAATGTGCAGCCAGCACTTGTTCTAGAAGAATAACTCTTGGTAGTCATGAATTTACCGATCCAAGCCATCCTTAACAGCATGCAAAATAAATCTAGAATAAAGCTGAAATAGTCCAACATAAGAATTATGGTCACGGAAGTCGCAACGAAAGTTTAGTTCTTCCCTCTCTGCGGTTCGATTTATTGATCTAAAGTTTTGTCCATATATCTAGCTGATAATTAAAACCACGTCAGTAAAGAGTTTTTAAATTTTATGTATATGCTGCATCTTGACTATCGACTGGACTATAACAATAAATTGTTTGTTCGTTAAGTTGTTTCAACCAAACGATAATTAGAACAACTCGATATCGTTTGACAAGAATTTTACCCGTTAATTCGTGGAGGACAATTTTTTTTCATTATGGAGGATATGTTGCATCTCTATAAAAGTCTAATAACTAAAGCTTAGTATAAATTAAAGCTTAATATAGTTCAAATGTAAATTTCTGTTGCATATTTATTATTAATAGAGATGCCAGATGCCGAATTATGGGAAACAGTTTTTTTTCTTTTCTCACATTAACTTTTAAAGAAATTAAAGAACTTATACCTCCACGCAAAATTTTCCAACGAGAAACAAGGAGGGCAACAGATGCTCATCCCTACACAGTTGAGCTAACCGGATGGCGCTTCACGGCTTATCATATTCGTTAGTCATGCGATCATCATGTTTATCGAACCATATTCCACCAAATGTTTTCCGCAAAGTTGATAATGTATTATGTACGATTTAGCCCAATTTAAGAAGAACGTTGACATCTTTTCTTAATATTCCATCCAATTTATCTTATCCCTCATAATCCGAAAATTCCAAAATCCTTTCATGTTCCCATCCCTGTAACCAAATTGTGAATTGTATCAAAAGTTTCCTCCTGAACTTTGATTCAATAAGTATGTTAAAGTTGCAGACTATTCAAAGGAACGGCACACCTTTTCACTGGGTGTCATTCGATCGTTCCATTCACTCGTAAAAAAAAAACTAATATTTCGGCTTCTGATTTAAACTAATAGAACAGAAGCATTATTGTGGCTTTGTCGGTATTATTTTAAACATTCGGATGTTTTGATTTAAATTTAGTAATCTCTAGATCTATGAAACTTTTGCGGATCATTATATTTTATCTCATTTTGTCATATGCTTTCTTTCTTAGGAAACTGATCGTGATGAATTAATATTAAACAGAAAAAAAAAAGTATAAATTATTTTATTTTTTTTTGCAATAGTAACTAATTTGTTACACTGTAGGCAATTAATTTGCTGAAGAATTGCGTGTTTTGAATTGCGTTCAGCAGAAACAAAAAAAACGAAAAAAATGTAATAAATTGCAAAATATCTTTTCTAAAATTTTTTTGATCTAAACATTTAAGAAAGATGATTGGCCATAAAACGCGATGGACATTGAATTAAATATCAACAATATTTTCATTTTTTATTTCATTGAAGACATTTCGAACCCTTCGGGAGGGAATAATAGTCGTCTTTAATGATGATTATAGTTAATATGTTTTCATATTTTGTTATTTTGCGCAATTTTTTTTGTTATTCCAATGTTTCGATTAATATGTTTTAATTCTGCGGGTTTTTTTTAGAAAAAATTGATGATAGGCAAGTTTTTTTTTGGTGTTTGTATATGTTTTAATGTTAAATTAATTAGAAAAAAAAAAAATTATTTCGGAAATAACAAATAAATTATGGAAGTTATAAAGTTATGTAAGAGTGAAATTCATTTTACTATACTCGATAGTAATTATAAATCACGTTTCGTGCGAAAATTTAACATTGATCATTTTTGCGAATTTTTTTTTAAGACTTGTCAATGACTTGTAAATAATTATTAGTTGGGATTTTTATGTTTTTTTGCAAGAAAATATGTTGTTTTTTTATTGATCTTCAAAGGTTATCGATTGTTTTTAAAGATGAGCCTTGAAATGTTTTTTTGTAATATGGGGATTTTTAAGATATTTTGTACTAATGAAAGTTTGAACAAAGAAACTACAACGTGGTATTTTTGAGTTGCTTTTATGTTTAACAAAGTGAAAATGAAGCTTTTTCCGTTTTATTAAATCTTAAAGAAATTTTACAATATTTTTAAAAGTCTAAGAAAATTATTTTAATCAATTAAGATGGATCCCCATGGTAGTCGAAGGTGAGGTTGATTAAACAACACCTGGCGTCGAGGAACAACTTCTGGCGTCAAACAACAACGGCAGTTTTATCAAGAATTGCACAAACTTTATTTATGAAATTTATTTATGAAATTAAGATAATTGAGCAGAACCGAGATCTATGGGTTAGGTAAAAAGTTAAAATCCTATGCTCCCACGGGAAGTAAGAAGGGGGGAAAAATTAATCTGGGTTTAAAACGTGTCAGAATAAAGATCAGACGATTAAATATTCTTGAAAAACAATTATTAGTTGTGCAAGGCCTTCTGATACTCAAAATCATTTGTATCGGAGTTTTTAATGAGAATTTCTTCATATAACAGGGATTATTAATGAAAATCAGTGTTTCAGTATGGTAAATTATTTGCTAATTGTTTGAAATCATTAAAAAAAAAATTGTTTTATATTGAGTAATAAGTAGTAAATTGGTAATCTAACAGATTTTATATTAATAAACTTAGATAATTAAGTGCAATAAAGCAAAATATGTTGATACAAATGATGGTTTGAAAGAAATAGTGCGAATTAATATTAAAATCTTTTTTACTGCAAATAATTTTAGAATTATCGGATATAGAAATTGAAGAAGTTCTTAAGTCGTCGTCTTTTTTTGATCATTTCCATCGGTTTGATCATTTCCAAGTTTTTTGTTTTTCTACGATAATTATATCCGACTAATTATATAACAATGTAAAAAATTATTATATACAATATAAAAGAACTGGGAATCAAAATTTTGGTCTTACACAAAACCACGCCATTTGACTCTATTTTAGGCTGTTAATTTGACTTTGGCCAAGCTTTTGCTACTTTTCGTATTTTTTTTTCTATTTTTCTTTTTTAAGTGTTTATGGATCTGCTCATTTGTCTTTTTTCCCAATTCCCGGGGTTCCAATCTAATGCTTGCTTGGCAATAAAGTCTCTTATTAGTAAGTATCCTATCCAACTGTATTTTTTTTTTTCTGATTCGTATCTAGTAGGTTAATGTGTTGCGTTATTTTCCGTGGCCAGAAGATTTCCGATGTAGTTTTCCGACTATATTTGTTACTGAAAACCTGCAAACTCTTTTATATGACGATCGTTCATAAGCCAGGTTTCACTACCATGTATAGGAGAATTGATTTCAAGAAGAAGTTGAATAAGTTGATTTTCGTTGTCCTGGCTATTTCTGTAGATCTCCATGTTTTTAGTATAGTCTGCAGAAAGCTGTTTTTGCCAGGTTTAGTCTATTTGTTATGTCGTCGTTTATATCTCTATTTTTTGTTATTATGGTCTCCCATTAATTGAAGTTTTCCATTATCTTCTACTGCTGAGTCTTTAATGGCAATTCTTTTTGTGCTGGATGTAATTTTTTCATCACTAAAGTTGTGCTAATATTTATTTGGAGCCTCACTTCTGTTGGAAAATTCTTGAGTCTTTTGATTTTTTCTTCTTGATTACATTTTCTTGTTGTATTCATGACCTTCGTTACTAGTTCTAATCTGCTTTATATTTAGAGACACTACAATAAAAAAAATTTAAAAAGATTATTTGAAATTTTAAAGATTATTAATATAAAACTCGGTTTTATCCATATTTAGGACAAAATCTTTCATAAATCTTATTTACAGTAGTTTCATATACTACATTAAGTAAGGCATCACGATTTTCCTTCCTTTTTCAAAATTAAATGGAAAAACTTACTTGATTTTCATTATGATCTTCAACTGATCTTAAACTTTTGGTATAGTAAGGAACATACCTACATTTAAAAACAAATATTCTATTGACCTTAAATTCAGATTTATATGAAAATAGTTAAAATTTATCACGATAAACGAAAAATGTTTAACTTAAAAATTCTACTATTAGACACGATTTATTCAAAAACCAGGAACTAAACAGGAGAATAAATTATGTTTATAAAGATGCTTAAGATCTTTTGATCGCATGTAAGAATTTGGGACACTCAGAATATTGACTTGAAAATATATAAATTCAAATGAAAAACACTCCTTGGTCGTTAGTTATATTTTATGAGATTATTAAAATTTCCAGTTAACATTAATTATTTATTTTATTTACTTTTTGTATAGATCTTTTTTGAAAGTTGTTAGATTGCAATTGAAATGTCAATAGCGTTGGCGGCAGTTTTATATATTGTATACATAGTATTATTTTAAATTCAATTATTTCTTTTTTTTTACATTAGTGATAAATCTTTTGACTTTCTTAAATCTTAACTATTAAATTTTATTAACATAAATAAAAGAAACAAAAAAATTTAAATATTTAAAAATGCATTAAGATCAGGTTTTGATCGCAGTTAAAAAAAAAATGCTAAAACTAGCAGAAATGCACAGTTTTTGCATTTAAAAAATATTGTTTCTGGTACTGAAGCTACCGTACCATTTCTTGGTTTTTCAATTTTCGTAGTTTCTCAATATAATTTATACTTTGTAAAATTAACATTAAGATTTAAAAACAAAAACTTATCTAAAATTATCATCAGATGATAAAATTGTGCAATCATATATTATGTAAAATCATGAAAATGTGCAAATTAAATGCTGTAAGCATTGTAGGATGCTTTATTAAAATTTTTGTTTTATCTTTATGAGATTTTTCAAAAGATGTCTCGTGATTTATTAGAATGCTACTGGTTAAATGTTGTTTTGATTAAATTTATAAAATCGTAGTTTAAAATTTATACAACTCTTGTATTTGAAAAGGTTTTGACTGGTGGCTTGATATAGGCCCTGCGATATAAAGCTCCCGAGGTGTTATTTTCCATTTTATGAGAAATAACGGCCTGGGTTTTATTCTAATAGTATTTGATAAAAAAAGCTTCGAAAAAAATGGGAAATAAAGTCCAGGGTATTATTTTTAATTTTTTTAGATATCAGGTGCCTTTTGAAATTTTACTTTAAAATAAAATTTTTTTTTTTTTTTTTCCTAAGGGAGAAAAAAACCTTCAAAAGGCACCTGATAATCTAATCCCCCAGGTAGTGTGAGATTTTTACTACACTAAAACAACCTCCCCCGTAGCCAAAATAATGGGATAAGCACCCTAGCTGCTTGCGCAATATTATGGCTGAAAAGTTACTACTAGTCATAAATATAAATGACTTTTAAGGGTTGAATGGGCAACCCATGAGGTATAAGTTGACTTTCTTCTTGAATTTTTGCGGTTTAAATTAATTGGGAAACACATATGGGGGTAATGTGTTCCACAATTTGGAGGTGCGACTCAGAAAAGAGTTCCTAAATTTCAGAGTTCTTGTTCTGAAAAACTCAACTGTATATGGATGTGATTGAGCTGCTAACCGTGTGTTACGGCGGTAGGGTTTGATTTTAGGCATCATGTTTTTGATTTCTTTTGAAGTATTGAAATGAAAAATAGTAGTATAAGGCCTACGTTATACTTTGACATCTTATGTCTTTATTTCTTTATATTATTAACTTATTAAAAATTTGTTGGAGTGACCCTTGAAAAGCTAGAATTTCGTTTATACACAATTTTAGGCAATCAATTGAATATATAATGAAAACATATGTTATTAAGTTTTGCTTCAAATAAGTAAGTAATGATGTCATTGGTTCTGTCAAATTAAAGCCTCCCTTCAAAAAACTCCATTACAATACAAAGGTGGCTTCAAGTAGTTACAAAGAGATTTAAAAAGGGCGATGAACACTCCAATTTCGTTCCAACTTTCCCTACAACTTACCTTAGCATTCAGCTTTCATTCAAATTCGCTCCCCCTTATTTAAACCTACAATAACTTTGAATAAAGGAATCCTTCTCTAAAGTTTAAGTATCCTGTAAAAAGATTGAAAACAAGGAGTTTACCATAGGGTTTATTAATAAGCTTTTAAATATACTGACGTACTACATATATAGGGACACCTAATAAAACGTCAATACTTTAGTTTACTCTGTTTTTTATTCAATATATATGTTAATAACCTTCTTATTATTTCTTGAAACACTACTAATTATTCATGGAATTTCAATTTCAAAATTTTATTTCTAAATTATAAAGGTATTAAGGTCATATACAACATAATTCAACAGTTTAATGGTTTTTTTTTCCCTCTTCATTATAAATTTACAAATTAATTTACAACTTAATTTTTATTATATATTCACACCCATATTAGTATACAAATAAAACTTAATATATTGGCTCTACCAGATTGACTCTTATTATACACTTTAAACACATTAAACCACCAAATAAAAATTTTTTAAGTGTGATTTTAATGATCTATTCAATAAGCAAAGTAACAAGTCATATATAACGTTAATATTATTGTTAAATGGTCGTTAATGCCAATTTTTCTTCAATTACATGTTAGTTATTGAAATTACAATAAAATGGTACTGCATCAATAATATACCATTCATTATCCCACAGTTTAACTGTAGTTAAGAATTCAGACTTAAGATAAGTAAAAAAACTTAAATCAGTTTTGGTTTTTTGTGTTTTTTTTTATTATTGTAGAACACGTTCATCTGAATACGAGTACAATTACCAAGTACCAAACAACATTTTGATTTATGACTTAAGATCCAGTAAGTTACAATGAATAAAATTTGCAATTGTTAAAGAACACGATTAACGTGTTGTGAGCCAAAGCAAAAAAAAAGCTCATTATAAAATTGACTTTTTATTGCTCATATTGGCAAAATTTTAAACTCAAATCAATATTCGATGCCATTTAAATGTTTTTTGAAATAATTTGGCTTTTGATTTTAGAATATAAAATTAAGTGAACAATTACTGATCGCATAAAAAACAGTGTAATTATTATTTTTATTATACTGTGTGATTATTAATTTGTATATATATATATATATGTTTTAATTTTATTTAAATACTGGAAAATTAGAAGCAGCTTATGTGAATTAACAAATAAAATGACTATACTATGATTGATGACATTTTTAATACACAACAAAGTTTTTAAAATTGAGTGATAATAGTTTTTTGACGCCGTAAAATAACCCCCTACGAATTAAAACTTTTGGGGTGCTATTTCTCATTGAGAAGTAGATTTTATTTCTACTTGGTAGCAGGGTGTTATCTCACATTGAATAAGAAATAACTGTTTGGGGTGCTATTCCTCTTTCATTTTAGTTTTCGACTTATTAGGGAATCAAGTCCCGGTATACTGGGTCTCAATAATTCGCAAATTAAATTTAAAGAAATATAACACTCCAAAGCTTGTAACACTCAAAAAGTGATGTAATTTTACATTTAATGAAAAATAACACCCCAGAGTCGTATTTCTTATGGCTTTGTGTATATAAAAAGGTTTAAATTAAGAAGAATTTTTGAATTATATTCAAAATCAGGGTATTCTCCTTTTTCGAATTTTTTATATATGTGTATTGGTGAGATTTTTATATAAGAGCGATTTTAAAGTTGAATTTAAAATTTCGGAAAATGGAAATACCCTCTATACCCTGTTCTTAAATCTAACTCCAAGAATCCATTGAAATATCAACAATGTATCAGAATTAACACCTGGAGCTTTATCAAAAGTTCGAAGACAAGAACCGAAATTTAAATTGAAAGCGAAATTACACTGTGATGCTTTGTTTTTCATAGTTTGCATTTTAATTAATAACAACTCGGGGGCTTTATTTTCCACGGGATTTTCTTTCACGGAGACGTTTTTTTTGCAGAACTAGTAATAAGATCTGTGCAATAGAGATGTAAGTTTCTAATTACCTAGTATCAAGGTAATTAAAATGGTATATTGCTAAGTATGAAATGTAATTTAAAAGAACCAACTAATATAGAATAAGCAGCTTTAGAAGTACATATACAGTACTATAAGATCAGATTAGTTATTTGAATTTATAAATTTATGTTGTGCAACAATTTTAGGACCCATATGTGATTTGATTATTCGTATATATCTTGACTACTGAGTATTTTTCGGTCTTGGAGCTTGGACCAGTGGTTAAAGCTGAACGCTTCTCAGAAGAATAGGAGTTACATTCGATGCTTTCCATATATCCTCGAAAAAAATAAAGGGATAACTAGGAAAATTAGCTGTCATCTTTCAAACCATATATTACATTAGTACTATTTCTTGAAACACTATAAATCATAACATCCATTTAAATTATTGCACTTGATTCACTGGTTATTTGCATAGTTGTTTGTTCAGAGTCAAATTCTAAACATACTGCTGTTGAAAATAGAGTTTTTTGTTTTAGGTAGAAATTATCATGTACTTTAAGGTATAATAAATCTTTTTTAAAGCCAAAGGGATTTTTTTTTTCTTTATTTATTAAAATTATGAAAAATAAAATACACAAAACTCGAAAAGGTAAGAAAAGTTTTACGTATAATAAATTTTAAAAAATTGGCTAATTTTAAGACCTTGACATTAACCGTCTGGCCAAAAAGCTATTTAAAATTTTATTATAAAAAATTTATAATCAATATTCATATATTATAATATACCCTATATAAACATAAATTAAAGACATATTTATTCTTATAAACTTTACAAAAACATTTTCTAAAATTCATAATACCTTTTTTTTTGTATTTAAAATTTTAAAGTAATTTAGAAACTTCACTTGAACTTTAACACGCATAATTATTTTTTATAATATGTTTACATTCATTTTCAATCTTTCGTTAAGTTATTAACCCAATTTTTTTTTTAACAAATACACGTAATTCAAAATAATTTTCAAAAACAAAAGAACAAATTTAGCCTCTCATTTAGAATTAAAAAACAAAATAAAACAAATAAAAAACAATTTGAAAAATCTTAAAAATCTAGAACATGTTAAAATAATTTTCTGTGTTGAGAAGACTTTAAAAATTTATTTTTCGTCATTTTTATGAATTGCACAATAAATCACTTTTGGTTTTCATTGTTTTTTTTGGTTATTTTTTTGTTTTTGATGTTTTTGTTTGATTTTTGTAAAATATTCTAAAAAGCTTTTAATTTTTTAGAATGTTTAAATATCATTTGTGGAATTTTTATCAGAGTTGCATCATCATCCACAATCATTATTTTGTTACAAAAAAAAAAAAAAACATCATTTAATATTATGTATTTAATTTTGGTATGAAACAAAACCATTAAACCATTTAGAAAAGTTCAATTGATCGAAAATTTAAATCTTAAACGATTAATATTTTGAAATTGTCTATATAGATTTTTAGTTTTAAATATGCATACCCCTTACTATAATGGTCATATAATGTCATATGAACTTTTGATAAATATTCAATTCGATTATAAATGACATACAAAATCATAACCCTAACTATAATAGTCATAACCAATCATACGCATAAAATGTCAAACATAAACATTTAATTATTAAAAAGTTATGTATTTTCCTTTTTATTTTTGATTCTGAAATTTATAAATTCTTTTTAAATTTTACTTTTAGTTACATTTAATTTCTTTTCAATTTATTTTGTGTGTATGAATGATATCATATGACATATTGGCTTCGTTTCGTATGCCTATGACTTGATAAATGATTTCTAAATGATAACGGATTATGGTTATGACTAATATAGTTAGTTATATAAAATGTCATAAAATCGTACAAAATCATATGATATCAAATGACTATTATAGTTTAAAGTCTATATTTACGTTATAAAGGCAGTGGCATCAACGAAGACGTAAAAATGGCGTACATCAATTTAAAATATCGTCTTTTTCTTATGTGATTTCTTTATATAATGTAATAAAATACTTTAAAGTAATTGCACATGTCAAACCTCATCACATCACATAACGGTACTGTATACTATATCAAAGGAGCTAATAAAGCTGGGTGTCTGAAATTTTGCCAAAAATAGTTTAGTGTAATGGCTAAAGTTACAACAAAAATTGGTTGGTCTATTGCAGAGGGTTCGAGTAGCTGCCATACAGCTCCATCTTTTATATGAGTATTCAACTAAACTTTAATAAAGCTGTATGTTTGAAATTTTGCCAAAAGTAATTAACCGGATGTTATAATGTATATGTTACGGTCATACGGATATCCCAGAGATTACCCAGTCTACTCTACTACACTTTTCCTCCTTTTCTATATTTTTAATTTCGATTTTAATTTTCATTAAAAATTTTTTAATTTATTTGCTAAACTAAAGAAAAATAATTATTATCAAATATTATCAAGTTTTTCCAAAAACACAAAAAAAAACAGTTTTTATCGATGAAAGAATTCATGTTTTATTTGCCGTCACTTCTGAAGGTAAACAAAAAAATTACACAGAAAAACAAAAACACGGAAAAACTTTCAACTTAACATACATTTTAATCATTCACCTAATGTTGGGTCATATATTGTTGAGAAAATTTTTAATACCATGTAAAGACTCCTGCTTCAGTCGCTTGTCACTGACTCCATTGTATTTGTTTCTATATAAATAAAATGTCAAAGTGTATTTTTTTGGTTTTTTAGTTTTTTTTTTTTTTAGTTTGTGAATTCTTGATTCGATATTTTTGTGTCAATTTATGAGTTGCTTTGCTGTTAAATCGTGTTTTTTTTTCATATAATTTAATTTTGGTGTTAAAAAAACTTTTCGACGAACATGTGGACCGAATAAAATATGTGCAACAAATATAACAACAACAAAAAAATAAAATAATTAAACATTACCAAAAAAAAAAAAAACAAAACACATTATCAGTGCATGTTCTTTGCATTGTTAAAATCTTATTACATTTGGAAATGCATCCGAATTGTAACGTAATAATAAGTTGTCTGTCCTAAGTTAAAGTTTGGAGTCATTTAAGTTTTAAATAATTTGACAAGGAGAGTCAGAGTTTGCAATTGAATGAGTCATTTACAAAATTATATTGAAAGTGTTGGGAATATTTATTAAGTTTAACTTAATAATCGCGACTTTCGACTTATGACATCAGTTGATTGATTAAAAGATTAGAGGTGAAAATAAATAGAAATACTTTTCAACTGTTAAAACAGTATGATTCGGCACAGATTTTTTGTATAAGTGTTATTGGTTCATACCTGTCAAAGGAGACTTAATAGGCATGTGCAGTTTCCTTTTGTGAACTGTATATAAAATTGTTTTTCGGATGAAGAGCCCTGTTCTTTTAATCAACATACTTAAATTCCTTTATCTTTTTCTTTTTCTTTCTTGTTTCAAAAATTGTCAAATGTTGTTACTATGTTGTTAATGGTAATGTTATGTTGTATGGTGTTGTTAAATAATAGTTTACATGAATAAGTGTACATGTAAATACAATATATATATACCTTTTTGGTTCAAAGAAATTATTACATGTAATTGAGGTGCTAAAAGAGTTGAATTTTGAATTTTTTTTTTATTTATGACTCTTCTCGTAGTTTTTTTTTTTTTGAAGGAATGAATAAAGAGTATAAAAGAAAGACAACAAGTATGTAGTAGGAGGATGTTGTGGTTTTATGTATTTTATATATATGTATATGCAATTCCTTTTAATTCAGAGCATAAATTGCATTGTACATACTATAAATAATAACAAACAAAATCCATGATTTATTGACGTTTAAATCAATATCTGGGGTGATTTCACCGTTATTATTAAAACATAAAAATAAAATTTTTTTTTTATATTATTATTACTTTTTTTTTTTTAAATTTACTGCACGTTTAATGATGTAATAAAAATATATACAATTTTTTTTTTTATTTGTTAATATAGTAAAGTTTAAAAAAATGTTTGTTTTTTTTTGAATTGTGTTGTGGGATATGTAACACTGTGTCAAGTTGAAAGTTTTTTGATTGGAAAAATAAAGAGTTGTTTATTATTTTGAAAAAAAAAACAACTTTAAAGAAAAGATTCAAGTTTCTTTTTTAGATTGTTTGCAAATCACTGCACCTATAAATGGCGTTTGCATACTTCTCATATAATATTTTTTTTATTTATTATTTTGATTGTTATGACAATTTGATTAAATGAAGTTTTGACAATTCAAAATATATAAATACCATGCATTCAATGTGTTTATTTTTCTAAATAAATCATTTAATTGATTTCCAAGTTTTGATATACCTACGAACGTAAAGGTGATCGTTGGTCGTTCCCATTGGGAATATACAGGATGACATATATAAGATTTTGCAAAAGCACTATTTTTTGATCTATATGAAGAATTGCTAAGAAGAATTGCGCTAATTTGTGAAGCCTTTAGGCGGATCCAAGTCAAGATGTGAACCTAGAACAACATGAAGAACAATAGTGATATATAAATTAACAAAACATGAAATATTCTGGAATGAAATAATTCAAAAAGCTTTGAGTAACAAGTGATGAAAAAAAATCAAGGGTTTTTAAAAAGCACATTTTCAAAATAATATAGTGTTTCATACTGAGTATTTTATCGTAATATAATGATGAAGCTTCAATATTAACGTTTAATTTAGGAAATATATACGTTGGTGACTAAGTTACTGCTTACCTATAATAACAGTAAATTTTTAAGTCCTAGTAGCCCCTCTATGGGTAAGGTTGCCAAATTTCTCAAGGATATAATGCTCACTACTCCCCTTTCCCCAAACTTTTTTAGGTTCTAGGAATTAAATTGTGAATTCCACCAAAATTTAGAATTTTACTATTTAGGCAAAAATGGTTAAAACTGAGAGACACCTTTTAAATTTAAGAAAAACCTTTAACATATGTTGAAATATAATGTTAGATCTTTAAATTTTGTATATTAAAGAAAAAATATTTCAACAGGTATTCAAGTTACAAGTGTTTAAAAATAGCAAAATTTCAATTTTCGAGCCCTTATAGCTGCAAAACAGGGGACGTGACAAAAAAAATTTGTTAACGGACTTCTACTTATTTCAGAGGATCTAACTACTCTCAAAATTTCAAAATCCTAGCTTGGCCCGTTTAGAAGATATGTGTGGCCAAAAATTTTGCAAATATTGAGTTTAGCATAATGGTAAATTTTAGTACCGTATACACTTTACGGATTTTCCCAAATTTGGGGGGCTGCAGCTTCCTAACAGGTAGGGCTACAGAAAAAAATTTCTTCGAAATTATTTTTTTTGAAATACCTACTCGTGGTTAAAATTTCTTTTCTATATTTTAAACGATGTAAAAGTTTTTGTAAACATACGGACAGACGAACAGACAGACAGACGGACGGACAGAGTGAAACTATATAGGCACATTTTTACAAAATTTTTTGAAAATGTGCTAAAAATGAATGGAGACCTTATACTCCCAAGTAAAATTACAGATTCAATATATCCAGATTTCAGTAACAAATTTCAGGAGCTACCAATTTTTCATTTTTTTTTCCAATTTTTGCTTTTAGGCAGTTCTTATTCTCAACCCAACAAGCAAACATATAATAGAACTATATAAGGCAAACAAATACAGGCAAACTTTTTTTTCTTAGTCTATTCTTTATAACTCACAGTTTAAATTTTTAATTGTGAAAACAGGGCTGACAATCACAGTTGTTAGAGTGCCGATCTTTTATCCGATATGTGCCGGCTCAATTCCCATTTTCGCTGCATTTGGTATTAGGTTCAATGCCATAATCAAAAAATTAATAATTATATATCTTTAATTAAAAAATACATTAATATAACAATATAAACAAATACAAAAAATATTTTTTTTCTAAATAAGGGAATGGTAATAATAAAACGTCATTCCTATAGTATTAAAAGAGGGCATAGTTAAGTTTGCAAGAGAAAAAACATAGTTGTATAATGAAGGTCTATCGCGATACCATTTTAAGGCTTTACTAATAGAAACATTTCATTGATTTCTTTAATATTCCTGGAACTTAGGCTGTTCAACATATCCAAATTTCAGTAACGACTTTCAGTTAAAGATTAAAACTTCTCTAATATAAATAAAAAAAACTGTTTACAACCCTGTACTACATGTTCAATAATTGGAATACATATGATTTAAAGAATCAAAGTGTCTTCCTTCTAAATAATATACCTTTAATAAAAGAATATTATTATTTATAAGATTTAGAATATTAAAAAAAAATATAATTAATAATTTTTCAAAAGAACAGCATGCGATTTTTATCGGCATCGATTACAAATTAATTTTTCATTTATTTTGGTATTTAAATTCTTTAGAATTTGAATTAAAAGATATCATTAGTTTCATATACAAACGTATTGATTTAAATGCACATATGTGTGGAGGAGTTAAATTATTATATAAAGAAATATATATATATATGTATATTTATATCTTTATTTTTAGTATTTAATATTTTGATTGCAAAATGATGCTTTCATGATCATTAACCCCATATTTAATCTGTTTATAAATTTATTTAAATACTTTTTTCAAGTGATACAATATAATCTTTAAAAAAATTTTTTAAATTTTTATTTATGGGACTTTAGGACATAAGTATCTTTAAGATAATTTTTTTTTGGGATTTTCATAAAATGAATTTTTAATTGCATACCATACCATGTAAGTACACCATACCAAAATATGGTTAAAGGTCTTTATGTTCAAATTTGCATTTGAAAGTATTACACAATTTCTTTTAAAATATTATTTAAACTAATCTCATATTACCTATATTGGGATTATTTTGCAAAAGTAAATAAAAAAAAAATTTCTGTTACCTTTACCTTTATTTTATATATATATATATATATAGGTACCATATTTTACCGTTTTATTTTATTTTGTATATGTATATATAATTTCGTTTAAAGTATAAGAACTCTTTAACCAAGAGTTCATGTTATATTTTCATGTTTTACAAGATATATATATATATATATATATGCATATACATATATATGTATGTGTGCATATAAATGAATGTATGTTTATTACAACCAAAATGTGTTAACATAGTTATAACATTAACAGGTAGCAAAAAAATGACAATTTATGTTACCTGTGGATTATTTAATTTATTTATTTTCAAAATAGTTTTATTACATATATACATATATATATATATATATATATATATATATAAATTACAATTGGTATTTATACTGATATTTATTTTTTAATTTTGAAGATCAGATTGGTTTTTAAAAGTAACCTATAGGTAAGAAAGTTATTTTATTATGATTATTTTATATTCAATTCATGTATAACTTAGTATATATTTTGTAAATATGTTTATGTATTATATGTACGAGTTTATAATATATGTTTACGCAATTAAAAGTAGTGAATGTTGTTTCTTAAACTGCCAAAATGATTTCTTTATTGGAAATCAATAAAAAAAATTGTTTTGGTATAATGATTTTTTACAAAAGAAAATTTATTTGATTGAAACTTCTTTAGAATTAATTTAGTTATAAAATAAAAGTACTTACAAAAAATAATATATGAATACAGAAATATTATAATTAAAGTACAGAAATACATATCAATTTTATTTTTAAAATAAAATAAAATAAAAAAAAATATTTTTTTCAATATATACTTTTATTAAAGTAGTACTAGCCCCCTACATTTTAGGACAACTTACATCTATTTACACCCTAAGCCACTTTGCTAACCACTGAACCATACAATTTTTATAAATTTATGGTCAGATTTCTAATATAAATGTATCACTAACTGACAGAATGAAAAATAAAGCTATAGACACAGGCAAGTTCATTTAAAAGTATATAATTATTTTAATTTTGAAATGTGAAACATGGACGCTTAAAACTGCAGATTGTAGACAACTGGGAATATTTGAGCGTAAAATACTTCGAAAAAAATATTGACCGGTTAGAAACGAAGATGGTACATACAGATCAAAAAATAATTTCGAGCTTGAACAATTGACTGAACATAGAACCATAATAAGATTCATAAAAGCGCAAAGGTTAAGATAAACAGGACATGTTATAAGAATGCCGAATAAGAGAACAACAAAAAGAGTGTTTCTCCACCAAATGCAGGGTGCTAGAGGTAGAGGGAGACCAAAAAAAAGATGGCTAGACGCTGTTGAAGATGACTTAAGGATTTTAGGAATAAGAATTTGGAAGAGAGTTGCACAAGATCGGGATGTATGGAAAAGAATTATAACGGAAGCTGAGGTTCATCAAGGACTGTAAAGCTATAGAAGAAGAATTAGTTTAATTTTACAATGAAAGAAATGAATTTATGTTTTAATTTTGGAAATATTAAATCGTAGAAATCAAATTTCTTTTAGTACCATGATGGTGGAGTGATTAAAATTCAGGCATATTAAGCGAAGAAGCGTGAGTTCGAATCAGAATTATATCGCAATTGACTTTTATGATAATAACGGTCGAATTCAATACTTGACACTGGACAATTTTGCAGATTTCTACGATGTTTGAAGTTGTACTTAACTCGATTACTTAATTTTAATCTATTATTTGTTTTTCTATGTTTTTTAAATTCTATGGAAACATCGCTAGGGACATGGTGCAGTCTTTAAGGACATGCCTTATTAACAAAAATAGTTAAGATTTCGATTTCCATACAGTTCGTTAGTTTTTAATTGGGAGAGAGAAAAGTTTGCATTTGAAAAAAACAACTTGCAATAAAAAAAAAAAATTACTTGCACTTGAGGAGAAAATACATTTTCTTAAAGTAAAAATGGTAAACTTTTAGTGGCAAAGTATATAATGGATAAAATATAAAATATAGAAATAATTGACATTCTTCTTCTTCTTCTATGGAGTCTACAGTTTGTTGTCGAACCTTGACCTCCTTAAAATCAATATCCATTTTCTGTTGCTTGGGTTGGTACCGTGTTTCCATTTGTATTTGAGGCTTTGATTTAGGTTTCGTTTACTATAATTTTTAGTGGATAAAGCAAGGCTGTTACCGTATTCCAAATCTTCATATTTGGAAGGCCGTAACTGTGTTACGAGTTCAATTGCATTATATAACCACTGAACTCAGGGCTGTGGACGGCCGAGTTAACTAATGATTGACAAAGGTATTGATAAAGTTAAAATATAATTAAAAAAAAAATACACATTTGCTCTGTTCATATTAGAAGGAAGCCGACTCCTATTTACTTATAAAAGTCTGTGTAAATCTATAATGTATTCAGTGATAAACATTCCTTATTAGAATTTTTTTAATAAATTGTAATAAAGTTGATCTGGGACCAACTACTCTTATATGAAAAAAAAAATTCCACTATAAATGTTTTTCATACATAAATAAAATCCATAGGGACTAGGTAGTGTTATATTATCGTTTAAAATTAATTGAATATTGTTAAAATTGTAATTTTTGTCACATTAATATCATTTAAAATTTTATGGCTTAAGGTATAAATAATGTTAAAGTAAAAATCTAAACCAGACATTGAATAAATTTGGAAACTTTTTAGAACAGACTTAGATCAAAGATTTGAAATGAATATCAGACACTTTAAACTATGATCGAATTCTTTTGACGCAAATATAATTTTATATTTCAAAATTTATTTGAAACTAAAATTTGAATAATTTGAATTGCTTAAATTTTTGAATTTATTTTGAAAAACTTTTATTAATTAGATTTATACCAAAATTTTACGACGTGATTAATATAAGGTTTTTCTAATTTTAATCGATTTAAATTACATATATATAGTAATAGCTTTAATATAAAATTTGATTATTAAAAAAAATATTTCAAAATTTATCAAAGTTATCGCACAATTTGCCAGACTTATAATATAAAAATTGTACTTTTCAACTTTTGTGTATCGCCATATCTTAAATCTAATGTCATATTTATTTTTGTCTCTTATCCAATCGATTAATAAAATCTAATCGTATTATTGAACCATAAAAGAACTAATAATTAGAATTAAAATTTGGGAAAACGTTTAAAAAACGGTAAAAATATTTACAAAATAGTTAACTCCCAAAAAAAACAAGAAGTTTAATATTCTTATACCTATACCAAACATTGATATTATAATTCTAAACTTCTTTTCTATGACTTCATGTGCTATAAATGAGCATAAACTGTCAAAAGAAAAAGGAAAACAACTAAAATTCTACGCAACATTCGCACAGTCTTCTATCTTCTATCTCTTTTACATTTACGAATTTTTTTTAATATCATTGTTTGCTATTTGAATATGATTTGAATTTAAAAAAAAAAAAATGTTTATTTTTTTTCATTCAACTGATCGTGTTGGAATTGAATTTGATTTTTATACCCGTGTGACTATAAGTCAAAAGGGTATACTAAATTGGCCATTACGTTTGTGACGCAGAGAAAAAGGCTGGGTAGATATAGACTCATAGGTATGGATCGGATTGGAACCGAAAAATAAATCGATAATGGCCGATTTTTATAATCGAAAAAATATTCGGTAACTGTTATACAACTTCTTCTTTTATATGAGCATTACTCTCTATACTCAATGAAGCTGGGTGTCTGAAATTTTGCCAAAAATTTTTTAGTTTTATGGCCAAAGTTTGTGTAAAATTTAGTTGGAGTTATAACCCACTGCTTTGAGTAGTTGCCATACAATTTGTTTTTTTATTGGAGCATTACTTTATGTCAATAGTAGTTTGGCCAACGTCTGAATAAATTAAAGTGGGTGTAGTGGAACAGGTTCAAAGAGCTACCTTTTGTAAGGAGATTAAAAACACGATGTTTCTTGTTGAAATCTAAGCAGCGTCTAAAAAAGACTATTTATTCTCAAATACATACAAATACAATATATTATATAGATATCAGCTCTTATGACAGATCACACTTTTATGTCAAATTATTATAACGACGTGTCTACATTTGAATTATATTACGACGTGTTTACATTTAGATTATTGTCAAAAAGTACCTTACACTTTCAACTTACATTTTCTTTTGGATGATATATGAAGTTCTAATCGAATTATATAATGTCGATATTACGGTTATACGGGTATCCCAGAGTTAACACAATCTACTCTACTACACTCTTCCTCGTTTTCAATGAAATTTACTGTGATTCGATTTAAATTAGTCTTCTCATATAATCGGTATTAAAAATATTATTGATAATGATTGTCATTGTAATGATAATGATAATCATGATTATGATTTTGTAGATTTTTTTTTTTCAATTATTATGCAATGACCGTAGAGTACTTAAAAAATAGTTATAATGCGGCTAATGATCATTAGGTATATATGATAATATAATATGTATATATGTAAGAGTATATAAGGTATCATTAAGGGTTTTGGGATAAGACCGCTTGAAAAACAATCTGTAGTACCTTATGCAAGATTTTTGAAACTTCGTATATTTTAATTTGGTTGGTTAAAAATTTTTTTTTTTTTTTTTTTTGTTTTCAGTGATTCTTAAGATATTTTTAATTGAGTTCTCAAATGGTTTTGTTTTTAAGTTACAAAAATGTTGTAGTTTTAAGTGGAAATTTTTTTTTGTGATATTGAATTAATTCACTACTTAAGGGCATTATTATTAGTAAATGGAAAACCCTAAAAGAAAACAGCGGTATAAACAAAAATAAGAAATGAGCAGAACATACTGATGAATTTCAATAAAGGGTCCACTTGACATTAAAAATAGAAAGTTTTAACAATATCACATGAATTCAATTGAAAATAGTGTTTTGAAGTGTATTGTGGTTTGGGTTTTTGAAAAGTAAGGTAATTTTTCAATTGAATTTCTTTTTAAAATACTTAAAAACAAATATTTAGAAAGAGACAGTTGTATAGTAATAGATTTGATTATTAACTATAGTACCTATAACAATAAATGAAATAGAATGATTTTGTAAAATAAAATTAAAATTCATCTAACGTAAGTTTATAGTAACTTAATATGGAATAAGATTTCCTGATTAGTATTGTTTTTTTTTTGGTATTCTATTATTATGTGAAGAGATTTTTTGTCTCTTTCTTTCATTTTATTAACATATAGTTAAGAATATAAAATATTTTTTAAAAAAATTAAAATATTATTTAAAATATATTTTGAGGTGTGTGTAAATATTTTTATAGCATTTGGTTTTGTTTCTTAGGATAGTTTGCCGGTAGCAATGTGTTGTTATTAGAGTATTTATACAATTATGAAGAATAAAATTGCTCCTCCGCTTGTAACACATAGGATTAGAGATGGCAGACACGGACTTAAGTCTATGGAACCGAAAGGTAAATCGATTTAGCTATTTGAGTATGTCCGCCGGACCGCCTGCTCGTCGAACCATCTGTCAACACTAAAATAGCAAGAATCATTTAATTCATCTAAAGTATTTTTATTCCCTAAACCTAAAATAGGTATAGGATTACATTACCATTGGGTCGGTGTTTGTAGCCACCAAAAGAAAGCAAGCTAGATATAGTCGATTTAGCGACTTTTGTCCGAACATCCGTTCGTCTGTACTTCCTTCCGTTCTCACAAACATGTTCTATCATTTTTCCATATATCTCCGAAATTTGAGATGAATCGGAGTTGTGGTTTAGGTAATTCCCATACACCTTCCAACATCTAACCAGCATATCTTCTCAATTAAAGATATAAACTTTAAATTTGGTACAAGAATGGTTATATTTTGTTTCCGTTATGCTCCTAAATTTGGAGATTAATTGTAGTGGTTTATTCGGGTACCTCCCACAAACTGCTCAATAACTTAGAAGCAATTTTACGGAATTCATAACACTAAAACCTGAAATTTAGTACAAAGGAGATCTGTCCTGATTCCATTTTGTTCTTGCATTTTAAAATAAATTTAAGCGGTGATTTGAGTACCTATCACATCCTTCCAGAGACTTAATAAGCATATCTTCGAAACTGAAAAATATAACAACATAAAATTTGGTACAAGTGTTCTGTCCTGTTTGCTTTGGGTTTCTGAAATTTTAGAGGAATAAAGAAATGGTTTGTATCAAACGGTATGTTGTATTCTAAGTATTTTTAGAAGATCGAACGCAAATAAGAAATAGATCGAACGGAAAGAGTTGTCAGGGACAAATATTATCTTCTTCTTCTTCATTAAATAAGTTCAAAAAGGAACAGCCAATTTAAAGCCGCACCAATAATTTTAAAATAAGTATAGATATGTTTGTTTTATTAGGAAGTGTTGGCGACATAATTATTAGATTTAAATAATATTAATTTATTGATTTCTAAAAATTTCTTTTGAATTTAATGGAAATAAATCAAAAAAATATTCTTAAAATCATCTTGAATTTTATAATTATTTAATAACGATATTATAATTTAATTCAATAGAAAGAACTTAGAAGATAAGAAAATGAAAAAAAAAAAAAAGATTATTTCGGTATCTTTTATATTATTAAATCTCTACTTTGTTTGTCTAGTAACAGCATAAGTTATTAGTACCAATAGAATAGAAAAATGTTCTTTACAGGGAGCTGAGGAGTTAAAATGTATTTTTTTTTCATTACATATAATACAATGTAAACTGAAGAATATGTTTGTTTTTTTAATACAATATTTAAAACAAGTTGTCATCATAAATTAATAATTTGAAAAAAAAATGCAGATACCTAGGGTTCAGATATTGAATAACAAATATAGAAATAAAATATTATTTTTAATTTAAATTTAAATTTATTTTTCCAATTATTATTCGTTACTTGCAACCAGATCGGCAACAAAGTGAATAAAACATATAGTGTAACGTATACAAGAAGGAAGTAACCGGCCAAACTTATAGGTAATATGAATATTAATTGGATATATTAGAAAATATAAACGGTTGAAGATACTCTAGAACAAAACTTCCGTGTTAAGTAAGTAAGTAATTAGATTTTAAACTTGTTTATTAGAATTTTTTAATCCTGTTGAAATTATTGATTTCAAGTTGGTATATAATTGATATACCAACTTGGTTCCATTTAATTACTTTTAAATACAAAATTGTGGAATGTTAAAGATTTAAGAATGAAATTTGCTAAAAAATTTAAATTTCAAAATTTATTAAATGGCAAACTGTATGAATAGTAAGAATAGATTCTTGGGATTTTAATTAGATTGCTCTATACGCAGTAGAACCTAGTTACATAAAAATTTGTATCTCTGCTTTAAAAGTTTACACCACAACGCCTCTTCTAGCCTTCGTCTCTTCTTATTAATGAATTGTCATGCTTTGTCCAAATTTTGTAAGCTTCATATTGTCTTCTTAAGTTTAAAGCTTCATTCTTAATATTATTTTCCGACTTGGAAAACAGTTTTACTATTTAAATTCTAAGAAATTTCAAAACAGAGGGTGTTCAAATCTTTCTTTTATAAATAATATTAAACTGTATTTTGCAGTTGCAATCATATTTTCAGTAGAAGATTCAATCTTGAACGCTTTATAATTTTCAACTATTTTTAGAACATAATAATTTCAGGTTTTTAGACTTGAATGACGTTTGGAAGATTTCAAAGCAAGTTCAGAATCACACAATCATTGTTTTATAAGAACATCAAACTTTTGGTGTCTGACTTTGACTTACTTACTTCAAATTTTATAAATATAATCTACATATATACCAGTGCATATACTATTAAGGTCACGGGTATAATCAAATTGTTCGTAAAAAGTAAAAAGATCTAACTATGTGTGTCCTTCCGTTCGTACACCTGTATGTTAGTATGATAACTAAAAAACTGAAATGGAACTTTGAATTTCACAAAAATTTCATTGTTTTTGGTTAAAATCGAACTAAGACTTTGGGGCGCTGCCGTACAAATTTGTTGAACCAATATGAATTTCTTAAGATGAAAATTACATTAGGTTCATTTTTATAATAGAGCAAGCATTTTTATGTTTCAAAGTATTAAGGCTTTATTTGCGGGGAGCTGCCTTACAAGTTTTAGAACCTTGCTTACATACCTTTAGAACGACTTACTATTGAAATTTTTGATGTACTAGCATACTTTTTACAACAAGTTTAATTTTTATATAAAAAACCTTAAGATATTTATTAAGACCACTTTGAAAATGGCAAATTTTAATCAAAATGATTTAAGATGAATTGTAGTAACTCACATTTTAAAAAATAATTTTTTTTTGAATTTTTTGTATTTTTAAATGTAGAATAACCCAAATTTCTTGAATCAAAAAATTTATTACCATCTTACTCCCTCTTCTACATGTCATTTTTCTAAAACAGATTACAATGTCAAATCCTCATGATCATTGCTAACTTTCAGGTATTTCTTAAGTTTGAAATACTATATTGATTAATATGACTTTCTTTCACAACCATAAAATATATTTCTATTTTGTTTGGAATTTTTTAATTGCATTTAACTGCAATCATTTTACTGCAGTCTGCTTCTGTTTTTTTGCAATCATTTACCTCCAATTTGCTTCTATATTTTGCCGATGCGTCGTATTCAATTTACTACCTAAATTGGATCATAAAAAATTGTTTGGAAATGTTTTTACATATGAATCTATTGATGCAGGGTCATAACTCCCTATGGAACTTAAGACTCATAGCAATAAGCCATAAATCCCTAGGAGACTTATGACCCTTGGAATGTTAGCTCAGAGTGGTGGGTCGTATCTTCCTTCTACAGTTCTCAGCTGAAAAGTTATTAGTGATAGTAAAACAAATATTCATTTTGATTATTTAGTGACGGGTGCGAATATATACAGACTCTCTGATCAATAATTTCAAAAATAATTTTGAATTTGGATTTGAAATCAGGGTAGTCCCTTTTTCCAAAATTGAAAAGCAAATAATAATTTTATATATAAACAACATTTATACTACAAACTATATATATATATGATTTATATGTATATAATTTAAGTTATATGATGTTATAACGGCTTTTAAAAATATGTAAAGGGACTTAAACTCACTTAATGGGTCAAAACTTCCAAAAGGAACTTATGACCCACTTGTCAAGGAACTTATGTCCCATGTAAATTATTTAAAACTAAGTCAAAGGTCCCAAGGGACTTACGTTTCACTAAATGTCTCGGACTTATGACCCTGGAAGTTATGACCATGCACCACAAAATATTATATGAAATTTTCTTCGAATGACTTTGGCTTTGAAAACTTGGAATATTTTATGTATGGATACCTTTATTATTAGATTTTATTAATTATCTTTCATCTATAGATCAAAACTATAAATAATGATTAAAATAAATAAAAAAACAAAAATGCATCAGATTAACACCTGAATTGAAAACTTGAAAAATTTTAATTAAAAATTAAAAATAAAAAACTAAAATAAATAATAGGAAGAAATTCTTGGTGAAAAATAGTAATAATTCAAAAACTTAAAAAAAAAGAAAATAAATAAATATAAATATGAAATTAATATTTTTAAAAAGTATAGTCTAGCATCCGTCTTTAGAATAAATTATTTATTTAGTCAAGAGGATTAAATTCTCTATAACATTGGAAGATTTATGATCTGAAAATTGTTTTTTTTAAAAAAAGGTTTTAGATATTAAAATTCTATGAAAAATTTTCATTTTCTATCATTTAAGTTCTCTGCTTCTATACATTCTATAATAGAATTAAATTAAGACAACATCCGGGAATTTTATATTTCAAAATTTATATTTGTCTCATGGGTTTGTAAATCATCATCACATCATAATCCATATACATTAAAAGATCATGTTTATACGATTTCAATGAAAGCCAAAATGATTTTGGTGAGGAGACCAGAATTTAAAATTTACGAATTTTGTTTAGAATTATAATCCAAAGCACGTTTTCAAAGCAGTTTTTTTAGTAGTGCTGCATACATTAACTTAGACATTTTCAATATAAAGAAGCAATTAAAAGAATTTGAGCGGCTATTTGTAAATAACTTCAGATACCTGAGCAGTATTGCTTAATCCAGCAAAGAAGTTTAAGAAACGGTAGAGCATGAATGTCTACAACTAATATGGATCAGTTTTCAGATAATAAGATTTGTTTCTCTTGTTGAAAGTATTTCGATCATGTGTAATCTCAATTCAGGCATGTGGTGGTTGAACTTGGATTACAGTCTAACATACAAGCTAAAGGTATTCATTAATAAAGCAACAATCTGACAAATGGTGTAGTGGTAAGGACGCCGTCGTTTTTAGCACATTTTCAAAAAATTTTGTAAAAATGTGCCTATATAGCTTCACTCTGTCCGTCCGTCCGTCCGTCCGTCCGTCCCTTTTTACCTTCGACTGACTAAAAAATATCAGAAATGGGTAGGTATTGCAATAAAAATAATTTAATGTTAAAACTTTTTTTTGTAGCCCCCCCCGTTACGGAGCTACAGCCCCGCAAAGTCGGCAAAAGCCCTATATTTAAAAAGTTATAATTAGAGTTCTATAAGGTATATTTCAAACCTGAAAACGGTAACTGACAGCTATTTTTATAAGCTTTACAAATTTTTAAAAACCAATTGTATAGGGTTACCATATGGTACTAAAATTTACCGTTATCCAAAACTAGGTTTTTCAAAATTTTTGGTCCCTCATAACTTTGGAACGGTTAAATCTAGAAACTTGAAATTTTGGGAGAAGTTAGATCCTTAGAAATAAGTAAGAGTCAGTTAACAAAATTTTTTTGTCACGCCCCCTTTTTATGAGCTGTAAGGGGTCAAAAATTGAAATTTTGCTATAAATTTTGCTTTTAAACACTTATAACTTGAATAATTGTCAAAATTTTTTTTTATTTATATACAAAATTGAAAGCTCCAAAACGAAAGTTTCAATAAGTGTCAAAGGTTTTTCTTAATTTTGACTTTGTCCGTCCGTCCGTCCGTCCGTATGTTTACAAAAACTTTTACACCGTTTGAAATAGAGTAAAGAAATTTTAACCACGGGTAGATATTACAAAAAAATTAATTTCGTAGAAGAATTCTTTTTTGTAGCCCCACCCGTTACGGAGCTACAGCCCCCCAAAGTTTGAAAAAGTCCTAATTTTAAATTGTTATAACAAGAGTTTTGTTAAGTATATTTTCAATCTGAAAACGGCAAAAGATAGCTGGCTTTATAGGCTTCACAAAAATATAAGGCTAAAATGTATAGGGTTACCATACGGTACTAAAATTTACCATTAAGCTAAACTCAACTTTTGCAAAATTTTTGGCCCCATATATCTTCTAAACGGTTCAACCTAGGGTCTTGAAATTTTGGAAGAAGTTAGGTCCTCCAAAATGAGTAGGAGTCGGTTAACAAAATTTTTTTATCACGGCCCCTGTTTAGGAGCTATAAGGGCTCGAAAATTGAAATTTTGCTATTTTCAACCACCTGTAACTTTAACACCTGTTCAAATTTTTTTTTACAAATATGCAAAATTTATAGCTGCAGCATTATATTTCAACATACGTTAAAGGTTTTTTTTAAATTTGAAAGGGTCTCTTTAAATTGAAGAAATTGTTTCTTAGTCTTAACCATTTTTGGTTTGATAATAATATTCTAGGTAAAATTCCAAATTTTGTTGGAGTTCAAAATTGATTTCCTAGAACCGGAAAAAAAATGGAAGAGTGAAGACAGGAGGGGGGTGAGCAGATCCATCATAAGTTTGCTAAGCAAAAATTTGGGAACCTTCCCAATTGAAGGGCTATTAGGTCTTCAAAATTAACACTTTTATGTTCTTATAAAACAGTAACTTATTTACCAGTGTAAGTTTTTCCAAAATTAAACGTTAACATTGAAGCTCCAACATTATATTTTGCACTTATTAACAGGTTTTCTTGAGTGTATTGGGGTTTTATTCTAAGTAATTCACTATTAGTCATGTAATTAATAAATTAATGAAATAAGTAAATTATAATATTATCATATATTTTTATAAAAATAAATGATAAAATACTCAGTATGAAACTGTATATAATTTTGAAAATGTGCTTTTTAAAAACCCTTGGTTTTTTTCACTCACTTGTTTTTTGAAGGTTTCAGTTTGAAACCCCGATCAGACCATATAAGATAAAAAGATATCGTAAAATTGTATAATTATATCTTAATAGTTTATATCGTAATGGCTTGTATCTTAATATAAAATAAGATTTAATAAAAATATCAAAATAACTCTTGTGTAAAATGACGCGCAAAATTAATATTTGTGTATTCATATTCTTATACATAGCTACAGCCATTTTTAGTGAATCAACGGCTTAGTGAAAATAACGATTAAAAAAAGTGAAGCCTAGTCTAAATAAACTTGGTAAAAATTCTATGCAAAGGAGTGGAAAAGGAATAATAAAAAAAAATAAAGCATATTTCGAATTGGGTTTTGCCTTATGTTAAATGTTCTCAGATTTCCTATACATTTTCTTTAAATAATAAAACACAAACAATTGTGTATTCTGTTTAGATTACTTTGACCGAAACTGTAAGAAAAAAACTAACGGTAATTCCTTTTAAGAAAGATACCGTTATTTTTTAATTTAAAAATTTAAATTAAAAAATAACAGTAATTCCTTTTAAGGAATTATTTATTTAGAGTAATATTTAATACAGTACAGTTACTAGAAATCATTAGTTAGACACGCTTAGTCTTAGTATTATTGGTTTAGTTTAAAATTTTTTGATTGTCAAATTGCCTAATTTTCGTTTATATTCCTGCACATGACTTTTAGATAAGATAAAAGATAAATAAGATGCCCTGAATTAAGGCTGTGCAGAATAAAGTCTACTAAGATCCTTCCAGAATATTATCTACATATAATAATTAACGATCAGGGACTTTATTTTTTATAGAATGGCAAATAATTAAAGTTACCAGTTAGTGCTTAAATGAGTCTTGGAATAAACTAGTTTTATAAAAGATTGCCGTGTCTACGAGATTCGTGCTCCGTTTTACTAACTGTCCTTTTCAAATAACACTTCTATTTCACCTACCTACAGCATCTTAATCAATTATATTTCTTTTAATAAAAGTGTGCTAGATGCAGGTGTAAAAATTCAATATAATCTAATACTACCTTAATAATTAAACATAAAAGTCATCTAATATTTCTTTAGATCATGCGGCAATAATTTAAAAATTAAAACTAGTAAAGACCTTCACTTCATTCTTACAACTCAAAATCACTTGAAATTTCAATTATTCTTTTGTACTTTCAAAAAAGTTAACCATCCACATAAATTTTTCCATTAAATGCTGTAAAAACCCTAATACTAAATTTTTCAAAAAACTTCAAAAAGTTTAAAGGAATTATGAAAAAAAAAACGGATGCACTCAATAAAAAAAAACGAGGAAGATTATAGTTGCCCTTGTCAACTTTTAGATACCCGTGCATACTCACTATGGTGTATAAAATAAACCGTAATTTACTTCTCTTATACATTTAACTCATTACCCCATAATTTTGACGTAAAAAAAAAAAAAAAAATTAACAAAAAAAAAAAAAGTCACAAAACAAAAAACAAAATTTTCATTCATTGTCCCATAACTTTAGCTTAAAAAAAAAAAAAAAAATTAACAAAAAAAAAAAAAAATCACAAAAAAAAAAAAAAAGTTTTCATTCATTGTCCCATAACTTAAGCTTAAAAAAAAAAAAAAAAAAAGAAAAAAAAAACAAAAAAAAAAAATTGGCCCACCCTAAAAGTCCGATGGTCCGAG
Source organism: Dolichopus griseipennis (assembly GCA_963082915.1). Lineage (NCBI taxonomy): Eukaryota > Metazoa > Arthropoda > Insecta > Diptera > Dolichopodidae > Dolichopus > Dolichopus griseipennis. Next base: position 345,847,375 of record OY720441.1, read on the forward strand.
TGATGTCCAACTTTGCCAAGTAACTTGCCCTATTAATTTACCTGCCCAATTTTAATTTTAACCTTGTAGCTTTATTAGATTCACAGTTATTGAATCGAAAACTTTGTATGGCAGCCCTCCGAAAATGGGGCCCTAACATTTTGAAACTTCATATAAGTGCTCGATTCATTATATAACTAACCGTGTGTAGTTTTCAGCCTCGTAGTATAATTAGTTTTGAAGAAATTCATATTGGTGCAAAGAAGTTGTATCGCAGCCCCCCATAAATGGGGCCCTAACATTTTGAAACTTCATATAAGTGCTCGATTCATTATATAACTAACCGTGTGTAATTTTCATCCGCGTAGTATAATTAGTTTTGAAGAAATTCATATTGGTGCAAGGAAGTTGTATGGCAGCCCCCCGAAAATGGGGCCCTAACATTTTGAAACTTCATATAAGTGCCGGAGTCAATATAAAACTAACCGTGTGTAATTTTCTTCCCCGTAGTATAAATAGTTTTGAAGAAATTCATATTGGTGCAAAAAAGTTGTATGGCAGCTCCCCGAAGCCTTGGTCCGATTTTAACCAAAAACAATAGGGAACCTAGAAATTGTTTAAAAATGACTTTGTGTGAATTTCAAGACTCTAGCCCTTTTAGTTTTTGAGTTATCGTGATGACACACGGACGGACGGACGGACGGACGGACAGACACACATAGCTAGATCGACTAATTTTTCGATTCTGAGCCGATACGTACCCTTGACACTATATCTAGCTCGTCTAGATCGATGCGTTACAAACGGAGGAGCAAATCTAATATACCCGATGTTCATATATATATGCACGGGTATAAAAAGCAACGCAACATGAAGTTTCAAATTTTTGAAAAATTTCTTTCCAAGAATAGACTTAAAAATTTAACCATATTTTGTTGCCGCAATTAAAAATCGCTACACTTTATTCACTATTTCCCCTTTTTTATACCAAAATAAAACTAAAATTGTCAGATGTTACTGCGGTTTTGAGTGCTGGTGCTGGTGCTAGAAAGAATTTGTACTCTCAAGTCTTAAATATTCATATTAAAGAGTTATTAAATTTCATTTCATAGATAAAAAATCCTAGGCAAATCTTTTTTATATTTTTTTATGAAAAAAAAAGTATCATTTTCTTTGGGACATTCTCTTGCCATATTCAATTACATAAGGGCATTTCAGATTCTTCTACTAAACTCATTTGTCATATTTAAAATTATTTTTCTTGTTTTTTATGTTTATACCCGTATGATTAAATAGTCAAAAGGTATAATAAATTTGCCATTACGTTTGTGACGCAGAGAAGGAGATGGGTAGATATAGACTCAAGTGTATGGATCGGATCAGAATCGAAAAATAAATCGATTTAGCTATGTATGTCCGTCAGTCCGCACGATAAGTCAAAAACTAAAGGAGCTAGGACCTTGAAATTTTCGCAAATTCGGTTTTTTGCAATAGCCATCATCGCTATTTAATCCAGCCATTTTGATCCATGGGTTCGGGTAGCTGCCATACAACTTCTTTTTTTATATGAGCATTTCTCTGTATCTAATACAGCTGTATGTTTGAAATTTTACCAAAAATAATTAACTGGATGTTATAATGTATATGTTACGGTCATACGGGTATCCCAGAGTTGACACAGTCTACTCTATTACACTCTTCCTCGCTTTTTTTTATTACTGTTGGTTTATGATACTTTTAGTAGAAAGAGAGAAAAAAACCCTCAGAAATCCTTTGAGGATGCTTCCTAATATTTTATACGATTTTTTATTCTTGTGTTTTATATAAGCTGCTTCTATTATCACTTGAAACATCGTACAGAACCGATTTGAAAGATTATGACATAAAAAAAAGGGGGATTTTTAAAATAATTTCTATTTATATTATTTTTTTTTTTAAATCTCTAGTAGGTTTCTTATTTTGTGATTTATAGATGCAAACTGCAATTTATTTTCAAAAAAAAAAAACATGAAAAAAATTGTTGTGTTTTATTTTTTCAGTTTTAATAAACAAACCCATAAGTTTTTGGTCAAAGATTTATTAGAAGTAATTTAGAGGGAGCCATGATATATAAGAAAATTATACAAGGACAAAATTTAATAAAACTAGGTATTTGAGGTTTTAAAAGTGCTTTAGGAGGCGTTTTATAAGATTATTTAAATTTAACTTCTGTCCAGCAGTAACAGAATTTGTGTGTTAAAATACAATTTTTTTATTAAGAAACTTTTGAAGTAAGGTAGTTAAGTGAGTTATTTAACTCCTACGCTTCATGATGAGCTTCATAGTTACTAAGCTTGCATGGTGAGATTGAAATGGAGAAGTTGAATTATTCATATTAAATTCCACTATTCAATCCTGTTAAATTAATATAAAATATGCTTTTCTATTTATTTCCATTATTACTCCTAAGCCATTGCAAACAGCGTAAGTAATATTGCTGTGAATCGGAATTATTCCCCTATTTGAGGAGATGATTTTAATGAGTAAAAGTCTCACACTATCAACAGATGGTTCAGATTTTTATGGTAGTTTTTGTAGATTTATACGTTTTTTCGGAAAAACCAATAATAAGATTAAAACAAACTGATAACTGTATAAACATTAACCAGGCAGTAGAATGTATAAATTAGTTTAACCGTAAGCCCTACCTTTCATTTATATAAAAAGACCTTCTATTTGTTAACCGGCTGCACCACAAAGATTTTTTCCGTTACATATCTCCTTAGACAAAAGATACGTAATTAAATAAAAATTGAGATTGTAAAACTAAGTATATGAACTTAATTATAATTGCTAGCGATTTTACAAACAAAATTTTCAATTTCAAATTTAAAAAATTCTCTACAGATTCAATGAAAATCATCAAAGTTAAATAATAAAACTTTCACACATTTCAAGTATGTTCTATTAGGCCTCGATCATAGAGACAGTATGGCACTTTTTTCAGAAAAGTTTAAAACTAATTCTTTTTAATACAAGTGGCCATATATAAAGGGCAAAAAGTGAAAAAAAAATCGATGCCGGCATGTCTTAGGCCTAAGACAGCTGTTAATTTTTTATTACTTTCAAGTAAAAGAACACAATTTTCCCCAGAACCCAATACATGTATTTAACCATTCGAACAAATGTCATTTGATCCTGTATATGACAGTAAAATTTATGGTTGCAAAAATAACAGTAATTCCTATACTGTCAAATCTCGAGTTAATTCAATATAAACTTCAAAAAAAAAAAAAATGCACAATAAAACTAAAATATGATGTGAAATATTTCATGATTATGAAGGTAATCCTTAAAACGTGATTTTAAAATAAATATTAAAAAAACAACAAAAACAACAACAAACAAACTGAAATGATAGACTAAAAGTCTAATTTAAGAAGTAAACAAGGAAATCTAAAATTGTATATATGTATGTATGTAATGCAATGCATCAAACAATGCAATAGTATGCTTTACACTATAAATTAGATCTAACTGAAAAAAAAAAAAATGATTTAAAATGACAGTTCATAAATTATCACAAGTTTATTTTAAGCTGTGGCTAAGAGGGTGATTTACAAAATTTTTAAGTCCATAATGTGGGAAATTTTTCAATATCTTTTTTTAATACGAGGAGTGAAGGTAAAAACAAAATGATGACAATTTAAAATAAAAACCAAGAATCTTCAAATATTCTTATTTGGTGGATTCAATTTTGAATTTATTTCTCGTTTTTTTTTTTAACATTTTGTTTATTTTTGGAATTGGGATACCCTTTTTCGCGGAAATATCATTAGGTTGTCAAAAAAGAGACGAACACGTAAAAATAAAAAATAAATTTTAAAAACAGGAGACTGAATGCGTTCGTATTACCACTGAAAGAGTGAAAGAAAAGGAAAGAAAAAACTCTGTGCTTTCTTAATATATGTACATATAAGTTTTTGCTGGGAATATTTCAGAAATGACAAAACAAATGGTTATACCCGTATGACTATATAGTCAAAGGGTATAATAAATTTGCCATTACGTTTGTCACGCAGAGAAGGAGATGGGTATATATAGACTCAAATGTATGGATCGGATCAGAATCGAAAAATAAATCTATTTAGCTATGTATGTCCGTTCGTTGGTCCGCACGATAACTCAAAAACTAAAGGAGCTAGGATCTTGAAATTTTCGCAATTTGTTTTTTTGCAATAGCCGCCATCGCTATTTAAATTCAGCCATTTTGGTCCATGGGTTGGAGTAGCTGCCATACAACTTCTTATTTTATATGAGCATTACTTTATACCTATTGAAGCTGGTTGTCAGAAATTTTGCCAAAAATACTTTGGTGTAATGGCCAAAGTTACAGCAAAATTTGGTTGGTCTATGGCAGAGGGTTCGAGTAGCTGCCATACAACAACTTCTTTTATATGAGTATTCCACTACATTTAATAAAGCTGCATGTTTGAAATTTTTCCAAAAGTAATTAACCAGATGATATAATGTATATGTTACGGTCATATCCGGGTATCCCAGAGTTGACACAGTCTACTCTACTACATTCTTCCTCGTTTTATATTAAAGAAATTTTAAATATGTTTAATATATTTGAATGTAGATTTTGAAGGTTTCTGATTTGTTTTTTTAATTTTAGTTAAGAATTAAAAAAAAAAATACAAATGAAAAAAAAAAAAACAAATATCATTAAAGGAAGCGGTTAGTTCTTTTGAAGGTTATATTCTTATGGTTTTATTAAAATGATTACTAAAAAAAATCAATTTTTTATTTTAAACTCAAAATTTTCAACTTAATGTTATAGTCAAAAATTCAAATTTTCCGGTTGAATTGAAGAACGAATTAAAAATTTATAATAATAAATTGCAATTCTTTGAATATTGCTGTTTAAAAAAATGCATTTCTATTGAACTAAAAAATATGTTAACTTGTTGTTTGTTGGGTTTACGATGATATAAAATTTATTTTAAATATAAATTTAATAATGTTATATAATTATGTTCGGTTTGAGTTTAACTTTTGAAGGTTATTTAGAAATTTGATATCAAGGTTCTTTAAAATGGTATAGAAATATTTATATTTATAAGGACGATTATAGGTACATTTTAGATATAGGTACTAAAGAATTAAAGTGTTCCATGTCAACCAATGATTTTCTTCAATTTTTATTTATATCAGGTCAAAATATTATTGTTTATTTTAGATTTTGGACTTTTATTAATTATTTTTGTAATTTTGTCATGCAGAAAAATTTTAAGAAAAAACTAATGAAATCTATAATTAAAAACTATATTGAATGGATTAATTAAAACAATTAAGATTATTTAAATTGGGTTAAAGTTAATAAAGCCTTGAAGGTTTAAAGCAATTCATTTATATTTCTTCAATCTAAAATTAAAATCTCAAATTAACTATATTTATTGTGCTGTAGCTTTTGAATAATAACTCCTCACCGAGGCTGATTCAGCTCTATTACCAAACCGGATGAAAAAGATATTATTAATTTATTTATTTGTATAGTAAATATTGCCTGATAATAATAATTCTTTGCCTATTTGACATTGAGACTTTTTATCAAATTATTTTAATATACACTACATTTGTTATTAGATATGTTCCGAGCAGGGTTTGAACACAGAAATTTCAATTGGAAAGCCGCCATTTTACCACTGAACTATCGGCCAGATAAAAAAAAAATAGTAAAATAAAAAATTAATATAATGGATATTTATTTTATTTTGTCTTATTTAGATAGTTAAAATCAATAGTTATATGGAAAGTCGGTTCCATTCACATTGATCTACTTGACATCTTATGGTATAAGATAAAATTGAATGACAACGTAAGAACGGAATTTATAAAAGTCGTAGTTTTTATACCCCTGCATACATATATGGATCGAGTATATTAAAATTGCTCCTCCGTTTGTAACACATTGATCTAGATGAGCTTGATATAGTGTCAAGGGTACGTATCGGATCAGCATCGAAAAGTAAATCGATCTAGCTATGTGTGTCTGTCCGTCCATCCGTGTTTCTGCACGACAACTCAACAACTAAAAGGGCTAGAGTTTTGAAATTCACCAAAGCTTTGGGGAGCTGCCATACTAATTATACTACGAGGACGAAAATTACACACGGTTAGGCTTATAATGAATCGAGCACTTATTTGAAGTTTCAAAATGTTACGGTTTCATTTTCGAGGGGCTCCCATACGACACGGAAAATTACAAACGGTTAGTTTTATAATGAATCAACGTTACAACACTTAGCAATATTTTATGTTTATGTAAGTGTAGTTCATTGAGGTCAATTCTAATAATAACAATATATCTAATCTGTTCCAATATTTACCTTTGGTATAAAAAGCCTTATTTAGCAATATTTTTTACACTTTATGTCTGTGCAGTTACTTTTTTAGTTTTCTTTTAATCACGCATATTTAATGAATTGCGCTCTTCAAAAGTAATCATCCATTTTATTTTCGAATCTTACAAATCCTGCAATTCAACTAAAAAGAAAATAATAAAAAACAATTCTAAATTGATTTAATATTATTATTTAAAAGTTTTAAATTAGTTTTTAATTGTATTCCTATCATCTAACAGATGTAGTTTATATAATTTTAAAATTATAATTTATGAAACATTCATTGATACATATCCATATATAGCATCATCAAATTGTCATTTCTTATGTTTAAATTCTTCTGTGAATGCAGAATTTCTCTTCATTTCCTGTTTGAATGTCAATTTTTCAATTTTCAAAATGAAAAATTACAAATACCTACCTAGATTTTACACCGGAAATACAAAAATTATATATTTTTTTTCCTGAATATTTTTCAAAATTAATAGAAGAATAAATGTATATTACATATATTCTTCTTCTCTTGATGAAACTTTCAATTTCCTAAAAACAAAAACAATTATTTTTACTAATCTACCAAATAATATTAATATGTTCTATAATATTTCTATTTACTTATTAAAAATCTAAATATAAAAAAAAAAAACAAATAAACTGTTGACATAAAACTCAATTAATCACAATTTCTTTTTTTATTTTGTTCTTGTTCTTCTTGACTTACGAAACATTCACGCACGTCTAATGTACTAATTACCCGAAGAAGATTATAGTTGCCCTTGTCAACTTTTAGATACCCGTGCATACATGTAAAAAACTAAAATAGTTAAAAAAAAATTTAACTTATTATCCCATAATTTTTGCTTACAAAAAAAAAAAAAACAAATTGGCTCACCTTAAAAGTTCGTCCCAGTGATGTCCAACTTTGACAAGTAACTTGCCCTATTCCTTTACCTGCTCAATTTTATTTTAACCTCGTAGCTTCATTAGATTCACAGTTATTGAATTGAAAACTTTGTATGGCAGCCCCCCGAAAATAAGGCCCTAACATTTTGAAACTTCATATAAGTGCTTGATTCATAATAAATATTCAACCGTGTGTAATTTTCATCGTCGTAGTAAAATTAGTTTTGAAGAAATTCATATTGTTGCAAAAAAGTTGTATGGCACCTTCCGGAAGCCTTGGTCCGATTTTAACCAAAAACAATAGGGCACCTAAAAATTGTCTAAAAATGACTTTGTGTGAATTTCAAAACTCTAGGCCTTATAGTTGTTGAGTTATCGTGTTGACGGAGGGACACGGACGGAGGGACTGACGGACGAACAGACACATATAGCTAGATCGATTTACTTTTCGATGCTGATCCGATACGTACCCTTGACACTATATCTAGCTCGTCTAGATCGATGCGTTACGAACGGAGGAGCAATTTTAATATACCCGATGTCATATATGTATGCACGGCTATAAAAAGAATAGAAAAAGAACAACAATAATTATTACAGGGAACTGCATTGGCAACAGCTATAACAACATTATGATACATTGAGTGCAGTGATTTTCTATACCAACTCAGAGTGTTGTTTGTTTTTTTTTCGATTCATTCATTAAAATTTATTTATTGTATAATATAATTCATTTAGAAATATTTTCTATCTCTTTCTAAATGTCTCATTTCTAATGATTCCATTATTGATACGATATCATATTATTTTCTCGCCATTTATTTTTTTTTGCACTATTTACATTAAAAAAATTGTAAATAAAGTTTAGTTTGCCTGTGGCACTAGTAAATAATTTTTCAACAAACATTGGTTTGTTTTGGTTTTGGGCTACAGGTTAAAAGAAAGAAAAAGATAGAGAGAGTATTATAGATTAAAAACGTATGCAAATTATTATCCCAAAATAGTTTTTTTTTGCAAAAATTTTTGCAATTTTTATCATATAAAATAGAACATGAATGAAGTTATTTAAAAATTCCGTGGTGTGTTATAATTATTCCGAAGTTTTTTGATATAATAAAAAGTAATTGTAGGTATGTAATTACAGTCTCTGGCAAAATTACATGTGTTGTTAAGTTCATAAATAATATTTTTAAAATTGAATAACTTTATTTAAAATTTAATAAAATTTAGTAAACTTTTACTAAATTAAAATCCAGAATAAACGAGGAAGGCTGTACAGTAAATTTTGTAAAATTTAAAATACTCTCATGAGCATAATATAGACATTAAATCGTCTGATCAATTCGTTTTGAAAAAATTTCATATACCCAGCATAAAGCTAATAAAGTATATAGTTATTTTCCTATTAAAAAAGAAGTTGTAAGACAGCTACTGGACTCTTTAAGAACACCGGATGAATTTCAATAGCGATGACAGCTCTTGCATTAGAAATTTGTGAAAATTTCAGAATACAAGCTTTTTTATTTTTGGAGTTATCGTACAGACGGACGGACGAACACATGTAGCTGGATCGATTTACATTTCGATTCTAATCAGGTCGATACCTTTAAGTCTATATCTACACTCCTTTTTACTGTGTTCCGAATGTAATGGCAAATTTAGTATTTAAGAACATACGTTTATTCGGTAATTATTAAAAGTTTATCCATTCAAATTTTCTGAAATTTTTAGCCCTATAATTATTGGGGGAGCAATAAAATGCAAAAGTGGTATTCTAAATCTTTTATCTCTTTGGCTTGATCGAAGGTTATAATAGCATTTGTTTGTAGTGACGAAATAAGGTCTTTTGCACTAAATCTTTTGCACTACACACCAATCTTTTATTTTAAAATTCAAGTAGTTTTTTCTAATATATAATACCTATTGCACTTTTAATTATCCATATTCAATTACGTTTGAAAAGCCTGTGGCCTAATATAGACGTTGTTATTGATAACTCGTCTTCTTATTCAGCCTATGAAAATTTTTTCAAATCAATTTATCAAAATATAATGGATATATTATAATTTAACAAAAGTTTTTCATTTAATCAAAAAATTAATTTAAATCATTTTAGATAATCTGACATTATTTTAATTCAATAACTGCATTAATTTATAAGGTTCACTAATTTTTACCATCACTATGAAATGAAAATAAAATATGTGGATTATAAATGAAAATAATAATTTAACATCCAGTTATTAAAGTACCTACAAATGAAATTCTATTTTTAAAAATCTCAAAATGATTTTATATTATGAGAAAAGTATGTATGGCCACACTGCATAAGGTTATACGAATGATTTATAATCAAATGTGACATTTTCTACACCTTCTCTTCCTTTTGGCATCCTGTTTTAAATTTTTTTATTAATCAAAATATTATGCAAGTGTAAAATTAAACAACTGTAATAAAAAAAATTGTTAAGATTTTGTCATTTGACGGTATTGTAAAAGCGAGATTATGTTTAGATGGCATAATTATTTAAAGAGCTCCAGTTGTTGATTCCAGTCTGTTTGATAACTGATTGTAGTTTGCAAATCCTTAGTTTAATTTTGAATTTAACTGTAAGAGTTCTTGAACTTATATGTCAGTTTTTAAATCAAATAATTAGTCTATAACCATTTAGATCTAATCGGCAACCGAAATCTTGTAATTATTGTAGCCAAATAATTTGTTAATTATTATTTATTTAATGGGTTGCATGTTAAGTGAACTCAATTTTATGCATAAAATCTGCTTGCTTTTTTTGTATTCCGTGTTGGTTGTATTCCGAAAAAAACCCTATATTTAAACTGTTAGAAAAAAAGTACAATAAGATCTATTTTCAATCTGAAACTGCCAAATTAGTCTCTTCTTTCTGACTTCCAAAACGGTTTCAGTAACAAAACTGAAAAGTTAGGTCTTTGGAAATAAGTTGAAGTCAGTTGAGATGATATTATTGTGCCGCCTGTCGTTTTGGAGTTATAAGATGCCAAAAACTCAAAAGTTGCTTTTTTAACACCTTCATCTGGACTAGTTGTTCACATTTTTTTAATTGTAAAGAGTTTCCTTATTATTTTTATTTAAATTTCAAATAAAAGTTCTAAGACTTATTATCCTAAACTTATTTTGAAACATTGTTTAATTTTGAAAGTGTAATTTTTTAACAAATATCTATATTTTTTTCTTATTTGTATTTTGTGTAATTTTACGGCTTCATTTGAAAGAATAAAACATGTTTTATTCTTATTTTTGGAAGTTTTAATTTCATTTTATTTTATATTCTTCCACATTTTACATGTCGTACAAAAATTTTATCAATTTTTTAATTATACTTGGAAAATTTTAATTAATACTTCTTACATGTTAACAATTTGAATTTAAATATTTTTTTTAAACAGTTTTAACACAGTTTTAGATTATAAACGAGGAAGAGTGTAGTAGAGAAGACTGTGTCAACTCTGGGATACCCGTATAACCGTAACATATACATTACATCATCCGGTTAATTATAATCACCCAGCTTCATTAGGTGGAGAGTAATGCTCATATAAAATAAGAAGTTGTATGGCAGCTAGTCGAACCCACTGCAGTAGAAGACCCAAATTTTGCAGAAACTTTGGCCATAAAACTAAACTATTTTTGGCAAAATTTCAGACACGCAACTGTAATAGGTACAGAGTAATACTCATATAAAACAAGTGATGAAAAAAAACCAAGGGTTTTTAAAAAAGCACATTTTCAAAATTAAATTGTATTACATACTGAGTTTAACTTTGGAAATATTTACTTGGAAATAATTACTGCTTACTTATAAAATTTACTGCTAACAGTAAAGTTTTTATTTTAAAGTTGTTATAGCCCTTCAATGAGGAAGTTTGCTAAGTTTCTCAAGGATCTAACTTCATCTACCTCCCCCCCGCCCTTCCATCTTTTTAGGATCAAGGAATTAAATAGTGAATTCCACAAAAATTTGGAATTTTACTTAGAATTATACAATCTAAGCAAAAATGGGTAAAACTGAGAGACACTATCTTCAATTTAAGGAACCACTTTTAAATTTAAGAAAAACCTTTAACATATGTTAAAATATAATGTTGCGCCTTTAAATGTTGCATATTAATAAAAAAAAAATTGGACAGGTATTCAAGTTACAGGTGCTTAAAAATAGCAAAATTTAAATTTTCGAGCCCTTATAGCTCCTAAACAGGGGGCTTGACAAAAAAATTTTATTAACCGGCTCCTACTAATATTTGAGGATCTAACTTCTCCCAAAATTTCAGGCCCCTATCTTAAACCGTTTAGGAGATATATGGGACCAAAAATTTTGCAAAAATTGAGTTTTATATAATGGTAAATTTTAGTACCGTATAGCAACCCTATACATTTGAGCGACATATTTTTAAAAAGCCTATAAAAGCACCTCTCTTCTACCGTTTTTCGATTGAAAATAAACTTAACAGAACTCTTGTTATATCAATTTAAATATAGAGCTTTTTTGGAAATTGCAGGGGCTGTAGCTTCGTTACCCTTCAAAATTAAAAAAAACCTTTGACACATGTTGAAATATAATTAAAGAGCTTTGAATTTTGTATTTCACTAAAAAAAAATTTGGACAGGTATTCAAGTTACAGGTGTTTAGAAATAGCAAAATTTCAATTTTCGAGCCCTTATAGCTCCGAAACATGGGCCTGGACAAAAAAATTTTGTTAACCGATTCCTTCCTACTAATTTTTGAGTATCTAACTTCTCCCAAAATTTCAAGACCCTAGCTTGAACCGTTCAGAAGATATGTGTGGCCAAAATTTTTGCAAAAATTGAGTTTTGTGTAATGTTAAATTTTAGGACCGTATGGCAACCCTAAACATTTTCCTTTTATATATTTATAAAGCTTATGAAACCAGCTATCGATTGCCGTTTTCAGATTGAAAATTCATCTAACAGAACTCTTGTTATAACAATTTAAATATAGGGATTTTTCCAACTTTGGGGGGCTCTAGGTGGGGCTACAGAAAAAAATTCTTCTACGAAATTATTTTTTTTGCAAAAAATACCCATGGTTAAAATTTTTTTACTCTATTTCAAACGGTGTAAAAGTTTTTGTAAACATACGGACGGACGGGCAGAGTGAAGCTATTTACAAAAACAAATTTTTTTGAAAATGTGCTAAAAAGAAGTTGTATGGCAGCTACCCAAACACATTTTGCACCATGGGTTCGGGTAGCTGCCATACAACTTAAGGCTGGATTTAAACAGTGATGACGACTATTGCAAAAAACGAATTTGCGAAAATTTCTAGACCCTAGCTCCTTTAGTTTTTGAGTTATCGTGCGGACGGACGGACATACATAGCTAAATCGATTTATTTTTCGATTCTGATCCGATTCATACACTTGAGTCTATATCTACCCCCCTCCTTCTCTGCGTCACAAACGTAATGGCAAATTTATTATACCCTTTGACTATATAGCCATACGGGTATAATGACTATATAGTCATACGGGTATAAAAATATTGAGTTCCGTTTATCCCATTATCTATCCATATTCCCTTTACGGGCCAAAAGCTTTTTATTGGTTTTATTGGTACTTTACTCTAAATAAGAAACAGTTTGATCGATTGACTTTAAATTTTTTATACTTGATGCTCCTTGAGAACTGAGTTTGCACTATTAACTTAATTGGAATTTGTTAACCCATGTCGGGCCGACGGTTGGTAAAACTCACTTTAAAATTTATATCGATGATATATCTCGTTTGGAGCTTAAAGGTTCAATGTAATTGTATGCCGACGATGTAGTAATTAAATATTCAGCTACAACCGAAAGCGAATTAAGAAGACACATTGTGTATGATCTGAATATACTCGATTTATGGATCACAAAACATAAGCTAAGCTTAAATATAAAAAAAACGAAAATTCTATTGCTAGGCAACAAAGCGTATAGTTAAAAAAATTTTTATTATAAAACAAAAATAATTGAAACAGTAAATAGATATACCTATCTAGGGTTAATAATTGACAAAAAATTAATATGGCTTGACCATGTCCAGCATATTATGAAAAAAAATTCACCGATGCTCTTTTTATTACGTAGATTGCGAAAATATATTTCTACTTATGCATTATATACAATATATTCGTCGTATATAATGTCACATATGGTGTATCTCAATCCGATATGAAGTGGTGCTAGTCAACAAACTTTAAGCCAGCTCGATATATTACACAAGAAATGTATCAAAATTATTGAATTCTATCCTCTAATGCATCCCACAAACTTATTATACTCAGATAAATATATAAGCTAAGTTAAATTAAAAATTTTTTTTTATTCCATTATTTTATAGTTATAAGATCAAGACAGCTTAGGCCAAGATCAATTAAAAATAATTAGTTTTAAGTCTATTGAATTTTTTTTTAAAAATTTCTAGTTATGTTTTTTAATAAAGAAAAAAAAAATAAACAAACAAATTTAGGTTGGAATTTACGTCCGACTTTGCGAAGTTCCGATTTGGTCAAAAAGTAAGTTTAAAAAAACATTGGTCGAGTTTCGTAAACCCATTTTGGCAGAATAACTTTTAAAAGATTTTTTGGTTGCTTTATTCTAAATTTGGAACGGTTTGATAGATTGACTTTAAATTTAGTATGCGTGGTGCTCTTTGTCGGTGGAGTTGATAATGGTGGGTTTCTGGGAAATAATGTCAAGTAATAATTCATCAATTCATTCAATGTCATGTGATAATTCTGCGCATTATTAATAAATATTAAAAATTTGAAGTGAAATTTGTTAATATTTGTTAAAAGATTGCTAGAAAAATCGTTTTAAAAAAATTACCTTATAATTGCTTCGAAATTGTTATACATTTTGAAATTAACTTTTACCCCATTATTAATTTTTGTATTAATTGCTTTCAATAACATCACCTTAAACTAAATCTCAATTGAGGGGCGCAGCTACGAGCACCGGGAACTAGCTAGTTTGTTATAAAATATAAATTTTTTTAAAATTGTTTTACTTTATAGTACGTTCATCAACTCTAGAATTTGAGAAATTAAAAAGATTTCGAAAATATATTAGATTTTTTCCTTAATTTCTCATACATTTTTGAAATAATTATCTGCCAATGAAAATCAGCTAGCTGCTGAATTTTCCGAAAATCACTTAAAATTTATCACTTAAAATTTCTTTTAAATTTACTAAAAAATTTACCAATAGCCGTCATCGCTATTTAAATCCAGCCATTTTGGTCCATGGGTTCGGGTAGCTGCCATACAACTTCTTTTTTTATATGAGCATTTCTCTGTACCTATTAAAGCTGCGTGTCTGAAATTTTGCCAAAAGTAGTTTAGTTTAATGACCAAAGTTTCTGCAAAATTTTGTTATTCTACTGCAATGGGTGCCATACAACTTCTTATTTTAATTGAGCATTACTCTATACCTATTAAAGCTGGGTGTCTGAAATTTTGCCAAAAGTAGTTAAGTTTTATGGCCAAAGTTTCTGCAAAATTTGGTTGATCTCCTGCAGAGGGTTCGCGTAGCTGCCATACAGCTCCTTCTTTTATATGAGCATTACACTACACCTAATAAATCTTTATGTTTGAAATTTTGCCAAAAGTAATTAACCGAATGATATAATGTTTATATTACGGTCATACGGGTATCCCAGAGTTGGCATATATAGTTTACTCTCCTACACTCTTCCTCGATTTTTATTAAAGATGGCTGAAAATTTAAAAATAAAAATAATATAAAAAAAGAAATTCGCCATATTTTTTTAAAAAATTTATAAATTTGTCAAATCCTTAAGTACTTAATTTTTAAAAAGAGGTTTGTGAACACTTTGACATTTTAGTTGATGTTGTACTAGGTAATCAATAAAACTTTGGTGTCTTGAACGTACTTTTAAGTTCAGTTCAATGATTGAAAAATTTATTATGCTTGTTTAATAAATTTGTTTAATTTGTTTAAATGTCACTTTCACGCTTTCAACATTTGTCATTGTGCTTGAAAAATTTTATAGCTCCCTTTTTTGGGATTTTGTAACTTTGCTGACAAATTGCAAATGTATCTTCCTTGGAAAACAATTTTACTCTAGTGTTTTTAATTTATTTCGTTGAATATTTTTTAATAATTATTAAAATGTCTAAACTTAAAATCGCCAGCAATATAGTTAATATTTAAGTAAAGAATATAATAATAAATTGTTTTTTATAAAAAATATCGCCGTAAAAATAAAATTTTAAAAATAAAAGGTAAAAATTTTTCAAGCACGAATGCTTTTAGGGTGCAATTTATTCATTTTAAAAAATATATAAAAAGTTTTACTGCAATAGTTTTACATTAATAATCTGATAAAATATTTTTTATTAAAGTTTGGTTTATGGTTTTTAAATCGTTTTTTTCAATACTTATCAAAATATAGAGGTTTTATAGGGGTTTTATGGAGGTTTCCTTATTTATTTATTGTTCCTTAATTGAAACCCCGAAAATAAGTCAAGAATAAAATTGTTTTTTTGTTTGTGGAAAGGCTGTTGAAATTTGTATAAAAAGCGTAATACTCTGAATTATTAATCATAAGTTTAAAGTATTTTTGAAAAGTAAATACATAACTTATTTAATTAATTAAGAATGAAATCTCTATTATTGGCATTAGTATTTTTCCTGTATGTTATTGGTACAATGGGAGTACCTGTAATGGAACAATACTATTACTACCAATACGCAGAACCACCACGACAATATGGAGCAGATTTACCTTGCGATTTGTTGGCATCATTGTGTGGATAATAAACTTTTGCTAATATTATATTCATAATATTATTAAATTATATCATATATTAAAATTAATTTTTTTCAGCATTTGAATTAAAAATTTGTTTAATGTAATTATTATATATTTTTTCTAAAATATTATGTGATTTTTAGGTCTGCATTCTAGCTTTCAGCTTTTCTTCAGTATCAATACCATAGAAAAAACGAGAAAGAGTGTAGTAGAGTAGATTGAGTCAACTCTGGGATACCCGTATGACATTATTTCATCCGGTTAACTAATTTTGACAAAATTTTAAATGCATGCCTTATTAGTATTTCAGATGTTCAAAAAAAAATACAAGTTGAAAGGCAGCTCTTCGAACCTCTTTCACTACACCAATTTTGTTTTATTCAAACGTTGGCCATTAGAGTTAACTACTATTGACAAAGAGTAATGCTCAAATTAAAAAGTGATGAAAAAATCCAGGGTTTTTAGAAAAGCACATTTTCAAAATTTTTGCCATTAATCAGCTTTAATAGGTACAGAGTAATGCTAGAATGTCTTCTATTGCATAAAAGCGAATTTGTGAAAATTGCAAAATCCTAGCTCCGTTATTTTTTGAGTTATCGTGCGGACGGACTGACATACATAGTCAAATCTATTTTTTTTCGATTCTGATCCGATCCATACACTTGAGTCTATATCTAACGTAATGGAAAATTTAGTATACCCTTTTGACTAATAGTCATACGGGTATAAAAATAAATGATAATATTATAATTTAAATATTTCATCAATTTATTAATTATGAATAATAGTGAAATCAATACTTAGAATATTTAACTATTAGTCAAAAGGGTATACTAAATTTTCCATTACGTTAGATATAGACTCAAGTGTATGGATCGGATCAGAATCGAAAAATAAATCGATTTGACTATGTATGTCCGTCCGTCCGCACGATAACTCAAAAAATAACGGAGCTGGGATTTTGCAATTTTCCAGCCATTTTGGTCTACGGGTTCCAGTACCTGCCATACAACTTTTTATTTTATATGAGTATTCCACTACACTTAATAAAGCTGTATGTTTAAAATTTTGTCAAAAGTAATTAACCGGATGGTATAATGTATATGTTACGGTCATACGGGTATCCCAGAGTTGACACAGTCTACTCTACTACACTCTTCCTCGTTTTATTTGTGTTTTGTATATTTGCAGTGTGTAGTGTTTATATTTGTAGTATATTTTGTAGTAAGTGATTTGGTTTAATTTTTGTTTTGACGTTTTATTTTTTATGCACTTTGTTCACCATGTATGTATAACCTTTTCAGCAATTTAGTTCTCAGTAAAACCTTTTTCTTACTTTGCTTATAAATAGTAACAAACAAGTGGTGAAAAAAAACAAAGGGTTTTTGAAAAAGCACATTTTCAAAATAATATAGTGTTTCATACTAAATATTTTATCGGAATATAATGTTCAAGCTTCAATATTAACGTTTAAAGAAATATATACGTTGGTGACTAAATTACTGCTTACTTATAAAAACAGTAAATTTTTTATTTTGAAGTTCTAATAGCCCTTCAATGGGGAAGATTGCCAAATTTCTCAAGGACCTTACTTCATCTTACCCCCCTTCCCCTCCCTCACCACTTTAGTAGGATCTATGAATTAAATTGTGAATTCCACAAAGATTTGGAATTTTACTTAGAATTATACAATCTAAGCAAAAATGGGTAAAACTGTGAGACATTTTCTTCAATTTAAGGAACCGCTTTTAAATTTAAGAAAAACCTTTGTAAAAATATAATGTTGAACCTTTCAATTTTGTATATTAATAAAAACACAAGTGATGAAAAAAAACCAAGGGTTTTTAAAAAAGCACATTTTCAAAATTATATTGTATTACATGCTGAGTTTAACTTTGGAAATATTTACTTGGAAATAGTTACTACTGACTTATAAAATTTACTGCTAACAGTAAATTTTTTATTTAAAAGTTGTTATAGCCCTTTAATGGGGAAGGTTGCCAAGTTTCTCAAGGATCTAAATTCATCTAACTCCCCCCCCTCCGTCCCCCTCCATTTTTTCTGGTTCTAGGAATTAAATTGTGAACAAAAATTTAGAATTTTACTTAGAATTATACAATCTAAGCAAAAATGGGTAAAACTGAGAGACACTTTCTTCAATTTAAGGAACCACTTTTAAATTTAAGAAAAACCTTTAACATATGTTAAAATATAATGTTGGGCCTTTAAATTTTGTATATTAATAAAAAAAAAATTGGACAGGTATTCAAGTTACAGGTGTTTAAAAATAGCAAAATTTCAATTTTCGAGCCCTTATAACTCCGAAACATGGGCCTGGACAAAAAAATTTTTTTAACCGATTCCTACTAATTTTTGAGTATCTAACTTCTCCCAAAATTTCAAGACCCTAGCTTGAACCGTTCAGAAGATATGTGTGGCCAAAATTTTTGCAAAAATTGAGTTTTGTGTAATGTTAAATTTTAGGATCGTATGGCAACCCTAAACATTTCTTTTATATATTTATAAAGCTTATGAAACCAGCTATCGATTGCCGTTTTCAGATTGAAAATTCATTTAACAGAACTCTTGTTATAACAATTTAAATATAGGGATTTTTCCAACTTTGGGGGCTCTAGCCCCGTAACAGGTGGGGCTACAGAAAAAAATTCTTCTACGAAATTATTTTTTTGCAAAAAATACCCATGGTTAAAATTTTTTTACTCTATTTCAAACGGTGTAAAAGTTTTTGTAAACATACGGACGGACGGACGGGCAGAGTGAAGCTATTTACAAAAACAAAATTTTTTGAAAATGTGCTGAAAAGAAGTTGTATGGCAGCTACCCAAACACATTTTGCACCATGGGTTCGGGTAGCTGCCATACAACTTAAGGCTGGATTTAAACAGTGATGACGACTATTGCAAAAAACGAATTTGCGAAAATTTCTAGACCCTAGCTCCTTTAGTTTTTGAGTTATCGTGCGGACGGACGGACATACATAGCTAAATCGATTTATTTTTCGATTCTGATCCGATTCATACACTTGAGTCTATATCTACCCCCCTCCTTCTCTGCGTCACAAACGTAATGGCAAATTTATTATACCCTTTGACTATATAGCCATACGGGTATAATGACTATATAGTCATACGGGTATAAAAATATTGAGTTCCGTTTATCCCATTATCTATCCATATTCCCTTTACGGGCCAAAAGCTTTTTATTGGTTTTATTGGTACTTTACTCTAAATAAGAAACAGTTTGATCGATTGACTTTAAATTTTTTATACTTGATGCTCCTTGAGAACTGAGTTTGCACTATTAACTTAATTGGAATTTGTTAACCCATGTCGGACCGACGGTTGGTAAAACTCACTTTAAAATTTATATCGATGATATATCTCGTTTGGAGCTTAAAGGTTCAATGTAATTGTATGCCGACGATGTAGTAATTAAATATTCAGCTACAACCGAAAGCGAATTAAGAAGACACATTGTGTATGATCTGAATATACTCGATTTATGGATCACAAAACATAAGCTAAGCTTAAATATAAAAAAAACGAAAATTCTATTGCTAGGCAACAAAACGTATAGTTAAAAAAATTTTTATTATAAAACAAAAATAATTGAAACAGTAAATAGATATACCTATCTAGGGTTAATAATTGACAAAAAATTAATATGGCTTGACCATGTCCAGCATATTATGAAAAAAATTTCACCGATGCTCTTTTTATTACGTAGATTGCGAAAATATATTTCTACTTATGCATTATATACAATATATTCGTCGTATATAATGTCACATATGGTGTATCTCAATCCGATATGAAGTGGTCAACAAACTTTAAGCCAGCTCGATATATTACACAAGAAATGTATCAAAATTATTGAATTCTATCCTCTAATGCATCCCACAAACTTATTATACTCAGATAAATATATAAGCTAAGTTAAATTAAAAATTTTTTTTTATTCCATTATTTTATAGTTATAAGATCAAGACAGCTTAGGCCAAGATCAATTAAAAATAATTAGTTTTAAGTCTATTGAATTTTTTTTTAAAAATTTCTAGTTATGTTTTTTAATAAAGAAAAAAAAAATAAACAAACAAATTTAGGTTGGAATTTACGTCCGACTTTGCGAAGTTCCGATTTGGTCAAAAAGTAAGTTTAAAAAAACATTGGTCGAGTTTCGTAAACCCATTTTGGCAGAATAACTTTTAAAAGATTTTTTGGTTGCTTTATTCTAAATTTGGAACGGTTTGATAGATTGACTTTAAATTTTGTATGCGTGGTGCTCTTTGTCGGTGGAGTTGATAATGGTGGGTTTCTGGGAAATAATGTCAAGTAATAATTCATCAATTCATTCAATGTCATGTGATAATTCTGCGCATTATTAATAAATATTAAAAATTTGAAGTGAAATTTGTTAATATTTGTTAAAAGATTGCTAGAAAAATCGTTTTAAAAAAATTACCTTATAATTGCTTCGAAATTGTTATACATTTTGAAATTAACTTTTACCCCATTATTAATTTTTGTATTAATTGCTTTCAATAACATCACCTTAAACTAAATCTCAATTGAGGGGCGCAGCTACGAGCACCGGGAACTAGCTAGTTTGTTATAAAATATAATTGCAAATATTTTTTTAAAATTGTTTTACTTTATAGTACGTTCATCAACTCTAGAATTTGAGAAATTAAAAAGATTTCGAAAATATATTAGATTTTTTCCTTAATTTCTCATACATTTTTGAAATAATTATCTGCCAATGAAAATCAGCTAGCTGCTGAATTTTCCGAAAATCACTTAAAATTTATCACTTAAAATTTCTTTTAAATTTACTAAAAAATTTACCAATAGCCGTCATCGCCATTTAAATCCAGCCATTTTGGTCCATGGGTTCGGGTAGCTGCCATACAACTTCTTTTTTTATATGAGCATTTCTCTGTACCTATTAAAGCTGCGTGTCTGAAATTTTGCCAAAAGTAGTTTAGTTTAATGACCAAAGTTTCTGCAAAATTTTGTTATTCTACTGCAATGGGTGCCATACAACTTCTTATTTTAATTGAGCATTACTCTATACCTATTAAAGCTGGGTGTCTGAAATTTTGCCAAAAGTAGTTAAGTTTTATTGCCAAAGTTTCTGCAAAATTTGGTTGATCTCCTGCAGAGGGTTCGCGTAGCTGCCATACAGCTCCTTCTTTTATATGAGCATTACACTGCACCTAATAAGTCTTTATGTTTGAAATTTTGCCAAAAGTAATTAACCGGATGATATAATGTTTATTAAATTTTCATTAAAGATGGCTGAAAATTTAAAAATAAAAATAATATAAAAAAAGAAATTCGCCATATTTTTTTAAAAAAATTTATAAATTTGTCAAATCCTTAAGTACTTAATTTTTAAAAAGAGGTTTGTGAACACTTGACATTTTAGTTGATGTTGTACTAGGTAATCAATAAAACTTTGGTGTCTTGAACGTACTTTTAAGTTCAGTTTAATGATTGAAAAATTTATTATGTTTGTTTAATAAATTTGTTTAATTTGTTTAAATGTCACTTTCACGCTTTCAACATTTGTCATTGTGCTTGAAAAATTTTATAGCTCCCTTTTTTGGGATCTTGCAACTTTGCTGACAAATTGCAAATGTATCTTCCTTGGAAAACAATTTTACTCTAGTGTTTTTAATTTATTTCGTTGAATATTTTTTAATAATTATTAAAATGTCTAAACTTAAAATCGCCAGCAATATAGTTAATATTTAAGTAAAGAATATAATAATAAATTGTTTTTTATAAAAAATATCGCCGTAAAAATAAAATTTTAAAAATAAAAGGTAAAAATTTTTCAAGCACGAATGCTTTTAGGGTGCAATTTATTCATTTTAATCTGATAAATATTTTTTATTAAAGTTTGGTTTATGGTTTTTAAATCGTTTTTTTCAATTCTTATCAAAATTTCAAAATATAGAGGTTTTATAGGGGTTTTATAGAGGTTTCCTTATTTATTTATTGTTCCTTTATTTAAACCCCGAAAATAAGTCAAGAATAAAATTGTTTTTTTGTTTGTGGAAAGGCTGTTGAAATTTGTATAAAAAGCGTAATACTCCGAATTATTAATCATAAGTTTAAAGTATTTTTGAAAAGTAAATACATAACTTATTTAATTAATTAACAATGAAATTTCTATTATTGGCATTAGTATTTTTCCTGTATGTTATTGGTACAATGGGAGTACCTGCAATGGAACAATACTATTACTACCAATACGAAGAACCACCACCACCACCACCACCTCCACCACCAGAATATGGAGCAGATTTACCTTGCAATTTGTTGGCATCATTGTGTGGATAATAAACTTTTGCTAATATTATATTCATAATATTATTAAATTATATCATATATTAAAATTCATTTTTTTCAGCATTTGAATTAAAAATTTGTTTAATGTAATTATTATATGTTTTTTCTAAAATATTATGTGATTTTTAGGTCTGCATTCTAGCTTTCAGCTTTTCTTCAGTATCAATACCATAGAAAAAACGAGAAAGAGTGTAGTAGAGGAGTAGATTGAGTCAACTCTGGGATACCCGTATGACATTATTTCATCCGGTTAATTTATTTTGACAAAATTTTAAATGCCTGCCTTGTTAGCATTTCAGATTTTCAAAAGAAAATACAAGTTGAAAGGCAGCTCTTCGAACCTCTTTCACTACACCAATTTTGTTTTATTCAGAAGTTGGCCATTAGAGTTAACTACTATTGACAAAGAGTAATGCCCAAATTAAAAAGTGATGAAAAAACCCAGTGTTTTTAGAAAAGCACATTTTCAAAATTATATAGGATTTCTTAGTGAGAATTTTATTTACAACACTTAGAATATAAACCAGATGCACTCACGAAAACCTGTTAACAAGTGTCGAAATATCATATTAGAGCTTCAATATTAACGTTTAATTTTGGAAATTACTCGTGACTAAGTTAATGATTCGTAAAAAACGAGGAAGAGTGTAGGAGAGTAGAATGTGTCCACTCTGGGATATCCGTGTGACCGTAATATAAACATTATATCATCCGGTTAATTATCTTTGGAAAAATTTCAAACACCCAGCTTCATCAGATATAGTGTAATGCTCATATAAAAGATGAAGTTGTATGGCAGCTACTTGAACCCACTGCAGTAGAATAACAAATTTTTGCCATTAATCAGCTTTAATAGGTACAGAGTAATGCTCATATAAAAAAAGAAGTTCTATGGCAGCTACTCGAACCCGTAGACCAAAATAGCTGGATATAAATAACGATGTCTTCTATTGCATAAAAGCGAATTTGTGAAAATTGCAAAATCCTAGCTCCGTTATTTTTTGAGTTATCGTGCGGACGGACTGACATACATAGTCAAATCTATTTATTTTTCGATTCTGATCCGATCCATACACTTGAGTCTATATCTAACGTAATGGAAAATTTAGTATACCCTTTTGACTAATAGTATAATTTTAGTCTTAGTTTTTTTAATTAATTAAAATGATAATATTATAATTTAAATATTTCATCAATTTATTAATTATGAATAATAGTGAAATCAATACTTAGAATATAATCCCAATGCACTTAAGAAAACGTGTTAACAAGTGCGAAAGTTATAGCTTCAATGTTAACGTTTAATTTTGGAAAAACATACACTAATGAATAAGTTACTGTTTTATAAAAACATAAAAGATTTAATTTTAAAGTCCTAATAGCCCATCAATTAGGATGGTTCCCAAATTTTTGCTAAACAAACCTATGATTCTCGAAAATCTGCCTATCCCTTTCCTGTCCCCACCATTCCATTTTTGGTTATAGGAAATCAGTTGTGAACTTCACTAAAATTTGGGATTTTATCTAAAATATTATTATCTAGGCAAAAATGGTTAAAACTAAGAGACAATTTGTTCCATTTAAAGAACCCCTTTTAAATTTAAGAAAAACTTTTAACATATATTGAAACATTATGCTGATGCTTCAAATTTTGTATATTTGTAAAAAAAAATTTGGACAGTTATTCCAGTTACAGGTGTTTAAAAATAGCAAAATTTTAATTTTCGAGGGCTTATACTCTACTTCTAAGGATCTAACTTCTTAAAAATTTCAAGACCCTAGCTGGAACCGTTTAGAAGATATGTGTGGCCAAAAATTTAGCAAAAATTGAGTTTTGCATAATGGTAAGTTTTAGTACCGTATGACAATTCTATATATTGTATTGATGTATTTTTGTAAAGTCTATAAAAAAAGCTCTCTTTTATTGTTTTCTGATTGAAAATACATCCAACAGAAGTATTGTTATAACAATTTAAATATATAGCTTTTTCTAACTCTGGGTGGCTGCAGCTCGGTAACGAGTGGGGATAGGTTCTTGGTTAAAATTTCTTTATTCTATTGCAAACGGTGTAAAAGTTTGTGTAAATATACGGACGGACGGACGGACGGACAAAGTCAAAATTAAGAACAACCTTTGACACTTATTGAAACTTTCGTTTTGGAGCTTTCAATTTTGTATATAAATAGTTCACAACTGATTTCCTATAACCAAAAATGGAATGGTGGGGAGAGGAGGGGGATAGGCAGATTTTCGAGAATCATAGGTTTGTTTAGCAAAAATTTGGGAACCTTCCCTATTGATGGGCTATTAGGACTTTAAAATTAAATCTTATGTTTTTATAAAACAGTAACTTATTTATTAGTGTATGTTTTTCCAAAATTAAACGTTAACATTGAAGCTCCAACTTTCGCACTTGTTAACACGTTTTCTTAAGTGCATTGGGATTATATTTTAAGTATTGATTTCACTATTATTCATAATTAATAAATTGATGAAATATTTAAATTATAATATTATCATTTATTTTTATACCCGTATGACTTTTAGTCAAAAGGGTATACTAAATTTTCCATTACGTCAGATATAGACTCAAGTGTATGGATCGGATCAGAATCGAAAAATAAATCGATTTGACTATGTATGTCCGTCCGTCCGCACGATAACTCAAAAAATAACGGAGCTGGGATTTTGCAATTTTCCAGCCATTTTGGTCTACGGGTTCCAGTACCTGCCATACAACTTATTTTTTTATATGAGCATTACTCTGTACCTAATGTCTGAAATTTTGCTAAAAATAGTTTAGTGTAATGACCAAAGTTTCTGCAAAATTTGGTTGGTCTAATGTAGAGGGTTCGAGTAGCTGCCATACAACTTCTTTTATATGAGTATTCCACTACACTTAATAAAGCTGTATGTTTGAAATTTTGTCAAAAGTAATTAACCGGATGATATAATGTATATGTTACGGTCATACGGGTATCCCAGAGTTGACACAGTCTACTCTACTACACTCTTCCTCGTTTTATTTGTATTTTGTATATTTCTAGTGTGTACTGTTTATATTTGTAGTATATTTTGTAGTAAGTGATTTGGTTTAATTTTTGTTTTGACGTTTTATTTTTTATGCACTTTGTTCACCATGTATGTATAACCTTTTCAGCAATTTAGTTCTCAGTAAAACCTTTTTCTTACTTTGCTTATAAATGGTAACAAACAAGTGGTGAAAAAAAACCAAGGGTCTTTGAAAAAGCACATTTTCAAAATAATATAGTGTTATATACTAAATATTTTATCGGAATATAATGTTGAAGCTTCAATATTAACGTTTAATTAAAGAAATATATACGTTGGTGACTAAATTACTGCTTACTTATAAAAACAGTAAATTTTTTATTTTGAAGTTCTAATAGCCCTTCAATGGGGAAGATTGCCAAATTTCTCAAGGACCTAACTTCATCTAACCCCCCCTCCTCTCCCTCACCATTTTAGTAGGATCTATGAATTAAATTGTGAATTCCACAAAAATTTGGAATTTTGCTTAGAATTATATTATCTTAGCAAAAATGGGTAAAACTGTGAGACATTTTCTTCAATTTAAGGAACCTCTTTTAAATTTAAGAAAAACCTTTAACATATGTTAAAATACAATGTTGGACCTTTCAATTTTGTATATTAATAAAATAAAAAATTTGGACAGGTATTTAAGTTACAGGTGTTTAAAAAAAGCTAAATTTCAATTTTCGAGCCCTTATAGCTCTTAAACAGAGGGACCTAACTGGAGGAGAACCTAACTTCTCTCAAAATTTCAAGACCTTAGCTAGTACGGTTTAGAAGATATGTATGTCCAAAAATGTGCTAAAAAAAGCACTATTTATAGTTCAGCGTTTGATTATTGTAACGTACTGAACAGCCAAAGCTTTTGTTTTTTTTTAAATAATAGCTATCGCTTTTATTTGCTTCTATAGTTTTTTAGCAGCATAGCATAGCATAGTTTTATATATTAAATTGAAATGCTGTGACTGTTCAGCAACAGCACTTATTTTATTGCTATTGCTGCTTTAACTATAGCATTTCAAACCCTGCGAAAAAGTAAAATCAGTTGAGCAAAAAACATTATTATTTACAGTAATTATACATTTTTATTTAGTCCCATTTTGTTATTTGATTTTAAATTTTAGAGTTGTAATGGAACAATATCATTTATATTATTCTTTATAATTTTTGAATAATCATTCAATAAAGTTTGTATAAAAACCAAAGTTTCGAATTACTGAGTTGTCATTAAGTTGAGTACTATTTGATATATATATATATATATATATATATATATTAATATATATATAAAATAACGTTGAAAATGAAATCAATTTTATTTTTATTTGTAAATTTTCTTCTTTGTTCGATTGGAACTTTGGGGTATCCAGCTCCAATAGCGCAAAATAGGTATGGAAAATTTTACAATAAAAAATATTTATTTATATGTAATATACAAGAATCAAGTCTACCTGTATCTAGGCTCTATAAAAATTTTTATGAAATTCTGACAACAAGGCGCTAAATCGACGCTTTATTGTATATGTTTCAGCAAAACTTGCCAATAAATTCCCATTTATTAAAATTTTACATTACACATTATTAAAATAAAAAATATTTAAAATTAGAAATTACTACACGTGTATGAAAAAGTAAAATCAGTTGAGCATAAAACATAACTATTTACGATAATAATAAATTTTTATTTTACCGTTTTAATAAACTCCTTTCAAAGGAGTCAACCTTTCAAAGTTCATTGTAATATAAATTACTTCGCTAGTATTATGAATTAAGTACTGACGTAAATTTTTTTAGTGGTATATGAAATACCTGTTTCGTTGTTAATATTTTTATTTTTAAATTTTAGTGACGCTGGTTTTAAAGGAAAATGCATTCCCCGTCACCCCTTCGGTTGTGAACCTACTCCTGGCAAATAGGACTTTTGTTTAATTCTGAAATGGATAACACCCTTGCATATTCAATTTTTTTATATTTAATTAACAAATAAAAATGTTGTGTTAAAATATATGTTTATGTAATAAATTATTAATCTTTTATTACTTTCCCAGGAAAAGGAAACTCCCTAAAGAAAATTTAGAGATATAGACTCAAAGATATGGATCAGATTAAAATAGAAAAGTAACCCAAACGATAACTCAAAAAAATAAAAGAGCTAGGATGAAATTTTCAGAAATTCGATTTTTTGCAATAGGCGTCATCGCTTTTGAAATCCAGCCAATTTGCTCCAGGGGTTCGAGTAGCTGACAATTTCGAAGCTGGGTTTCTAAAATTTTTCCAAAACTAGTTTTGTGTTATGGCCAAAATTTCTGCAAAAGAGCAATCCATTATCATTTTTCTGTAGGAGCGGCTGCTTCTGTGATCCACAAAGCATATTTTTTTGTGTTCTCCTTACCTATACATACATACAATTTCTAAATTAAATATAGTTAGTCAATGTATCTTTTAATTATCATAATTCATTATCATAAGGTAAAAATCAATTCTAATGATGTTCACACCGATTATATTAAAAAACAAATTATGATAGATAAAGATCCCAATTTGTTTCTAAAATTTGATACGAATTCGAATATAGTTGTTCTGATAACTAGCCATCGACTTACTGCTGTTTTTAGCTCTTTTTTAAAAAATTTTTAAAAAAATGTGCTTATTAGTTTCACTCTGTTCGCCCGTCTGTCCGTCTGTATGTTTACAAAATTTTTTACAATGTTTGAAATAGAGTGGAGAAATTTTAGCTATTGTTCTGGAGCTACATCCCCCCATAATCCGAAAAAGTAATATATTTAAATTTGTTATAACAAAAGTTCTATTTGGTTTATTTTCTATGTAATCTGTAAACGTTAAAGCTGCTTTTATAAGCTTTATAAATTTTTGAAAGGCAATGGTATAAGTATTGCCATTTACCGATTGCTATTAAAATTTATCGTTATGCAAAACTCAATTTTTGCCGAATTTTTGCCTCACATATCTTCTGAGAGGCTCAAGTTAGTGATTTGAAAATGTGGAAGAAGTTAGATCCTCAGAAATTAGTAAGAGTCGGTTTAGAAAATTTTTTTAGAAGCTGTAAGGGGTCGACAATTTAAATTTTGCTATTTTTAAGCACCTGTAATTTAAATACCCGTCCGAATTTTTTTTTAACTAATATACAAAATTTAAGGCTAAAGACTTAAAATTTTGGTGGAAGTAACAATTTAATTCCTAGTACGTGAAAGTTTTGGGCTGGGGTAGGTGTTGTTAGATCTTCGAGAATCATTATAAGCTTGAATAGTAAAATTTTGGGAACCTTTCCAATGAAAGGCAATTATGACTTAAACATTTCCTATTTTAATAAATCAGTACCTTAGTTACACTAGTGTTTTCCAAAAATAAACGTTAATATTGAAGCTCCAACATTATATATTGACAGTAGTTAACAGGTCTTGAAGACATTGGGGTTATATTTTAAGTATTGATTTTACTATTATTCATAATTAATAATGAATTAATAAAATAACTAAATTGTAATTTCATTTATATATATATATATATGGATCTATATATATGTTTTTTACCCTATACTCGGTGTGTATCACTATATAATTTTGAAAATGTTCTATTTTAAAAACCCTTGATTTTTTTCATCACTTGTTTATCTTATAAAAGTAACTTTCAGAGAAGATTTAATCCACTACATTATAACCACTGCGCCTCTGGTCAGTTATTTGTGAATTTATAATTTATTTTCTCTAACTATAAGAAATCATGCGAAATGTCGAGGCCTTTTATACTAGGATTTGATCCATATAGTGCTATTATTTATTTGCGTGGTGAAATGACTTTGTTCAAAATACAATATAAATTTTTTATATTATATGAAAAAGGTTCTATTTTGCTTTTTAATTTTAAATTTTAGACTTGTAATGGAACAATATCATTTATATTTTTCTTTATAATTTTTAAATAACCATTCAATAAAGTTTGTATAAAAACTAAAGTTTCCAATTGGTGAGTTGTCATTAACTTTACTACTATTTGAAATATAACATATACTAAGAACAATTTAATTTGAAAATGAAATTAATTATATTTTTATTTGGAACTTTTTTTCTATGTTTGATTGGAACTTTGGGGCATCCAGCTCCTCAGATCAGCAATAAGGTATTGATTTATTTAAATTTCAATTAAAAATTTATGTACTCGTATATAAAATAACATTATACAATGAATAATATTAATTGTACCTTTTATTTTTCATTTAAAGCCAAATGAAGTTCCTCTCGGTCACATTATACCGAACATGTGGTATACAGCAATAGCATCAGTTTTAGGAAAATAAAATTTTTATTAAAGCTATTGTTAAAGTTTTAATTCATATGTAATGATAAAATAAATTTTAAATAAATTATATTTTAAGTACATTTTTTTTTATTTGAATCTTTTTAATTTTGAAACTGAAGAGTTGAATTAAGAAATAGTATATTCCTTTTTCGAGGAGAATTGCGAGATCCTGAATAACAAGAGATTTTGTAGATGTTTTTTGTAAAACCCTATATTTAAATTGGAAGAAGCTCCTGTTCTATAGGGTATATTTTCAATGTCAAAACGGTAAAAGACCCCTGGTTTAATAAGCTTTATCTTCTTTGACCTTGTATATTCTAAACGTTTTCAATTAGAAACTTGAAATTATAGCAGAAGTTAGATTCTAAGAAATTAGTATTAGTTTTAGTAAAGAAAATTTTTTTATTTACCACTGTTTAAGTGCTGTATTTTTTTTGAAGCAATATTTTAAAATTAAAGAGTAAATATTATTTTTTAACACCTGTTAAGGGTTTTTTTAAATATTAAAGAGTTTCCTTAAAATGGAAATTTGTTTTTATTTTTAATCATTTTAACTTATATAAATTTCTTAAAACAGATTTAAGTTTTTGAGCACGGTCAGGAGAGGAGGACTAGATACTTGCGAATTAGCTTGCGTTTACTAAGAAAAAATTTATGAAAATCAGTAACTTGGACTATTTATATATTTGCAAGATTAAACGTTCTTTCTTTGAAACATTGAAGCAATAAAATTATATTTCAACACAAACTTAATAGGTTTTCTTTATATTAGATTGGGCTTATATTTTTAATATAGATCTTATTAATATTTATAATTAATAATGAATTGATGAAATAATCAAATTATAATATTATTAATTTATTTTTATATATTTTTTTTACTGTGGTTTAGTATGAAAAATTGCGTAGTTTTGGAAATGTGCTATTTTAAAAACCCTCAGTTTTTTTCATTATTTGTGTAATTTTCTAACTTAAAATTATTTTTGATTTTTGTAATTTAATTTGATTTTGAATTATACTTTATACATGTGAAAAAAATTTAAAAAAGGAAAAAATTTAAAAAAGGCGCTTAGGTTACCCTTTTTACGCATTATTAAAAAAAATAAACAATTATTTACGGTAATGTTGAATTTTTACTTTATCTTTCAAAACGAAAATTTTCAGAAATTTTAATTATAATTAAAAAAAGAAATAAACAAGTGATGAAAAAAACCGTGGGTTTTTAAAAGTACATTTTCAAACATATATAGGGTTTCTTGCTGAGTATTTTATCATTTATTTTTATAAAAATACATATAAAAATAATTGATAATATTATAATTTAGTTATTTCATTAATTTATTAATTGTATGAATAATAGTGAAACACTTAGAATATAACCCCAATTCACTCAAGAAAACCTGTTAAGAAGTGTGAAATATAATGTTGGAGATTCAATGTTAACGTTTAATTTTGGAAAAACATACACTGGTGAATAAGTTATTGTTTTATAAAAACATAAAAGTTTTAATTCTTCAATTGGGAAGGTTCCCAAATTTTTGCTAAACAAACTTATGATAATTCTCGAGGATCTGCCTCTCCCCCTCCTGTACCCACCCTTCCATTTTTTTTCGGGTATAGGAAATCAATTGTGAACTCCACAAAAATTTGGAATTTTATCTAGAATTTAATTATCTAAGTGTTTAAGACTCAGAGACGGTTTCTTCAATTTAAAGAACCACTTTTTAAACTGTGTATTCGTTGAAAATATATTTTATTTCAGAATTTGTAATCCTCTATTTAAAAATAATATAAAATCCTGTCAAAAAAGCTTTACTTTCTTCTAACTGTCAAATATTATGAACCGATTATTCTTATCAGTATTTTTAAATTTATTAAATTAATTTTAAATAATCAAGGCATTCTGGCACAAAGGAACTGATATAGAAAATCCCCCTCCAAAAACTTTATATTTGCCAAATTGACAAACGATCAAACAATTCTTCAACTTTTTTTTAAAAATTAATTTTAACTGATACTTTTGTTTTTAAACTAAAATATCATTTAAAACAACTATGAATGTTAAAATTAAAATAAATGAAACATTACAAAGTAAAAGGGATCCGAAATGTTAAATGTTAAAAATTTCCCAAATTTTTATTTACTTTCCTTTCAGTCTATGGCATAATAAATGAAGTTTTAACTTATGAGATTGAATTTGGCTAAAAGAATAAAAGAATATTATAAAAGTTTCTATTTAAATTTTATATTTATATATACATTTATAAAAAGCTTTTAAGTGTGGATGTTAGGGTGCGTTTATGTTGGAGGTGCTATAAGTGATAAGAGCGTCGTTAAGAACATAAAGTGTTTATATTGGAACATCGATAAAAGCTATGTAGAATAAAAAAATAAAATAATTTATGGTTAGTTCAGATTTATCTGGTAATATTTTTTTTAAAAAAAAGAAAATCAAAATTAAAAAACTCTAAGAATTAAATATAATAATAAATGATAATTATAATTATTTATTTGGAAGGTGAAAATAATAATAAAAAAATATTAAATTGATAAAAAATTAAATTGTATTTTTTAAAAGGTTATTTTATAATTATAAAAAATAAAACACAAAATTATTTTATCAACAATTAAAAGAATTTTTATCTTAAAAGGTTATTTTATAATTATAAAAAATCAAACGCAAAATTATTTTATCAACAATAAAAAAAATTTTTATTTTATTATATTATAAAATTTATAATTGCATGCATAAAAAATTTAATTAATAAACGATAGCAAAACAATTATTTAAACATTTTGATAATCGATAAGAGCGTAGAAAACTTAATAATGAGTTTTCTATGCTCTTATCGTTTATCGATGATCAAAGCGACGCTCCAACATAAACACTTAGCTTTCTACTCTATGCTCTTATCGAAGTTCTTATCACTTATCGCAGCTCCAACATAAACGCACCCTTAGACGGATATTATAAATAAATTTTTAATTTAATATCAATTATGTATATCAGAATTTGTTAGCTTTTATTAAAAAAAAAGATTCTTATATCACTAAAAAAACGAGGAAGAGAGTAGTAGAGTAAACTGTGTCAACTCTGGGATACCCGTATGACCGTAACATATACATTATATCATCCGATTAATTACTTTTGGCAAAATTTCAGACACCCACCTTCATTTGGTGTAGTGTAATGCTCATATAAAAGAAAGAGTTGTATGGCAGCTACTCGAACCCTCTGCAGTAGACCAACCAAATTTTGCAGTAACTTTGGCCATTACACTAAACTATTTTTGGCAAAATTTCAGACACCCAGCTTCATCAGATGTATTGTAAAGCTCATATAAAAGAAGGAGTTGTATGGCAGCTACTCGAACCCTCTGCAATAGACCAACCAAATTTTGCAGTAACTTTGGCCATTATACTAAACTATTTTTAGCAAAATTTCAGACACAAAGTTTCAATAGGTTTAGAGCAATGCCCATATAATATTATAAATTGTATGGCAGGTACTCGAACCCGTGGACCAAAATGGCTGGATTTAAGTAGCGATGGCGGCTATTGCATAAAAACGAATTTGTGAAAATTTCAAAATCCTAACTTCTTTATTTTTTGAGTTATCGTGATGACAGACGGACGGACATACATAGTTAAATCGATTTATTTTTCGATTCTGATCCAATCCATACACTTGAGTCTAAACGTAATGGCAAATTTAGTATACCCTTTTGACTAATAGTCATACGGGTATAATAAAAGCTTTATGCTAATTTTCTTGAGACGATATAACAACAACTTAATTATAACTGTATATCATTATTCACATAAAAATTTTATTTACCTTTGTCTGATTTGAATTAACGTACCAGAGATGATTCATATTTTATTTGTTGTATATGAGTATTTTCGTTTGTTATACATGGAAATTAAATCTGTTGTGGTAAGTATATTGAGGTGTAAATAAATTCGAAGTTAAGTGTCAAATACGGTTAATTAGTGAAACGAGTTCGGACAACATATTCATAATTGTTCTATAAAATTATCAAAAATGATTTTTAAAAGTGTCATTGTGTTTTTTTTTTTTTGGCATTATCCAACTCTTCCTAAACCCAAGCAATTATTTAGGAGTAAAATTTTTAATTTTTGTATGTTTGAAAATGGGATGGGGGACGAGGGGGAGGGGTCCTAATGAATTCTACATACAATTTAAACATGAGATAGTATAAAGGCTTAAAACATGTAGAAACGTTTTTGATTATCAATACAATTTTAAAGTTATATTACGAAGTATTTCTGTTTTTGGCAATTATATTATTTAATGAATTTTGATCTTCCTGGAATTCGAGCTCGGGCCACCTCGGGAATAAAAGATCGGCTCTCTTACCACTGTCCTTATTTGTCTAGAATAATAATTAGAATTTAGTGAATCTATCAAGTTATCTATTATATATCAAGATATTGACTAAAATTTTAATTAAACTTCAAAGTTCTCAGCATTGTATTCTATTTAAACTTAATTCTCATGTAGACTTTTGTTGTAATTGAAAATACTCCTCTGTTGACATTTATTTCATAATAATAATATCTTACTAATAAAGTTTTTATACCCGTATGACTATATATAGTCCAAGGGTATAATAAATTTGCCATTACGTTTGTGACCCAGAGAAGGACGGGGGGGGGGGGGGTTTAATTTTATATGAGCATTACTCTATACCTATGAAAGCTGCGTGTCTGAAATTTTGCCAATGATGAAGCTGGGTGTCTGAAATTTTGGAAAAAATAGTTTAGTGTAATGGCCAAAGTTACTGCAAAATTTAGTTGGTCTACTGCTGAGGGTTCGAGTAGCTGCCATACAATTCCTTCTTTTATATGAGGATTACACTACACCAAATGAAGCTGGGTATCTGAAATTTTGCCAAAAATAGCTTAGTGTAATGGCCAAAGTTACTGCAAAATTTGGTTGGTCTACTGCAAAGGGTTCGAGTAGCTGCTATACAACTCCTTCTTTTATATGAGCATTACTCTACACCTAATAAAGCTGAATATTTGAAATTTTGCCAAAAGTAATTAACCGGATGATATAATGTATATGTTACGATCATACGGGTATCCCAGAGTTGACACAGTCTACTCTACTACACTCTTCCTCGTTTTTTATAGTTTAAATTATGTTAAAGCTTTCTTACAAAGTTTATTATAAACTATAATAACTATTTTATTATCACGTTTAAGTTTACTAAATAAAATTTACGGCAACTTTTACTTGTTTATCTTAGCATCTTTATTTTTTAGGCTGCGATGCTACATATGGGCATAAACTATTTTTTTCTTTAAATTCTAATAAAAATATTTAAATTAACCTAGAAAATTAAAAAAAAAAAAGAAGAATTCTTGAAGATAAACATTTCTCCAAATGGTATAAAAAGATTGTGAAATTTTCAAATTCAATTTATTTTCGCTATGGCAATCAAATGTAAAACTCTTCTTTGGCTTTGTAAGTTTCTTTTAATTTTTTTTTTTAAGTTTTTATTTTATATTTATTTTTGTGTTCTTATTTTTCAGGTTTTCAACAAATAATAATTTTAAATGGTCAACTTATTAGACCACCACCAATTCTGCAATGGTTTATACCTATTTTAAATCCTGCAAGTTATCAAACACCAACACAGCAAACACCAACACAACAAACACCAAATAATCCATTGAATTTATTAAATTTCCTGCAACTTATCAGACCAGCACCAGGTTCCTCAGGTACTCCAGCGAATATATCTCCACTTTCAAATGGTATTATCCCATTTTTATTACAATATCATCTACAAAATTTTAGACCTACATTAGGACAACAAGAACAACAAAGTCCAGGTAATCAACTTGAAATACCACAAAATTTTAATGTCGGAAACTTTCAAGGTTCAGATTTAATTCCTTCAAATTTGGGAAACATTAATGGTTTAACTCCTTTACAATTACAACAATTACAACAATTACTTCAAGGAAGTAATTTAGGAATTAATCCAATACTTTTAGGATTACAACCAATTCCACCAAATCAATTACCCGGATTTGGTTCAACAAGTGAAACAATAACACCTTTTGCTGGAGTTAATGAAATAAATCCAACATTTTTGCCAAATAATCCAGGTATTACTCCGACTAATTCTGTCCCAACTGTAAAACCAACGGAAAGTAATTCTTTTAAGCCCGTTACGGAGTTAAATAATGATTTCCAAACAAGCGAATCACCATTTGTATCATTAGCCCCGGTTAAACCTTATGAACCATTTGATCCTACTATTTATTCTTATTTTCCATATACAACAACTGTAAAACCTTTTATAACAACAACAACTGAATCAGATGATTTTGAAGATTTTAAACCTCCAGTATTTCCAGATCCAGATCAACTTTCGCCATATCCAATAAGAACAACACGAGAACCATCAAGAACAACAACTTTTGTCCCGTTATTCTATGAAAGAGCAGAGAGTACAAACGCTCAAAATTCTTCAAATCATAAAGTTTTAACAGAAAAAATTAATACTTTATCTAAAAATTCAACGGAACAATCAAATCTATCCACTATAAAAGTTGTAACATCAGAAAAGGCACCAAGTTCAACAGTTGCAGTAGAAAAAACTAATATCTTTTCGGAAATTCCATTAAAAACAAAAGAAAATGGAACAAAAATTGATTCAGGAAATGTGGAGCCTTTTAATTTAGGAGCCACTAATGCAACGCAACCAAATTTAAATTCTGGACCACAAGATATTAAAATAGAATCTTCCATTGTGATCAAAAACATGGAACCATCAAATAATAATGTGGCAAATTCTAATGAGAATTCTTCAAATGAGAATAAGAATATATCGGATCCGACAATAAATCAAAATTCTCACATTGAAGCAGTAACGGAATCTTCTGAAAATCTAAGTCAGGCACAACCAATTGAAACACAATCTTTTATAAACTTGGTACCAATTCAAAGTGATGAAATACCAACAAGTTTTATACAAGGTGATGAATTACCAAATGAAAAAATAACCCTTGAACACAATGACGCATTAGATGTTCCAACAGTTCTAATAAATCCATCAAATCAATTTTTATTTGGACCAAATCCTGAAATTCAACAACCTATGCAACAAATTTCAAATGGAAATCCAATTATAATAATAGATAGAACACCTTATCAAGGCAATTCTTATCCAAATATTCCACATTTTGCTTATGTTGGTCCATATTCAAATTGGTTGAATCCCGTAACACAAGCACGTAATTGGCCACCAATGCCATATAATAATTTTCCAAGGATTTTAAATTTTCCAGGATGAAAAGGTATTACAATTTCACGTAATATAAGTATAATTATAGTAAAAGACTGGTATTAGATAATTGTTTTAATAATTTAAAATAAAATTTAATTTTTTCAAATAAATGACAAAAAATTCAAAATAAACAAAATTATTCTTAATTATTGAATCTTATTTACGAAGTGAATATGTGAGCCCAGTTATACTTCCAATGTAACATGGAGGCTGAGAAAAAGGGATAAGCACCATGGTAGTATAATCCCTGAAACGTATTATCTTTTAAGGGTTGAGTGGAAATCAACATGGTTATTACTCGTATATGGTTCATTTTGAATTTAATCCGGCTTAATTTTATATATAGTTGAAGTTAACTTTTCATACCAAATTTCTGAAAAAGGAAGTTGTTAGATCGATTTAGATCATGGAAATTTTATTTTAAAACTAGGTTTCGATCGGATTTATATTTCATACCTATTTTAACTACCAACTTTTAAATACATCTCAGAATACAAACAGATTACTAATCTTAGAACTTTTAAAATATCCAATTCATTGAAGTTACATATTAATTTGTTGCCTGTTGTTATACGTATTTCTAAAATGTCACTCGAGTTCTACTGAATGACATTGAACGTCAATGTCATTTGTCCATGTAAACAAAATTTAGTTTTAAGGTAGAGAATGAGCTAATATTACATAAAATATATAATTTAATTTCTATATATATATATATATATATATGAAATAAAAGTTGGGAAAAATGTGTGTTTTGGCACACATTTATCTTTTACCCATTTAATGGCAATATAATAAATATAAGAATTAAACTTTCTTAAAAAAAAATCATGATTATTTTCAAAATAAAAGAATTAAAAATATTTATAAAAAATAATCTTAAATCAGAGCCGCAAATACTTTCATATTTTCTTTATTTCTCTTTTACTATTGTGTACGTAAAACTTAAGATTCGTGCAGATTTAAAATTTTTTTTTTTATTTGTTTTGAAATGATGTTACCTGGAAAGAATCTACATATATATATATATATATATATTGCTGATATTTACCAGAAATTTAAACATATATTTATATATTGAAATTATATTTGTATCTGATGATCATTCTATCGTTACTGAAGATATAGCTTGATGTTTTACTTTCTGATTCACTGTTCTGATTGACTCAATGGTTGTCTATTTCTTTTAATAAACAACTTATTGTACAATTCCCATTCAATGATGTATAAAAGAATGAAAATGTCAGGTTCTGGACATTTTTTAGCATATTTAAAATAAAAATTTAAAAATAAATGTGCTTATTAGTTTTATTTTATCAGTCTGGTGATGTTTCGCGTATTCACAAAACTGCAAAGCACCGTTTATAATAAAATAAAAAAAAAAAAAAATTTGGTGATACGACATTTTTCTGTAGCACCAGGTTACAAATCTTAAGTCATCCAAAAGTTCGGTGTAGCATATTTTAATTGTTATAACTTGAGTTCTAATAGACTATTGCATAAGACAGCTGATTTATTATTATTTAGCGTTGCCGTATGGTATTTTTATTTACCGTTATACGAAACTTAATTTTTGGAAATTTTTTCAACTGGAATATTTTCGAAATGGTTTCATTTTTAAAATTTGAAATATTGTGATGGGTTAAATTCTTGGAAAAGTGAGATAAATGAGTATGACTCATAAGAGGTTTTTGTGCCGTCCGACCGATTCAATTACAAATACATCAGGAGTCTTTTGCCTTCTTACAGTACTATACTTATAAGTATGCATTGCAGTGTTGGAAGTGCCTATAAACAACTTCAGAAATTCATCTGTATTATTTAACAGCTTTTCCTAATTACAAGGGCCATACCAAAAGTCAAACAAAGGGTCTCTTGAATTTTTTTTTAAATTTTATGTTTTGATTAGTTAATGTAATATGTATCTACCTACATATTGTATATGTATTTACTATATGTTTATATGTGTGAATTTTGTTTAATTTCGAAAATGTGCTTTTTTAATAACCGTTGATTTTTTCATTACTTGTTTGGTTTTTTGATGTGCACAACCAGATGCCAAAATTTCAACAAAAAAGAAGCTAAAGCAAAAAAAACCAATTTTAATATGAAAATACCAGTTTGCTGGCTTGCCTGTAGTGTTGTGCCTCTTTTACATTTTATATTCGTATCACATAAACGCTTGTTGTAAAATGAAACGTTGAAACGTATGTTTATGGATTTCTGACAAAAACAAAAAAAAATAAAAAAAAACAAAAAATGACTTTCGCAAAACGTTTTGTAGGCGATTTTTTTATTTATCTGATCATCGCTTTTTTCAATCTAGAAAAAAAAAATAAAAAACTTTAAGACAGTAGCTGAAGATATTTTTTCCCTTGTTTTTGTTTTGTTTTTGGTTTTTTTTTTTGAATTAATCAAGTTCAGAAATGATTTTTTTTTTTTAAATTGATAAAAATTAACCAAGAATCTGGGAATCTGCTTTTGAAGTAAAACTTAAGAAATTTTAAGATGTTTTGCTTTAAAAAAAAACTTTTGTGGATTTTTAATAGAATACTTCCGATCTTAATTAATTTAAAATACGCAGCTCTTGTTCTGTATAAATTTTAATAATTATGTATAAATTTTTTAAAAGGCTATAATTTTGTCGAGCTTCAATAGACTTAAGAAATAAAAGGTTCTTTTTCATTTTGGGCATAAAAAAACCAGAAGTTTGCAATTTGATTGGATTGAATTGTGAATGGATGAGAGAAAAAAAATGAATGGTTTGTATTGTCAATTTTGTAACAATGATGTCCATTATTAGTCCATTAATGTATATGAGTTAAATGATTATTTAAAAAAAAAATAAAGGGATTTTAATTATAAAATTAATTAATTGAGTTAATATTAATGAAATTTAATTATATTAATGAAAATTATACAATGCACAGTTATTTATTTTGCAAATGTTTAGTGATTTAGTTAGTTCCGTGGTACATATTAGAAAATTACTTTCATAGTCATGGGATTATTAGAGGCCTCGATCGTGTAGTTGTTACAAAATGAGATTTAAGTAAACTTTACAAGTTATTTAAAGATCGGTTCTTCCAAGCACGATGATTTGATGAACAAAATTTTATTAAGAAGCAAGTGGCAAAGCAGAACCTTTATTATTTTAGCTAATTTTATCGCGTGTTTTTTTTCAGAAATAGTTTATAGTTTTGCTTCCTTTACGTTTTTTTTAAAGTTTGTTCATAACCCAATTTATATGCAAAGTGTTCCATAAAATAAAATACCACATTTAAGTTTACAATATGTGGGTACAGCATGCACGGAGAGAAATTTAATAGCACAAATCATTCTTTTTTTAGGAATAAAATCAACTATTTTAACTAGAGTAAAATTTATTCTTACTATGAATATTGATTTCTTAATTCTAACATATTATTCCTATTAAGAATAAAAGTACATCTCAAAATATTAAGTTCAAAAATTATCAATTATTCTTTTAAAGAATAAAGTAAATTATTATAGCTTTCTTTTTATTAACTAAAACCAAAATATACAAAGGATAAAATATTCCTTTTAAGAATAACTTCGCCCTGTAAAAATTAAAGTTTGATTTTGTTAAGAATGCGTTATTCGTATTAGGAATAATTTTTTGACATCAAGCACGCGGAAAAAAGATGATCTTTTACCGTTAGAAAGTATTCCTATTAAGAATAATTTATGGTCGCTAATGAATGTATTCTTCTCAAGTTAAGAATAAAAAACATTTGCTGTATTCGAATTTTGTATACATACAATGAATTTTATTCTAGTACAGTCAATAGTCACTTTAAGATTTATTTTTAATGAGTACGGTTATAACTTTTTATACCCGTATGACTATATAGTCCAAGGGTATAATAAATTTGCCATTACGTTTGTGACGCAGAGAAGGAGGGGGGGTAGATATAGACTCAAGTGTATGGATCGGATCAGAATCGAAAAATAAATCGATTTAGCTATGTATGTCCGTCCGTCTGTCCGTCCGTCCGTCATCACGATAACTCAAAAAGTAAAGGAGCTAGGATTATGAAATTTTCACAAATTCGTTTTTATGCAAAAAACGGAATCGAGTTTGAAATTCAGCCATTTTGGTCCACGGGTTCGAGTACCTGCCATACAACTTATAATTTTATATGAGCATTACTCTATACCTATGGAAGCTGCGTGTTTGAAATTTTGCCAAAAGTAGTTTAGTATAATGGCCAAAGTTACTGCAAAATTTGGTTGGTCTACTGCAGAGGGTTTGAGTAGCTGCCATACAACTCCTTCTTTTATATGAGCTTTACACTACACCTGATGAAGCTGGGTGTCTGAAATTTTGCAAAAAATAGTTTAGTGTAATGGCCAAAGTTACTGCAAAATTTAGTTGGTCTACTGCTGAGGGTTCGAGTAGCTGCCATACAACTCCTTTTTTTATATGAGCATTACTCTACACCTAATAAAGCTGAATGTTTGAAATTTTGCCAAAAGTAATTAACCGGATGATATAATGTATATGTTACGGTCATACGGGTATCCCAGAGTTGACACAGTCTACTCTACTACACTCTTCCTCGTTTTGTGTATATTTAAAATATTTTCTGAATAGTTAAAAAACAAAAAACCTATGTTTCTATACTATTACAAATTGAGACAAAAAAAAATTAAAAAGTTTAATATGTAATTATGATAAATTAGTGTTTTAATTTCTAAAGTGTTTCAAAATATTAATATTTTGGTTTACTAGAATTTTTTTGACGTTTTAACAAATGACGATATGGAGATATAAAGATTCACATATTTTGAAAGTCAGTTCCTGTGAAAATTCAAGTTCCATAGAAGTAAACTATATTTTTGTAAATGAATTTTATAATAACAATTTTGTACAAAACTAATTTGTACTTTTCAGGATATGAAAATCTTTTTATTATCAAATATTGGAAAAAAAATTGTAGGAAACTACGAAAAAAAACAATGTTTTACGACAGTGGAAAGGGATTTTTTTGTTTGTCAATATTCATTTGGAAAACAACATTTCTATGACCTTGACAATACTCGAAAGAGTATCCGAGCAGATTTTTACAACATTTAAAAGTAAATCTAAGGTTCAAGTTTGAGTTGTTTTATTTATATAAAAATCTTTATTGATTTAGAAATATTATTTCGAACAACTACCGTAGATACAATGAAAACTCTATACAAATTATAGAGCTCTTTCGAAATCCTATAAGAAAAATGGTATGTTTAATGTACAGCTACGATGTAAATCGAAATCATCTTGTAATTATGTACTTCCTTTTAAATATTCTCCTATTCCTACATTTCTTTTTTATAGATAAAGAAAATTATGAAGTATTGACCGAAAATGATGACTTATTCCAAGATGATATTGAATGGTTATTGCATCATACTAGTCCTTAGAATACAGCTGAATGTAAATGGAAAAATTCTTTTACTGCAAAGAAGGCAAGGTTGATAAAAAGTTCAGTTCAGTAGACGAAATAGTTGAAAGATGGATGATTTTTAATTTATAATAATTTATTTATAATAAAAAAAAATGGATTAAAAAAATATTAAATCTTTTTATTTCCATATGAATCAAATAAGAATCTTTATCAATCAATCAAATCAATAAGAATCAAATTTATTATTTGTACCGATAAATTATTCCCAAAAAAGCATTAAAAATACTCTTTTCTATGAATAATATATTCATTAAATATTCTTTTAAATGAAAAATGTATTCCTTGTGAAGAACGCTTTATTCCTTAAAACTGTAAGAATCATTCTCTTATGAGAATAAGGTATGCATTTCCATGCATAAACTAGGTTTCTACTATTCTTTTGCAAAAAAAAAAATTAAGTAACAAAGAAAAAAATAAGAAAATGTTATTCCGAAGTAGGAATAATATTCG
The DNA here is from genome assembly GCA_963082915.1 of Dolichopus griseipennis. Taxonomy (NCBI): domain Eukaryota; kingdom Metazoa; phylum Arthropoda; class Insecta; order Diptera; family Dolichopodidae; genus Dolichopus; species Dolichopus griseipennis. Next base: position 345,890,458 of record OY720441.1, read on the forward strand.
AAGTTTTCAATCGCGAATATATTATTCTCATCGAAGGCTATATTATTCTTTAGCTAAGTTGGGCACAATTTTGAACTTGATTTTGGAATAATATATTCCTTATGCGAAAAATATATTCTTGAATTTCTCTCCGTGTGTGAGTGAAGTATAAAACTTTTAATATCTCGGAAATGAGTTAAGTAACTGAGCCTTCCTCCTTTTCCATCTATTAAAGGTTTTCTAGTTTTGAAATCACGAATACCTTCCGAAAATATTTTCGCTCTTAGGCCGCAGACACACAGACAACGAACGAGCATTTTTTCTCGAAAGAAATTTCAATCATATTTGTTTTCATATAAGTGGACATATAGAAGAGCGACAAATACGACGCAAAATTATGCAGCCATTTAATTATAAACAAAATGTTCGCAGAAAAATCATCAACTTGCTGTCTGCGCGTTCGCGTTTCTAATACGGAACACACTTTTATTCATTTTAGCATTCAGAATTAATCACTATATTGAATTGTCAATTTATTTTTAACAAAAAAAAAAAACAAGAATCATGTAAAAGTCTTCATTCTGTCCATCAAATATTAAATGATTGACAATGTAAAATGGAAGACCATGTGCCGTGATCTTATATTTAATATGTTTTTATTTTTGTGTCTGGCATAAATTATTGACACTAATTGGAAATATATAAAAAGTTTTTAATAATTAGCATTAAATTTATTTTTTTCATTCATTTATTTATTTTGAATGCAATTTAATAATTTTACTGTGCCAAAAGCTAGTCAATATTATTTGCACAGATGTTTTTGTCAGGATTTTGTACAATTTCTAGTCTCAGGCAAATGTAAATGTATTTTTTTAAATCAAACTGACGGTTATTCTTATAATTAATTGTATGCTAGTCTGTCTGCACTAATGCATGTAGACAAAATCTGTAATAATGTCTAAATCGATTGCTCTATTTAGAAATGCTAATAAATTTTGTGAATTTAATGCTAATATAAAGATTTAGCCATTGATATCACTTTTGAACCCATCTATTTTTTAAACTCGAAATTTAAATAGTTGTAGTACAATTTCCAATTGTTCTAAACTATATATAGTTTAGAAAATTCGTTCTTAGAAAGGTGGTGCTTCAAAAGTGTTCAAAGGACGTTAAGTTGAAGTGAAAAATTAATACTATTAAAAAACTGTATTGTTATTAGCATTCAAGACAAACAAAAATTGATAATATATTCAATGGGTCTTAAAAAGGAAATTTTTCCGAATTTTTTTTGAAATTTAATTTTATTCGAACATGTGTCCGTCAGTCTGTCCATTTTTCAGTAGACTTGCTTGTATACAGCCTATGATTGTTTTGTGCTGTTTTTCTACACCCTTACAGAACCTAGAACTTCGATAAAGTCTCTGTGTTTTATTCAATTTTGTATTAGCACCTTGATTTGCGTCCACATTTTCTTATCATGTAGTTTTAAACTTTCTCACTGTTAGTTTTAAATTTTCTCACTTTTTTTTCCTTAATGATTAAAATCGAAAGATTTCTTGGCAATCGAGCTTTTTTTTTAGTACGTGGGCAATCCATTTATACTTTCTTTCTCTTATGACTAGTTTTTTCTCTGTTTTGTCATTTTTCACAGGTCTTTGTTCGTAATTCTCCATGGTCAGAAGATCCTGCATATAATGCGCCAACATAAACATTTTTTTTTTAACCAATCCTCGAAAATCGTAAGTTTTGTAGGTATTTTAATTTGGAACGATCGTAATATCTTTCATAGCCTTGTATATTACCCTTCTGCTTTCTTGATTTTACCTTAAGCATTTCTAAGGCTTTGCCTTCTGTTGAAATTATGCATGATGATATTTCCATAGCAGAATAAGTTTCCCAATTTATTATTTTGGGCCATTTGATGGGAAATTATTTTTCTATGTGAATAAAACTGCAGTTCTCAAAAGCCTATATCGTTTTCAGCAAGTGCTTCTTTAAAAACCTTGGGTTTTAAACTTTGTCTTGTTAACTTGTATCCTCTATTTTATTTTTACTATTCTCTATCATGCCTTCATTCAGTGCAAATTCGTGATAGTAGTTAAAAGATATAAAATTCAAAGATATATTAAATAAGATTTTTTTTAAAAGTTTGTTAGGTTCATACGATGAAAAGACCATACTGTGATTAGAAAAATTTAAATATATATACTTTTGTTTAATCTAAAGAAATTCTTTATTCTTTTAGACTTTTTAATTGGATGGAAGATAGAATTTTTAAACTGCATACTTAAATAAATTGCAAAATTTGTTATTTTCTTTTAAAATTTCATTCTATAGTTAAAAAGTTGAACTTTAATAGTCGCTTAACATTAAAATAGTACAATGTATGCAACTCCTCGTAAATCTATATTTAATGAATAATTTGTTTATTTTATTTTGCATTTTGATTGTTCTAAGCTATTTCCATAACCTTAAAAGAATTTCGTTCTCTAGGTTTTATGTGCCTTAAAGTATTTTTAAAATACATGATTTTGATTCAATGTTAGGGAATAGATTTCATGGTGTCTCTGTACAGATTTTGGTCTATGTATTATAGTTCAAAAGTTCTATATTTTAATAAACTTTGGCATGATGCATTATTTTTATAACTATATGCAAAGATGACAGAATCGCAGTTACCTGACAGATTAATAAGAACTAAATAGGCATTAGGAGAAAGAAAAGCTAGTGTGCCTTCAAAAAGAACTGAAAGAACTAAGAACGAATGAAATCCTCTAAAGCCAGAATAATTTCTGTAAAAAAATCGGATGTTTTGAAGAATAAGTAGGAAATTTCTAGGGAAAGTTAGAGGAAAAGTATCAAATAGATTGTTTATTCAGATAGCCTTATCCATATATCCTAATAATTTGCTATAACATTGTTTTGTTTCTAATATTCATTTCAAGACGAAAAACGAAGGAAACATTCCCAACTCTAGCACTGAAAATCATTTCACTTTTCCCATTCAAAATGGTGACGAATTTTAATCGCTTAAAGAGGTAACTTATAAGTCCAAGCTTAACTGCATAACAGCTCAAATTACCTAACCATGAGTTTTTTTTCTAAAATGCACTCTGCGCGCTTTGGCTGATCATTCGTTATATCTGGCTGTCATGATCCAACTTTCAATTATTAAAACAGTTTCAGCATTCACATGTTGCTGTAGAGGAACAGCAGAAGAGGAGAGAAATTAAGTTTCAACCAAATCTTTAGGACAAATACTGTTGTGAAGAAGATGTTACATAGTTAGCAATATTACGTAAAATTGTTTTCTAAAAATTTAGTGTTTTTTTCGAAATCCATTTGTTGGATCCACAACCTCTAGTTTAAATGCCATAATACTATATAATATATTTTATTACTTGCAAAATACTTATTATTATTTTTATCCCAGACTTACGCAATTATCCTGTAGCATCATTTATATTGGATCCTGCTGCCAATATTGCAGTATCAAAGTAGCAGTGTTGCAGTCCTATACAAAGTAGCACATTGCATACTTTTGACACTAGCTCTTCTTTCTCCTAATGCCCGTTTAGTTTTTACTAACCTGTCAGGTAACTGCGATTCTGTTATCTTCGCATATTGTAAAAATATAAACTATCTCGGTTTTCATCCTCAACTATGTGTATTATTTTGTCTTTAGTATTTTTGGAGTTTTATCCACCGAATTTTTGTGCCTCCCAGATATCAGAATGATCTCTTTAAAAAAATTCTAATAAAATGTAATTCACAAGCGCATCTAAAATATTAATAATATCTGTACTTTATTTAACTTAAGTTCGTTAGTTAAGTTCTGAAAAACAAGTTTATAAATAAAAATTTATATTGTGTTTATATATTTGTAGATATATGTCTTTATATATGTATATATATACTTCTCTACTTATTCCTTAAAAAAATTCTTAAGTCTTAAACTTTAAAGAATATGGAAATAATATAAAATAAAATAACTATATAATGATTCTACCTATCAAATTCGATGTCAGAATTGGCTACTGTTGAAAGAATATTCTATATTTTTACATATTTTATGGGCATTTTCTTAAGATTTAAAAAATTCATGAATAACGAGAAAGAGTGCAGTAGAGTAGACTGTGTCAACTCTGGGATACCCGTATGACCGTAACATATACATTATATCATCGGTTAATTACTTTTGGCAAAATTTCAAACATACAGCTTTATTAAATGAAGTGGAATACTCACATAAAAGAAGGATTTGTATGGCAGCTACCCGAAGCCATGAACCAAAATAGTTGGATTTAAATAGCGATGACGGCTGTTGCAAAAAAAAACAATTTGCGAAAATTTCAAGATCCTAGCTCCTTTAGTTTTTGACTTATCGTGCGGACGGACGAACGGTCGGACATACATAGCTAAATCGATTTATTTTTCGTTTCTGATCCGATCCATACACTTGAGTCTATATCTACCCCTCCTCCTTCTCTGCGTCACAAACGCAATGGCAAATTTATTATACCCTTTGACTATATAGTCATACGGGTATAAAAACAAATACATAAAATTCAAATTTATATCTGTTAATTAAGATGGTCTTTTAACAGTTTCAAACCAAAAATACCCCATCAGAATATTCAATATAATCCGTTGAATTCTAATTGATAAAAATATCTGTGTGTGGTCCATTCGCAATATTTTGGTTCATAGGGTTCCAATTGGTGTATTTTTGAAATGTAAATAAGAAAAATAAAAAATAATTTTTTTTGCAAATTAGCCGGTATTTAAAGAATATATCCAATATAATATTTAGTTTGTGTACCAATGGTGAAAATTAAACTATAAATTTATACGGTTTTTTGTTTTATGATCTTTTACCAACAAATTGCTTTGTTATTTCCATGTGCAAAATAGTCATGAATATATTGAAATTGTTTTTCCGTTTGTAAGGCACATTAAATAACGTATTACAGATATAAACTTAAGTGTTTTAAGCATATTGGAATTGAAAAGTCAATGAATTTTAGCTTTCTATATGAAATATCTTTGATTTAACAAATCCTACTAATGCGTTTGTAAGATAAATTAAAAAAAATTGGAATTAAATCTAAGATGGATTATATAAGCTTTTCTTCTTGCATAATGTGGTTTGTATTGTGAAGCTAAGTTGTGAAGTGAAGCTGTTAAAATTTCTTGTAAAGTCTGCTTAATTTATATAGGAGGCCCGTGATTCAATGGTCCAATTTGACCCATCTGCAAAAAAAAAGGATTAATTGAAATCGGTTGAAACTTTGATGAACTATAAGAACTTGACATTCTCAGAACTCAAAGAATCTGAAGACCCCATGATAATTTCGACATAAACTCAATGTATGTAAGCTCTTCTTAGTCTTTTTACTAAATTTTATCTTATTCCGACGGTTAGAACTCAAAATTTCTCGAAAATTCTGGTTTTTGTTTTGTGGGAACCTACCGATCCCATTTTCCGATTCAGCCCATCTACAACCTGAACCTTATTATTGACGAAGAAAGCTTTCGTATCAAATTTTATTAAAATCATAAAATTGATATTTACACGAGGTATTTAAGAGTTTCCTAATTCTATTCTAGAAAAAGAAATTCTATTTTGTTTTTTACCGAGGAACTGATAATCCTTTCTTCTATCGAATATATACTGAAGAAAAGCTAAAATGAAAGAGAACTAAAGTTATGAAACTATCCCGAATATTTTTGGTATTTTGCAAAATTCTAGTGCCTAATTGGTTTAAAAGAAAAAAAAAATAATAAAACTAGAAGTTTAAAAATTGAACCGGACAAGTTACGTAACAAGAAGAACACTTTATAAAGCTTTAAATGATTACAGGGCTATATTTTTAATTAGCTGTCTTAAAATTTTTTTAAATCTGCTTATATAATTTATACAAAACGAAAGGCATAGTAATAAATCAAACTGGAGATTAATAGTGAACTTTTTGGAAGTAATAGTCTTCGAGTGGTAGCCATCACCATATGTATGAACCCAGTGTAATTTTTGAAGTCAAGACGACAAAAAGGCTACAAATTGGCGAAATAATGTAATAATGAAATCGTCAAAATTTTTTGAAGTAATGGTTTTTTGTAAAGTGTTAAAATATTTAAATAAAATTTTTCCACAAGTTGTCATACAGGTTTTTCAACCCAATTGCTTTAATTAGAACTAATTAGATTGATAAGTTAAAGTTAAACAAGGGGCTGACAGGATAAATTCTATGACTGAGATAGAAAATATTTCAGATCATTTTTGAAAAAAAATATTTTATAAATAAAATAAATGTTATATTGATATAAGGTCGGTTTCAAAAGCTTGAAAATCAAAATATCGAAATATAAAAATATCGAAAATCAAAAAATCGAAAATCAAAAACTCGAACATCAAAATCTCGAAAATCAAAATATTGAAATATCAAAATCTTGAAATTTAAAAACTTTTGGAACATTTTAAACACTAAAATTCGGTTAATTCAAGTATCTGAGAGTTGACAAAGCCAACTAATATTCTGTCTTTCTTTATTTTTTTGAATTTGTTTTATTCGCTAAAAATTTTGATTGTTTTTTTTTTCCATTGGATATTTTGGATTTCTTTAATTTTATGGACAGTTAATTTCAATTAACTGAAACAATCACTAAAATTTAATTGCATAATTTAACTATTCATAAAATTGTAAATAAATATATACAAGCAAATATGTTTCTACTTATAATATTGGTTTAAAATAATTGTGATTTATGTGCCAGGCCAGGGTAGTCAATATAACACTATGTGGATCGTTATGAACGTATTCGCTTACAAGTACAATTAATAATTTAAATTATGAATTTAAAAAAAAATGAAACGTGATTACAATTAAATTACATTAGGATATAATCAAAAGTATTGATTTAAAATATATCTACACAATAGTCAAGGAGTATTTTCATCATTGTACAAAGGTTTACTGGAAGAATTAAAAATAACAAAATATATGGACATTTTAAATAATTTTAACTAGACATGCCGTTTATAGTTTACTATAAATGGTGATGTACTAAAAGAATGACAAAATCGTATATTAATTTAATTTTTTTTATTCCATTTATGATTTAATTTTTTTTTCTATAATGTCCACGAAAGCGTGGTATTATTAATATATGTGATATAATATTTTTGTAAATATAATATTTACCGTATTAAATGACTTTTATGATATGTCTTGATCATGTGTTAAACAACGAAGTGGACTGCGTCAATTCTAGCATAAACGCACAAAACCAACGTAATTAATTGACACCATATAAGTATAAGATTAATTTTTAAGTGTGGCAGTTATTTGAACCTCTTTTATGAGATCAACAAAATTTTACTGAAGTTTAGGCATGAAACTTAATAACATCCTAGAAAAATTAAGGTTACAACCAGCGGAATCAGAACATGAGTTATTGCAGAGTTATAAAGAGCTGCTACTCTCTCTTCTCGATGCCTATCCACTACTGGATATTAGCGGTCATATGTCTTGAAAGTTGAGTTAAAATCTAGATAAAATGCTTCTGTCTTAATTTCAATCCATCGCTATGTGTACCAAATCACCAATATTTGATATACCTGTCCTGTTCCTGATGTTGCGTAACCACGACATTTGTTTTCGGCCAACACCTCTTTTACCTTAAATTTTCCCTTGCACGATAAGCTGTAGCTGCTCGTACTTTTGACCTCGCATCACATGTCCAAAATATGATATTTTCCTTCTTTTGATATTTGTAAGAAGTTCTCAGCCTTTACTTATTCGTCGAAGAACTTCAATATTTGTGACACGATCTAAACGAAGATCTAAATTCAGATCTCTGCAACAAAAAACTTTTTTGTACTTAATAAATGCACCTCACTCTATTTCAATACGATATCTTTTTTCTTGTTCACATGTTCACTGCTCATTTAGCCAGCACCCAAGACCAAAGTTTATGCTATGATGATTAACTTTATCTATTAAATGTTGTAGATCACTTAAATTATCTGCCAAAAGGGTTGTGTCATCAGCATATCTGATGTTATTAAGATAAGTACCGTTTACTTTGATACTTATTTCAACTGATTCTAATGCTTCTTGGAAGAAATATTTTTTAAACAAAGTATTTATATTAATTTTATTGAATTCAACTGACCTCTTAAAAAAACTTTCCAATCATAAAAATTCAACTGACTTTATCTGCCAAAGTATTTTTAAGAGTTTCAAAACCTATGCGGTCTCTTGTTTTAGTTATAAAGCTTTTATTCCACTTCCACTATCGATCCTAATAATTTCATTTTGACTAATATGAGCTCAAGACATCTTTTCAGGGACATAATGTACCTTTATTAATATACCCATACATCAATTAATAGCTTAATATTGTGTTACATTTACATTATTCTAACTGATCCCCTACCACATACAATTTGATAAGCTGAATAAACTATTTTGATATATATTATAAATTATATTTTTTTTATTAGATATGGTCTGACCAGGGTTTGAATCCGAGATTCTTCGCCTTCGGAAGGCTGACATCCTAACCCCTACGCTGCTCGTCATCTTAAAAAAGTGTTCAATAAATAAACAACAGAACGCGAAGATAAAAATTTTAGGTTATAGTAAAGGTTGTGGTGGGTTTGTTGGTAAGAATTTGGCTTACTAAACCTGGGGGTGCGGGTTCGCTTCCTGCACGGATCATGAATTTTTTTTTATTGAAAAACATTATTAAAAAATAATTTTTCTTTACAAATCCTTATGGTGACTTATACTTGGTCACAAATATATAATATCAATAAAATTAATAATATTACTTATAAATTGATAGAAAGTATTAAAAATAGGTGCTAATTGGGTCAAAAGGACTACGTGTATAGGATGGCACATGCTATCCCCGATATCAAAACAACAACAACATTGTAGAAATATCGAAATTCTAGACATAATTCAAGAATATTTTTCAATAGGTCGGAAACTATGCTTTGCCTCCACACATAGTTGGCTGGAAATCTTATACCAATTTTGGTTTTGAATATTTTGCAAAAAAAAATAAGAAAACAAAAAATGTTTTTAATCGATTTATTATTGGTTATTTTAAATTTTAATTTGGTTTTTGTTTTCGCGAATTTATTAAATTAATATTCAGTTGATTGTTTGATACTCATAAATTGCCTAGAATACCTATTTACTTTTTGTTTTTATTGTATACCTATATCGTATTGTTTAAATTTATTTTATTAATTTATTTATATTTATAATTTTTATATACATGTTCTTTACAATTCAATGTTTATGAATTTCCTTTTACCATAAAATAACTTTTGATATTAAATTATAAAATGAACAATTTTTAAATTCAAGTTTGATTGGATTTGATTGAATGGAATTAAATTACTGTACCAGTATTGTACTGATATTTTTAAATTTTTATATAATTACGCATGTAAAACGTGTTTTGATCATGAATCCTTACAAATTATATCATATTATCATTTAAAACTGATGAGTATGACATGTTGAAGAGTTCCATAAAAGATTTATGAAGGTTAAGTTTTTGACATTCATTCAGATTGCCTATTATATAGATATTGCAGAAGATTGGTAGCACTGAAAATGTTTTTATTTTATATTTTGACAGTTTGCCATTTAAATAAAAATTAAATATTGTTGCCAGGTTCTTTTTTAATAGAATTGGAATAGTTGTAAGAAGACGATGATTTCTTAATTGTGAGATTCAAAATTTAATGTTATTTCTCAAGTTTATTTTAGGTACAATACGCATAATTACTTATGCTTTTTTAAGGAGAGACAATTTATGACTGGAGGGCACAGTTGTTAAACTGTTGACAACTAGTTGAGGAGATTCGATTAGCGGGTTAAGTAAAAACGGGTTTAAATTAATTTTTGATCTAATTCAGAGTTACCATTTATCATTTGATTCAAATCAATTAAATCTATTAATTAAAAATTTAAGACATTTTATATTTATTACCGACTTTGTTTTTTTGGGCTTATAATAAGAATTTTATATTTGCAGTATATATTTTTTCTTTCTAATTTTAATTATCTCTTATTTAGGTATATGTATTAATTGTTCTAAAAGCTGTTTTTTTAGGCTGTGAGCTTTATTACCAAGTTCAAGGTTGAATATTTTTGTAAAAACCCCAAAACTTTTAAAACTTTAAACCTTTTGAACTCCAAGTAGTATTACAATTTTTCTTTATTTCCTTTAGGTTCTCGTTTGCCTTCGGGTGATTGTAATAAATTGTTTATATTTTAAAGTGCTTAACAGTGCTTAACAGCTTAACAGTAAACCTAAATATACCAAAGGTACATGTTGGAACAGGGGGTCATATAATATTAGTGTTATTAGTGTTGATCTAAATGAACTTCACATACAAATTCAAACGAGAGATAGTACTAGGCCTTAACTTGAGGAGATAGTATAGTTAGATCTATATTAAAACACTTAAAAAATGTCTTAGCTACAATTAGCAAAGCCATGCAAAATGTCAAATTATCGTAGCTCAGAATTAATATACCTAAATGAATTTATAGATTTTTTATAATTTCAAAATTTCGACTTAAATGTATACTAGTATATTATATTCGTTCAATCACACAATTTAAGTTACATTATTTTATAACTCAAAATTTAATAAAGGGAGTTATAATTAACTTAATGTGCCATAAATTCCTTTAAGGTGTTGTCAAAGGTTTATGTCCCATGTATATATTATAAAGTGAAGCATAAGTTCCTTAGGACCCTGTACCACTGAAAGTAATACTTTTTTTATTGACATTTAGCATTTTTTTGACTATATACAGTGATCTTTAGAATTTAATATCTCAAACTAACCCATAGATAAGGTCTCCCAAGACTGTCTATAACAGGGCTAAATATAAATGAAGACCTGACAAGACCCTGTAGAAATCAAAACTCAAATATACATAGTTATTGTGATTTTACGCCGTTATATATTTGAAGATAATATTTGGCAATTGGTATTACGAAAATAATTTTGTTGTTATTATTCAATTTTAAATTGCAAAAATAAAATATATATTATAGGTATTATATTTTTAAATTACCTTTATAATTTAAAATTGTTTTTCTTTTTAATTTAATTTATTATTTTTTTTAGATTATTTGAAAAAATAAATTAAAAATATTATACTATTTATAATCAATTTATTTGTATATATTTAATTCTTATTTTTGAGTGATTTGGTATTTTTATAGATATTAAATCTTAAAACTGTTACAAGACTTACATATGTTAAATATGTATATTTAAATCTAAGATGTCTGATAACCTCAAATGGAAATTGTAATTCTTATAAAAATAATAAAAAAAAAAAAAAAATACAATTTTTAATTAATATTCAAAACAAACGCCCTTTTAATAGGAAATTGAATTAAAAAAAGCAAAAAAACAAAGAGGAATATAATATAAAAAAAAAGAATTGTTTGTTATAAACTTGAATAATATTATAGTCGCCATAAAAAATGTGACTCTCGGTACTGCTTCTTAAAGAATTGGTAAATAAAAATTAAAAAATAAAAAAAAATTTAATTAAAATACTATTGGAGGACAAACAGTTGGAACTGTGTATAAAACCTGAATGAAATTTATTATGTTTTAAAAAAAGAATTGAATTTAAACCAATTTTGAATTCATTATAGAAAATCAAACCAACAAATTAATATAGTAGTTATTAGAAAACTTCTTTGATTTTTAGTCTAATGATAATTTATTGGTGAAATATAATTTTTGACGTATTCTATCTTAGACTACTCTTGTGTAACCACATCTAATGATTAAAAATAAATAAAAAAAATATATCAAACAATTTCGGATGATTCCCAATAACGTGTGAGAAGTCCCATGATCACAGCTTACATTGAAATTTTTAACTCACTTCAATGAGTTAGAAGTCCAATGGGACTTTTATCTTAGTGTTAAGGAATTGCAATTTTCTATAGAACTTTTGATCTAATCTATATATATAAAAGCGAAAGTTTGTTTGTTTGTTTGTATTTTAAATTTAACATTTATACCATGTGTAGTTTTTGTAGTAACATCAACTTAAATTAAACCTTCTTTGAGAGGCGCAGCAACGCGCACCGGGTATTAGCTAGTTTAAGATAAAATTTCCCATGGGACTTTTGACCTAATTTAAGATTTTGTGATTTATGTCTTACAGCGGACTTTCATGAGACTTCTGGCTCATTTCAAAAAAGGATTTCAGGTCAAGGGAGTTCTAACATGTCACCGATACTTGTTTCCGCTTTAGTTATTAATATCATATATGTCATTATTATTAATATCATATATAACTAATTGACTAATTATCTTAATTATTAAGGGTCAGACTCTTTTTAGTTCGAGTTCATTTTTAGGGTTTAGCGGTGTATATATCGTTTTTCGTTCGATATTAAATTTACGTTTAGATGACAGAGTTGTTGGGATTTCGACTTCTTTTTGAAGCGATTCAAAGTAAGAGGTTACAATTTAATTTCAAGTGAAAACTATCAAATTATGCAATCAGATTTTTGTGTTAGGGTGTTGATTTCTAATTCAGGGTGTTTTTGGTTGGATTTTAAACAAAAACTTTTATAATTTGATTTTCGATCTAATTAAGATTCCAAAGGTTTTTAATAACCTTTGTTTCAAAATTTATTGCCGAAATTATTTTGAAACTTATGGTCGTAAATTTTTAAAGATAAGAGAAGTTAATTAACTTACTAACTGACAATGGTTAAAATAATTTAATTTATTAACAATGGATTGGTCCATTTAATCTCTTTCGTTTGAATTTTACGAAACAAAGGTGTACCGTAAAATACAACATTATATTTGTACCCTAATTTATAAAGGGTACACTGCAGTGTTTATTCGATTTTCTTAAGAACGTCATCTTTGTTCTTTATTTTCGAAATCTACGAAAAATTACATATTTTACTAATTTTCTATTACCTATTTAATCAATTACAAACTTATGTACTAGTTAATATACAAACATTTATAATCATCATTATGTAAAATAGGTTAGCAAAAATGTACAATATTTAATATACTCCTAAAGTGTACCCTTATTTATAAAATCATTACATTTTTAAATAAATGTTATATTAGGCGTTTATTTTTGAAATCTGAACAGAGCATGAACTGTCAAAAAAAAAATCGTGTTTTCGTGATTCGTTTTTTTTTTTTTTTTTAAATCAGAGCGCGCTGAGAGTATGCGTATGCTCTACGTGCTCAGTTAAAAAATTTTGAGGACGGCTGAGTAAAATAAAATACAAAGATATTTTGAGGTCTGTTTAAGATTATACTTGTAAAATAAAAGTCAATATGTTTTGTCTATTGTATGTAGGTATTGCAGTAACTTTGGCCGTTACACTAAACTACGGTTGGCAAATTCTCAGACACCCGGCTTTTATAAGTACAAAGTAATGCTCATATAAAAAAAGGAGTTGTATTGCACGTACTCAAAGCGATGACGGCTATTGCCGACGGACAGACATACCGACGGACAGACATACATAGCTACCCCCTCTCCTTCTCTGGGTCACAAACGTAATGAAAAATTTAGTATACCCTTCTGACTAATAGTCATACGAGTATAATGACTAATAGTCATACGTACGGGTATAATGACTAATAGTCGAACGGGTATAAATTGTAACTAATCTCAATTAGAAATCAATTTCTCTTACTAATTCTCCAATTAGAATTTTTTACTTTTTTTTTTAAATTTCCGCAATTATATAAAATTAAATAAACATATTTGTTTCAAGAAATGATATCTCTTGTAAAATTCATTCTAAGTTGTAGATATAAAATTGTTATATCATGATTTGACTAAAAATTATATTAGCATACATTGCATTAGCAATAAATACATAAAAGGTTTTACTTGCATTTGCAATTTTTTATTATAGTTTAGAAAAAAAAAACAAGAAACAAAAGCGGGTGTGATTTTAATTGAAATTCATTTCACATTTTATACATTAAGTAACCATATATAAAGTTAAATAAACTCATTATTTATTTTGTTAGTTTTATTTCTTTTTTTTTATATTTAGTTTTATTTCATTTTTTTTTTTTTTATTTCAATTGAATTTATAGATATATTTATTGTATTAATAAATATATTATATTAATAGATAATATATTAGTTCAATAAATTTAGTATATAAGTTTCTTTATCATAATGCTGAACCAAAGAAACTTCTTGTGTTATTGATGCGTGAAACAACTAAAGATGATTTTATTCAATATTTGGTGACTGACTCTTCACACTGACGTCTTTTTATATTTAACTTTTTTTAATGATGTAATAAAGTAAAAGTGATTGTAAACAATAAATTTCAAATTTGAAATGGAAGTATTCTTCAAATTTTTCTAAAATTAAATTTGTATAACAGTTAATAGTACGATATATGCAATAAATTTAAAAAAAATTGCACAATTATGAAAATGTTTCGCCGAAAAGTATGCAATCTGTATTTAATAAATGTTTTATCGTAATTTTGTTTTTAAAATCGTAAAATCTTATTGTATCATCGTTTAGGAAGTGTTAGCCTAAAAGTATGCTAAAATAATTAACAAAAATAATTTTATTTATGGAGTTTTTATCAAAACAAAACCTAGAAATTAGGAAGCGATCCCCGTAATAATAAAAAATAATAATTATAATAAAAAAATATAATAAAATAAATAGTATGAATATTTAATATAATAATATTATAACGTAGTTTAAAAGATGGCCTTAAAATATTAATTATCTTTTATAATATGTATAAAAAATAAAATAAATAGTAAAATATTAGAAAAATAGTTAACATTTTATGCTAAAATCTTGTAAATCATACCAATATTACCAGAAAGTAAATGCCATATGAATCGGTTATTTCTTTAATAAAATTACTTTGAAGTAATGATTTCGTTAATGATTACAATAAACATGGAGGAGTTCATCCCTTCATTTCATCGCCAGCAGATTTTCATATTTTTAAACGGGGAAGGTTTCATTAAAAAAAAGGAGTGAATTTTGAATCACTTTGAAATTCAATAGGGAATTTATTTCTGCATATAATTATACTATATTTCATATTTCTTAATGGTCTAATTTTAAAAACAAGAAGAAATTCTAGTATTTACTAGTTTAAGCAAGATTCAATTTCTGTACAGGTCCTGTATTTTCGAAATAACATTTTCTTACAAGAAATAAGTATACCTCATTCGATTCATTTTCTTTATAATACAATATAAGGGGTGTTCAAAATTGAGGTATCATTTTGAATTTGCGCCATTTTTTTTTTTACCTGGAATTTTTGTACGAGGTTTCCTTAGGTATATTCCAAATACATTCCGGTTAATTAATATGGAACGTTACACGAAGGAACAACGTGTTTTTGTTATTACAACATTTTTTGAAAATGGTAAAAGTTTTCAAGGTGTAATTAGGAAATTTCGAACAAAATTTGCTAGAGAAAATGCTCCAACAAATCGTCCCATCAAGCTGATGGTTGATAATTTTTTTTTAATTTGGATTTTTTTTTGTGGGGTTTTGTGAAATTGAAAGTGTACAGCAATAATCCCACAACAATTCAAGAGCTTAAAAACAACATTATCGAGCAGATTTCAAACATTGAGAACAGTTTATTGAACAACGTGATTCAGAATTTTGGTAAAAGATTGGAAGCCTGACGAAGCAGTAGGGGGCGGCCACTTGGTCGACATAATTTTTCATTACTAACCGGAACCTATTTGTAATTAAAATAAAAATATATTTAATATTTCAAAACAAAAGTCGATTTTTTTATTTAAATTAAAATGATACCACAATTTTGAACACCCTATATATATATAAGTTAATTCAATACAATTTTTATTGTATTAAATTATTTAATATAAAAATTTCAATTTGATTTAAAAATTCAATTAAAAAACAATATTCTGCTTTTAGTTCAAAATAAATTCAACTTTATTATTCGACAGTAAATACAATAGTGATTCAATTTGTTACAATTTACAATCATTTATAGAATTTTTCTTTGCTTATCTTTAATTTCCCTATTCTCAAAACCTCAAAATGGTAAACTCAATTTTAATTATTTATTTAATTAATTAGTTCAGAAATGCATTTCCTTATTCTGAAGTTTTGAGAACAAAAAAGAAAAGAAAGAAATCCAAAAGAAATTACATAATATTAACAAAAGTTTAATTCTTTATTTAAAAAATCATAAATTAAAGAAATGTTTATTTAATCAAAAATTTAACCCAAATGGTCTAAAAGTATTATAAGAATTTAACATTGACAAAATTTAACCCAAATGGTCAAAAAGTAATACAAAACAAAATTATAAAAAAATGCTGACTTATAATATTTTAGTTTTATAAATACTACTCAATTAGTAGTATTTTCATTCATTAACAATATAAACAAAATACAAATTCAAAACATTGACCTTAAATTATCATATTACAATTTTTAATAAAAAATAATTTATTACAATTTATTATGAGTAATTTATTAGGGTTTTTTCATTAGCAATTATTATAAATAATTTATTACTCAATGGGTAACATTACAAAGCAACATTGTATGATGTTGGAAAGTGTCGTTGTATGATGTTGGAAAGTGTCGTTAACTCCTCCGCCCTTAAGTTTGAATGTCCTCATTCAACAATTCCATTGGTTTAAGATGAAATATTACTGGAGCCTGGTTTTGGTTGATATGTTTAACTGTAGAATTTTCATTTTCTGATGTTTGACTTCCTTCATTGTTGATAATTAACTTGTTTCTTCTTTTATTTGAAATTAATAAAAGTGCTAATACTATTATTACTATAATAGTAGTAATACTGAAATTAACATATCTGTCTCTTTGTCTATCATTATCAATTAAATTTATTGCTTTTATGTTGGTTGTTCGTAATGTTACACATTTAATTTTCACCCTTTATTTAATTCGGTATAAAAATTGAATTTTCTAAATTTTCTAAATTTTCTTTATTACATATAGTTATAGAATTCATATCATTACATTTTTTTAAAATTTCAAATATTTTTTCTTTATTAATTATAATTCTATTAAAATTAATTTGAGTTACAATATTTTTCCTTTTTACTTTACTTACTTTAACTTTACTTTAATTCCTTTAACCCCTATTGGGGCATAGGGCAGAAACAAACTCCTTCCATCGCTCGCGTTCTTTAGCCAGACGCTTCACTTGCAGCCAGGTTTTCTGTTGTGACCCTGCTTCAGCTAAGACGGTTGTCCTCCATGTTTTCTTTGGCCTTCCCACTCGTCGTGTCCCTTGAGGATTCCAATCCAAGGCTTGCTTTGCAATTTCTGTATTGTCTTTCCTCAAGGTATGTCCGATCCACCGCCATTTCCGTTTTCGGATCTCGACATCGATCGCGACTTGGTTAGTTTGCTGCCACAGTGCTCTGTTTGAAATAATGCGTGGCCAGCGGATTTTCAATATGCGACGAAGGCATCGGTTAATATACACCTGCAGTTTTTTAGTAATGGTTGCGGTGACTTTCCATGTTTCGCAGGCGTATAAAAGGACACTTTTGACGTTTGTTTCGAAAATTCTTAGCTTAGTGCGCATGGTGATTGCGTTCGATTGCCATACCCTATAGAGAGCGCCAAATGCAGTACGGGCTTTGCTGATTCTGTTTTCAATGTCAAGCTCAGCTCCTCCATCTGGTGTCAATATACTACCCAGGTATTTAAACTGCTCTACTTCTCCTACTGCTACTTCATTGAAAAGTATGGCTTGATGTGTGCTGCGGCTCGTCCTAATAATCTTTGTTTTTTCAACATTGATTTTTAGCCCAACTTTGATCCCGTTGTTATGTAGGGCTTGACACATTTCGTTGAGTGCGCTACTTGAATGTGCCATTAGACACACATCATCGGCATAATCTAAGTGGCTTAGGCGTTTGAATGTATGCCACTGTATGCCATTTCTCTCATTTTCACCAACAGCGGTAGTCATAACGTCATCAACTACCGTTAAGAACAATATTGGTGAGAGTATGCATCCTTGACGCACACCTTGCTGCACTTCGAAGGGTTCAGTCAGCTGTCCGCAGTGCAAGACGTAGCTCCTTGCATTTTCATAGGAAGCTTTTATGATGGCTACTATCTTTTCTGGAATTCCTCTCCTATTTAAGGATTTCCAGATGTACTCCTGCTTTACGCGATCAAAGGCTTTCTCAAAATCTACGAACATTAGGTGTAATGGTGAGTTTAGTTCTGTAGATTGCTCAATAATGATACGTAGGGTGTTTATGTTATCAACACAAGAATGGCCGCTACGAAATCCTGTCTGGTGCTTTTTGAGCGTTGAGTTAATTCTTTCTTTGATGCGTTCTAGTACTATTCTCGCCATAAGCTTGGAGAAAACGGATAATAGTGATATACCTCGCCAGTTATTGCAATTGGTCAGGCTACCTTTCTTAGGTATTTTAGCAATAACTCCTTCTTTCCAGTCACTCGGGTATATTTCTTCTTCCCATATAGCCTGAAATAAGGGAAGAAGTATAGATGCCGTTGTGTCTGGGTCTGCTTTTAAGAACTCTGCTGGTATACCATCTATTCCTGCTGCCTTGTTGTTTTTTAATGAGCTGATTGCTGATTTGATTTCTTGTACGGTTGGTTTGCCCGTGTCAATGCCTCGAAAAGATCTGCGGTTTTGGGGGCTCACGGGTGTTGACTGTTCGACAAACTGATCATTGAGCAGTTTGCAAAAATGCTCCCTCCATCTTCGCAGTTGATCTTCCATCGTTACAAGTAGTTTGCCATTTTCGTCGGCAATTGGTTTTTGCGCTCTATTTTTACGGCCAGAAATTTGCCGTGTGATTTTGTAGAGCTCTGCAGCATCATTTCTGGCAGCAGCAGTTTCCGCTTTCTTTGCAAGGTCTTCCATATGTTTTCTTCTATCTCGTCTTACACTGCGCTGTGTTAACTTATGTGCTTCTTGATATTGAGTGCGAAGGATGTCTCTTTGGTGTTGATGTTGCTGGTGATTAATGTTATTCTTCAGCTGCTTCCTCCGGTCTATAAGATCCCATGAAGCTTGAGACATCCATTGATCCCCTCTTCTTCGCATCGCACTCGGCACATGTTCCAAACCAGTGTCAATAAACGCTTTTTTGATATGATCCCATCTGTCGTTTATAGATATTAAGTTGTTCGATGTTGCGGTTCTGTCACGAAGTTTATTTACAAAATTGCGACAAGTTGATGGGTCTTTTAAACCGTTGACATCGAATTTCGGTATTCTGGTTTGGTTTAACAATCTACGCTGGACAGCTGCTGTGCGTAACTGTAGACTGGCTACTACCAAATGGTGATCACTTCCGATGTCTGCACTTCTTCTGTTTCGAACATCGCAGAGGGATTTTCTCCACCTTTGTTGAATAATGCAATGGTCGATTTGGTTTTGAACTTGACCATTCGGAGACACCCATGTAACTTTATGACAAGTTTTGTGTGGAAACAGGGTTCCGCCAATTGTTAGTTGTCGTTCGTTGCAAAAATCAACTAACATTTCGCCATTATTGTTCCTTGTTCCCAGCCCGTGCCTGCCCATTACACGCTCTAATCCTACATTTTCCGTGCCGACTTTGGCGTTTAGATCGCCTATGACGATTTTAATATCGGCTTTTGGAGCGCTGTCATAAGCATTACTCAATTGGGTGTAGAAATTAAGTTTCGCTTCTTCCTCTGCGTCTTCGGTTGGAGCATAACAATGGATGATCGTGATGTTTCTTACTCTGGATCTGAAACGTGCTGATATCAATCTTTTGGAAATAGGAGCCCAGCTTATTAGACTGTGCTTTGCGCCAGTAGTCAACATGATACCAACACCACCTATTCTTGGTCCAGTTTGGTGTTCATCTTCGCCAGAGTATAACATGAATGTTTTCCCTGTAGAGGATGTATGTTCTCCAAGTCCTCTCCATTTGGTTTCGCTGATGCACATTATTTGGATGTTAGCTTGAAGCATTTCACGTTCTGCTTGCTCATATTTTCCAAGATCTAGCAAGGTACGGACGTTCCATGCCCCAATCAATGTGCGAACCTTATAATTGAAGGTCGGCTGTTGCGAGCGATTTCTTTCGTTTGTTTTTGATTCTTTTATCTTTGATTTATTTCCACTATTTTTGCATGAAATTCTTCGCACCCCCACATCCGATGTGCGATTTACTGCAGTTCTAGGAGCTACAGGAGGATTTCCTTCATTTTGAAGGTTACCCCGTGAGGACCGATTTTTCCACGTTTTAGATTTCATGTTTTGAATACTAGAAAGTAGACCTTCTTGTGTTTCCAGAGATATGGATGATAACGCCATAAGCTCAGATCTGACAGGCACACATGCCCTGCGGACGGTCAGATACATCTGCAATTTAGGCCGCCCACTGTGGGTACAGACGCCTTTCATAGCCGCTTCTTGGAAGTACAGACGCTACTCGTATTTGTGTTTAATTTCGGAGTTTACCTCTCCTAGCCTTTGGGAATCCAATCCCACGTAGTACAAGGCAGCACTATCGGCAGTTACTTTGAGAAGAGAGTTCCAGGAAGGAGTCTAGGTAGCTATGCTACCAGGCCAACTTTCCTTTTTACAGGTTTAATTAATAAAAAATTGTCAAAGGTCAAAATAAAAAAAAATTTTTGCAAAATATTCTAAAACACTTAACAAGTTTCAAAAAAAATTAAATTTTGAATAACCAAATAATTCAAGTGATAATTGCAATTTTTGTTTTGTTTTTATTTTTTTTTTATGGAATTAATTTTTAAATGTCAAAAAAAAATATCTTGTTAATTAAAATTAATGGAATATTGTGAATAGATTTATTTTTAAATAATATTATTGTTAATTATTTTGACAATTTGAAATGACATTTATCAATGAAATTATAAATAAATTATAATTTAGAAAAAATCATTCAAACCTTTAAATACTGTGAGAACACTTTTTTTAAAAAAAAAAAA
This sequence comes from Dolichopus griseipennis, assembly GCA_963082915.1. Classification (NCBI taxonomy): domain Eukaryota; kingdom Metazoa; phylum Arthropoda; class Insecta; order Diptera; family Dolichopodidae; genus Dolichopus; species Dolichopus griseipennis. The sequence goes on from OY720441.1 coordinate 345,911,481, forward strand.
AAAAAAAAAAAATATGTGCCTTGCTTATAATATAATTAATAACAATTATTTGGTTCATAAATAAATAATAATTTTAATAACAATTTATTTGGTTCATTATTAAGTATAAAATTTCAATACAAAATTTTAATTTTACTCAAATTAAAGTAATTTTTCAAAAAAAAAAAAATTTATTAACTTTATATAAAAAAAGTTTTTTTTTTATTTATTATATAAAAATTAATTTAAAAGTTAATTTAATACAAAATTTTAATTTTACTCAAATTAAAGTAATTTTTCAAAAAATTTATTAATTTTATATAAAAAAATTTTTTATTTATAATATAAAAATTTAGATAATTTATAGAAAAAATTTTAAGTTTATACAGAACAACTTTATAACAGGAAAAATCTTTAATTATTATTTTTAATATTTATTTTTATTTTCTTTATTTTTACAAGTAGATTTTTCCTTTCAAATTTATTATTTTTAGTTTTAATACGAAGAATCAAATTTTTATAGTGTTCTGTAAAGTCTTCGGTATCTGAATTCTCTAATTCTACCTTAGACATTAAAAAAATTATTTTTTTTTCTTAGTTATTATTTGTTATTTTTTTTATTAATTAGTTTTAATTATTAGGAAAAAAAAAATTTTAGTAGATAGTAATAAAAAAATATTATAATTAGTATTAACTAATTAATCTATAATTGTAAATATGCTATTAGTAAATTAAAAATTACAGTTTAAATTCTAACTACTAAGTAAAATAAAAATAGAGACAAAAAAAAAATTGAAAAATATAACTATTACTAGAGCTCTGTTTACTGTACAATCTTTTATTTTATTCTTTTTTTTCTTTAAAAATTTTTTAATATTTAATATAATATTTTTTCTTGACGTCTTTTAATTATATTGGATTCTTCTTTTCTCCATACAGATGTGGATACTTGTTTACGAAGATCCAATATATTTTTAAAAATTTAATAATTTTAATATTTCTTGTAATATTTTTTCTTTTTATTTATATTGGATTCTTCTTTTCTCCATACAGATGTGGATACTTATTTACGAAGATCCAATATATTTTTAAAAATTAATATTTTTAATATTTTATTTTAAAAATTATTATTTTAATTTATGTAATATATTTTTTATTTTAATTTTATTGTTTTTTTGTTTTTACTATTTTACTAAATTTATTATTTTTATTTTTATAATAATTTTTTTTTTTCAACTTACAGGGTTATTAAAAGGACCGGACTCTGGGTCTGCATGTGTTGTACCTTTCTACCTTCAGCGGGAATAGGCGGCTGTTGACGTGCCTTAATCTTTGTGACGCGTAACTCCGTTTTGCTCTCGCTACTTCGGGGCCTCGTTTCCTCTCCCTACTTGCTGCTGGCTCTAGACACACGTAGTGGCAAAACTTTTTCACTTTCTTTTTATATTTATTTTTTCTTTTAAAAAAGAAATTTTTTTTTTTTATTTAGTTTTTTCCTCCAATTAACTAATGTTATTTTTATTTTATCGTTAATAGTTTTTTAACTTATTTTTTTTTTTATTAATGATTCTTTAGTGTTTTTTTTCTTTTTTTTTAAACTTCAAAAATTCCAAAAATTTTAATTCCAAATTCTAATTTATTCTCTAATTTTCACTCTTATGAGTTTTTTAATTTTTACTCTTATCAGTTCAAAGTTTTTTTTTTTATTATAATATAATCACGTTTTTAAATCCACTACTGACACTTTGCGAGATCACTTGGCCGGTCCCTGCTCGCTTGGATCCCCCTGGATCCCCCCTAGGGACCCTTGGGGTCCCTGCTCGGGCGCCAGTTAATTCAATACAATTTTTATTGTATTAAATTATTTAATATAAAAATTTCAATTTGATTTAAAAATTCAATTAAAAAACAATATTCTGCTTTTAGTTCAAAATAAATTCAACTTTATTATTCGACAGTAAATACAATAGTGATTCAATTTGTTACAATTTACAATCATTTATAGAATTTTTCTTTGCTTATCTTTAATTTCCCTATTCTCAAAACCTCAAAATGGTAAACTCAATTTTAATTATTTATTTAATTAATTAGATCAGAAATGCATTTCCTTATTCTGAAGTTTTGAGAACAAAAAAGAAAAGAAAGAAATCCAAAAGAAATTACATAATATTAACAAAAGTTTAATTCTTTATTTAAAAAATCATAAATTAAAGAAATGTTTATTTAATCAAAAATTTAACCCAAATGGTCTAAAAGTATTATAAGAATTTAACATTGACAAAATTTAACCCAAATGGTCAAAAAGTAATACAAAACAAAATTATAAAAAAATGCTGACTTATAATATTTTAGTTTTATAAATACTACTCAATTAGTAGTATTTTCATTCATTAACAATATAAACAAAATACAAATTCAAAACATTGACCTTAAATTATCATATTACAATTTTTAATAAAAAATAATTTATTACAATTTATTATGAGTAATTTATTAGGGTTTTTTCATTAGCAATTATTATAAATAATTTATTACTCAATGGGTAACATTACAAAGCAACATTGTATGATGTTGGAAAGTGTCGTTGTATGATGTTGGAAAGTGTCGTTAACTTATATATTATAATCATTTAATATAGTAAATTATTAAATATATAAATAAATAATATTACATATATTTTATTATATACAATTTCGAACGAGAAATTCAAAATGTTTTTAAGATATTATTAATTTCAAATAATATGGCAACCCCAATTTTTTAATTTGTTTTGTAAAATTATTTTCATTAAATAATAACTTAAATCTGAAATAAAATATATTATGTATTAATTTTAATAAATAAAGATTTGATATCAAATAATAAAACATTATCTATTTCAAAGGTTAATATTATGAACCAATTTTATTTTTTATCTTTATTTTATTAATAATAATTTATAAAATTTAATATAAAATTTTTTAAAACTTAATGTAAAAATATAATTATCTAAAATAATTTTTTTTTTATAATAAATGTAAAATGTATATATACAAAAAAAAAAGGACTTTTAAAATTTTATAAAACTAATAAGAATAACCATATCTTTTGTATCTTGAATGTCCTGTAAATGCACTTATAAAATAAAATAATGCATTAATCATTGAAACTATTGCTGATGCCATTGTAACATTATATTGTCTTTTACCACTATAATTTTGTGTTTCAGACATAATCATTGATGAAACAATTAAATGCAATACACCACCATGAATATTATATAGCATTTCCTAAAATTAAAAAAATTAAAATGGTAACTTTTAATAATCATACTAGCAAAAGAATGGTATTTAAATTTAATTATTATTGAATAATGTAAATTTTATCTTATTTTGAACCATTATTATCACATTGATATAAAAGTACACCTATCAAATTGAAATTCTAAAGTAAACTAACAATGATTTGAAATTTTAATGTAATTGTAATATTAAAGATAAAATTGAAAATTTTTAACCAGTTTCCAAATAAATGTTATAAGATATGAAAAAATTCTGATAAGAAAATCATAAGGTTAAATATATATATATATAAATGTAGTTTAGGAACATGCTATAAATTTCAGCCTAATGTTATCAGAGTTTAAAAAAAAATTTTAATTTAAAAAAATCAAGTTAACGGAGAGGGAGTGTGAGTTTAAAGGGGGCTTATTTTGTAAGATCCGTTCCCAAAAACTTGCTTAACACATTGTTGGATTCATGATTTTACAACCAACTCTATCACCTTTCAATACTTGTTTTCATAAAAAATAAATCAACAACAAAGAATTTATAATATAAAGGGACTACCATCCCCAAACTTCCGCTAAACAAAATACTAGAACTTTGATTTTGCAACAAACTCCCAACCTTTTTTTCATACATAATATACTACCAATAAGGAATTTAATTTGTTGAGATTTTGCCGTTCATTTAGGGACTCTTATATAAAGTGCATTTGGGGGCTTTTTTCCTACATCCTAAATAAGTTTCTCGAAACTACAATTCAGTTTTTAAAATTTTTAAAATTATGAAAATATAAGTAATTTGACCAAATCAAATAGATCTAAGGAAATGAAAGTACTGTTGGATAAATCCCGTTATCACGAGTATTCCGAGCTGCATAGCTAGACAAGTCTTAGAGCACTCAAGAAAGAGAAATTTAGATAGAACATAAACATATAAAGCGCAGAGCAGTAGATTGAGAAAAAAAGACATTATCGCAGATAGAAAGGCTTTGTGAATGCTTCCAGGGGAGTAGAATTTTTTGTAGAATTAAAAAAAAATTGTATGAGAATGAAAATAAAATAATCGAATAACCAATAGTGTTGAAGCATTTGACGGCGTTGGTAAATAAAGCCGAAAGCAATAAGTAGGCTCTTAAGACCTAGAGTAAAAAGACTGTACTCGCATCTATATCCATGAACTTTTAAGAATTTTTATTATGGTTGATTGCAAAAAAATCTTTCTATAATATATCCGTATATAAAAACATTAAAAAAAATCTTATTATTGAAATAATAAATTAAAATTCCGGCTTTATTTCTATTGTTTTAAAAAAATAATTAGGCCTTATTTAACATTAGAATAAGAAATAAAGCTTATTTGAGAAATTTGGCGATTAATTTGTTTTTTTTTAGTAAAATAAGACCTATTAGGATTTATCTCTCTCTGGGACTTATTTTCCCCTGCCATAATCGGCATCCTATCATATTTAGGTGTCAAAGAAAAAGAACTTTTAACATTTTCTGATAAAATTTCATATCTCAAAATAATTACAGCGCTATATAAGATCTTATATTCAATTTAACTTACATAAATTGTGTGTCCAATTAATTCACCGAATGGTTTCGATAATAAACTTGATAGTATTACTAAATATGTACCAATCATAAATGATGCAGTTATAATTAAAAATGTTAATTGTTTAAATTCATCTAAATAGCCATGATCCATACTAAAATTTCGTCCAGCTAATGCAACACAAACAATACCAAGTGCCTTTGAAGAAATTAAAAATCACTGAATTAAAAATCACTATTTTGATATAGCACAAATCCGTTTTTAGATACTTACAACTTCTAAAAGTTTAAGAACACCATGAAAATCTTTAAAATAAGAACGATTAAATTCTATGTATGATGTTCCAGGTGGAATTGAATACATTTTTGTATCTTCAATTTCATTTTCAGTTAATGGTGAACTGTAAGGTCCTTTTTCTACTTCTTCAATATTATTTGCCATATTTAATGAAATTTTTTTATTCTTTATTTAAAAATTAATCTCGAAAATTATTATTTTAATTAATTCACGTTTAATTATTAATTTAAATTTAAAATTTCCGATCTATACTGATGATTTTCATACAAAATTTAAAATCATACTGAACATAAAAATTATTACAAGTAAATAAAATTCGATTTAATAATTTATAGTGATTACTGATTACCTGATTACAATTTATCAGTTAATTAAGATAATGAATATTTAAAAAAAAAAAAAAATTAGATCAGACAGTGCCGGATTTAATTGTTATAAGTAAATAAACTTAAAAACTCTTAGCCTTCGTGTTATCTAAATTGATCTTAATTAATTCCACATACAATTTAAACATAAGATAATACCTTTAATTACAATTATATAAAGTACATGGTAATACATGGTAAAATATTACAAAGATTGGAATTGTTCAATTAAGAAAAATCATTCAGAGAAAGGAAATGAGAATACATACTGGATTAATCAGGCCAATTACAATTAAGTGTAAGACCAAAGTACCTTCATTAGTATGAATACCAGACTTTTTACTTTAGTAGTCTGAAATTCCCACTTAGATAAAAAACCTCCCCTGTAAGAAGTAATCAAAATAATGGGATAAGAACCCAAACTGCTTGCGCAGTATAATGGCTGTATCCGAACAATTTTTTAAAATTTGACTTTTATAAGTTGATACTCTTCGATTGGTAAAATTTAAATTGTTACATTCTAGCCCTGTTCCTTTGACATTGGTTCCCCCCAGATAATATTACATTTTATATTTTTATTCAAGAGCTACTAAAGATCTAAGTTTATATTATAACAATTCAACCTTGATCCACATAGTCCGACCCTGTATTTGTTTTAATTTAACCTTAATTAGAACATAATAAAATTATCTAAAGTAAAAGTTTTTATATTTTTAGCTTGGACATGAAAACTTTAAATAAATATTAAATTTGATCCGTAAATATGTTTGTTTTCCATATTAATATTTGTTTAAGTATATATATATAGATATTTCTAATGGAAAACTATATATATATATATATTAAAGAAAATCGTTAATTCAATAACAAAAATTATGAATTAATTAATTTAAAGATGTTACAAGTTTTTTAATACAATACATGCTCATATTCTAAAAGGAAGTAGTTTGGTCTGAACTTAGCTGATTATGCTGATCTATAATATGATGTCAAAAGTGAGTGACAGTTTTCCAAGGCACAAATTTTCAACAAACATTCAAAAGAATTGACAAGATCGTATTATAGAGAAACTCTTGAAATAATTTGAATTCCATTTAATTTAAATGCAACTATAAATAGACCTTGCGATTTTTGAAGAAGACTCAAAACTTTAGAAAATATATTCTCATATTTTATATTGATAATTTGACATGGCGCCGTGAAATAACGCCATACGGAACAAAGCCATAATGGTTTTATTTCGCTATTGAGTGTGAAATAAACCCATATCGCCCATTTTTTCGCGTATGGCTTTATTTCCAATTCAAATGTGAAATAAAACCGTATCATTTTCTAAAATTTTATGAAATAAAACCATATAGTAAAATTGATACCAATTCTTGTTTTATAGTAAACAAAGTGAAATAAAATAGGAATTGATAAATAAGTGTAATTAGCAAGTTTTAAAATTTTTTAATAAACTGGAATAAAATATGTTATATGCCACCGCCGAACCCCCGCTAACTCTATTATTGAAGCTAGATTTTGCATTAATACCTATTTTATTCGAAAAATAATACAAATCAGTATCTCACACACGCACATGTAATAAATATTCTGTAAAAGGGAGCAATCCCAATTTTGAATCCTACTCTAAATCACTGCTAATTCAGAATCTCACATATATTTCAATATTCTGGAAAAAGCGTATAACATTTATTTTGAATCCAATTCTAAAACTCCTTCCTAACTATTTCAATAACAAAGTGATTAAAATAAAGGAAGCTGTCGCTTCCCAACTCCCGCTAAACAGATGTTGAAACCAATATTGTAAAAACAACGCCCAAAAATTAAATTTTTCTAAATAATATATATGTAAACAAAAAAGTAAGGAATTTGGATTTTAAACGTAATCCGTTGGTTTCAAAATTTGGGTTTCAATCTTTCAACTTGTTTAATGGGGTTTAGCGGCGTGAGCCCTCGCTATCTTAAAAACTTTGTAGCAAAAATATTTATATAAGAATAATGATTAGAAGGCATTTTAGAGTTGTTTCAAAATCAGGGAATTCTATTTGTCCAGAATATTTATATATATATATATGTTTATACGAGACTGTAAATTAGGAGGGATTTTAGAGTTGGATTCAAATGCAGGGAAATACGCCTTATACAGAATATTTATATACGATATGGCTTTATTTCTCATTCCATATGGAATGATGGCTTTATTTCGTATGGCGTTATTTCACGGCACCATTTGACATATATTTTGCTATGTATTACCCAACTCTTCAGTTTATATTAGTTTCTGATCAAAAGTTCACCATTTGTCTCAGCTTTTAAATTACAAAAAAAAAAAAAATAGTTTGTTTTTAAATTTGTTTACTAACTTATCATTTAGAAAATAAAATGATTGATAAGAATTATTGTAATCAACAAATGGTTGCTATAAATAAAAACTAAATATTTTTTTACAAGCTTGTTTTGTATTAACCCTTAACTTTGGACTAAAACTAGCAAAGTATATTATAATATACTAAAACCATATCATAATTAGATTATAATATATCTGATATTCAATCAGATTGATAAGATAATAAAATATTTTACATATATCTATATATATATATATATATTTTCACTTAATTGGGGTGAAAAATAAATGGTAATAAATTTAATACTTAATTTTTTAATCTAATAACTACTTAATAATTTTTGTGATTAATATGTCTAGAACAGTGGTTTATTATAAGTATATATTAAATACTTTAAAGCAAAATATTATTGCAACTGTTCAAATAAATTGAACAGCTGTTAGATTTTTATTTAAAGTTTTTAAATATAAATTTTTCACTTATTATTTTTAAAGATTGATATATAACATATATATATAGATTATTGGGTTAATATATACATACTAGCGGTTCGCCCGTCACAGAATGACGGAAGGTTAAATGAAAGAAGAACTGTTTCTATACTCGTACATATATTGTAAATCAATACCATATTCTTAAAAAAAACGTAACCGTTACATTTTGTATTACGCAGATTATGCTTCGATTCTAGTAAAAGATACACAAAAAAAAAACTAATGACTCATATAATTTCTTTTTGTATCTTAAAAACTTGACGATGAATAAGTTATGTAGTCTACCTTTTGTATGTTTTGAATTTAATAAAATGTTGGGGTCCTTAGTTCAAATCTCTTCTTGGTAAATTTTTTTTTTTTTATTTAAGTGATTTAAAAGATTTAAAATTTTTTTATAGGTTTATTTTGTTTCAATAATGATCTATTTCTTTATCTATTAATGTTTTATATAAATATTTTTAAAAAAATGTTGCTATACATAGCTATATTGTTTCACAACATTTGTTTAGATTCAAATCACTGCACAACATAAATAATGTACCTCTTTTATATTTATATGTACGCAAAATTGTATTAAATAAATGTTGATTTTTAAATTGAGTAAATTATATTATAAATTTTATTTGAAATTTTTTTTAATATACCTAACTAAGTTAAAAAAAAAATATATTTTGTTTGGCTTCCACGATGCATCGAACACAGGCATTGTATACCCTAAGGCACTTTGCCAACCTCTACACCATCTTTTCTTAAATGGAAAAATAATTAAAAGGAATTATGAGGGAAAGATGCAGGGATGAGGGAGTGACGAGGGAGTGATGAGGGAAACTTTGAAATTGCTTTGAATACATTGTTTCGTTAATTTGTTTTTAAAAGCAAAGCAAAGCAATCAATGCAGCAAAGCGTACATTTGGCTTTCGCCATTATTTCAGATTTTCACTGAAAATAATGAAGACTTACTTACTACAGAAATGTTCCTGTGAAGCATAGTCTTAATATTTAATATTGTTGCACCTCATTCTAGACAAATATATTAATAAATAAATAGTATGGATTAAATTTGGTTTGATTTTTATTTAATTGACGGAAGAATTTTAAAAAAATTGACTAGAGTTCTGTTTGACTCTAATCTTAACTCTAAATTTTAACAATTAGAATGGAAGCTTTTGAATGTGAAGCAATTCCTTTGTAATCATATCTCATATAGTAATCAAAATCAACCGAAATGGAATATGTGAAAAAACGAAAAATAAAATAACAACAGGTCGATACAATTGACTTAGTAATACCTGGCAAATTCAATTGGAAATTACACGATTCAAAACTTCAACTCATCTCAGATTTCAGGAACATAAAGCTAACAGGAAAGCCAAATTTTACCATATTTTAATATTCTACATTTATTCAAATATAGAATATTGAAATTTACCTAAAATATTCTGGATAGGTTTAGGGAGGCGTGAGGCAGCTATTTGGACCATTACTTTCTTTTGTCTTAAATTTCAGGAACATAAAGAAAACAGCGCAGAACGCTCTTGAAACAAAATTTTCGATTTTTATCTTTATAAATTTTGTTTAGAAGTTTAAAAGCATAACCCAAGTACCACCAATTCTATTTATTTTAAAATCCAAGAACAAATGGAACCAGAACATTTGTTGTACTAAATTTCATATTTCTAGTTTTATTAATTTTGGAAATATGATTTTTAACATATTGGGAGGTGTGTGAGAAGTACCAGAACAACCACCGCAATTATTCCCACTCTTAGAGATGAAAAAATCCGTGTACCAAATTTGAACTTCAATCTTTATTAATTTGAAAGCTATACTTTTAAGTTTTGGGAGGTGTGTGGGAGGAACCCGAACCACCACTTCAATTGACCTCATATTTTAAGGCAAAAAAAATAGAAAGGATTACCCTTGAGGATTCTTTCTTTATTGGTTTCAAAATTATGCTGATTTGACCTTAACTCGATCGAAAGACTGGCATGAGAATGTAAATATGAGATCAACATTGTCAGCTAAATTTAAAATCCATTGTCATTCTCACAATTATTTAAAATATTATTAAACTTCTAAACATTTTAATGTTTATGAATAAATATTTAAAATTCAAGTATTAAAGCAACTCATGTACCCATGTTAATAATGTAATGATTTTTCCGTATTACAAAAATACTAAAAATACTGTACAGTGTTTTAATATCGTGTAGCTCTACAAGTTATTTTTTTTTTAAAATATATAATAAAATTGGAAGTAAGGGGTTAAATTGACATTTAAAACTCATCTCTAAAGGGGATTTATATATTTTTTCTCAAAAAATTTTAAATCAAAACCTTGAGGCGTTATTTTGTTTTAAAACCATTTTATGTTCATTCTGTATTATTACAAAAAAAAAAACAGCAAAATGGTAATTAGAAGGATCGGAACTTTAGTCAATGTTATATTAAAATTCAAATTGAATATTGAAATGTTGGTTTGTGAGATTTGTTTTTTGTAATTATATACATATAAGTGTTAACTTGTTACTGAATATTATATATATAAAAGCAATATAGCTTTAAGGGATTTTTAACACCTAGTCATTGATATGAAATATCCTAAAAATGTTTATTTATTTAATTAAAATTAAAAACTAGACTTGTAATCTTTATTTTGTATATCTTTTAACAAAATTCATAACAGAATTCTGCATCTTTAATTTTAATGTCAAATAAATGTTAATTACATTGGCTATAAAGGTAAAAGGGTTGTGATTCAAATCTTTTTTTTTAAGGAAATATTTTAATTATTATGAATATTTTTTAACTATTTTACCTTGAAAATAAAGCGCGAGTTTTAACAGATTCATTTAATATCCAAATAAATGCTAACTATAATATATATCTTTAAAATCAAGAATTTTGAAATTTTATTTTGACTTGTTATTAAAATTGATTCTCACTACAGCAGAAAGTGATGACACACCATTTCCTGAAAACAACCTACACTGGTGGAAATTAAAATAGCCTCACTTAATTTTTTTTTTAATCTTGTGTTGGTATTTAAGTTTGCATATGAAAATTTACTATAATTAATATAAAATTAATAAATAGTATATTCTGCTACGCATGAAAAGGAAAGGCAAACTTCATTTCTTATCACATTGTATGAGGAAAGCGACTGTTTATAAATAAATAAATAAATAAACAGATTACAAAATAACGTTAAGTGTTCCTGAATAAAATTTAATAAAATATTTCAGCCCCTGTAAATACATAATTAAAACCAGGTAGAGTTTGTAAAATAAGTATTGTAACAGTTAAAATATTGGAAAAAAACCAAGTGAGGCTTATTTAGTTTCCACAACTGTATTTTAATTCAAACCTTATTGACGTCAGAAGAGACAGAACCGTTTTTTTATGATTAACATTTTAAGATTTTTTAAATGATTGAATGTTACCAGATCGTCCTGATTGGGATAAAAGCGTTTATATGCTTTTACAATTAAAGTCAGGGCTATATCATTACGTGGAGTATTTTTTGTGGTTTTGGTTTACTCTGCTTGACATTTTTGTGAAAGTTTTTTAGTCTTAATTATAAAAGGTAGCGATTACATATCATGATTTTAAAATATCATGCGATATATTCAAAAATGCGTTTCTAGAAGGAATATAACTATAAAATTCATTTTGTATTTTTATGATACCTCAAAATTTGTGATATATTCAAGAAATCAAATTAATTAAATAAGGTTCTATTTTTTAATCTGAAACTTTATTAATAAATATCTGACTTCTTCCCAACACATTATAACAAATAATCAAATCTATGAAATGAACGCTTCTTTGATTTCAAGAAACAATTTCAGAATTAATCTTTTTGCAATAGCTCACAATAATCTTCTTCAAAGAAATCTGAAAACAAAAAATAGTTAAATTATATCTCATTTCTATAATTATTTTATAAATGTAAAAAGTTCAGTCTTTCCTAATTTTTTATTTGACGTTTAACAAAATGTCACTTTCATCATAAACAATTCAATTGATTTTCAAGAAATCCTTTGATTGTATAACTAGAAAAGGCATATGGAAAGTACTGAGAAATCGAAATGTACTCGAAAAATTAATATAAATGATATAAAATATGTATAAAGGACACAACTCTCAGTACTTCACAATGGTAATACCAGCGAATCATTCATCGCCAATATAGGAGCAATCACCTTCACAGTAGTGCTAGATGACATCATACAAAGAGATCAGTCTCAAAAGAACGGCAATAAAATGGAATCTCTCAAGAGATCAAAAGGAAAGTGGAGGTGGATAGGCCACACATTTAGAAAACCGTAAGAAAGCATAGCAAGGGAAGTACTAGTTTGAAACTCACAAAGAACCCGAAGACGAAGCCGACCCAATAACACCGTGAGGTGAACGATTTTAGAAGAACTGACCTCAACTGGCAAAACATGGGAGAAAGATAAAGTGATTGCTCCGAATAGAGTCAAATGGAGATGCCTAGTAGATATCCTAGGACAAAAAAAATTTTTTTTTATTAGATATGAACATACCAGGGTTTGAATCTGAGATTCTTCGATTGAAAGTTGGAATTCTTAATTACTATGCCACCGGTCATAACGTTTGGAACTTGTAAATTAATAAGCTAAAAAATAAGATACTGACAAGCCTGGTTCTATTGATAATTTCTTCTGTGTAATAGAAAGAATGTAATTTGTTATTTGATGAAAAAATTTTCCTCAACTTTTCAATTATCTGCTTCCTTATCGCCTTGTTCTTTCTTCTAAATGAATAAAATTCCACGTAATAACTGATAAAATAACTATTGGCTCTACTGAAAGAGTTTGATTTATGGGTTTAATAGATTTTATAAAAAATGAAATTTTCCAAATGAAGATTAAAAAAAACTAAGATATCGTGGGATACCCTCTATTTCTACATATTTTCATTTGATGACGTCACTATTAAAAATTTATCAATTTATTATTAAGATTTAGTGTTTAAAATTTATAATAAATATAATCCTAAGCAATTTATTGAAATTTCATAACCGATTCTCAAGTGTAAACGAGATGATGATAAATTTCTTATCATTTATTGAAAAATAAGAAAATGTGAAGAACGAGATAGAATCGTAGAAGTTAAAAGAAAATTCATTTTTCTTATGATAAATATATTTCCAATTCAATTATTTCTTCAAGTTAACTTTTTATATTCTGTATGAGTTCCCATAAATTCTTCGTGACACTTTTTTCTTATAACAAACATTGCAATCCCATAAAAAAAAACACACACACACACAAATTGTAACCATCAAGTATAAAGTTTACATGCATATTTATTACATGCACTTCAGTGAATTCCATTACGAGAAGGAGTGGTAAATTTAACCAACTTTTTGAAGTTTTTTTCTTTAAGATGATTTGGGGTTCTTTGTCTTTATATTCAAAAGATGAAATGATAACATTTTCTGGAGTTCACTTTAATAATCATTTACATTTTGTTTTCAATTTGTGAATATTTTGAATATTTGCAATAGTAGAAATATTTGTTGAGTTCAAGAAAATGCTTAAGAAGTTCAAGAGAAGGCTTATATATTGTTGAATTGGAAACAAAAAACGGTGTGGGGAAATTAAAGTGTTAAATAGGACGCATTAAATCAAATTCATTTGAAGTTGATTAAAGATTAATATTCTATCTTATTTACTTGTAAACTGTATTCTGTTTCATGAAAATTAATATTAAATTCAACGTTTTCTTAAATGCGATTAGGCATTTGTATGTAAAGATAGAATTAGGACCAAAAATGGAGGTTATTTTTTAACAGCTTTTAAAAATATTGAATTTAATAATTTTTATATCTCGTCAAAATCAGTGAACCTACGATAGATATTCGAACATAATATATTAAAATATTATTAATAATATAAGGAATTCACAACAATTGTATAAGAAATCGAAATATAAAAATCGAACATTAATTTCCAAGTTTTATATCAGTCAGTTACACTAACCTATTACACTAGACTAAGCAAATTTGCAAGTTGTTGATATAAATTTCTAAGTTCTAGGAAGCATTCAGTTGTATCCAGAGCTATGCCCATAAAAAGTTGAAGATGTACCTACAACTACTCGAACTTCTTGTGCTATAAATCGAATTTTGTACCTACTATCGTCATAAAAATAAACACTTTTTGAAAAAATTTCATTGACTGCGATTTCAAAGCAAATCCATACACTAGATTATATATCGAAGGTTATTTTACAGAGTCATAAATGTTAAGGCAAATTTAGTAGAGCTATATAATACTAGAGGTATCAAAATTCTTCAAAAGTATTTCAAAATTCAAAAACTTATAACATATTTTTTAGTAGATCTGTAGAAGTAGCCCTAGCCCTAGTAGATCAAAGAAGTAGCCCTAGTAACTGCATATTAAATTAGATAGAACATACTAGGGCTGCTCTTTTGAATTGAATACTGTTAGAATATATTTTTCTATTTTATTTTTTTTAAGCGCTAACTGTTCAACTGTTCGCTAATCAGCCTGTCTATACCATAGTTACTTGTTGAAACAGGGGATCATATTATATTTGTGTTACTAGAATTGATCTTAATGAATTATAACACATACAATTTAAACATGAGATAGTACTAGGTCTTGTAACATGTAGAAACGTCTTAGATTTTCAATAGATACAATTCTATTTTTGTTTATATTGTAATATTTTGTATTAGAGTTATATGATATTCTATATCTGTGAGTTATATTATCCAATTAAATTATTTGTTTATATTTTGTATTTGTTTATATTTTTATATTAATGAATTAAAGATATATAATTATTGATTAAAGCCATTAATTTGAACACAATGGCGAATGGTAACTGAAACCCTTAAAAGGGTAACAAGACAAGACATATACAATATTGAGATATAAAATTGTTACCATTATTAAAATTCGAATATCTTATATCTAATTTGTAAAGAAAGTTTTACTTTAATTGATATTTTGGATCCACTACTACTTCACACGAAACTTAGACCTTCAATGGTTTCAATACTATTAAATATCTAAAAAGACAGACAATTTTGATTGTTACCATAACCACTAACTTAAACCTCAGTTCAGGAGTAATTCTTTATTTTTTAAATCACTTTAACAATAAATTGTTCTTTTGTTACATAATTTCCTTTATATGATATTATTATGAGCTCATAAGTCTTATAAGGGATATGATTATCAATTCTTAACAATTTTTTTTCTTTTTTAATCAATTCATATCCTTTTGACATTGTACATATATACTAACACATACACATAAGTATGTGTTCATATACCTAACGGTATACATAAAAGATAATTTTATCATCAAGTTTTATTATGTCTTTAAAGATAATAGAAACTAAATTTTAATATGAATATAAATATGTATATATATATATACAATACAATAATATATATATATATTATTATGTATGTGTATTAAACTGACGTGAATGTATAAATTCAAGATTTAGATAAAATTTAAGAAACTTTAAACTTTTTGAATAATTTTTATCATATGAAATTCTATATATATTGTGCTTATGATACTTTTACTTATAAAGTCATATGCTAGACACGATACTAGATTAAGATCTTATATAACGGTAATAGAAACTCTCTAAGAAAATTAAAATAAAGTTTTATTTTATTGTATTACTCTTTTAAAGATATAAATATTATTATAGTTTTTTGGTGTCTTATCTGTTATTTAAGTTTATCTTTAAGTACATTTTGTTTTTTTTACTTTAAAATATGTTTTTGATAGAATTAATTGCCAGCTGTTCGTTTATAAAGTTTACTTCGTTCTTTCATTAAATGAGGTAATTTGCTTCTAACTTTCATTTTTTGGGAGGACATCTTAGAAATCACTTGTATTCGCATAATTCTTTTTTTGATTTGAGAACAAAATTATAAAACTTTTCATATATGAGTTATACAGTATGAACTAAAATTTGTAGCTTCTACGGCGAGGATTGATGAATTACACTTTCATTTAAATGGATACATAGAACTACCAAATTTGAGGTACAGAGAATTCGAAAGCAGTGCAGCACTGATAAAATCACACTGTTACGTGCACTGATTGGTGTACACCCTCTCAGATTCACTGATTTTTTCAAAAATGAAACTGAACACCTATAGAACCTGTCTCTGGGACGGTAGATGTGGACCATGTTGGAAAGTTTTTTACGTTCTCAAAAATCGTGAAATAATGTCCAAGCATGAAATTATTCAATGATATAAATTTATTTTTCAATAAATTTCGCGTGGCCATCTTATCCCCCAGATTTGACGACAACTGATGTTTTTGTCGCGTTTTTTGAAGAAATCGGTTAACGTCAACAAATCATAAAACATTCAAGAACTAAAGAAATAAATTGCATAATTGAAGCTAGAACAATTACTCCCAACAGGAAAATGGTTGGAATTTTTTATATTTAGTTTAAAAAAATATTAATAATTTATACTTTCATTTAAACAAAAATTGTAGTCCAAGCCAATCCAAATTGTCTCACCCGGTATTTGATATTTATATGTTAAATAACCATTTTTTTTTAAGTTTCACGATTTATTTATTCAACAATTTAGTTAGGTCTAGTAATAGTATTATTAGTACATATTTGTGTATACGGCTGGGTGGTATTGTGGATAAAGAACCGGCTTTTCATGCAAAAGGCCCGAGTTTGAATCCCAGTACAAGTGAAAAATGTTATATGGTTTTTGACTCTATTAAGCTACCATTCGCCATTGGATTCAAATTAATTGATTAAACAATAATTAATAATTATATATCTTTAATAAGAAATACATTAATATTACATTACAAACAAATACGAAATATAAACAAATAATTTAATTAAATAATATAACTTACAGGTATTGAATACCATATATCTCAAATACAAAATTATTACAATATAAACAAAAATAGAATTGTATCTATTGAAAATCTAAGACGTTTCTACATGTTATAAGGTAGTACTCATGTTTTATCTCATGTTTAAATTGTATATGCAATTCATTTTGATCAGTTCTAATAATAAGAATATAATATTTCCATCTGTAAGATAATTGAAACTTTTGCTTGTATTTATTTATTTTCATTGATAATGTGACAGGTGTATATTTGGATGACAGGGAGGTACACCTGTCACATTATCAAATTTGGTTAAAACGTCAATATTATGAATTTTCTCATAGATAGACTTCAAGCTTACAAATATTTAAAGCATGAAAGCGGAGCAAAATAATTAAACAAAGATTTAAGAAACAGATTTTATAGATCTGACAATTGCAATAACGAATTTATCAAAAATATTTAAATTTTATTTTTTCTTAATAAAGAAAAGGGAAGATTCTTATTAAGACAAAATAAAATTTAAGATATTTTTGGACAAAAAACTTTGATGTGTGAAAAACATTTTTTTTTTTTTTTTGAAAATCATTCAAAATAATTTTAATATATGGTTCAATAAATTCCAAAATATAACGATTAACAGTTCAGTGACTTTTTTTTTCAAATGAATTTATGGTATACAGATAGTTTTAGAAAAAGACAGAATCATTTGTTGTTTTTTGTTTTTTTTGTTTTTTAAACAGGATTTTATAAGATAGCATCAAAGGAGTTTGCTTATTTGGGGACGAAATTGATTGTGTAAAATACGTATATATACAATAGGTATGTACTTAAAGTACGATATACTGTGTATACTTTTTAGTATAAGTATATTTTACGTAATTTACTTAAACATTTTTGTTGATAATAATTTACTTGAGAGAAGGAAAAGTAAATAAAAACAAAATTTTGAAAGTGTAGGCGTCTCAAGTTTTATTTGAAAATGAACAGTTTACGGACAAAAGAACAGAAATCAAATTGTTATTTTAGGTGGCAAATTGGAATTTAAACTTAAAATGGTATCAAATTTTAGTATTTGGAATTTTTAAAGAGTCCTTGAATTATTAAGAGAAAAAAGGATCGAAATAGTCTAAGTACCATATATAGTTCAAAGTTGAAGATCTTGTCATTGGTTAATAATGGGACATTTGAATTATACACGGAAAAATATATTTTTCTAAGGACATTACAGTTAGAAAATACTTTTATTCCAGTGTTTGTAGTTCGTTTTTACTAGATCTTTCATATTTATTTAGAACACTTCAAAAGATCGAAAATTTTACAGTTAAATAAATCAAATTCTAATAATAAGAATATAGAATGACTCCTCTGTTCTAACATGTAAGTATGGTGAAGGCAGTCTTATTATCATTTAAAGAGTTAGCATTAAAAAATTGTTTAAAATTTTTTCAATTAAGCAACTTCATTCAACTTTGTGCTAAAAAAATATTTGAAAAACTTTTGACTTAGTATCTACTAAAGTTGTTGAAGATTGAAACCGCTAGACTCAGAAAGAAGGAACATCTTCAAAAATAAAAAATAAATTGCCTAAAAAATAGTTTACTTCCTTCAAAGTTTAAGGAATCAACACAAAGTTACATTTTTGTGTGTTCCGGAAAATAGGAACTTTAGAGGAAATGAATATGCTGATCAGTTAAGAAGAAAGATTTCCAGTCCTAATGCTTCATTGGTGGAGTAGGTGGACTCTCCGAAAAAAAAAAACTTCACTTTTTATCCTCTGCGTATCGTAGATGGAAATTTGTAAGTTACAAGATTATAAAAGATTAGACCATTTACTGCATATATTATGTCGGGATATAGATAAAACAGAAGGGAATGTTTGTGGGACATTGTTAATTTGAAGACACCATATGGTCGAAATAAACATTCGCGCCATAAGGTTTTCCATTTAATCTGTATCATGCCGTAGCTTTGGTGAACAGAATGAGAAAGAAAATATTAACCATTATTTCTGTCCAATGTCCAAATATGACAAGGAGCAGGAGGCCAGTCCTAAGAACCATTAATTCAAAAATCCAAACAATATATTAGGCAGGTGGCATGCAGAAATAATAAGGTTTCTGAATGCTAGGAAATAGATTTAATATGAAATAGCTTTTATATAAAGCTACGGGGAGGGTCAAGAAAGCTGCTGCAAAATCAACCAACCAGCGATTTAACCCAACCAACATTACCTTAACTACAAACCATATATAAGGCATGTAAAAAAGATGAAACTAAAAGATAAATGTGCACTTTTAAAAACGTTTAGCTTTACATACTGCCTTGTTTCTTTTAATTTAAATTGCCTTTAATCATCTTAGTGAGTGAATCTGAACTTTGATGTCATAAGTATTTTCAAAAGCCATGTGGATTATTTTTTCTAATAATAATATTTAATATGCAACACTGACATCTATTGTTCACATATTATATGGAAAAAAAAATGAGTAACTACAAATGCACATTGGCAGATATTTATATTGAGCATATGCTTTTTAAAAATCTATAGATATATCATATTTCTATAGCTGCTTGATCAAATCTATCTAACTGACATAATAGTAAATTTGCATTAAGTTATTATTATTTACTCTCTTTTTTTATATTTTATCTTTATTTAATAAATATTTTTTTGCATAAAAATAATCTCATAAATACATTAGTCTAATAATGAATATATATATGTAAATAGTATATTATAACAATTTCAATAATTTGATTACACAATAAATTCAATATTAAGAACTGACCTCAAAAAAAAAAAATTAATTTTTAAAAAAGATTTAAAATAAAAAATCCCATGATATTTTATGGGTTTTTAACATTATTAAAGAATAATTGGATTTTAAATTATATGCAAGTAGGATAAATGTACTTATAAACTTAAATATATCTTATATAATTATATTCAAGAATCAGATTAAATAATAACGAACCCTTAGATAATTCAAATTAAAAAAAATTGTACTCATTTTCTCAAAAAGCAGGAGTCGTGTCTAAAAATGGTTGGGTACAAAATTCAATATTTCTAATTACAGTCACACCATTCGGAATAAAAAAATTGATATTACAAAAAGTGGCACCCAAGTTTTAGTAAACCACTTATATTGAGTAGACTTTTGAGAAGTAGAACTTTTTAAGCTTTTAAACGGTGACTATTTTTATATCCTATACCTAAAATGGGTATAGGGATGTTTTAACTTTGGAACTGTATAAAACCACTGAAAGAGGGCAAGCTAGATATAGAAAAGTATATATATTTTTGTTTAGCACTTCCTGAGTCAATTTAGGGATGTCCATTTAGGGATGTCCATGAGTTCGATGATTTATACTTTTTACTTTTTACGATGAAATTTATACTGTACGTTACTAATGATGAAGATTGCAGATGGCGAAAATCGTACCATGGTTTCGGATTTTGGAAATTTTGAACGAACTAAAGCCAAATGAGAATATCTCTGAAACCAATAAATATAGAACCTTCAAAATTTAGTAAGAAGATCTTTCTTTCTATTTTGCTTGTGTCTGTGAAATTTGAGATCGATTGGAGTAGTGGTTTGGATAGCTCTTGTTTTAATTATCTTAGTTCGACTTCTGATTCACAAAAGACAGGGGCATTTCAAAAGTTTTTCACAAAATAAGAAGTTACAAAAGTCATAAATTGTTAAATCGAACTGTAAAACACATTAAAACTGGGACAAAGAGTTCAAAAATTTGGAAAGTGAAAGTGATTATTTTAAGTATCTGGTGCTAGTGCCAAGGATTGTGATATGTTGAAGAACACTATATTAAAAGTCAGTTTAAGCTTCCCTAACGATGTTAAGAGTAAATGCACATATTAATATCATTTTTTATTTACGATATATTGCTTTATTAATTGCAGGGACTTAAGTTCAATTTTTGAATTTAATCAGAAATGATAGGTAAAATATTTCTGAGCTTTCTACATTTGCTTCATGTCTTTTTCATTGGGTTTTAAATCAGATGCTAGCTTACCCTTAGTAATTATTTATAAACCACTATCTTATTCAGTTAAATAAAATCTCTTGTTAAAAAAATCCACCACCAGAGAGACTACACTGTGTGATATAAAAAAAATTTTAATTTTAATTATAATTTTATTTAGGATAATACGTCCCTCTAGTAATGAAGTGGCGTATAATAGTTATACGTCATTTTTTGACTATAGCTCCATTGAATTTCTCATCCTCGATTCTATAAGTACAACTATTCAAATTGTTATATTTGCTTTATTGTAAACATTTTTATGGCAAAAACCAAATATGGCGTATATGTAAAAAAAATTTTGCTTTTAGAATTAAAATGATGTATGTGACTTTTACGCCACTTCATTTGTAAAATATTTTGGTTTTTGTATGTATTAGGCAAAACAATGAAACGGCGCATAAATAGTTCAGGTAATATTCGGGTGCTTCCATGTACAAAAATAAAAGAAATATATGGAAATGAAAAAAGTATTTGATTTCGAAAACCTTGATATCCATGAAGCGCTTTGAACTAACTCCATTTTTGCAAAAACTGGATGATTTTAAAATAAAATTTTTTTTCTTTTATCTTTGAACTCTCTATTATAAATTGACTATTGGTACTATTGGGCTTCAAATTAAAACTGAAAATTAAAAAAAAATGCCATAGATATAAATTGATTCTTTTTTTTATATTTAAATTAAGAATTTTTTATTGAAATTTTAATTGTAAGATATTGGGGAATTTGGTTTAATTTATTCATTGAAGTTTTTTTATGTTATATGAATAGTTATTTTTCAAAAATTTTTTTCGATATTGAATTATTAAACTAAAATAAAAATTTTTAATTTCAAATATTTTTAAAATAGACTAAAACAAGGAAGAGTGTAGTAAAGTAGACTGTGTCAGCTCTGGGATACTCGTATGACCGTAACATATATATAATATCATCCGGTTAATTACTTTTGGCAAAATTTAAAACATACAGCTTTATTAATTGTAGTGGAGAATACTCATATAAAAAAAAGAAATTGTATGGAAACTAACCGAACCCATGGTCCAAAATGGCTGGATTTAAATAGCGATGAAGGCTATTACAAAAAAACGAATTTTCGAGACGAAAATTCCAAGATCCTAGCTCCTTTAGTTTTTGAGTTATCGTGCGGACGGACTTACATAGCTAAATCGATTTTTTTTCCGATTGTGATCCGATTCATACACTTGAGTCTATATCTAACTCCCCTCCTTCTCTGCGTCACAAACGTAATGGCAAATTTATTATACCCTTTGACTATATAGTCATACGGGTATAGAAAATATTTTATAAGTCATTTAATATACATAAAAATATTCTATTTTGATTTAATCTATCTATTAAAAGAATATCTTTCAATTATCTTCTATCTATAATTTTAATTATAATTTTATTTAGGATAATACGTCCCTCTAGTAATGAAGTGGCGTATAATAGTTATACGTCATTTTTTGACTATAGCTCCATTGAATTTCTCATCCTCGATTCTATAAGTACAACTATTCAAATTGTTATATTTGCTTTATTGTAAACATTTTTATGGCAAAAATCAAATATGGCGTATATGTAAGATTCCCTTTTAGAATTAAAATGATGTATGTGACTTTCACATACCACTTCATTTGTAAAATATTTTGGTTTTTGTATGTATTAGGCAAAACAATGAAACGGCGCATAAATAGTTCAGGTAATATTCGGGTGCTTCCATGTACAAAAATAAAAGAAATATATGGAAATGAAAAAAGTATTTGATTTCGAAAACCTTGATATCCATGAAGCGCTTTGAACTAACTCCATTTTTGCAAAAACTGGATGATTTTAAAATAAAATTTTTTTTCTTAAAATCTTGAAAATGCATATAACTCAAAACTATAGTTTTTCTTATGCGCCACTTCATTACTAAGTGGACGATATCTTTTATCTTTGAACTCTCTATTATAAATTGACTATTGGTACTATTGGGCTTCAAATTAAAACTAAAAATAAAAAAAACAAGTAAAGCAACAGTCAGTCGGTGCAACCGACTTAGAAATACCCTACACCTATTTGGTTCAAATTTAAGGACATATCCATAAGTCATTTTAACACCATAAAAGCTGTTATTAATTTGATCGTAAGACATAGCTAACCAAATTAACTGTATAATACTAAAAACATTTTCTAATTACACTATCTATTAAAAAATACTAGCAATTCTTACTAATTTATCTATTTAAAAATATTAAAAAACAAACAAACTTGAAATAAATGAAAATATATTTTTTCCAATTCAATTACAAAATGAAAAAATTCTAATTATTAAATTTTGTGATAAAAAGATAATCAAAGCATAATATATTTAATAATCCAAATTTTTAAAAATTGAAATTATTTTAAATGGTTAGTTTATATACTTAATAGAAAAGCTTATAAACGCAAAATATGCAATAAATGTATTTCTAAAATACAATTACAAATTTAGGCCTTTTCATAAAATTCATTTAAATATAAAAAAAAATTTTAAATAAATGCAGCAAGTACCTTTGAACATAGCTTAACCACTACAATTAAGTCTAGATTTCGGAGACACATAGGACATAGGAAATATATTCTTTGGCTTCGAAATTAAACTCGACCACAACCAATTCCCATGGTACTTTCATTACTAGTAACCTAGTGTTAAATTTCATCAAAATACCGGCATTATTTTTTGAGTTATGGTGTTTTTAAGATATATGTTTGTTAGTCCTTGAACTTTTCAAGGGTTCCAGAACCCGAAATTATGGTACGATTTCGCCCATATGCAGTCCCGTCATACTTTCAATACTAGTTAACCCTTGTACACAATTGGAACGTTCTATCTTAATTTTAAGTTACTAGTTTTATTAATTTCGATGATAAGCTTTTACACATTTGGGGGTCTAAGAGAGGTTCTGAACCACCAATCCAATTGATCCCAAATTAGGGGGGCACGCAAGAAATAGTAAAGAACACCCTGGGCCAAATTTGAAGCTTCTACATTTGTTTCAAGTTACTATATTTATTAATTTCGAAAATATGCTTTAAGGTCCTCGGAACTGAGTGGCTGGTCCCCGACCCACTACTCCAATGGGGCCCAAATTTCAAAGACACTTACGAAATAGGAAGGGACACCCTGATACCAAATTTGGATGTTCTATCTTCATTGGTTTCGGAATTATGCTCGTTTGGCCTAAATTCGATCAAAAAGTTCTAAGTTCCGAACGCATTGTCCAATCCTCACGGTACGTAATCACCGCCGTAGTTTCATTACCAATAACCTACAGCACAAATTTCATGAAGATAGCCTCATTAGTTGTTGAGTTATCGTGATTTTTTATAAATGTTCGTTAGCCCTGACATCGATTAAAAGGTCCGGAATCCGAACCGTTGGGCTGATTTTGCCCTTATATAGTCCGCGCTGTACTTATAGTACTAGTTAACCCTTGTACACAATTTCAACGGTCTATCCTAATTTTAAGTAACTATTTTTAGTAATTTCGATTATAAGCCTTTTAAACTTGGGAGGTCTGCGAGGGGTACAGAACCACCACTCCAATTGATCCCAAATTAGGGGAAAACAGAAGAGATAGTAAAGAACACCCTTGTGGCAAATTTGAAGCTTCTACATTTTTTCTAGTTGTTATCTTTATTACTTTTAAAGATATGCTTTAAGGTCTTCGGAAATGTGTGGCTGGTCCCCGACCCACTACTCCAATGGGACCCAAATTCACAAGACACTTAGGAAATAGGAAGGGACACCCTGATACTAAATTTGGAGGTTCTATCTTCATTGATTTCGCAATTATGCTCGTTTGGCCTAAATTCGATCAAAAAGTTCTAGGTTCCGAACCCATGGTCCAATCCCGACCTTACGAAATTCCCGAAGTATTTTCGTTACTAGTAAACTACAGCACAAATTTGATGAAGATAGCGTCATGAGTTGTTGAGTTATCGTGATTTTTTATATTAGTTCGTTAGCCCTGAAACTGATTAAAAGGTCCAGAATCCGAACCCATGGGCCGATTTCGCCCATTTGCAATCCCCGCCGTACTTTCAGTCCTAGTAACCTACAGTTAAAATTTCATCAAGATGGCTCCATTATTTTTTGAGTTATCGTGCCTACGGACGGACGGACGGACGGACGGACGGACATGGCTACATCGACTCAGGCGGTCACGCTGATCACAAATATATATACTTTTCCATATCTAGCTCGCTTCCTTTAGGTGGTTACAAACACCATACCAAAGTTAATATACCCCTTTACCTATTCTATAGGTGTAGGGTATAAAAATACCATAGATATAAATTGATTTTTTTTTTATATTTAAATTAAGAATTTTTTATTGAAATTTTAATTGTAAGATATTGGGGAATTTGGTTTAATTTATTCATTGAAGTTTTTTTATGTTATATGAATAGTTTTTTTTCAAAAATTTTTTTCGATATTGAATTATTAAACTAAAATAAAAATGTTTTATATCAAATATTTTTAAAATAGACTAAAATGAGGAAGAGTGCAGTAGAGTAGACTGTGTCAACTATGGGATACTCGTATGACCGTAACATATATATAATATCATCCGGTTAATTACTTTTGGCAAAATTTAAAACATACAGCTTTATTAATTGTAGTTGAATACTCATATAAAAAAAGGAGTTGTGTGGCAGCCACTCGAACCCTCTGCATTAGACCAACCAAATTTTGCAGTAACTTTGGCCATTACACTAAACTATTTTTAGCAAAATTTCAGACACCCAGCTTTAATAGATATAGAGTAATTCTCATATAACTAAAGAAGTTGTATGAAAACTACCCGAACCCATGGACCTAAATGGCTGGATTTAAATAGCGATGAAGGCTATTGCAAAAAAACTAATTTTCGAGACGAAAATTTCAAGATCCTAGCTCCTTTAGTTTTTGAGCTATCGTGCGGACGGACTTACATAGCTAAATCGATTTTTTTTCCGATTGTGATCGGATCCATACACTTGAGTCTATATCTAACACCCCTCCTTCTCTGCGTCACAAACGTAATGACAAATTTATTATACCCCTATGATCTCATAGAGATAGTTTTAAAAAATATTTTATTCTGAATCTTTAAAAGCTTTGAAAATTCTTGTAAAATTTGAAACGAATAGATTTGGACGAAAGCAATAGAATAGATAACACTACGGAATGAAACTTATAATCCAAAAAAAAGCTATAACTAGCCTGAGGTAATTAAAAATGTACAAGCTTTAAAGGTCAAATAATTAATCAAAACTTTGTTTACGTTTATCGAAATACGACAACCGGCGTTTCTTAGTTCTAAAATTTTAGGGTGTGTTTATATTGGGACTGTAGGGAAGTGATATAAAAATCATGTATATAATTTTCTATGTTACGCTTTTATCGATGCTCTTATCATTTATCGCAGCTCCTATATCCCAATGTATAAAATGTTTAGAACAATGGTTATGAGGTAGAATCTGTTCTGGGCTTTAAACCTGTTTTAGTAAAAATTATTTAAAACTGCTTAGCCCACTTTAAAAACTGAGTTTTATTTATATTGAAAAAATCTTATTCTAATAAATGTTTAATCAATCTACAGAATGTGAGACTATTGAGTAAGTATATTATATATCATTGATAAGTATATATTCAATGATATTACAGAGGAAAGATATTTTTTCGAATATTAATTACATGGAACAAACCATCCTAAAATTATGCAAATATTACAAATTTAAAGGAACGTTTTAAAAGGCAACTTTTTATAATAAACATATATAACTAAAAGTCAAGAAAGCAAGTATCATTATCCACTTCTTATAATCTGTTCTTCTCATATCCTACCAAAATTTGTTCCGCAAAAATCCGGAAATTGTTTTTGTGTGTTCGTATGTCAGTCTGTGAACACGAATTGCAAACGATTTTGGTTTAACATTCTGTTTGATATCATTTTTAATTCATGATATTTGGTATGAATTCGTTTTTCGTCAATTATAAGGCGACTTGCCATTTGACCCTTGGCCATTATGTCCTACCAGAGGAGGGATTTATTGTCCAAATGTTGTAGGGGGAATTTTTCCCACAGTCGGTGAGACACATTACCCTAAACGAAATTTAGGCTTTAATTGAAGGCTAATATATCCCACCAGCTATGGGTTATATCACCTAAAAAGCTTTAGAATCTTATGACCCTCCAAACATTAAACTTCTTAACTAATGCAAAATTATTAAGGCATTAAGACTCAGTGTAAGTGAGACAATATACCCTAAAATACTAGTTTATAGCATAATAATAATTTACTTTTCATTTTAAAAACAGAAATTTGTTATCATGTCACAAACAAAAAAATCTATGGCAAATGTGTATATTAGGAGGGATTTTAGAATTGGATTTAAAATCAGGGTGGCCGCCTTTTCCAGAATGTGCATATATTCCAGATTCTGAATTAGAAGGGACTTTATAATTAATATTAATAATATTTAAATAGTGTTGTATGCAAAATTCTGATTTGAGAGGGATTTTATAGTTCGTTACAAAAACAAGGTTATGTGCATCTCTTGGAAAAAGCGCATAACTCTGATTTCGTTACCAACTATAAAAATTCCTCTGAATTTTGAATGTCTTATATAATAATACACTTTGTTTGTAAGTATTATGAATAATATGATTGCTCATTTTTGGTACTTGTTTTTTTCTTTTTGAAATGTTTTAAGAATTTTTTATAGGTGGGTCATAAAATCCTAAATTATGGCGTTTGTTCCATTTTAGTGGATCATAAGATCAAAAAACAACAAAATATTATTTGGATGATATGTCCTACTAATTTAAGGACATTATTACTCACTGATAGATAAATTTTATGCTCACATTGAATTTGGGCAATATGTCACGTCCATGGTGAAACATATTGCCCAAGGGCATAATGGCCAAGGACCACATAAGGTTGAGTTCGTGGAAGAGCCAAATCGGACCACGATATCGATACAAAAAACGAGGCTTCCATACAACAACACCAACCATTTCGAAAAATCTCCAGTTAAAACCGTCGGATTGGGTTCAATCTCAACAGATTTTAATGAAATTTGGTGTGAATGCTTCTTTTTTGTTCAAAGGAAGAACGGCTTCGTAAATATGCCAATTTGGGTCACGTTATCAGAGGACTCCTATATAAAATAACCACACTTTAAAAGAAATATTAACAAACTTTAGAATATTAACAAATCTCCATTAGTAATTATACTAAAACATTGGATTGTGATCTGTGTCATTAAGATTATCAATGTAAAATGTGTACTAAGAAAAAATCTCAATAATTCTAATCAATATTTTACCAAATACATATAATATGCTTCAACAAAGTTTCCAAAAAGTAGATTCCTATTACTTTCATCGTATATGTGGTATTTACGACATAATTTTTCTATTATTAAAGTAAAACTCAAATGCAACAATTTGTCAATATCAAATAAAGATTAATATGAATAAAAAATTTTCAATTCAACAAATGTAAGTTATTTGTACAGTTTTGTAATATTTCACTATGGATCCATTTATTTGAAAATATCGTTAAAGTAATACTCAAGAGAAAAGACAAATTGATTTTTATTCTGTCCTTGGTACTTACTTGGTAACAAGTTGCAAGTTTCATAATTCTATGAATAAATACATCATAAAATTGAATTTATTTATACAATAATAAAATATTTTTATTGAAAAATATTTCAATAAAATATGATATCAATTGTAAATTGGCTGCAAGAAAGATGAAAAAAGTGTTATAACATCTACACTTTCAATTGAATTGGAATAAAAATGGAGTGCTTGTATTCATTTTTAGAAATGGATTCCATGAAAAATGGTTATGCAATTAATTTATGTTATTTGATATTTTTGCTCAAGTTTTATGTAAATCTTTTTGTAACACTGTAATTTCTCTTTGATTAATTACAGTTACAAAAAGACTGAATATTACTGGATCTTTTAGAATAGAATCGGGAGTTAAGCAGGGTGATGCTCTATCAACATTACTATTTAACCTAGTTCTTCATTATGTCGTAAAAAAGATAGATCCTCAAGGAACTATATTTATAAAATCCATACAAATATGCGCTTTCGCCGATGATATTGTATAATTGCTAAGAATTTAAGAGAGCCAAAAGAAACATTTACACGTTTGGTAACTGATGCTAGAAAAGTGGGACTGATAATAAATGAACCCAAAACTAAATACTTCGTAAAAAGCAAATCACATATGCCAACGCAAGATTTGAATATTAATGATTATAACTTCGAAGATGTTCATCACTTTAAGTATCTCGGAGTTGTATACAGTAAAAGTGAAGACACCGCTGTGGCAATACGGGAAAAAATATAAGCCGCAAGTAGATGTTACTATACATACTCTAGACTTATGAAATCCAGGCTGTTGTCGAGAAATACAAAGCTTAAATTATACAAAACATTAATCAGACCGGTTCTAACATACGGATGTGAAACATGGACGCTTAAAATTGCAGATTGTAGACAACTGGGAATATTTGAGCGTAAAATACTTCGAAAAATATATGGGCCAGTTAGAAACGAAGATGGTACATACAGATCAAGAAATAATTTCGAGCTTGAACAATTGACTGAACATAGAACCATAATAAGATTTAAAAAAGCGCAAAGGTTAGGATGGATAGGACATGTTATAATATGCCGGATAACAGAACAACAAAAAGAGTGTTTCTCCACCAAATGTAGGGTAGAGGGAGACCAAAAAAAAAGATGGCTAGACGCTGTTGAAGATGACTTAAGGATTTTAGGAATAAGAAATTGGAAGAGAGTTGCACAAGATCGGGATGTATGGAAGAGAATTTTAGCGGAAGCTCAGGTTCATCAAAGACTGTAAAGCTATAGAAGAAGAAGAAGAATTACTCTTTGATATTGAGTAGCTTATTGATAACTTGGAATGCTTTGATTACATCTTTCATGTGACTTCAATAATGTTCGGGATTCTATTTAAGTATAAAATTTAAATTGTTTTTGAAAAAAAAAAACCATTAAAAATTAAGACATAAACCTGAAAAGCAATGAACTGCACTTGGTTAGTTAAAAACAAGGAGGAATGCTGACAGTGTCAATTCTTTGAAATCAGAGCGCAAAAATTATGACTACATAATTTATACTCACAGTATTAGATAATTTTTTACATGTTAATAGACATTTATGTAAATTGTGGAACTGTATGACAGCTCCTTGAACTTGCTCAGACCATGATTATGAAGGATATTTTAAATTAATTGACAATTTAAATTTCAGTTATCCGTAGATAAGGCAAAAATTCTTTTCAAAATTTTAGTCATGGAAAACTGTAAACTCAAACTTCAAATTTAGAGTTGGTAAAAAATTAAAATTTTTCTATTCTCAAGAATCTGTTAGTTGAGTACCTGTTAAAAATTAAAATTTTTTTTTTAATATACAAAATTAAAATCTCATACAATATTTCAACATGTGATGAAAAATTTATGCATTATATAAAATCATAACGTTACTTATGCGCCACCTTGTGTTTGAAATATATTAAGACTAATACCAATAATTAGTATAATTCACTAGTTTGTTTTAGAAATTATATTCGGTGTCATAAAAGACATTTATAATGTACATTTCTATGTTTTAAACTTAATATTATTCTTATAAAAATTAATATCCCTGTAAATTTTAATGAATCGAAGCTGGTTTTAAAGCTAAGATAAAAATATTGCAATTTTAAATATGATGTTCCACCTAACAAAAAAAGACAAGAAGAAATTTTGAAACATCAACCTAATATCCAACAATCAAACCAAATTTATTTATTTTAAAATTCAAATTTTTCACATATTATTTTGTCCTCATTTTGAAAATTATGCGACAACATTGACATGCCATTTATGCCAAAAAAAAGTTCTTTAAAATAAATAATTCGAATGTATGCACACAGAATATTTAATTATATTTTGTTTTTTTTTTTTTTAGAAGTAGCATTTTCAACTTCTCAATTTCTCTCGGTTCATCTGTATGTCTGTCCACGTTCTTATCAAAATTCTGCACTTAAAGCGTATGTAATTTAAACTTTACTAAATTTGTCCAATCGTAATGAATATACAACTCCTATTTAAATGGTTTATATAGAAGTTAGATTCTTCGAAATATTTGTATGAATCATTTATGAATATATAATATTTTTGTGTCATTCTTTGTTTTAGAGTTTTAAAGAGTCAAAAGCTGAAAATTCTTTATTTTTAAACATCTGATGATCAATAGATATCCAAATTTATTTTGAAGTAATTTCAAGTTCTATCTATTTTGAATTTTACAACAAATTACAAGGAATTTTCTTAAAATTAAAAAAAGTGTTATTTAATTTTTTAATATTAATAAAATACATAATTTATATTTATTTTTATTAATTTATTTTTCAATATACAAGACTCTATACTCAAAATCCAAAATTTCATATCAAAATTTCATATGTTTAATATATTTTTGACAAATTTATTTTTATATTGTATATTTTGTTTTTTTATTTTTTTTGTTATTAGTATTAAAATGGTGACATGTCATGAGTCCCCTAAGGGATTTGCGACTTAATTTCTTAGTCATAAGATCATAAGAAGACTCTTGACTATTGGGCTTCTGGTTTAAACTAATAGGTTATAACTAAGTCTTAGGCAAATGAGGTAAATTAGAAGAGGTTATACAGTTGGCTTCAAAAATTCGAATTATCCGCTTTTTCGAAAATATTTTTGTAATATTCTGAAAAAAGCGGCAATTCTGATTTTGAAACTAACTATAAATTCCCTTCTAATTTAGAGTTGAAGTTATTTCATTCTTCTTTACTAAGTGAAATTATGTAATTTTTAATATCGAAGAATTATTTTAATCGAACTTTTTTTTTGCACCGCCATTAGTCCCTATTCTAAGGTATCTAATATTCTTTTGATAATAGAGCATTGAAAAATTTAAATATATCTACTAAAAAATTTTTGAAAGAAATTTTGTATTATGCTCTTAACATAGGCAAATTTTTACATGAAATCATTCTTTCAAGCGCATCCTTTTTCACTAATGCCTTGATCACCTGAAATTAAGTTTAATAAATAAAATTCAAATAAAATAAAAGACTTACAAAGTATTCACCAGTTTCAGGTAAATTTAGCTTGCCATTTCCTAACGCTTCTATTTTTTCATAAAGTTCCATTTTGGTCTTAAATGGAGGATTACACATTTCAAAGTAAATTATACCCAACGAATATAAATCTACAAATTTATCATAGTTTTTTGAAAAAGTATTTTCCATTAACTCTGGTGCAACATATAAAAATGTTCCGACTTTAGACGGATCAAGCTTATATATATCTAAAATTGCAATAAAAATTTTTGAATATTTGGAACAATATAACTAATTTTAATTATAAAATTGTTTAAGTTTTTACATACAATTAGATTTGAATACTAAAAATGTTGTAGTTGCTTGTCCAAAGTCACCAATTTTTATTTGATCATTTGAATTTATAAATAAATTACGAGGATTCAAATCACGATGTATGATATTCTTTGAATGAATATAAGATAAACCATTACGTATTCCATTAAATAGCAATACACGTCTTTTACGGTCAATAGAAAGATCATTATCGATTGCTAGTCGTAATGTTGATTTTTCACAAAATTCCATTTGAATGCACATTATCTTATTAAAAAAATGTACAGAATTGAATGTATTGTTGATTTGACTTATGCTATCTGTCGTTTCTGATCCTGCTCCCTCCGAACTCTGTTATTAAAAATTATAGTTTTATGAACCCTGATTTTATTTATTAAATAAATAAATAATTACACTCTCATCAAAATCATCTTCAGTAGCTTCCTCTATCCAACTGTTATAATATCTAACAACATTTTCATGAGTAAGCCGGGCTAATAAATCAATTTCTTTTGTTTTATCATTAAATTCTTTTTCATTTTTTATTGGTACTCTTTTGATAGCATACAATTGATTATCTAATAGATGTTTCGCCTAAAACAATGTTATCCGAAAATTTTCTTAATCAATTCAATCAATTTGATATCTAAATAATAATTTTACCATTATAACTTTTCCAAAAGCGCCTTTTCCCACCTCTTTTAGGATTTTAAAATCTATATTTAATCTTGATTTAATATCATTATTTAAAATTTTTTTTTCTCCCTGAAGGAATCTATGTTTTAATAGTTCTGCAGGTAACAATTTTGAGTCTGATTTACATCTAAAAAATATAATTTATTATTATAAAAATATAAAATTTTAATAAAGATTCACCTATCGACAAAGTCCTTCATATCATCAGGCATTACATCAGCTGATCTATAACGATATTAAAAAAATTTAAAAAATTTTACAATTGTATACAATATATATGTATAGACCTATGTATAGACCAAAGCATTTCTATAAAATTTGCGAGGGTTGTTATCGTATTTTTTATATCCATTACAATGATGTTATTCGATACTTGTCTTAAAAGACTTGCAATTGAATATGAGTAAATATCATTGAATTTAAACAGAATTAATTCCATTAATTTAATATTACCATTATTATGAATTAATTCAAGTATTTTTAAAATTTCAAATGAGTATATTTTAAAAAATTCAATTTCTCCATGTAAAGTGCCGTCAGAAATTAAATAAATATTAACATGATCACATTTTCTGACGCAATAAACAAAACTAGGTTCTCTCCAATTTTCGGATGGTATAATGTCATGCATTTTGTTAAAATGATTTTTAACCGATTCCATGAAATCATTGATTTCATGACCATTACATTCAGTGGAATTGCTAGACCAAATACAACTTGAAGGACATTTTGTCTGTATTTGTGTGTTTGTAATAGTAAAGTATATTATATTCAATAAAATTCCTGAACTTGTACGTAAGACGTAATATTTTTCTTTTGAACCAACTTGTAATTCTAAAAAATTATCATTTTCTTTTACTTCAATCCCAGTTTCGTTAAATAATATTGATTTTATTTCATTAAAATCAGGTAAAGTCGTCATTTTGAATATATTTAGTAGCTATTAATTACTAATTTCTTTTCAAAACTACGTATTAAAAAATTTTATTAATTTTTTTATTTTTTTAAGACAATAATTTTTAATATATATTTTTTTTTTATTAATTTTAAAAATTTGGAAAATATGTTAACCCTATCTTGTTTAAAATTAAACTAATTCCGCAAAATTTTACTTTAAATTTATAGTAAATTATTAATATCTTATCAATATAGATATCAGTTCAATATCTTATCAGTTTAACGGATATTTTTAAGCTTTCGTATTAAAACTTATAATTTTCTATTTGTGTAAATTTTCGATATAAAGTTTATTCTTATGAGCCCATATTGTGTGCGACTTTAACGCACCAAAACACACCTTTTTTGAACCAAACTTTAAGAAGGCACATGTGATATAAATGTACATTTTGGTTACAGGTATGGGAAAAGGATTTTATGATTATGGGGATGTTTGAGCTTTTGGACTACGGTGAATGGAGAAAATTTGGAGGAATATTATGGAAAAAAAAATTAAAATTCTTGTTAAATTTAATTAAGTCATACACATACGAAATACCAACTTTAGGGAATACATTGGACGGAATATGTTTGCATAGTCTCCACTGAAGGGATAAGCATCCGTTGCACTCCGTGTTCCACATTGGAAAACTTTGATTGGAGGCATTAATTGTTTTATTTCTTTAGAACAGTTGTTCGTCCCCACTAGGTATCTATAAAACAAGGGTTGATGATCAGACTGTGTGCCTATGGCTAAGTGGAGGGAGCGTTGAGGTATCACTGGGATCATTTATAAGATGAATAACTGTGCCTTGCACAATATGTGCATTAGACTCCATTTTTGATCTAAAATATGTTTTATAGATAATAAAAAGATCAAGTGAAGAAAATTAAGTTTTAGAAAATTAACTTAGCTGCGTCTTTAGCTATATATAGAAATGTGATTTGACCAAGTCAATTTTTGGTTTAACTCAATGCCCAAAATTTTTAAGTTGTTTGAGTGCTGCAAAGCTTCTCTTTGAAAAATCAGGTTTGGAATGGAAGCTACTGTTTTTTGCAACATTTGGTTTTCTTCGTGTTGAATTCAACAAGATTATTTTCATGTATGAATTTTTGCTAAATCATTATTTAGCTCTCTGACAATGAAATTTTTTGCTGATGTAATAACCTGACGATTAATGTTACAGCGACTATGAAATTCATAGGAAGCTACAAGGGTACTGTCGTATGGAAACTGTGAATTGGGTTAGAAGTTAAAGATCATTAATGATTATTAAGAAAAGGGTAGGACATAGAGCAGATCCCTGAGGGACACCAGTTTTTAGTTCAAATTTATCAGATGATAAACCATCGACCAGTACTCGAATCGTACGATTCGAAAGGAAATCTCCAATCCATTTAAGAAAGATCTCCATTCCATTTAGATTCTAACTAACCCTAAAGCCTTGCAATTTGCTAACAAAGCATCATGCCATACACGGTCGAAAGCTTTAGAAATATCCAGCGCTACAAAATGAGATTCACCAGAATGGTAAATATTTAA
Source organism: Dolichopus griseipennis (assembly GCA_963082915.1). NCBI lineage: Eukaryota > Metazoa > Arthropoda > Insecta > Diptera > Dolichopodidae > Dolichopus > Dolichopus griseipennis. The sequence goes on from OY720441.1 coordinate 345,947,380, forward strand.
ATTGAGTTGAACGAAGGGCTTTGAACCCGTATTGTCGATCATGAAGCAAAAATTTATGATCCTTGTATTTCAATACCTTTCGGTTTATGATTTTTTCCATTACTGCGGAAAGGACCAAAGTTATAGCTATAAGACCGTAGTTTGAGAGATCGCTTTTATTACCTTTTTTTTGGAATCGAAAAAATTTGCGAAATCTTCCATTAGGTAGGATAAGTACCCGAAGTAAAGCATATGGAAGAGGATGCGTAGAGATTTTAAAATGGTAGAATAAGTTTTCTTAAGGACCATCGTTGTGATTCCATCGGGACCGGCTGATTTGTTTGTAACAAAATTCTTCAAGATTTTCAACACTGCTCGCGTCTTAAAGTAAATTCTACCAAAGGAGCAGCCAACTTCTGGAATATTTGGTGGCCTTTGAGTTGACTGTGGCAGTGATGAGTTGAAGGAAAATTGTTTTGCCAAATAAGTTCGTATTCTCTTTTGAATATGACACAATATGAGTTGTTTTTATCAATAAGTGCAGGAAAAGCGGACCCGCTAGTGTCCTCCTTTAGATTTTTTGCAAACATCCAAAACAATTTGCTATTCTTAGGCATATGCAAGAATTTACGTTTTAACCCTCGGTTAAATAAGAATTTTTGCTTATTGATAACTCTCTTACATCTTTTTCGAATCGCGATATAGTTGGCCCTGTCAGACTCTTACCCGCTGTTTTGATATTTTTTAAAAATATTTAACATGTTACTTAAAATTTTGTTATTCAGTAATGCATCATATTTTTATACCCATGCATACATATATGACATCATTATACCCGTGCATACATATATGACCTTATTATACCCGTGCATACATATATAACATCAGATATATTAAAATTGCTCCTCCGTTTGTAACGCATCGATCTAGACGAGCTAGATATAGTGTCAAGGGTACGTATCGGATCAGCATCGAAAAGTAAATCGATCTAGCTATGTGTGTCTGTCCGTCCGTCTGTGTCAGCACGATAACTCAAAAACTAAAAGAGCTACAGTTTTGAAATTTTCACAAAATATTTTTCAATCAATTTCTAGGTTCCCTATTTTTTTTTGATCGGACCAAAACTTCGGGTAGCCCTCGAACAACTAACTTTTTTAACTCCAATAATTTTATATAATAATTCGAAATTTTGCTATGCAAATCATAATATTTAATCGGCTTATTTTTTCCCATACAAATATAAACATCCTTTTTCTGGGTAAACTATTTGACCAATTAAAATGAAACAACAACCAAATGAAAGGTTTTTTTTGTTTTCATAGGACAATGATATTTTTTTTTAAGAATACTGCGTTTTTTCAGGTGAAAATCTGTCTTTAATTTAACGTAATTTTGAATTTAACGGTCACGCGGTTAAAAGTTAAGGCTTATGACTCTAATATTATGCGCCGACTTTCTGTGTAAATGTAATTCATTTTCGGTTGTAAATCAATAAGCCGACTTATGTATATCTTTCTTTTTTTTGTTTAGTTCAAATATTCAATGAACAAGGAGATTAAAATTTTTAAAAAATTTTTTTTTTGTTTTTGTGTTTTTTTTTCTTTATCTCTCTAAAATTCCAGTGAAAAAAAATGATTTCTGTTCGAAATGAAAGCAATACATTTTGTTTATACAGTAGTTTTCATTTATAACGAACTCGTTTCAATTTTAATTATAATAAACTTTACACTTTTTGATAAAGAATAAAATTTTACCTAAAAATGTAAGTTTTTTATTATATTGATATTTCTTTTATGTAAACTTATTATATCTAATAATGTTGCTTGGTGAATAATTTAGTATTTTTATATTTATTTTTGAATAGAAAAAACATCATAATAACGCATCAAAAATACAAAAAAAAATTTCATTAGAAGAAAAAGCAGTATACGGTGAGGCTGACACATCAAATAAAATTCTAGCAAATGAGTTCAAAGAGTCCCTTCTAGAATTAGCACATTCTACAATGTTCAATTTTTATACTAATTTTTCAAAATTTATTGGCATTCTTTTAAAACGACATTTGTTTATTAAGACGCATATTTTCTGTCCCATCATGGTCGTTATAACCGAAAGGTACTAAAAAATTTTTTTAAATCGTAAATTGTTGTTGCTTTTTGTTAAGTTTTTTGTAAAATTAAAAACCGACTTCTGAAATATGCAGAAACTTAAAAAAAAAAATTATATTTCTTAAGAAAAATGATTTGTTTCTTATGGATCAGCCAAAATCAGCATGTACGGCATTCAGTTTCTGTCAAAAAATTTTGAAATAAGTAGGTATGTTATGTACTATACTTCGGAATTTTAAATTTTAAAATTTGACAAAGATTATAAAAATATTTGTAATTGTTTTTTCTTATGTTGCTACGATTCAGTTTTCAAAATAAAATATTTTAAAATAATATAGTTTTTAAAAAAAAAAATACATTCAAAATAATTGAAAATACCTATACCTATTATGCAAAAAAAAACTAAAAAATAATGTTCAACTTAAATAGAACCGTACGGCGTATAATTTTTGTCAAAAAATTTACAAATGAATAGGTACATACATGAAATTACATAAGAGCAACCAAAATAGGCGTAACGCGATGTGCTATAACTCGGACTTTTAAAATTTACAAATTGACTAATGTATAAAAATATTGTTTTTGGTTTTTCTTATATTTCTAAGATTATGTTTTCAAAAATATCTTATATGTATTGAAAAAAATTCAAAATATACCTATTATATGAAATTATAAAAATTTTTTGTAAGTACTAAATTAAAAAATTCAAATAAATATTTTTGTGTGTACGCGCTTATCGATTTACGGATATGTAGATAAACATATTGACGTACTATTAAATGAAAAGTTTATTCTACATTTTAAACATATGTTTTTTTTTATAATAAAAACCCAAAAATTGTTGATGAAGAGTAGGTAGAAGTGGTTTGTAAATGGAAAGCTAATTTTTGTTCCAGGAGTATATAATTGTCAGATTAACTATCCTACATAATATTTGACATTTTAAAACTATCTGTCATTTTTAGAGTTAATAATATTTAATATATTTAGATAATGATAAATAAGTGAAAAAATTAAGGTTTATTGCTGAAATATATAAAGACTATCTAAAATGGGAGAGTTAAGTGCTTATTGGTAATCAAATAAAAAATATGATTTAACATAACCTATTCAAGAGAAAAATCATCTATTATAAAAATTTATTTAAAGCTATCTGCCGAAAATTATTTAATTATCTACTCCTTTCATCTACTCTTTTTCAAGAGGCGGTGTGGTGTAGCTGGCAGTAGGTGAGAGTAAAAAAGAGTAGTTTACTCCTCATATAGGAACGCAAGTAATAACATTTGTTTGTTTGAAGAAACTTATGAGTCATAACTCATGATCATATATAGAAAAAATAAATAAACTAGGCAAATAGGTAAAATATAAAGTAAACTAAAAAATTCAGAACCATTTTTTGTATATGTACATACATTTTTTGGTAAAATTTCAGATTTTATTATTGAAATGTAGGGCTTATTTGCCTAAGTAGCTACTAAGTTTAAAAATGGAATAAGGCGAGGAAAAATTTATCAATTTTTTAATTGATCAGTTTTTTTTTTTTATATATATTTGTAGATATGCTATAATTCTTAAAAATGTGATTTTAAAAAAATTTCGACTTCTGTCAACTTAACTATTATTTTGTACTTCTGGCAGTTTCAATATAATATAATACTAAGTACTAAACTTATGAATTATGATAGGTATGTTAAATTTTGTTGTACATATTATGCTCTATGAATAAACTTTTTAATTAGGATACAGAATACATACATAATAATCCAAATCGTACTAAAATGTTTAGAAAAAAGTACAGTTTTCTATATGTAGGGCAGCATTAACTCGAATTTTGGCTACTTGACTTCAGTAAATATGTATATACATATTATGTATATGTTTAAAAAAATCTACAAATTTTCAAAACATTATATATTAGAACACTATTTATATTTAGAATGTAAATCGCCGTTTTTTACAACACTATTTATATTTAGAATGTAAATCGCCGTTTTTACAAAATTATACTCTCTTTATAGCGCGTTAAGCTACAGGAATAAAATTCCAAAATACTTAAAAATGTTTTTATAATTGAAAAAATTATAAATTTTTTTTTTTTAAGCAAATTTCAAACGCAAGAATTGTTGACAACATTGTTGCCATAAATTTGATTATGCATAGGGAAAAAAAAATAAGTTTAGTGTAATATTAGTCTAATAAAATTACACAAAACGGATTTTTTATGTAAATTTAAAAGCACAAAAGCTCGAATTTCGAGCACAGGGCGATACTAGTTGTACTAGGGCGATACTAGTTGTACTAGGGCGATACTAGTTGAAATTATAATATGATTTTTGTTTTTTTTTGTTCTGTTTTTTTTTTTTTTGTAGATAACGATTTCGAGTTACGATTTCATAGGATTTAAATGATGCGTAGTTAAAAAAAAAATTTAAGATAAGCAAAAAAAAAAACAGAACACAAAGATTTTTTTAGGTAAATGGCTTCATAAATAATTTATATGTATTCATATAATATGTAGATATATGTGTAATTTTTTGCATGCTTTGTATTTTGATATTCAGAGATATAATCATTATGAATATGACGACTATTATCTATCATGATGATCATTTTATCAATATGATTATATGATGCTTATTTTGCTTTGGTAAATTAAAAATTAATTAAAAGAGATAAAATTCATAAATTAGAGTTAGAGTTTGGAAATTCAAACAAAACATTTTTTGGTCACTTTTGAGATTCCCTATTCTTTTTGGTTAAAACCGGACCATGGATCGGCGAGCTGCCACGTAATTTATTTAAACCAATATGAATTTCTTCAAAAGTAATTATAGGTACCAGGAAGACGAAAATTACACACGGTTAGTTTTTTAATAAATCAAGAACTTATATGAAGTTTCAAAATGTTACGGCTTCAATTTCGGGCAGCTGCCATACAAAGTTGTCAATTCTATAACTTTGAATCTAATGAAGCTACGAGGTTAAAATTAAAACTGGGCAGGTAAAGTAATAGGGCAAGTTAGTTGGACCAACTCGGACCACCTTTTAGAGTGGACTACTGTTTTTTTTTTTGTTTTTAAGCAAAAATTATGCCTACCTATAATGAATAAAAAATTTTATTTTGTTTTTTTATTTGTTTTTTAAGCAAAAATTATGGGATAATAAGTTACATTTTTTTTTAACTATTTTACTTATTTTAATTTTTTTGTAATATTTATAATAGCATAAGGGAAATAAAAAACGGTTAGTGGGTATGCACGGGTATCTAAAAGTTGACAAGGGCAACTATAATTTTCCTCGTTTTTATATTGAATTGAAGATAACAACAACCTCAACATTAAATATATTTAAAAAATATACAAAAAAAAAACCTATGAGAAACATATAATCAAGAATAAATAATATCATAACAACATATTATTATCAAAATACTAGCTAATACCCGGTGCGCGTTGCTGCGCCTCTCAATGGAGGTGTAATTGAAGTTGATGTTACTGCAAAAAGTTAACACAAAAATTACACACGGTTTACACATGCAAATTTTCAAATGTATGAAAGCAATCTTTTTAAAACGATTTGTCTAGACTTATTCTAGTAATTTTTGAAACTTTCTGTAATTCAAAGCAGTGCAAACTACTTTCCAAAATTTGACGTAATATACTTCCACAAAAATTTTTTTGACCAATCGTAACCCGACTGTTAACAGACTCAACTCCTTTTTCAAGTTGCTTCACACATATAAAATTTGAGGTCAACCGGTCAAATCGTTTCTAATATAGAACTAATTAACGCAAAAATCTATTAAAAGCCACTGTGCCCCATTGGGTTAACGAAACTACACTTTCTCTTTGGCAAAGCAGTATTGCGCAAAATTGGACGTAATTTGCTTCCAAATCTTTTTTTTGTCAATCGTCGGGCCGGCATGGGTTAACCAATTGCAAGTCTGTTAAAAGAGTTAATTTCATTCTCAAAACGGAACACATATACAAAATTTGAAGAAAATCGGTTAAACCGTTTCTAATTTAGAGTTAAGTAACCAAAAACTTTATAAAAAGCTGTTGGGCCGCAATGGGTTAATGGAACTAACCAAAATTTTTTTGAGGCTTTCTTTATAGCCAAAGCAGTACTGTGCAAATTTTGACAATATTAGCTTCCAAAATTATTTTGACCAACCGTCGGGCCGACATGGGTTAACAAATTCCAAATCTCTTAATAGTGTCAACTCAATTCTCACAGGGGAGCACGTATACAAAATTTGAAGAAAATCAGTCAAACCGTTTTTAATTTAGAGTTAAGTATTGAAAAAATCTATAAAAAGCTGTTGGGCCCCAATGGGCTAATGCAACTCAATAAAATTTTTTTGTGGGCTTTCTTTTTAGCCAAAGCAGAATTTCATAAAATCGGACAAAATTTGGATTCAAAATTTTTTTTGACCAACCATCGGCCCGACATGGGTTAACAAATTCCAAAACTGTTAATAGTGTCTTCTCAATTCTCAAAGAGCATCACGTATGCAAAATTTGAAGCCAATTGGTCAAACCGTTTCGAATTTAGAGTATAAAGTTTAGGGCCGCAATGGGTTAATGGAACTCAACAAAATTTTTTTTGGGGCTTTCTTTTAAGCCAAAGCTGAATTTCGTAAAATCGGACAAAATTTGGACCCAAAATTTTTTTTCACCACCCGTCGGCTCGACATGGGTTAAAAAATTCCAAAACTGTTAATAGTGTCTTCTCAATTCTCAAAGAGCATCACATATACAAAATTTGAAGTCAATCGGTCAAACCGTTTTCATTTTAGAACAAAGAAGTTTAAATACTTGCACCACAGCCCCAACTTGGCGGTCCGTTAGAGCAAAATTTTTGGGCCACGATTTCTTTCCGTACCCAAAAACCTCTATATACAAATTTTCATGAAAATCGGCTGGGCAGTTTAGGAGTCATTCGCTACAAACAAACAAACAAACAAACAAACAAACAAACAAATAAACAAACTTTCGCTTTTATATATATAGATGAACAAATATATACGATGAGCACGCGTGCAATTTATATTGCATTGATATTAATAATATATAAAAGGGATTGTTTGTTTGTATGTTTGTTTGTTTGTTTGTTTGTTTGTTTGTTTGTATGTAGCGAATAGACTCCTAAACTGCCCAGCCGATTTTCATGAAAATTTGTATATAGGGGTTTTTGGCTACGGAAAGAAATCGTGGCCCAAAAATTTTGCTCTAACGGACCGCCAAGTTGGGGCTGTGGTGCAAGTATTTAAACTTCTTTGTTCTAAAATGAAAACGGTTTGACCGATTGACTTCAAATTTTGTATACGTGATGCTCTTTGAGAATTGAGTAGACACTATTAACAGTTTTGGAATTTGTTAACCCATGTCGGGCCGACGGGTGGTCAAAAAAAATGTTGGGTCCTGCTTTGGCTAAAAAGAAAACCCAGAAAAAAATTTTATTGACTTGCATTAACCCATTGGGGCCAACAGCTTTTTATAGGTTTTTTTCAATACTTAACTCTAAATTAAAAACGGTTTGACCGATTTTCTTTAAATTTTGTATACGTGCTCCCCTGTGAGAATTGAGTTGACACTATTAACAGATATGGAATTTGTTAACCCATGTCGGCCCGACGGTTGGTCAAAATAATTTTGGAAGCTAATATTGTCAAAATTTGCGAAGTACTGTTTTGGCTAAAAGAAAGCCCCAAAAAAATTTTGTTGAGTGATTTGGAAGCAAATTACGTCCAATTTTGCGCAATACTGCTTTGTCCAAAGAGAAAGTGTAGTTCCGTTAACCCAGTGGGGCACAGTGGCTTTTAATAGATTTTTGCGTTACTTAACTCTAAAGTAGAAACGATTTGACCGGTTTACCTCAAATTTTATATGTGTGAAGCAACTTGAAAATGGAGTTGAGTCTGTTAACAGTCGGTCTTGCGATTTTTCAAAAAAATTTTTTGGAAGTAAATTACGTCAAAATTTGGAAAGTAGTTCGTACTGCTTTGAATTACCGAAAGTTTCAAAAATTACTAGAATAATCCTAGAAAAATTGTTTTAAAAAGATTGCTTTCATACATTTTAAAATTTACATGTGTAAACCGTGTGAAGTTTTGTGTTAACTTTTTGCAGTAACATCAAATTCAATTAAACCTCCATTGAGAGGCGCAGCAACGCGCACCGGGTATTAGCTAGTTAATAATAAAAATACAAACTAGTACTATTAAAATAGCTCGTAATCAAGGCTATATCTAGTATTCAAATTTAATCTATAATGTAAAATGTATAATGTATTTGTACTCCCAATTAATCATAAAACAAATTATAAAAGGTTATTGAATTTTTTTGTTTGTATGCAAATTTATTTTTTTGTATTTTACAGAATTAAAAAGAGAAGTACTCTTGGATCTTGGAAAGTAAAGTATGTACTTTACAATTATGTGGATATATGAGATTCAAATGTATTTAACAATTATATTATATATTAGGTATTAAATTCTGTAAAATAAAAAAAATTTTTAAAATTTAGTAAATTTTCAAAAGATTTTGTAAAAATGTGTCTATATAGTTTCACTTTGGCCGTTAGTATGTTTACAAAAACTTTTACACCATTTGAAATAGAGAAAAAAAATTTTAACTACACGTAGGTATTGGAAAAAACAAAGAATTTCATGGAAGAATTTTTTTTCTGTAACCCCACCCGTAACAGAATTGCAGTCCCTCAAAGTCTAAAAATGCACTTCATTTAAATTTTTATAACAAGATTTCTATAAGATTTATTTTCAATCTGAAAAAAGTAAAACATAGCTACTTTACTAGTTAAGTTTTTTAAATTTTTAAACTATTACCGTTATCCAAAACTCAATTTTTGCAAAATTTTTGACCTCGCATATCTTCTTAAAGGTTTAAACTAGAGATTTAAAATTTAAAGGGGAATTAGATCGTTAGAAAATTGTCCGAGACGGTTGAAAAATTTTTTTATCACATCCCCTGTTAAGGAGCTGTAACTGGTAAAAAATTAAAATTTTTCTATTCTCAAGAATCTGTTAGTTGAATACCTGTTAAAAATTAAAATTTTTTTTTTAATATTCAAAATTAAAATCTCTAACAATATTTCAACATGTGATGAAAAATTTATGCATTGTATAAAATCATAACGTTACTTATGCGCCACCTTGTGTTTGAAATTCATTAAGACTAATACCAATAATTATAATTCAGTAGTTTGTTTTACAAATTCTATTCGGTGTCGGCATAAATAATATACATTTCTATGTTTTAAACTTAATATTATTCTTATAAAAATTAATATCCCTGTAATTTTTAATGAATCGAAGCTGGTTTTAAAGCTAAGATAAAAATACTGCAATTTTAAATATGATGTTCCATCTAACAACTAAAGACAAAAAGAAATTTTGAAACATCAACCTAATACCCAAACAATCAAACCAAATTTATTTATTTTAAAATTTTTCACATATTATTTTGTCCTCATTTTGAAAATTATGCGACAACATTGACATGCCATTTATTCCAAAAAAAAAGTTCTTTTAAATAAATAATTCGAATGTATACAAATAGAATATTTAATTATATTTTGTTTTTTTTTAGAAGTAGCATTTTCAACTTCTCAATTTCTCTCGGTCCATCTGTATGTCTGTCCACGTTTTTATCAAAATTCTGCACTTAAAGCGTATGTAATTTTAACTTTACTAATTTTGTCCAATCGTAATGAATATACAACTCCTAGTTAAATGGTTTATATAGAAGTTAGATTCTTCGAAATATGTATGAATCATTTATGAATATATAATATTTTTGTGTCATTCTTTGTTTTAGAGCTTTAAAGAGTCAAAAGCTGAAAATTCTTTATTTTTAAACATCTGATGATCAATAGATATCCAAATTTATTTTGAAGTAATTTCAAGTTCTATCTATTTTGAATTTTACAACAAATTACAAGGAATTTTCTTAAAATTAAAAAAAGTGTTATTTAATTTTTTAATATTAATAAAATACATAATTTATATTTATTTTTATTAATTTATTTTTCAATATACAAGACTTTATACTCAAAATCCAAAATTTCATATGTTTAATATATTTTTGACAAATTTATTTTTATATTCTATATTTTGTTTTTTTATTTTTTTTATTATTAGTATTAAAATGGTGACATGTCATGAGTCCCCTAAGGGATTTGCGACTTAATTTCTTAGGGTGCGTTTATGTTGGAACTGCGATAAGTGATAAGAGCCAGAATATTTTTGTCAAATTCTGAAAAAAGCGGCAATTCTGATTTTGAAACTAACTATAACCCTTCAAATTTAGAGTCTAAATTATTTCATTCTTCTTTCCTAAGTGAAATTATGTAATTTTTAATATCGAAGAATTATTTTAATCGAACTTTTTTTTGCACCGCCATTAGTTCCTATCCTAAGGTATCTAATATTCTTTTGATAATAGAGCATTGAAAAATTTAAATATATCTACTAAAAAATTTTTGAAAGGAATTTGTATTATGCTTTTAACATAGGTAAATTTTCAAATAAAATCATTCTTTCAAGCGCATGCTTTTTCACTAATGCCTTGATCACCTGAAATTAAGTTTAATAAATAAAATTCAAATAAAAGAAAATACTTACATTGTATTCATCAGATTCAGGTAAATTTAGCTTGCCATTTACTAACGCTTCAATTTTTTCACAAAGTTCCATTTTTGTCTTAAATGGAGGATTACACATTTCAAAGTAAATTATACCCAACGAATATAAATCTACAAATTTACCAGTTTTTTTTGAAAAAGTATTTTTCATTAACTCTGGTGCAACATATAAAAATGTTCCGACTTTAGACGGATCAGGCTTATCTGTATCTAAAATTGCAATAAAAATTTTTGAATATTTGGAACAATATAACTAATTTTAATTATAAAATTGTTTAAGTTTTTACATACAATTAGATTTGAATACTAAAAATGTTGTAGTTGCTTGTCCAAAGTCACCAATTTTTATTTGATCATTTGAATTTATAAATAAATTACGAGGATTCAAATCACGATGTATGATATTCTTTGAATGAATATAAGATAAACCATTACGTATTCCATTAAATAGCAATACACGTCTTTTACAGTCAATAGAAAGATCATTATCGATTGCTAGTCGTAATGTTGATTTTTCACAAAATTCCATTTGAATGCACATTATCTTATTAAAAAAATGTACAGAATTTAATGTACTGTTGATTTGATTTATGCTATCTGTCATTTCTGATCCTGTTCCCTCCGAACTCTGTTATTAAAAATTATAGTTTTATGAACCCTGATTTTATTTATTAAATAAATAAATAATTACACTCTCATCAAAATCATCTTCAGTAGCTTCCTCTATCCAACTGTTATAATATCTAACAACATTTTCATGAGTAAGCCGGGCTAATAAATCAATTTCTTTTGTTTTATCATTAAATTCTTTTTCATTTTTTATTGGTACTCTTTTGATAGCATACAATTGATTATCTAATAGATGTTTCGCCTAAAACAATGTTATCCGAAAATTTTCTTAATCAATTCAATCAATTTGATATCTAAATAATAATTTTACCATTATAACTCTTCCAAAAGCGCCTTTTCCCACCTCTTTTAGGATTTTAAAATCTATATTTAATCTTGATTTAATATCATTATTTAAAATTTTTTTTTCTCCCTGAAGGAATCTATGTTTTAATAGTTCTGCAGGTAACAATTTTGAGTCTGATTTACATCTAAAAAATATAATTTATTATTATAAAAATATAAAATTTTAATAAAGATTCACCTATCGACAAAGTCCTTCATATCATCAGGCATTACATCAGCTGATCTATTAAGATATTAAAAAAATTTAAAAAATTTTACAATTGTATACAATATACCTATGTATAGACCAATGCATTTCTATTAAATTTGCGAGGGTTGTTATCGTATTTTTTATATCCATTACAATGATGTTATTCGATACTTGTCTTAAAAGACTTGTAATTGGATATGCGTAAATATCAATGAATCTACGCAGGATAAATTCCATTAATTTAATATTACCACTCTTATGAAAGTGTTCAAGTATCTTTAAAATTTCAAATGAGTATATTTTAAAAAATTCAATTTCTTCATGTAAAGTGCAGTCAGAAATTAAATAAATATTAACATGATCACATTTTCTGACGCAATAAACAAATCTCCTCGTAGGTCCTCTCAAATTTTCGATTGTTTTAAATTCAAAATTTCTTTTAAAATGATTTTTAACCGATTCCATGAAATCATTGATTTCATGACCATTACATTCAGTGGAATTGCTAGACCAAATACAACATGAAGGACATTTTGTTTGGATTTGTGTGTTTGTCATAGTGAAGTATATTATATTCAATAAAATTCCTGAACTTGTACGTAAGGCGTAACATTTTTCTTTTGAACCAACTTGTAATTCTAAGAAATTATCATTTTCTTTTACTTCAATCCCAATTTTCTTAAATAATATTGATTTTATTTCATTAAAGTCAGGTAAAGTCGTCATTTTGAATATATTTAGTAGCTATTAATTACTAATTTCTTTTCAAAACTACGTATTAAAAAAATTTATTAATTTTTTTATTTTTTTAAGACAATAATTTTTAATATATATTTTTTTTTATTAATTTTAAAAATTTGGAAAATATGTTAACCCTATCTTGTTTAAAATTAAACTAATTCCGCAAAATTTTACTTTAAATTTATAATAAATTATTAATATCTTATCAATATAGATATCAGTTCAATATCTTATCAGTTTAACGGATATTTTTAAGCTTTCGTATTAAAACTTAAAATTTTCTATTTGTGTAAATTTTCGATATAAAGTTTATTTAGTTTATTATTAGATAATTCTAATTTTTTAAATTTAAATATTTTTTATTTGAAAGCCATTGAAACTGTGCGCTGTTTTTTGAGGTAGTGTGCGACTTCAACGCACCAAAACACACCTTTTTTGAATCAAACTTTAAGAAGGCGCATGTGATATAAATGTACAGTTTGGTTACAGATATGGGAAAATGGATTTTGTGATTATGGGGAGGTTTGAGTTTTTGGACTACGGTGAATGGAGAAAATTTGGAGGAATATTACGTAAAAAAAAATTAAAATTCTTGTTAAATTTAATTAAGTCGTACACATACGAAATGCCAACTTTAGGGAACACATTGGACGGAATATGTATCCATAGTCTCCACTGTAGGGATAAGCATCCGTTGCACTCCTTGTTCCACATTGGAAAACTTTGAGTGGAGGCATTAATTGTTTTATTTCTTTAGAACAGGTGTTCGTCCCCACTAGGTATCTATAAAACAAGGGTTGATGATCAGACTGTGTGCCTATGGCTAAGTGGAGGGAGCGTTGAGGTATCACTTGGGTTCATTTATAAGATGAATAACTGTGCCTTGCACAATATGTGCATTAGACTTCATTTTTGATCTAAAATATGTTTTATAGATAATAAAAAGATCAATTGAAGAAAATTAAGTTTTAGAAAATTAACTTAGCTGCGTCTTTAGCTATATATAGAAATGTGATTTGACCAAGTCAATTTTTGGTTTAACTCAATGCCCAAAATGTTTAAGTTGTTTGAGTGCTGCAAAGCTTCTCTTTGAAAAATCAGGTTTGGAATGGAAGCTACTGTTTTTTGCAAAATTTGGTTTTTTTCGTGATATAGTGTCAAGGGTACGTATCGGCTCAGAATCGAAAAATGAGTCGATCTAGCTATGTGTGTCTGTCCGTTCGTCCATCTGTGTATCAGCACGATAACTCAAAAACTAAAAGAGCTACAGTTTTGAAATTTTCACAAAATATTTTTGAATCAATTTCAAGATCGGACCAAAACTTTGGGTAGCTCTCGAACAACTAACTTTTTTAACTCCAATAATTTCATATAAAAATTCGAAATTTTTCTATGCAAATTGTATTTAACATTAATTAAATTATATGAATTTTGTTTTTTTTTTTGTTTTGTTGTTTTTTTTTTTTTTGTAGATAACGATTTCGAGTTACGATTTCATATGATTTAAATGATGCGTAGTTTAAAAAAAAAATTTAAGATAAGCAAAAAAGAACACAATGATTTTTTTTTAAGCAAATGGCTTCATAAATAATTTATATGTATTCATATAATATGTAGGAATATGTGAAATTTTTTGCATGCTTTGTATTTTGATATTCAGAGATATAATCATTATGAATATGACGACTATTATCTATCATGATGATCATTTTATCAATATGATTATATGATGCTTATTTTGCTTTGGTGAATTAAAAATTAATTAAAAGAGATAGAATTGATAAATTCTATCTATAGAGCTAGAGTTTGGAAATTCCCACAAAACTTTTTTTTGGTCACTTTTGAGATTCCCTATTCTTTTTGGTTAAAACCAGACCATGGATCGGCGAGCTGCCACGCAATTTATTTAAACCAATATGAATTTCTTCAAAAGTAATTATAGGTACCAGGAAGACGAAAATTACACACGGTTAGTTTTTTAATAAATCAAGAACTTATATGAAGTTTCAAAATGTTACGGCTTCAATTTCGGGGGGCTGCCATACAACTTCTTTGCACCAATATGAATTTCTTGGAAACTGATTACACTACGAGGATGAAAATTACACACTCTTAGTTATATAATGAATCGAACACTTATATGAAGTTTCAAAATGTTACGGCCTCATTCTCGGGGGGCTGCCATACAACTTCTTTGCACCAATATGAATTTCTTCAAAACTAATTATACCTCCTACGAGAATGAAAATTATACACGGTTAGTTATATAATGAATCGAGCACTTATATGGAGTTTCAAAATGTTACGGCCCCATTTTCGGGCAGCTGCCATACAAAGTTGTCAATTCTATAACTTTGAATCTAATGAAGCTACGAGGTTAAAATTAAAACTGGGCAGGTAAAGTAATAGGGCAAGTTAGTTGGACCAACTCGGACCACCTTTTAGGGTGGGCTATTTTTTTTTTTTTTTGTTTTTAAGCAAAAATTATGGGATAGTAAGTTAAATTTTTTTTAAACTATTTTACTTATTTTTATTTGTTTTGTAATATTTATAATAGCATAAGGGAAATAAATAACGGTTAGTGGGTATGCACGGGTATCTAAAAGTTGACAAGGGCAACTATAATCTTCCCCGTTAAATAATAAATTTAACTAAACAAATAATTTCAATTAAAGCCAAAAATAAAGATTCAAAAATTCAGAACATTATAAATTTTTAATTCCCACTTTTATTTTGAACTTCTTGGATCTGGAAAAAGTTCCAATTAATAACCAATTCAATAATGTTAAGTTTTTTTAAATGACCTACTTTCGAATTTCTCATCTCTTTACAGAATTCTCTCCTTCACATTCTAGCACTATAACATTTACCTTGGTAATAAAAACATTAAATTAATTTGAAAAATTTTACATGACCATAAGGTATCGACTTAACAACATTCCATTACAATAAGATTTAATTCCTTTGAATTCCAGCAACCAGATCCACAAAAATCTGCATCAATGAAAATTAATTTAAATTCTCAATAGAATAAAATAAATATTTGTATATAGAAATGAATAACAAAAAATTCTTAGACTAGCGGGGTTTTTTTTTGTATTTAGTGAATTTTGACGACCATATAAACAAATGCTTTTTTAAATCACCTACGTGTTACTCAAAGTCATACTTAAATTTTATAGCAAAACCATATCAAATGGTGCAGCCAAAAATTTTAAAATAAAAAACGCCGTAATGGCAAAAGTCCCACGTGGATTTATAACTCAAAAAATTACTGAAAACTCCTTTTAGAAGATGATTATTCCGATGATCGAGCCAAAAGTCCCCTAAAAAATTAGACATAATTCCCCGCTATATTTTCAAACAATGTGATTAATTTTAAACTGCATTTAGAAAAGAAATGTATATACGAGCTTTTAAATTAGAAGAGGGGTTTAGAGTTGGATTAAAAATCAAAGTTATATGTCTTTTACAAAATAAGTATGTATGTATATGCAAGATTCTAAATTAGGAGGCATTTTAAAGTTGGTTGCAAAATCGGGATTATGTTATTTTTTCAGAATATGTAAGTTATGATTTAGGATAGATTAAAATCAGGATTTTAATAATTTGTTTAGAGGGGGAGTTTTTAAAAAATAGTTTATCATTAAATTTTGAATTTTTTTTCATCGGAAGTTTTTTTTAGAATTCTTTTGTTACTAATTATTTTTTGGAATTTTGTACCCAACCCAAATAAAAATTTGCGATTTGGGACTTTGTAATTGGCGATTCCGTGATTTGAGATTTTGTTATAAAATTTTGTAATTTGTGATTTTGTAATTTGAGATTTTGTATTTGGGTTTTTGTGATTTGGAATTACGTACTCAACCCTTATAAATGTTTAAATAACTTTTCTATGCATGATTTTATATTAGGAAGCAAATTATAGTTGATTATAAAGTCAAAGTTCTCCATTTTTCTAGACTATTTATGAATTCGTGTAAACGATTTTTGAATTGGCAGCAAAATTTTAATTTTGAAGAAAGATCATATTCTAGATTTTAGTAGAAACTTAATTTCAAATATATAATATTTTTTGTCACTGGTTTATATTTTATTAAAAATTTTGGAACTAATTAATTTTTTTAATATTAAATTTAAAATATTTCAGTTTATGATGTTATAGAGTTTATAGAGTTTATGAGGTTTTCCGATTCACAGGTCCGTTTGGAACTTTTGTCACCTCGTCATAAAAACTCGAAAAACTAAATAGATATACAAATCTAAGAAAAGAATTTCTTGATTGAATAACATACAAAAACACACACACACACAAAGGATATATTTTAAACGAATCATAGAGATGGCGACACAAATTAACAAATTCATATAATGGCTATAAGTTAGTAGCTATTGAAATAAATATACAAAGCAAAAACCTCTGACAATATTTTGTATTCATTTTTTATCTCTTTCTTCCTTTTGCTTTTTTTTTATTTTTTTTAGAAAGTTTCCTTTGAAATAATCTCAGAAATACCTATGGAAGATTCTAATCTATATTGCAGTATATTCTTTTTTTGTTTCTGCAACTTGGTGCATCCTCAGAAAAAAAGTTACCAACAATTTCTTCTCTTCACTATATTTTAGTCCTGGCTATTTCTGGATCGTTTTTTTTTCTTTACTAGAAATAACACAAAAAAGAAATCTGGAAGAAAATATAACAAATCCTTTGGACCGGACACCGGACAACAAGAAACTATTTATATTGGGATAAAAATGGATTACATGAATTTTAAAACAAATAAAAAAGATGTACAATAATTCTTTGGTTGCAAAAAAAATAAAGTCTAGAAACAAAAGAAAAAATAGTTTTAAAGGAGTTTTCTGGTTGAATACTTGGAGCATATCAGCTTCAGCATCGGAGAATGAGACAAAAAACCAGATTGAAGCAAAAAATTAAAAAAAAAGAGTTAAGAGTGTAAAAAGAAAAGAAGTACAACAAAAAAAAAAACACGAATTAGGATTTTCTTTCTTTTCGGATTTGAAAAATTGCATTGAAAGTACTTAGAAAGTATTTTGATTGTAATACCACAATCAGGACAATAAGTCACGTTCTAAGCTCTTAGAATGATGCATAGGTATAGTGTCCTCCTTTTGTATGTTTAAATAAAAAAAAATATCTCTGATGTTTTTTTTTTCTCCTAAAACAGTTCTAAGGACGAACTAACACACAAATTTAAACTTGGGAGCTAAATTAGTAAATGAGTATAAGAATTAAAGATTTATTCGACTGTATTATATAATTATATTTATTGCATATATATAGGGGTTTGCAAGGATTATATTAGGAGTTTATTTTTGTTGTTTTTTTTTTTTTTTTTGTGAAGATAAATTGAATATGGCGAAATGGTATTTTAGGTTTCTATAAGAAAAAGGATTTAATTTCACATTCAAGTAATTAATAAGTTTCTAATGAAATTGAAAAAAAAAACTCCAGTCTCTGGCAACAAGTAATTAATTTTAAACTTAAGTGTATAATGGACGACAAATTGTGACCAGGATTTTTAAATAAAAAAAAAAAAAAATTTTTAATAAATATCCGGTTCAGAGTTTTAAATTTTAAAGATTTAAAATTTAAATTTAATTGATTAAAGTTTTTGTCTATTGAAGCATTTGGTCCTCTAACTTTGAGTGAATTTTTAGTTCTTGTATGCTACAAAACTTACTCCTCCTTCTCCGATCTCCTTAACATCTATAAAACTTATATCAGGCCGAAAATGGAGTATAATGCACACATTTGAGCTGGTGCTTCCATTATGGCGCTGAGATATCTTGATATCTTAAAGTGCAAAATAGATTATTCAACAGAAAACAAGTAATGTCAAAATAATGATTTTTCAACAGAAAACAAGGAGGGCAACAGATGCTCATTCCTACATTGTTGAGCTAAACCGATGGCGTAACACGGCTTATGGAAATTCGTTTCTCGTGGGATCATCACGTCTATGGAAACATATTCCATTAAATGTGTTCCCCAAAGTTGATAATGTATGTGTGTACGATTTATCTAAATTTAAGAAGAACATGAATATCTTTTTCTAAATATTCCATCCAATTTTCGCCATCCCCTATATTCCAGAAACCTCAAATAACTTCCACCATAATTTCAATTCCTTCCATATCTGTATGCCATCTCTGTAGCCAAACTGTACATTTGTATGACAGGTTCCCTTCTAAAATTTGCCTCAAAAAGGGTGTGGTTTTGGTGTGTTCAAATTGCAGACTATCCAAAGAAACAACCCACAGTTTCAATGGATGGCTTTCGAGCTTTCCATTCCCTCGTAAAAAAAAAAGAAGAAAAACTGAATTTAATAACAGCTTAAGGTTTAATTAGTTGTTCTTAGAGAAAACATTTTTTGTTCTAGGAGTGAATTTATTTGGAAAATATATTAATTTATTTATTAAAAATTTTCAGGAACATGTAATGGTCGCTTTTCGCTTCGGACTTAAAAATAAATTTCTATACTTTTTTTTGGAAGAACAATCAATTAATGTTTCCATAAGGAGGATATAATCAAAGTTAGTAGAACTCCATTTATTTTTTATGAATGAATCGAAATTTTAATGTTATGCCAAATGGTTCCAAATCAACTTATCGACTCCATAGGTTGTCGTTTCGTAGTTCAAAACAATAATTTAAAAGAGTAGAGCACGGTACATTTAACGTAAAGACTTTCCATTTAAAAATTTTTACTTTTGATTATAAATATAAATATTAAGTTTGTCGAAATGAAATTTGTCAACTGGCCGGTTCCTTTAAAATTTCCGTTAAAATTTTTTAAAGTCGGTTTCTGCCGCAGAATTTAAGGGTAATTTTTTGGTTTACAAGCTAATTATGAAATAGTAAAAGTTTTTGTGTGCATAAGTAGGTTTTACTTGGAGGGGGAAGAGAGATATTAAAGGGAATTTGGGGGGTAGGTTAGAAATGTTGAAAATATAAGTTTTGATTTTCAAAATTTGTAGAGTGTAACATTTTTGACAAAAAGGAACACATTAGATAGAAGCATGTTCCATATCTATACAATTCCCACAACAAGTGACTTATCATAACTTCCCTTTAAACCATCTTAAAGTTTGGAAGTTGTTTCTTAAGTGCAGAAATGAGCACTTGAAGACCCTCTATTGCAAAGTTGGATTTGTTTGATGGGAGCCATAATTGAATTAAGTGTAGTGTCATTAGTATCATTATCTACAAGATATCTATAAAAATAGAAACCTTTTCAAAATTTTAACGAATGTTAAGTTGAGTAAGTAATTAAGGTGTGGTTCTGAATTTCTTCGAGCTTACTTAGAAAAGTTGTGGCTACTGATTAGTGAGTATTTTAATCCATCTTACAATCGCATTAATTTTATACCATGTAGGTTGTATTTTATGATATAGCCTAAACTTTAAAGTCTAATATAGATTTACAAAACTTATTTTGTTCAAAGTCAGCTTCAATTACTTGATTGAAGCACTGTTTACCAAGAGGTGCTTCAATTTTTCATATGAATTGAAAAATTTCAACGTAAGTTAATTTTCAAATTGGCAGTTAGACATCATTTACATATGTACTTTATATATAAAAAATATTAAATAGTTGATTGTAAAATGCAGCAACTTAAATAAGTCAGTGACACCGAGTATGAAGTTACGAATAGTTTAATTTACTATCAAAATGTCCTCTAGACATCAAAGTTCGTTTTCTGTATTTTTATTCAACATCCATGAATTCTTAAAACAAGAAATACTTCTGCATTTGTCTTCAATAGAACTAAATCCTAAAGTTATTGAATCAAGGTTTAATATTTATAGTTATTTCAAAATAAAACTTTTCTTACTTTTCACTTTTTTTTAAAGTTTTTAATAACTTTTCTATTTATTTCTCCATTTTTCTTTGTTTACGGATTCAAATTTTGGAAAAATTTTTATTTTTAAGTTTTTAAATTGGCATTTCAAAAATTTTATTATTTAAAAATACTTGTTAAATTCTGTCAATTTTGTATTTTAAAAGAAAACTGAAAAACAAAGACACTCATAGAAAGTTGTATTTTGTACAACACCTCAGGTTGTATTAGTTTATGTTTTTTAAAAATGAATTTTTTCACTTAAGAAATTTTTTCATGAGAAAATAATTTTCAATTATTTTTACAAATTATTTTTTAAGTTTTACTTTTGAAAATTCAAAAGAAAGTGAAATATGGTTTTATTTTGTCAATACCAGAAATTTGAATAAAACATGGTATTATGTAACCTATTTATTAATTGAAACAAGGTAATAATTGACTCAGTAATTCATGGGAATCCTTTAAATTTTTATTAAATTAAAATTTTTTAACTATTGTGAAAGTTTTTTTAAAGGAATTTGTTGTTTTCTTTTAAAATTATTGATTTTAATGAATAAGAAAAGATCCGAATTTGAAAAATTTCCTTGGAACTAAGCATCGATAATTTAGCACATGTGTTAAAGATCCAGAGAATGAATGAATTTTAGATTGCAGTTGCAATAGAGATATAAAATATATAATATTATTATTCTATATTTGAAAATTAATTTAAATCTCTAATTAAACGTTTACAAGATGACGATCCCTTAAATTTAACTTAGAGTAGCTAACCTTTTAATAATAATGTTCAAAATTAAAAAGGTTATGTAGAATCGAATGTGTGAATATAATAAGGTATAATAAACCGACTAAATAAAAGTATAACGTCTAACATTAGACAAATAGACACAATGAAAAATAAAACTTGTCTTTATTAGTCCTTTTAAAAAACAAGTGATGAAAAAAACCAAGAGTTTTTAAAAAGTACATTTTCAAAATTATATAGGGTTTGTTACTATAAAAATATATATAAAAATAAATGATAAAATTATGGTCCCCTAAAGCCCCCTAAAGCTTGGCAAAAAAAATTTTGCTAACCGATTCCTACTAATTTCTGAGGAGCTAACTTCTCCCATAATTTTGAGGCCTTAGCTTGAATCGTTGCGAAGATATGTGTGGCCAAAAATTTTGCAAACATTGAGTTTTCTATAATGGTAAATTTTAGTATCGTATGGTAGCCCTAAACATTTGCCTTTTAAAACTTTTTAAACCTTATAAATTCAACAATCTTTTGCCGTTTTCAGATTGAAAATACACCTAACAGAATTCTTGTTATAACAATTTAAAAATGGGGTTTTTTTCAACATTGGGGGGCTGTAGCTCCGTAACGGGTGGGATTCGAGAAAAAAGTTCTTCTAATTTTCGCTGTACGAAAGACAATTTTTGCAAGATTTTTGATCTAATTTTCCGAATATACTTCAAACGGATTAATTAGCAGAAAAGAAAGAGTATTAAGAACTTCTAGCTTAAATGAGTCAAAAACTTAAAACTCACTATTTTAAAAAACGTATATTAAACATTATTTACAACATTCCTTAACACTTCCTTAACTTTAAAGGACTTCATATTGAGAATTAAGAAAGGCTCTGGATTTTTGAACAATTTTTGTTTTTGCAATAAAATTTATACAATAAATCGTTTAATTTTGGAAATGTGCCTTTTTTAAAAATCTTTGATTTTTTTATTACTTTTGGAATTGATCAAAATAAAAATTAGAACTTTCAACAATTTATCTTTAAAGTTGAACGTATAATGTTAGTTACAAAATGTATACAAATTTAAATAATCCCTTTTTTCTTGTTTCAGAAACAAATTTTCTTTAAATGTTTCAGAAACAAATTCTATAAATATGTTAATAATAATATTGCAGCATTTCATTTGGAACAGGAACAGATAACACATGTTTTACAGAATTTAAAACAGTGATACCAACTTTCAAAATATTCCTAGCTAATAATTGTGAATGTATGTGTAAATTCTATATTTTATTTTTACTCATTTAAAAAAAATAATATTATAACAAAAACAATTAAAAAAAAAGACTTGTCTAAAAACCAAGTTTAAAATCAGTTCAAAAAACCAAGTATCAAAATATGTTTTATATTCAAAAACTGTTAGTATTCATTTGTAATGGAAAACTGATGGTTGGGTTCATTGTTGTTGTATCCGATTTTTATTTACAATTTATTATTTACGTAAAATCTGTTGAAATTTTTTTTTATTTTAAAATTTGGATTTAAAATTTGGATTTTAAGCGGGGGTGGTAATAAAAGTTTTTTTTTTTTTGTATTTAATCCTTGAAAAATTTAGAGATTTTTTCTGAACGATTTTTAAAAGGAAACATGAAATTTTCTCAATTACAATTACAGTATTGTGTAATTTATGTATGTGTACATATGCATATATTGTAATGTTTTAATATCAACAGGTGGATTTCATTTAAAAATTTAATTCCAAAATAATTATTTTTTTTATTTTTTTTGTTATTTTGATGGAAATTTAATTTTTTTGCGAGAATATTTTCAGTTCAAGGATAAAGAAATAAGATGATATCCTTCACATTTTGTTGTATATATGTGTGTTGGTGGTTTTAAAAAAACTTTAATAAAACTTTTATTTTAGATTTTTGCATTTGTTATGCTAGGAAAATTATTTAATATTAAATTTAATATTACAAAATTATGAAAAATTTTTTTTAAGTAGGTAAGTAAGTATTATTATCTTTATTAATATTAAATGTACATATATAAAAAGAATTTTTAACATTATACATTAAAATGCCCACAGTACTTAGACTTGTGCCATTTTAAAGTTGAATTGAATTAAAATTGAATATAAAAGTATTGAATCTTCATTAGATTTTAATTAAAATGTCTAGTTTGTTGTTCAGTTCAAAAGGTTCAGAAATTGCGGTAAAATAAAATAAAAAAAAATAAAAAAAAATATTTTTTTCAATACATACTTTTATTTAAGTAGAACTAGCCCCTTAAAGTGTAGAATATAACAAATTAATGGTAGATCTTGGGAATTTGTTACTATTTTAATATAAAAGTAAATTGCTGGATTAAGGTAAGGTAAATTAAAAGAACTGTCTCTCATTTCAGCAATTTACGTTTTTTAAAACACTTTTAAATGCAAAAGATCTGTTAGGTATAAATTTTTGGTTAATGACAAATAGAATTATTTTAGTTTATAAAGTTACAAATTTTTAAAGAAACTATTTTATTTGTAATTTTTGTTATTATTTCTGTTGAATTTAAAAAAAAAAAAACAAAAATCTTTTATCTTTTAAGGAGGTTTGAACTCAGATCTGCTTACACCCGAAGCCTTCTTGCTAACCACTGCACCATACAATTCTTATGAATTTATGGTCAGATTTCTAATATAGCCAATCCAATAGGCATAGGCAAGTTAATATAAAAATATATAATAAGGTTGGACGGGATTTAAGTAGTTTGTTCTCCAATAGATTGTTGTAAGCATTGGTTTTAAATTGAACATAAATTATTGTGAATTAAAATCCTGGTTGAAATAATATGACATCATCATTTCAACCGCTTAAAACTAGAATTTTTTTTTTTTTTTTAACTTTAAATTTTATTTATCCCTTTATACATCTTACAAATATCTTAACCTAGAAAAATTTACAAAAACGATTTTCTTTCTAATATACTTAACATTTAAATTATTAGCTTAATTTTTATGTTAATTTGAATCGATATTTTATTTTTATTTAAAGACTCAATATGAATTATAAACTTAATATTATTCTTATAAATATTGGGAAACGTAGGGGACATAAAAACTAATAACTATACATTTTTAATTAAAATTTAACCTAACTTATATAACCTAACCTAATTAAAACAAATTGTACCAAATACTTAATACTAATACTTTTTTATATTTATTTTTTTTTTATTTTGAACTAAACTTCAGCGTTTTCCAACCACCAATAATTTCTTTTTAGTAATTTGTCTATGTCTGGTATTGACATATTGTATCTCAGATGTTTAAAACTAGAACTTTTATGAAATTTAACATATTTTGCATATTTTTAGGATGAAATTTTTTTTATAAAAATTATCTTAGAAATATTAAAATATATTCATTCGTGTTTTTATCTAAATTGTACTTAAATGGTTGATTTTAGTCTTATACAGGGTTACAATCCCATAAAGATTCCTGACTCCATAAAGATTGTTCTGATAATTTTTTTAACCCCTTTGTCTCTTCCTTACTAATACTTATTGCATGAACCCTACGCTTTACGATTTTCAACACTTCGACTATATTGCAATTGGACTCTTCAGTAAGCTTGTAGTAATACATTGCCTTGATGATAATAACTTAAAGGATTCTTATATGCTATAATTTATAGGGAAATTTTACGAAAATCGCCGAAGAGTTTTACAAATTTAAAAAATAGTTTAAAAGAAGAGGCGCTAACAAATATGAGACCTCTGACACACAAACAGTGAACGAGCGTTTTTGTTCAACCAATTTTATTGCAAAACACTTCTTTCTATTTAAACTGGAACTTTTCATTAAAGTCATTAAATTCATTAATCTAAACCATATCATTAATCTAAACCTTACCTCGTATCTTTTACGAGGGAAATGGAAAGCTTCGAAAGCTACCTATTTGAGGTAAGCGGAGTGTCGATAGGCAGCGTGCGACTTTAACATACCAAAATCACAACCCTCTTTCAACCAAATTGTAGGATGGAACCTGTGATACATGTGTACAGCTTGGTTTCAGAAATAGGGATCAGATAAATTTCAAAAATATTTTTTGTAACAAAATAAGCTCAATAATCCTCGCTAAAAACAAGCTCACTCGCTACCATCAAATCTAGCCTAATCAAATCTAATCAAATTAAGTTGATGTAATTACTAAAGTAAACCTCCAGGTAGTAAAAATGTTAATCCATCCAAGGCAAATGAAAAGTAATTCGAAATATTTAAATCCCTACAGTTGTTTATTCAACAGGCCGATTATTCAAAAATATGTAATTCTTAGACTAATTTTACACTTATTTGTTTAATACATCAAATATAGAACCTAGTATTTATCATGACCCATCAGTTCTTCTCACATTATTAAATTTAATAAAATTTAATATCGTTTATATATTAAAATTTCTTCCGAATCTTTCCTAATTTTCAAATAAAACGAATTTTCCCATTTTCATGAAATTTTAAATTGCATCCAACCAAAAAAAACTTTTCCTCTTCCTCTAACAACCCCCAAACCAATACAGAAATTTTGTCCTTGACATAATCTCCAGTTTCAATTTCAATAAAATGAGATCAGAAGAAATTAAAAAAAAATATAAATATATTTTTAAGTTAAATAAATACTATTGTGATTTGGTACAAGGTAATACTGCAATGTCCTGGCCCGGTATACAAAACCTTAATTCTTTAATAATAGAAAAAAATTCAAAAATCAAAAAAACTTTGAAAAACCAAAACCTTTTTAAAAAAGAAATGAGGAAGAGTGTGGTAGAGTAGACTGTGTCAACTCTGGGATACCCGTATGACCATTATATAAACATCATATCATTATTATTATAAACATTAATTACTTTTGGCAAAATTTCAAACATACCAGGTTTTTTAGGTGTAGTATAATGCTCATATAAAAGAAGGAGTTGTATGGCAGCTACTCCAACCCTCTGCAGTAGACCAACCAAATTTTGCAGTAACTTTGGCCATTACACTAAACTATTTTTGGCAAAACTTCAGACACCCAGCTTCATTAGGTGTAGAGTAATGCTCATATAAAATAAGAAGTTGTATGGCAGCTACTCGAACCCTGTGCAGTAAACCAACCAAATTTTGCAGAAACTTTGGCCCTGAAACTAAACTACTTTTGGCAAAATTTCAGATACGCAGCTGTTATAGGTATAGAGTAATGCTCATATAAAAGAAGGAGTTGTATGGCAGCTACCCGAACCCATGGACCAAAATGGCTGGATTTAAATAGCGATGATGGCTATTGCAAAAAAACGAATTTGCGGAAATTTCAAGAACCTAGCTCCTTTAGTTTTTGAGTTATCGTGCGGACGGACGGACGGACATACATAGCTAAATCGATTTTTTTTTTCGATTCTGAACCGATCCATACACTTGAGTCTATATCTACCCCCCTCCTTCTCTGCGTCACAAACGTAATGGCAAATTTATTATACTCTTTGACTATATAGTCATACGGGTATAAAAACCCCAATTTTAACATAATAATAAATATGGTAGATCCAATATTTTAATTAATTAAACATCCAACAATAAAGCAACAAACAACCATAAGCGGAACAATAGCAATCCAAAGCAGCACAGAATATCTGGAAAATCATGTTTGATAACAATGGAAAATTTCAACTTTGACGTTTAAAAAAAAAGTTTTCTTTTTTGTTGTTGTTTTAATTAAGAAAAAAAAAAAATAAAAGCAAAAATAATATAAAAAAAAAATTTTATTATTTCTTTTAATTAACAAACACTTATAAAAACCTCAAAATTGTAAATACAGACACAAAGAGAAAATTGTGTTGTGGTCTTCTCGGTATTTTTTTTTCTTTTGACACTGAAATTGAAATTTAAACAAATTCTTAGTTCAAATTTTTGAGTTCTGTGTGCCTTCTTTGATTAAAAATGAGAATAAAGGGTTATAAGATATCCTTGGGGGTCCATCTTGTTAATGAAATGAATGTATTTTATTGCATTTTTATATGTGCCTGTTTTTATAATTGACAAACAGCAGTTCAACCCAATAATTTTCCTTAGCCTTAAGGCTTAAAACATCTTGCGGGGGAAATAGAAAAAGAACGGAAACTGATGTCTCTATATTCAAAGAGCTGCAGAAAAAGTTTAAGTTTAAAATGGAACGTGGCAAAACAATTAAAAAAAATAAATAAATTTTCATTTTCCCCGCTTTGTTGCAAAATAGAAAATAAAATTAAAGTGGGTGTAGAAGGAACAAATGTAGTAGGAAGAAATGCAATAGGAAGAAATCAACTACCAACTTAAAAAGCAATGGAAAAAAGTTTTCGAAAAAAAAAGTTTGGTAGAGTGGTTGTTGTTTGAAAATAGAAACTAAAATTTTTATCCCTGATATAATTGCAGTATTTATTTATGTTAGTCTTTTGTCTAACCAAATTTAGTGTAAAATGCTTCTTTCTAATTAAAATGGATGTTTTTCTTTAAGTCGTTAGATTCATTACTCTAAACTGCATGTTATTGTATTTTTGAGGAGGGGGCATGGAAAGCTTGAAAACCCCCTATTGAAGTTAAGTGAAGGGGCTATAGGCAGTGTTCGACATACCAAACCCACAGCGGTTTTCCTCATCCCAAAACCATAACCCTTCTTCAACCAAACTGTAGGATAGCATCTGTGATACAGGTGTACAGCATGGTTTTGCAGATAGGGATGTGAAAGAATTTTTGGGAAACGGATTAAAAAATATATGATTATGAGATTATTGGGGGATGAGACAAATTCACTTTTAGAGAACACGTTTAGAGAACTTAGAGAACATATTTGATCTCATTTAATGGAAAATGATTTCATATACGCGATGAACGCATGAAATATCAATTTCCATAAGATTGAAGACGATCGGGCGCATGCTCTTATGACATCGGGTTTAATTAAGAAATTTCCAATTCGCCTGCTTTTAAATTGTGATAAATCAAAACATTTTATATCTTTTATGATATAGAGAAAACTAAGCTTTAAGCAAACCGAATCTTTTCAGAATATTCTGAATAGTTTCAATCCAGTCAGTATGCACAATATAGTAATAGATCTAAATTATGGAGGTGATTTCCAACGCAGATCTAGCATAAGCAACATAAGGTAATATATACCTAACTTAAAGTCCTTCGGCATTATCCACAGCTTGATCTTTTTATCAAAGATCAAAATAAGTTTGTCTTTACTTTATGTTTAACTTCAGAAACAAAGTCATACGTCAACAGCCTGTAGTTAATGACGTGTTTATTTATTTCTATACGAAAACTTGAAATTTTGTTTGTTATGAGACTACAATTTAAAAATATTAAAACTTCCTGCCATAGTTTAGAAAAGAGCTGGTAAATTCAATATCAAAATTAGTAAAATTCTTTAACTGTCTAACAAAAAGCCAGTCATACCGAACACCAAACCCTATTTGATGACACTTTACATACATTCAACATAACAAATTAAAATAAAATAAACCGTTTACTTTTAAAGAAAATGTTAGTGAATAAAATAATTGCATGTGGGTAGTAGATGATTGACGGAATATTGTTCAAGAGATACTATAGGTCTTCGTATATATACATTTTAATGTGCTTTAAAATTACAGGTGAATGTAACAATCCGGAAGTAATTATGATAATACATGCGATGTGGTGTTCCTAGGTATATGACCCTGAATAATTTATACAAATATTCGTTGGATTATTTTTTTTTTTTTATTGTATTTTACAATGCAATGCAGTAAGTCATCATTGTATGGAAACTTCAGCGGAATTATACACTTTACATTTAAGAGTTTTTAAAATAAAGAATAAAATGGAATGAGATAGGTGGGTAGGAGTAAAATATATAGAAGACACGTGTGTATATTGTGTTGTATTTAAAGAAAAATTGTGGGAGTTAAAAATTTTTTTTAAAAAAGAAATAAATTGTTAATACGTTGCTATTGTAACCAATGTTTGGTTGTATTGGTCCTTCTATTTTTTATATATACAAAAATGAAAACAGTATATCTATTTCTTTTTTGAATCTTAAAGGGAATTTGAAGGTATCATATATGAATAAGTAATATAAATATAATATTTTTTAAAGCTTTTCCTGCTTTGGTAAAGAAGATTTACATATTTTTTTTATTCACAATTGAGTTTTATTTAATTCAGTGATTAACAATACGCTTTTACACTTTAGTAAATGGAAAGGAAGTTTCAGTACATTTGAATTAAACGTAATTGTGTTTTGTTCATTAGGTAGTCGTGAAAGATTTGGCAATTTTATTTCGTAGACAAAGGTTCGAATTTTCAACAAAAAAAGTTTATTTATTGCCGCCTCGGGCGCGGTCGCTAGTGTCGTGTATTGCGCGGCTTATATTATAACTAAGATCATTGTTCCAAAGGGATACTATTATTTTAACACAAACCTGTTATTCGGTATAAAAAAAGAAATAACAAAAATCATAAATAAGATTACCAGTAGGACATCTGTGGGTGAATATTATGTAGAGTTTGATACGCACATAAGGCTAACCGTGTAATTTACTTCGACATTAAATCCTTAAAAAATAAGATCGTATCATAATGTCCGAATTCTAAAATAAGTAATGATGGAAATTGTAAAGAGATTGATTAAATGCATTGTTGTGAATCAATTTAGTTGTGAATCAGAAAGCTTTTAAGATTTGGATTAAAAATCTGAGTATTTACTTTTCTTAGAATATAAATATGTATGACTGTCATAAACTGTAATGAAGAGGTGCTACATAAAACGATTGCAGAATTTTATTAACAAACGTCTTCGCATTATAAGGAAAGTCTTCTGGCAACGTAGAATAATTAACGAACAATTGTTGCTAATGTTGCAACAAGAACCTGTCCGGATACAGATAAAAAAAAAATAAATACAGTTAGATCGCACACATACTAACAAGAGATTTCATTGCCAAATTGGTAATAGATTGGAGCTTCATGGAGGAGATCGGACAGAACCAAAAACCCTTGGAGAATAATAATAGAAAAAGAAATAAAAAGAGCAGGAAAAACATGGACATAGAAGAAGTCAAATCATCAGCTCATATCTCATAGATTATGGGATGGCTTTGTGAAAGGCTAAGTGGAAAAGAAGTATAAACAAGTAAGGAAAAAAACCAAGGGTTTTTAAAAAGCACATTTTCAAAATTATATACGGTTTCTTACTGAATATTTCATCATTTATTTTTATAAAAATATATATAAAAATAAATGTTAATATTAATTTAGTTATTTCATTAATTTATTAATTATATGACTAATAGGGAAATTCTTAGAATATAACCTCAATGCACTCAAGGACACCTGTTAATAAGTGCGGAAAATAATGTTGCAGCTTCAATGTTAACGTTTAATTTTGGAAAAAACTTACACTGGTCAATAAGGTACTGTTTTATATAAACATAAAAGTTTTAATTTTTAAGACCTAGTAGCCCTTTGATAGAAAGTTCCCAAATTTTTTCTTAGCAAACTTATGATGGATCTGCCCACCCCCCTCTTGTCCTCACCCTTCAATTTTTTTCGGGGAAATCAATTGTGAACTCCACCAAAATTTGGAATTTTACCTAAAATTTTATTATCTAAGCAAAAATAGTTAAAACTAAGAGACAATTTCTTCAATTTAAAGAGACCCTTTCAAATTTAAAAAAACCTTTAACATATGTTGAAACATAATGCTGCAGCTGTAAATTTTGTATATTTGTAAAAAAAATTTGAACAGGTTTTCAAGCTACAGGTGTTTCAAAATACCAAAATTTCAATTTTCGAGCCCTTATAGCTCCTAAACAGGGGGCTTGACAAAAAAATTTTGTTAGCCGACTCCTACTAATTTCAGAGGACCTAACTTCTCCCAAAATTTTAAACTTCAAGACCCTAGCTTGTACCGTTTAGAAGACATGTGTGGCCGAAAATTTTACAAAAATTGAGTTTTGCATAATTGTAAATTTTAGTACCGTATGGCAACCCTAAACATTTGCTTTTAATTATTTATAAAGCTTATAAAACCAGCTATTTTTTTCCGGTTTCAGATTGAAATATATTTAACAGAACTCTTGTTATAACAATTTAAAAATAGGGCTTTTTCCAACTTTGGAGGGCTGTAGCTCCGTAACAGGAGGGGCTACAGAAAAAAGATTCGCTACGAAATTATCTTTTTCGTAATATCTACCCATGGTTAAACTTTCTTAACTCTATTTCAAACGGTGTAAAAGTTTTTGTAAACATATGGACAGACAGACAGACGGAGAGACAGACGGACGGACAGAGTGAAACTATATAGGCACATTTTTACAAAGTTTTTTGAAAATGTGTTAAAAATAGTTTCCAATAGATACATTTTTGTCAAATTTTATTTTGGTTCGAGAAGCTTCTTATCTATAAGCCCTATAGTCCTCTTACTTAAATCTATATAAGGAATCAAGTCTGCTGTAATTCCTAATAAGACATATAAACGCCTTAATTAAACTTGTTTAATATTGCTAAAAACAAGTTCATAATATATTTTCAATATAAAAATAGATTTCAGGAAAAACAGTTTTATGAAATAACAATTTAATATTTATTAAAACGATTGTTACAATTTATATTTTGCTTGTTAAAAAAAAAAATTCCAAATTCCTTTGAGCATGAGATAACAATTTAAATTGATATAAAATACGAAATATCAATAGAACTTCATGTTCTTAGAAGAAAAAATTTCAAAAAAGAAGAATCTAAAGATATTTTTTTATTTTTTTTAAACTGAATGTTAAGAATTGTAAAAAAAAATGTATATAATGAATTTTCCTTAAAATAGTTTTTTCATAACTAAAACGAGAGATAAAATTTAATGAAAAGTTTTTCAATGCTAAAAAATATTGTTGTGAAAGTGATTCTAATTTTGTTTTCTTTTGAGAACATTTTTCTCTAGAAATTCTTTTTTAAAAGTTTTGTAAAAAAGCAATTGTCCCAATGATTATACTGTACATATCTGTACTGAAATAATTGTAAAGCTATTTATTATTTGGAATTTTCCAAAAAAAAAAACAGACACAACTAATATAAGTTTATTACAAAATTTAAAGAAAAGAAGATCCATAACAATAAGAACTTGTCTCTTATTGTATAGGGGTTTTCTTTAATATTTTTATACAAAAGAAAATTCAGGTGAAATACCAAAAATTTGGTTAAGTTTTTATTTATAATATGAAAAAAGACAGTTAAAGTTTTATTTAGGGTATCTATAGATACTGATAAACAATAGAGGTTTTAGTGCAATAAATTCGTCAACTTAAACAGTTGAGTTATTAGTTGTATATACTTGTATTTTCTTTGGACCTCTGATTCCATACTCTCATCTTCATCCTCCGACCTCTATTTCCAGTTGCAATAATTGTATCTAAATATCATATCTAGTTCCAGGTGACTAAAATTAATTAATCTGAAATCGTTTTAAAACAGGAGCATAATCAAAATATGCTAAGGAAAATTATTCGGAATATTGGAATTACGCTATGCGAAATATGATCTCAGGGTGGTATTTCTTATAGTGGTTGATGAAAGATGTCATCAGTATGTTATCTTCTAGAGAAATAAAGCGTCGAGATTAAATTGGAAGAGAAATATGACTCCAAGGTGTAATTTCAACATTTGACGAGAAATAACACTCCAGATTCTTATTTTCCATATACTTTTGTAAAAGAAATATTTGAAATTAGGAAGAAACTTAGAATTGTATCGCGATCAGGATATTTCCCATTTTCAAAATATTTGACGTGTAGTTTAGATTCAGAATTAAGTTAAATTTTAAAGTTGGATTCAAATAGAGGAAAAGGGGAATATCGTGCCTATTTTTGAATCTTACTCTTAGATCCGTCTAGAATATGATATGTATGAAAATTAACAGACTAAAGCTTATTTTGATGAGAAAAAGCACCAGGAGCTTATTTTGAAAAATAACACCCCGGACCTTTATTTCACTTTTAATGATAACAAAGAACACAAGGTATCGAATTAACAATCCGGGGTCCTGTATCTCAAAAAATATCAAAGCTAGATTGAAAGATGAATTTCACCGCGGATCTTTTAGCTACAGTTTTGCGGTGTTCTTACGTATTAGAAATAGGACCCTGAAATAGTATTTCTCTTTGAATGAAAACACCCCGAGGGTTTTATTAGCCAGGGCTTCAAATTATTCTTTACCATTGAACCTAGTTTCTATCTATAAGTTACAATATAACAGATAGAGAGAGTTCAAAATTTTGGAAGAGGTTATTTTTGATTACAGATTCCAAGTACTTAAGCATTAGGTAGAATATACCAACCTTTTATAATTCGTAAATTTGCGGAATTTTATAGTATTACTTTTCGGTTAACATTACATTCGTCTTATAAAAATGCTGTGAACTTTTGCAAAAAATTGGTCAATCAGCAGACGAATGTTGTAACTGACGCACAGACAGTGTAAACTTAATAAGTGCATTTTTAAAATACACTCAAAATTAGAATGAAATATTTTTTATAGAATAGGTATGTATGTAAATTTCCCTTAACGCTTGTCGGTGTGAAAGAATCTTAAAGTATTTTAATTGTAATTTAAGATACGAGTACAAAGATTAAGTTAAATCAAGTCTGGAATTACTACGAACAACTGTTGACCTAAATGTTTGTATAAAATATAACTTAATTAAAAATAACCTATATTTCTGTAATAACAGATTTTTTTAGTGTTTAGTGTTTTCTTAAATTTATACCTAACTATTAAATATGGCAGAGTTTTTTTTCGAAAATAGCATGTTTTTAATAAATCTGGAATAAATAAAAGACCTCTTTGGTCTCATGTCAACTAATTATTTTCAAATATGTTTAGTAATAAAGTTTATTTAAATATTCTGGTAGAAACGATAATCAACCTAAGTCTTTCAGAAAAAGCATGGAATTTTTTAAATAGTTCATGTTGAAATGGAATTAGAAAGCCATTCTCTAATTGCGGTTCCTTAAAAACATAACAACATGTATTTTGATTTATTTTTATAATCACAATTTTTAATAAAAAGTTTTTCTTTTATGTAATTTGTATAAATTAAAAATAAATTGCATGTAAATGCAATTGACTGTTTAAAAATTACATTTAAAAAGCTTTAAATATTTAAATGGTATAAAATACATTGCAAATAATTTTTTGTAAGTTACTCTTATAAGACTAAGAAAGGTAATCGAGAAGGTAAGTACAATTTCGTTATTAACATTGTCATGTTAATATTTTCCCCTCATGAAATTTTATTTTATCTTAAACTATCCTCCTAACTCCTAACGGATTTATTCTTTTTCTTCCTCACGGAACTTGTAAAAAAATCCACCTTATACAGAACAGTTTTATTTTCTAAACTATCAGCTTTTCCAGTAAAAAGGATTGAATTTAATTTTATATTTAAAATTTAAATTTTATGAATTTAAGCTTTCAGCAGGCCTTAGTTTAGTAGTTAAATCCATTTTGAAATACGAAATAGAAAATATATCTGGGCTTGCCCAAAGCTTTAACGTGGAAACGAATTATGTCTTTTGAAAGAAGCATTTCTGGGTGTTAGGCAATTCCTATGTAAAGATCTGCTATGAGTTTCTTTAGTTTAAAAACTACCAAAGATTTTTAGTACCAGGAAATTAGGCCTCCTCTAAAGGGAGATTGAAACCTTCAAATGGCAACTGGAAAAACTAAACGCATTAGAGAAACATTCCAGTCAGCAAAATTACTTCTACCCGTAGCCAGAACTGTGCGAAAAACCTCGGAGGACAGGACAGGAAAAGTATAGAAAGTAATCATTTACTCTTGTTAGGTATTGAATTTCGAATTAAGAAGGAATATCTTGTTTTCTTTTTTGAGTTTCTGTGAATCATGAGAACTGGGTAATAGTTGGTAGTAATATATTTAAATTGTGGAGACGCTACTCCTGAATGTATTCTTAAATATTTAAGAGTTTTGGTTTGGAAAAGTTTCTATTCAATATAAATCAAAATGAGCTGCTCAAGTAATTCACCGAAAAATTTGAATTTTCGACTTCATACTCTTTCTATTCCTTCTGAAGCATTTGCTAGAAAAAATATTTGTAGAACAGACTCGAAGATATGACATTTCAACGGTAATTTAAGGACGTAAAGGTTTTTGTGACAGTTTTTTCCGTTAAGAGCTATTGTTATCTATTTTTTTCAGGTATGGAGGAACGGTACAATGCGCTCCAGCAAATATAGATTATGCATTTGGGATGTTAATATGTAAATGTGAAATATTCTTTATTTTTGTTTAAGGGTACGTTAATATTTGAGCTGCATTAAGAACATTGATGAGAGCATCGATAAGCGATGCTCCAATATTAACACCTAAATTAAAATCATGTATATAATTTTCTACGCTATGCTCTTATCGACGCTCTTATCACTTATCGCAGCTCACTCTAAGAATCTCAAGCTGTATGTAAAATATTTTGCAATAGCAAAAATAGGATCCTTCCATGAAAGTTTTTTAATAAAAAGTTGAGGTGAAGCAAGTTTTTAAAAAGAGAGCGTATTTATGCCTTACAGGTGATTAATACACTTATACACCACAAATTTAAATTATATTTGACCGTGCTCTTTATATTTTATCAAATAACTAATTTAAATATAAAACAATTTTACTAAAAAAAATTTTATTGAAAGTATGTAGACTGTGTTAACTTTGGGATACCCATATGAACGTAATATGGACATTATACCATCCGGTTAATTACATTTGACAAAATTTTAAATACATAACTTATTAGGCTTTCACTTATGTACAAAAGAAAAAATATGTTTAGAGGTAGCTCTTTGAACTTCTTCCACTACACAAACTTTATTTTATTCAGACGTTAGCCATTAAAGTTACCAGTCATGCTTATATAAAAGATGATATTATATAGCAACCACTTGAGCCCACTGCACTACCTCAACTAAATTTTACGCGAAGTTGTATAGCTGAATTTCAATAGCGATGACGGCTTTTGCATTAAAACGATTTTGTGAAAATTCGATTCTGATCCGATCCATACCTTTGAGTCTATATCTACCTCCCCTTTTTCTCTGCGTCCTAAACGTAAAAGTATACCCTTTTGAATTATAATCATACAGGTATAAAAACTTTTGTTCCAAGATGGAAACTAACTTTTCTATATTCATATGATGCAAACTATTCATACAACAAGTATAAGTTGACGAGGCAAACTTTAAAATTTCTTATCAAATTGTTTGTGAAGTTTTTTTTTGGTATTGTCAAAGAAAACCCATTTTAGAATTTATTTTAAAAATTTAGAAGGAAAAGTTTGAAAGATACACAGAGTAAAATTAAAATAAATGAATTTAGATATTTTGATATAGTTCTTAGATATTTTGTTATTTACCAAAAATTGAAAAATAATTTTATTTAAAATTTTAATTTATTTTATAAACAATGTTTCTATTATAGTTTTATTGAAAATCAATTTTATTTTCTCTTCTTAAATATAACTTGAAACTTTTAATTAGATAATGTACCATAATTAAATAATTTTAAATGCATAGTTTTAGTTTATTTAGCTAAAATAAAGGGCAAAACTTCCGCAAAGGGGTTGTGAGCTATCAAGATGACGTCACCA
Organism: Dolichopus griseipennis; assembly: GCA_963082915.1. Taxonomy (NCBI): domain Eukaryota; kingdom Metazoa; phylum Arthropoda; class Insecta; order Diptera; family Dolichopodidae; genus Dolichopus; species Dolichopus griseipennis. Next base: position 345,984,333 of record OY720441.1, read on the forward strand.
CATAACGGTACTAAATATCTCAAAGTTTCCGAATATATATACCATTAGTGGCGATGACGCCATCTAGTGGTCGAAAAATGCATTACAAAAATTTCCTAAGATTTTGTAGCATTTTAATTAAAATGCTATATTTTTCCTGTAAGACCATAAACTAGAACCAACATCATAAAATATTGTAGAGAATGATATTGCCCTTCATATAAATCCGGTTTCATCTGAATCGGTGCTACCGTTTTTAAGATATTGCAATTTAAAGTGAAAATTTAAAAAAAAAAAAAAAAAAATCAAACTTTCAAAAAAACTACTATAACTGTGAAATTTTCAAAAACACCCTGTATTATTATTATACCATTAGAAAGGTCTCTTAAAATTCTTTCCAACGGTATATAATAAGTATGGCATATGTTGACAAATAGCCCCACCAGAGAACATAAATGCAAAAATGACGCAACAATTTTATTAAAAAATACATTTTCATACTTTATTTGTCATAAATTTATTTTGCCTTTTTGACAAATTTAAAAATGTAAGAATGCATTTTAGGTTTGGATACAATATTGAGTTTGGTTCTGACAATTTGTTTTGAGGGATTTTGGAGGTGACAACCTCAAAGTTTTAAAATTTTTTTTATTTAAATATGTATGTAAAAATATAATTAGAAAGGCCCTTAGGCTACAAAATCAGAAGTAATTTTATTTGTGAAAATAGAAGCAATTTAATTTTCCAAACTTTTTTATTTAAATAGTTAGGAAGGAGTTTTAGAGTTGGTTTCAAAAGCAGGGTTTTACGCTTTTTCCAGAATATTTATATATGTGTATATGTGGGATTCTCAATTAGGAGGGATTTTAGAGTTGGATTCAAAAGCAGGATTGCCGCTTTTTCCAGAATATTTATATATGTGTATATGTGGGATTGTTAGTTGGATTCAAAAGCAGGGCCTTACGCTTTTTCCAGAATATTTATATATATGTGTATATGTGGGATTCTCAATTAGGAGAGATTTTGGAGTTGGATTCAAAAGCAGGATTGCCCCCTTTTCCAGAATATTTATATTTATTAATTAGGGTTGATTATTTTTTGTATGAAATAGCTATGCCGAATTCTCATACCATTCTTTTCATTATAGTGTTGGATTCAAAATCTAGTTTCAATAATAGAGTTAGCGGGGGTTCGGGGGCGGCAGCCCCCGTAATGAAAAAATAATATTATTTAACATGTTTTATTACAGTGTATTAAAAAAATTTGAAATTATTAATTTTTTTAATGAAATAGGTATCCGAATTCTTATACCATTCTTTTCATTTTAGTGTTGGATTCAAAATCTAGCTTCAATAATTGAGTTAGCGGGGGGTTCGGGGGCGGCAGCCCCCATAATGAAAATATAATATTATTTAACATGTTTTATTACAGTGTATTAAAAAAATTAGGAACTTATTAATTTTTTTAATGAATTAGGTATCCGAATTCTTATACCATTCTTTTCATTTTAGTGTTGGATTCAAAATCTAGCTTCAATAATTGAGTTAGCGGGGGTTCGGGGGCGGCATGCCCCCGTAATGAAAATATAATATTATTTAACATGTTTTATTACAGTGTATTAAAAAAAATTAGGAACTTATTAATTTTTTGAATGAATTAGGTATCCGAATTCTTATACCATTCAGTCAAAAAATTCTCGATATGGCTTTATTTCGCATTTGAATGTTGTACAGGTTGTTGGAACAGTATAAGCGTAATTTTATATCCAACTCAAAACCCTGTCAATCTTCAAAATCTTAGTATATAAATATTCTGGAAAAAGCGTATAATTCTGACTTTATAACCAACTCTAAGGTCCTTTCTAATTATACTTTACATACATATAAATACCTCAAAAATCCTCTAAACAAAACCCAACTCAATATTGTATCAAACTATAAAGTACATTCTTAAATTTTAAAATAAATATTTCAAATGGAAAACAAAAAGGCAAAATAAATTTATGACAAATAAAGTATGAAAATGTATTTTTTAATAAAATTGTTGCGTCATTTTTGCATTTATGTTCTCTGGTGGGGCTATTTGTCAACATATGCCATACTTATTATATACCATTGGAAAGAGTTTTAAGAGACCTTTCTAATGGTATAATAATAATACAGGGTGTTTTTGAAAATTTCACAGTTATAGTAGTTTTTTTGAAAGTTTGATTTTTTTTTTTTTTTTAAAAAAATTTTCACTTTAAATTGCAATATCTCAAAAATGGTAGCACCGATCCAGATGAAACAAGATGTTTATGAAAGACAATATCATGCCCTACAATAGTGTAAGATGTTGGTTCCAGTTTATGGACTAACAGGAAAAATATAACATTTTTATAAAAATGCTACAAAATCTTAGGAACATTTTGTAATGCATTTTTCGACCACTAGATGGTGCCATCGCCACTAATGGTATATATATTCGAAAACTTTGAGATATTTAGTACCGTTATGTGATGACGTCATCTTGATAGCTCACAACCCCTTTCCGGAAGTTTCACCAAATAAAGTTGGTGTAGTTTTGTTTTATTATTATTTAAAATTACTTTGGAAGATACATTTTGTAATATTTATTTGTGTGAAATATAAAATCTTAATGTAGAAAAAAATTCCAGACAATGCAAACGCTGACAACTTGTTAAAAAGGTCGCGAAAAGCGTGGTTGTAGCAGAAAAATTCGCTCACTACTTGCTGTCATGTTTGTCAAAGTTCAAAAGGTTTTCAAAATTTATAAATTTACATAAAAAAAATTTTTAACAATTTTTTGTTTTTAAAATTTAAATTATTAATGTATGTGTATTATTTTGTAATGGCATCCTACCATTATTTTAACCCTCGACTTTTTTTTTTGTTTTATAAATAATAAATTTCAAATAATGTTTTTTATGTAATATAAAGATAAGATGACGCACAAACTACTCCAAATATATAATATCGATTATATTTTTTTAAGTTTAAATTTTGCATATTTTTAGGAGTTGATTAATTTATTTAATATTATAAATCATATTTGATTTTGCAAAATTACTAACACCATCGGTTTCACTCAACGCATCGTAAACGTTTAGATGTTCCCCTAAACATTAGGTTTATCTTTTATTTTTTTTTTAATAATACATGGCTCCTAATACTGAGTAATTTATTCGTATTTGATTTTAATGCACTCTATGTTCGACCAAACACAAAAAACCGCTTAAAAGAGAGTTACGAATTGGATGCGCAAACATATGTCGTATACTGATGCTCATATCTGCACAGTTAAACTATTTAGTTGTCGCAACATGCTTTTCCATCAAATATGTTTTCTCAAGCGGATAATGTATATGTGTTCAATTTAGAAAAATTTAAGAAGAACATTAACATCTTTCTTCCAAATATTCCATTCAATTGTTCCCATCGTCCATTATTTTATAATCTTAAATTTCTTAAACCCGATTTCCAAAAATCCATTTACACTCCTGCCCTCGAAACTGTACACCTGCATCAAATGTCCAACTTTAAAGTTTGATTCCAAAAATTGGTGGTTTTGGTGTGCTTAAGTTGCATACTATCTATATGAACTATGTACAACTGGAATGGGCGACTTTTAAGCTTTTGAGTGTCCCTTGAAATAAAAACTTACACTTTTCTTAAAACTAAATAGATGGTTTTAAAGTTTGATGACTTTGGTGTCAGAGTTGATGCGACAACCCCTATATTAAATATCTTTCATGATTCAGGCTTTATTTGTTTTTTTTTTTGAATTATTTTAATTTTTAAATTGGACTTTATTCAATAGGAAATTATTTCACAAAAACAAATAACAATTTGTTTTCTTCCATTTAAAAGAAACTAATAATAGAATGGCACTTTTAAAAAATTGAATTTTTTTAAACTTTATAGAAACAAAAGAACGTTAGATTTTCAATAATTCAGAAAGTAAAAATGGAATTAACAGGTAAAACTAAACCAGGTAAAAAATAAATGAAAAAGCTTTTAAAATACACGATTTCTAGTTCAATTTTTTATTTATATTTAGAACGTTTTATTGTCTGACTTTTGAAAGTGAAAAGGAAAGAATTTAGAACAAGTTTAAAAAAAAGACTTATTGTCTGGGTTTTTTTTTTAGATAAAACCGATGTACACAAGGAGTACAATATGTTGTCGTTTATTGATTAAATGAAATTTATTTTATTCCTTATTTTACAAATTTATTTATAATTTTAATGTATATGTTATGTTAAATTTGTAAAATTTCCATCCAAATAAATTGATTTCAATTTTTATGATCTTCGTTTGGAAATTCATCAGTAGACTGGAACTAACTTATGGTATTTTATTCTTTATTGATTTAAACCTTTAGTAAATGTTAAAGAAACTAAAGTCTTCTTTTTCTTCCAGCACCATATTCAAAATGTAATCATATTATTGAATGAAACGTCTCAAAACATGTGGTTGCTATACGAAATATATGTGTCGCTTTTGCTGCGATGCTTCTTTTCAACACCTCCAGTTTAAGTATAAGCCTCTCGCTATTTTTGATTTTTTCTTCCATTCATCTTAAGGTCCGGTCGTATCGTGTGATTTATTTTCTACAGATATCACTGTTTTACTTTATTAGCATTTGTGAGATAAAAATATTGGAGCGATATTGTGTCTCTCATGAAACTCTCAGAATCCTTTTATGCATCCATTTTATTCAACTTTAGATTTTATTTTGTTTGCTTCATTGTAGATAGAGCAATGGCATATATATTGGTATTAGGGATATTAGTTGGGCATTTATAAAAACCCTAAATTTTTCATAATTTGGGTTCAACCTTTTTACCTTTTAACTAGATTGACCTGTACGATTTAAAAAAAATTATTCCATTCTCTTTTACGCGATTGAATTTGAAATAACGCGATTTAAAAAACATTGAATACGATGATTTCATATTCCAATAAAAAATTTATCAGGAAAACAATGATTTTTTTAACGCGATTTCTTTTTACACGGTTTTTGGCGGAACCTATCTATGGCATAAAAAGGGTATTAGATATATTTTGTTAAAAATTTTCATTTCCATTCAATTTTCCTTTTAAAAATTCTGTTTCACAAAATAATTCTTAAAAAAAAAATGGACAAAAAAATATTCAATTTCCGAGGTAAAAAAGAGGTAAACGATCCGAAGTTCCGAAATATGGTAATATTTCCATAATCCGAATAATTAATTACATATCCCTATTCGGATTAACGGGATATTCGGATTGGTGGATACCAGTCTAGTAAGTATAGCTGTGGCAAAAAAACTCTCTAAAATTAAAAATGATCATAAAGAGTTAAAATTCTGTGAGCTCCTTTTTTGTACCATATTTCAACAAAAATTTATAGTTTTAACTTTGGAACATTTTGATACTTACAATATTTTAAGTAAACTAACAATTATAAATTTAAATTAAAATTTCAAGACTTCATTAAAACAAAAACGCATACAACAAAAACCTAACTGTCAATAATTTTTTTTTTAAATATTCATACGAAAACATAAAAACAATAAACATATTTCAATTTTGAGCATAATTCGGATTATAGAATCTTTACACTGCAATCAATTTGGATTGTAGAATAGTCAGTACTTTGTAAACTATCATTTGGATTATTGGATATTCGGATTATAGGGATTTCGGATTATTGAAATATTACTGTAATAATAAACCTAATGTATTTAATAATTATGAAATTATAATGTAACTGTATTTATACAAATATTCCGAAAAAGACGATAGTATAATTTTGGAGAAATTTATAACTCTTCTTTCTAGTTCAGAATCTTGAATATGACATACGAATATATATTAGTACATATATATCATACCCAAAGTTCCATCCCCAATTATTTTTAATGCATGAAACAACATCAAGAAAGCATTTATCGAACTGTAAATCCAGCAATTTTTTCCAAAAACCTAAAAGGTTGAGATTTAAAGATACAAGTTTTAAACCTCGATTTTAATTCTCGATATTTTGTTAAGTTCCTGCTGATATATGCTTAAGTAACCATTATAGTTGAAACATAAAAAGCTTATAAATAGTACATATTATATTCAAACCATCACACTAAATTCCGAATGGTGTTCAAAGTACAATTTGTTTATTATTCCATTCAATTTTAAAATTAAACTGCCTTCGAGAATATTACTATTTAACACACACACACACTAACATACCTACAGAACGAATAAAGTTTTTTACCGATATTTTATTTAAGTCGTTTTCTCCGTATAAATATAGAAAACAAAAAGTTTTATTCTAAGGTATAAGCTCTATACGAATTGATATTAGAAAATCGAAAAACGGAAATATTTATTTTTAGTTTTGAGTTTATAGCGGTTTTGTATGCCAATGACCAGAGGTAAATAAAATAAAATTTTTTTAATATTCCTTATACAGGGTTGTGCAAAACGACCGATATGGTTTGAATGTTTAATAACCTTTTAAATTTATTTATATTTTTTATTTTTATTTCGGAATTTTGTGAAGAACACTTGGGGAATTGGAAATGGAACAGTACACAACAGAACAGCGATCAACAATTGTTGAATTTTATTTTGAAAATCTAATGTTGAATTTAATTTTGGAATTTTAATTTGATAATGAGCGATGAAGCCCATTTCCAATTGAATGGTTTCGTAAGCATGCAAAATTGCAGGATATGGGCTACGGAGAATCCAATAAAAGTTCATCAGCGACAATTACACCCACTTAAGTGTACTTTTTGGTGTGGTGTATTGTCTGAAAGGATCATTGGTTCATATTTCTTTGAAAATGCACATGGCGCCTCAGTTACGATTACTAGTGCTGAATATCGAATGACGATGGACAAGTTTTTGAGAATAGCTGTAGAAAACCATCCACAGTTATGGTTCCAACAAGATGGTGCCCACATGTGCAAGGGACACACTGGCTCTGTTACGGGACCTCTTTGTCGAACGCATTATTTGGCGCAAATTTACAAAAAGTTATGGAAAATGTACTGGATAGAGCACGAATGTGTGAAACCGAAAATGGTCACCACTTGCGAAATATAATTTTTTATACTTAAGCCAAAAATATTCCCCATTAATATACTGTATAACAAAAAAATAATAATAATAATTAACCATTAAATAAAAGTGTTATTAAACATTCAAACCATATCGGTCGTTTTGCGCCACCCTGTACAAATATACATATGCAGTTTATTCAATTGCAATTTTCATTTTATTGTTTCTATAACAGTAATTGTAACAGTAATGAAAAACTTGTTAAATACTCCTATTATTTCCTTTATAATCCAAATTCAAAATTAAACTACAAAATTATTCTACAAAATCGAACTCTTTTCTATAAAGAAACAAAAATTGATTGGATTTTCAAAATGGTTTTGTACGTTTTTTTTGGAAATTTAAACTGTCCCAAAGAGTTTTGAACATAGAAATACAAAAGAAATTTTGTTAAGAGATGTAAAAATAATTTACAAATTTTTTGTATCTTAAGTATCATTTGTATAACAGTAATAATATCAAAACTAGTAACAATAAAAAGTATCTGAATATGAATTTGATATTAAAAACAATGTCAATTGGCAATTTTTATTTTTAAAATTTTCTTTGAAAGTTAAAAAAAAAAAACATAAACCTCAATAATTGGATTTTCTTGATCGAATTTAATATCCTGTATTTTTCTGTAGAAATTTGAGTGTATTGTTAAGTAGCAAGAAACGGGATTTTATTTAAAAATTGTAATCAACAAAATGGATGTTTGAAAACGGATCTTAGAATTCTTTGTAGGTAACAAAAATATACACGGTTTTTGAATATCTTGAAATTGTTTTTGGAATGAAAGATTTGATGCCGGACAAGTTTAGGGAGGAAAAGCAAAATATGATCAAATTTAAAATATTTGATTGAATCTTTTTTGAAATTATTAGTTACTTATTGCTTTGTATATGTAGAATAATAGAAGACATTTAAAGCTTGTAAAGTGTCCTTCAAAGAACTCCTAACAAAATTTAAAATAGGGCTAAGACGATATCTTAACAAAATTGTTCCGATTGAAGTTCCAATTGAGGCTGATTCAAGTGAGACTAGTATAATTGTTTGAGACTTATCTGTCATTTCTTAACTTCTATAAAACTTGTAAAAGATCGAAAATGGAGTATAATGCACACATTTGGGCTGGTGTCTTTGTCACGGTGCTGAGATATTCTTATCAAATGAAAGATAAAACTATTAGTCTTAAAAATGATCGCAGTGTAACCTCAACGATCACTCTACTCAACCATCGTCGAACAGTTCTGTAACTGACCTTCTTTTATATATATCTTGTAGGTACTATCCCTCGTTTTAAAGAAATTAAGCAATAATTGCTTTCAATTTGTATTCAACGTTTTAATTTAATCTTTGGTTTGGTTGGTGTTTAAGTTATACACTAAATCTTTCCACTGTAAGTTTTCCACTGTCTCTCGTAAAAAAAAAACCCGGAGGTTTTATGATTGTGTAAAATTATTTCCATTAATATACAGGGTGTTTCCGACTCGATGGTCTTCCTTGAAATGGGTGATCGGGCTGTCGAGACGAACATAAAATTGTATTGAATTGTATTTTATGTAAATGGAAAACCCGTTTTGTTTCTAAATCAAAAAATTATTATAAATGATTAATTGCACTAAAATTTGGTTAAGTTTATGAAATAAATGTCAGAAATCATGCAAGGTTTTGCTTTATAACTTGAAAAGTTTTTAAGGTAGAAAGATGGTATGGCATACCTGGTTTTTTCCTATCTTATTTGGTTCCAAATTTGTCGAAGTTAAACTAAATTATAGTTAAAAAAAAGTTAAGTCCTCATAACTTCATAGACCCCCCCCCCCCGTTTCAATACAATTTTTTGGTAATTTCGACATGCCCAATCACCCATTTCAAGGATCAAAGTCACCCTGTATATTTTTAATGTGGAAATTTTTGAAAAAAAAAATTTGATTAAATCTATATCCTATTGTGATAGTTTCTGTGATCTGTAATGTTATCTGAGAACTTGCAAAGAACAGGTACTTGGTGTACTATTGTTATAATGGCAATAATCTATAACGAAGCGCATTGGACGTTAACATAATAAAATCTGACTTTAATGTAATTGGAAGTTAGCTCTCCAATTAGTATTATTTTCTATTATTTATCAATTATACCATTTAAGGTTGATCTCTCGAGAATTTTAAAAAACCACATCAAATTCAATGGAAAAACTATAAATTTCATGTAAAAAAGAAGCAATCTGACCGATAGCCTAGTGGTAAAGTGGCGGCTTTTCAATTGAAAAATTTCGGGTTCAAATCCCGGCCGAATCATATCTAATAAAAAAATGTAGTGTATATTAAAATAATTTAATAAGAAGTCCCAAATGTCAAATAGGCAAAGGATTAATATTATCAGGCAATATTTACTATTGTCTGATATTACAAATAAATAAGAACCAAGTTCATTTAAAAGGAGTATATATTTTAATGTTTATAACACCACAGTCACTAAAAAATAGCTGCAGGAATGCTTCCAAAATTAATTTTTAAAAATTTTTTACTATAAAAATGACTTAAAATTATTTGGAATAAAAAAAAATTTTATTTTGTTAATATTTACTTTGTCATGTTTTTAAATATTCAAAATAAAACAAAACTCAATTTGGCTTATTTTCTATCTCTTTCATTTCTGGTTTAACTTTTTTTTTTTTTTTTTAAATTGCAATTGCACATCATTTTTGCCTCCAAACATTAACTATGATTTGTTCAATTCGTTAAAAAAAAAAAAAAAACACTTGTATTAGTTGATTTCCAATTGTTGGATAAAATTCGGTGAAAGAATTGTCACAAAATCTCACCTTATAAAATGTAAATCCAATCAATTCCAGGACAAAAAATAAAAATAATATTGTTTTTGTTTTTCTTTTATTTCTATTCAAATCACTATGTAAGAATGAAAGAAAAGTAAAGAAAACTAAAAGAGACAAAAGACAGATGAAAATAGAAAACGGAAGAAAAAAAAAAAAAAAAAGAATTTAAATTTCGAATTGTTTGGTTTGTGTAATGGATCAAAGTGTTACAAGAGAGAACGAAATGGAATGAAATGAAACAAAAAATAAATAGAATAACAATTTAAGAAGTATTGAGTTAAAATAAAATCCGGATATTGAATGGAATCAGGTGGATTTCAAGTGGTAAATAAAAAAAAAAAATGAAGGAAAAAGAATGTAATAGAAAATAATCATGGGAAATAAATTTATAATGTGATTGGATGGTGAATTCATTTAGTAATTTATTCATTTTTATTTTTTATTACGTCATGTTTTTTTTTATTTTCCTTTTTGGTTTCTTTAAATTTAATTTTGTGTCATTTGGAAATTGTTAAGGAAATTTGATTTTTATTTAAGAATTTGATTTTTTTTTTTTAAATTTTATCAAGAAATTTTAAAGTAAAAAAAAATTTCAATTTAAATTTAAATTATAATAAAATTTAAATTGGTGTTGAATAATAAATAAAGAGCTGTTGAAAAAGAAGATTATTTCTGAAGAAGAGTTTAGTATAAAAGAACTAAAATTAGAGTAATTTTGTTAATTCCTAATTTGGACCTAATTTGGATTGTAAATTAGTTGTCAAATTGTCATTATAGATGACATTTAAGACCTACTTAACACAAAAAAAGTATGGAAGTTATTAAATTATTGCTCTAATTCCAAGAAATATCAAAGGATACTTACATAGTTGGTCACATACATTTTATATAAGGTAAAACTAATTATAAAATGCGGAAGTTGTTGGATATTAATATTAACTCCAACAGAAATCGTTTTGTAATAAATATTGCAATAGTTGAAGATGTCTCAAAATTCAATCACCAGGGCAGTATAATCTCTGCTAAAGGTGGTTGTTGGTAAAGGCGACATAGAAAATAGAATAAAAAAATTCGGAGATTTCTTTTTTTGTCAAGAAAAGGATTTTTTCAATATTTCAAAATTTGCCAAACAACTGTGTTATTATACTTTAGTTGCTTACTGTTAATTTCAACTTTGCAGAATACATAATTTGGAAGATGTCAGCAAGATTCTAAGCAAGGTTTTAAAATTTATTTGGGAGCTCCCCACAGAAAAAGCCTTAACATTTTGAAACTTCGTAAAAATGTGCTTGCCCTATTACTTACGGTGTGTAATTTTCATCCTCACATATTTATTAGTTTTGATGATATTCATATTGGTTAAAAAGGATTGTATGGTTGCTACAGCACTGTGTAAGTTTCAAAATTCTAGCAATTTTAGTTTTTGAGTGATCATGCTGGTACACAGACGGATGGACGGACGGACGTTTTTATACTTTTCGATAGCGATCAGATGCATACCTTTGAGTCTATATTTATCATGTCTAGATCGATGCGATGCAAACGGAGAAGTAATTTAATATTGCTCATGGCCATATTTGTTTGCACATTGTATAATGATTTATTCTGGTCAAAGATTTAATTATGGAAATGAAAAAACCAAAATGCTAATGGAATGGTCACACACTGAAAAACCAGTCAATTTCTCAATAAGCTAAAAAAGGTCAATACATTTTGGGAAAATCTCGTACAACAAGACGCAAATTTGTATAGAAAGAAGTACAATAAAGCGGCAAAACAGACATGACCTATACTCCCTAAGAGAGTGTTAAAAAGAGAAGAAGAAAAACTAGTTACATTAAATAGTTAAAAGTTTAACATTGCATTTTCAAAGTATAACAAAATTCGTTATTTTCAGAATTGTTATAATTTTTACAATACGAAGCATTTACCAATTCTAATTACCCTAAGGCATTCACCTTAAAATTGGAAAAAGTGTGATTTATTTTTTTGAAAATATAGAACATAAATAGAAAATATAGAAAATAAATAAAAAACTATTTACCCACAAGCAATTGTTTTGCTACATGTTAACACTTCATTTGAAAATTTATTGTTTTCCACTAATTTTTCATATCGAAAAAATAAAATTTAATTTTGTTGTACCTGTTAAATGCTGATTTAACAATTTAGTTTTTAACACATTTAAATACATTAGTTTAACTATGTTAACTAAAATATAGTGTAAAATTTTTCAACTACAATTTATTAGAGTTGCGTACAACAAAAATGATAAAAAATATTTAAAAAATACTTATTGAGGTCAAAATGTATCTAGTTAAAAAAACGTTTCTATACGAATGATTCTAATTCAAGAACATTCTTAATATATTTTATTTAAATTTTCCACTCAATTTTCCCCATTAACCAAATACCAATAGGCAATAGTCCATAAACTGAATTCCTCACAATTCTTTCAAATTTTTATTTTCGAAACTCAACTGAACATTCGTATCCTCTTTAAACCCTTGTTCAAAATAGGCGCTGAATAAGGGTGCTAAAGTCTAACAATGCCCTAAGGTACTCTACACAGATTAAATGGGTGGCTTTAAATGCTTTCTACAGTCTGCACCAAGTTGGTATTGTAAAAAAAACAATTATGAGCTCCATGAGTTGGTAAGCCAATTACTTACCCAATAAACCATCCAGACTCTAAATATGAAATAAATCTAAATAGTTCAAATTTAGTTAAATTTTAATTAAATTTGATTCAATTTAAACTAGGAAGGATACCTGTATGACCGTAATATACATATTATATCATCTTGTTGGTTACTTTTGGTAAAATTTTAAATAGACAACTTGTTATACTTTCAGTATAATATAAAATAGAAATAAGAAAATATAATATGAAGACAGCTCTCCGAAACTTTTTCACTACACCGAGCATATTTTATCAGACTTTGACCATCAAAGTTAACTACTATTGACAAAATTTCTGATATCCAGGTTTAGGTATATAGTAATGCTCATATGAAAAAAGAATTTGTATGGCAGGTACTCGAAATCGTGGAACAAACTGGCTGGATTTGAATAGTGATGACAGCTATAGCATAAAAAAGGAATTCGTGAAAGTTTCAAAATTCTAGCTCTTTTATTTTTTGAGTTAGGTATCGTGCGGATACATAGCTGGGTGGATTTACTTTTCGATTCTGGTCTGATTCATACCATTGAGTCTTTATTCATGAAATGTAATGGCAAATATATTATACCCTTTTGACCTATAGTCATTCGGTTATTAGAAAATCAAACTATTGTTTCATCTTATGCTATTGAAATAAATAGTTATAAATGCACTTGTAAAATAATAAATACATATATTGTGAATAAATGACGAAATAACGGCTTATGCTTGAAATTTATTACCATCTACATTTTCTCTATTCCGCCAATCAAATTTGCAACCTTTTTCATTACAACTTTAAAATAATCAAATAAATTGTTAATATAATAACTAGTAAAGTTTAATAAACAATTGGTCTACAAAAGCTATTTGTTAGTTTCACTCACTATTCTGTGTGCTGTTTGTAATTAAACATCAGTTGCTATCAAACATATGTAAAAGATTTTAAATCTTCGGAAAGAAAGAAATTGTCAGACAACAGTTCTTATACTCCTATAATTATTTTATTAACTGCGACCGACAAAAATTTGGTAAACTATTTTAAAAGTATTTGAAAAATAATCAGATTTAATAAATCGGAATTAAATCATGTGTGAAAATTGTAGTAAAATTCAATAAAATGGTTAAGAAAATTTTTAAACAACAAAAAATTAAAGGCATATTTTTAAAATTGCAAACATATATGTAATTTTTTAAGGATCTTTCTTTGAGGATTTTCCGTTATTTATTTTAGGTTTTTCCGTTATTTTAGGTTTTAAATTCAATTTCATTTCTCCAATTATTTGTTTTGTTTTTTTTTTATTATAAAAATTTCAATCACATACTTTTAACATATTTTGTTGTCTATCCCAATTTTATAATATTCATTCATTGTCCTTTTAAGAGATTAAATCAATTTTTGGGGTGATGTTACATTCTTGAATATGGATCCAAAAAAGTAAACTCCCAAATATCTGAAGGTAAACAAGTTACAGTAGGGAAGGATGAGTTCAGGAGGACGAATTATTGAAAATGGTTCCGAAAAAATATTCAACAAATATCTTATATCCTGAATGGAAGGAAGAACTCAAAACAAAGATGGGATATACCGCATCTTATTGTTTTTGTTGTATCCTTTTATTTAGATTTGATATTGTTTTTCAGGATTTATTGATATATGATAAATTGGTTGAATATATATATATATATATGGAAATATACATAGAAAGACCAAAAAAAAATGTCAAAGTTTAATATAATCAAATTATATTTTATAAATTTATAATCCTGTGACAATAAAACAAATAATAATCATGTCCTTCTTTGGTTTTTGGATTTTAAAGTTTATGATAAAAGGGGATTTTCGAATTAAAAAAAAAAACCAACTGAATTCATAATAGGGTATATCAATTCCGAAGAGATTATCATAAAAAGATTAATAGGTGGAATAAATATATTGAGAAAATGTATTTTAATCGATTTTGGAATTGGGTTATGGGATTTTTATCGTGTGTGGATCATTTATAGAAGGAATATGTAAAGTTTTGTATTAAAAATATTTGTAATCCAATTGTATAACAAATTCCATATTTTATGAACTCATAAAGTAAATTTATTATTTGGTATTCAAAATTGCGATTCAAGATATGGGAACTATAAAAGAAGAAGTAGAAGGTAGTAGGATGTAAATCACGAAAATTTTATATTTAGAATACGAGATAAAATTTGTATTCGGTCAAAAAATTGTAAGGAAAATAATAAATATTCTGATGGTTAGATATTCTACAATGATGGATAGGAACCCTATCTTAGTGAGCTGAATTTTCAGTGGGAGTGGACATTCGATCATTTCTTCGGAAATGAAGTGGTCGTTAATACGGTAGCAAATGTATGAGAATCAAAACCCAAATTCTAAATTAATATTGATGTAAAAATAGTTAATTGTAAATTGTTCGGGAAAATTTGAATATTTATTCGTACACAAAGCAAAGTTTCCCAGCGAATTTCAAATAATTTGAATAGTCAGATATCAAGAATTTCGAAAAACCATTCGATATTAATCCGGAACAAAAATCTTGACTATTCTAAAATAAAACAGCTGCTAATGTTTGAGGGGTTACAATTCTATTATTTTAAATACTTTAATGTATGAATATTTATACCCAATTAATTTTTAAATAGCTCTTCGGAGCGAATGTACAATTTCTTTTCCGGACAAATGTGGCAATTTTTTGTATGTTATTACTATTTTTGTTTCTGCGAAAGACAGTGGAAAGCTTGAAAGCCACCCATTTCATCTGTTCGATTTGTCCTTTGGTTTTATGTACCTCAACACACCAAAACTGCGCCCATTTTTTAACCAAAGTTAAGGATGGGACTTGTGATAAAAATGTACAGTTTCACAGGGGATATGAAAGGATTTCGGGATTTGGGTAGAAGATTTTTAGGGTTGTTATGTTATAGAGGATTGGGAAACATTTATGGGATTATTTAAAAGAAAGATTTTAATGTTTTTCTTAAATTTAACTATATCATACACTTATTTCAGGTATTTGTTAGAAATTTTCCAGACAAATATTCAATTATGTCCATTTTTTTGCGAATGGATGTCATGCCATCATTTTGAAGTTTTAATTGAGTTGTAATTTCGTAATAAGATAAAGTTGATGAAGAAGTTGGCTTGTATAGATTTTTCAATTCTTAATGCAATCCTTTAAAACTGCACATTTTGATTAACATTTTAATCTTCTGTTACTAGTTAATATATAGAACTGTCTTCGATTTTTGCAAACCTATACTTTTATTATCATAGCGCCAACTCCGAGGAAATATAAACATCAGTTTTATTCTAAAATTTTTAATAGTAATATTCCACAAAATATCAAAAATAATTCGGTAAAATTCTCATATGTAAGAATATAAGAAAACTTATTAAAAAACTTCTATTTTAATAATAAATCCCGAAATAATTATAATTGTTTTTCTTTTAAATTTTTAAATTTACAAAGCATTTTTCAAGAAAAATAACTGTAAATAAGATGCTTACGAAATGTAACTGTAAAGAATTAAATAAAACAAAAAAAAAAATCACAAGTATACAATTTAAACTTTTGTATTTATATTTGTGATAAATCTTCATAAAATTTTACTCTTTTATTACAATTTTACAATTTTTGGATTTGGTTTCAAGGCCTCACATGTACTTTGGAAAACTCTTTACTACTTGTTTTTATGTCCCATATGTAAATGTTATGATATTGTAAAAGGAAGAATATAAAAAACTTTAACATTACCTTCATAATTTAAATTGTTTTAAAAAAAAGCCGCTAAAAAACTTAAAAAGAGAAAAATAACCAGGTAATTCTTTTTATAAAACAAAGGTAATAAAGAAAACGTGAGTTGAAGAAAAAACATGTAAATTAGTTTTTTGTTTTCATTTTTGTGTGTTCCAAGTGTAAGAAAAGAATTTTAATCGTGTTAAACATTGGTCAGGACTAATGAATAGCTTGATTAATCTAAACCAAAAAATGTTTGACAGCTGATTGTAAAAATGTCAATTTATCAATCAGCTGTCAATTTATCTGATTGAAAAATGTCAATTTATCTGATTGGATGTGTAAACATGGAGTAATAAATCTTTTGATCTAATGCATAAAATATAAAGTTTAAATCAAGTTGTTAATCTTATACATAAAACTGGTTTAAAAGCAAAACTTCAAAATTTTCAAATTGGATTGAAATGCAAAGTACTTTATTATATTTGGCAAATATTAATTATTATTAATTTTAGGTGTTATAGTCAACGGTGACCATATTTTTGCAGCGTTTTGAAATGTCAAAAATGGGAACACGAAATTTTTAATATAAACTATTTTCCTAAGTTATGGAAGCCACAAATTCAGAATAATAACTCTATTAAGTCTATTATCATGTGTTCCAAATTTAGAAAGCGTCACCGTCGCCAATTACTCAAAGCTAACCAATAAAAATGTCATTGAGTTCTGTCATATATAAAATTTTCCTGATACTTGTTTTTTTTGGATCTTTGTTGATTTATGAAATATGAATATGAGTACTATTACATTTTGTAAGGTACAGTCGTTTTAAGTCTAGAGTTCTAACAACACATTAACCTGAAAATATTTTATTGTAGGAATAAGTTGCCAGATTTTTTTAAAGCTTTGAAAATGCCACATCAAAAAATTGAAAACTTTCATTTCGAGTACAAGAATTTTTTTCGCCTAATTATTTATTAATTTGGTACCAAAGTAAATGAATGGACCAGTTATCTGTTAGAATTGTTTTAAACTTGAAATATGTAGTGCTATTATGTTATTATTATTTATATTTTTTTATTAGATGTGATAAGACCATGTTTAGAACTTTGGTCAGATTACGGAGTTCAAGAGTCTTCGTTAAAAAGGCCTGCGTTCTAACCATTACCTCAGCAGTCGGATTGTTGCCAGGGTTTTATGATATTTGAATGCAGCTTCTTACAAATATTTCCCTAAATGATTACACATAAAAGTCAAGTCATATAACACTCTTCTTTTACATCTTAGCAACGTATAGCGAGATTACACTTGTAAGGGAATATAATTCTTTATATATTTTTATTGGAATCAACGTATGAGTACGTTAAAAACATTTTTTTTTTAATTAATATTCATTTTTCTTTTAATTTTTATTTTAAAACTCTTGTCTTAAATCTTTCATATTCTACCCGCTACCCTACCTCTACCACAAATTACCATAATGCGTTACTAAAAGTTCATTCATTGTTTGTTACGATGAATAAATTGGAAAAAAAATTACAACTTATTTTTAAAAATAATTTTCATTTACGTCATACAAGTAAATGAATTTTTTTTTAAGGTTATGTTTCAAAATGATTGTTAAGACTGACGAGTACCCAAATAAAATAACAACTTAATTAGGTTTACAAAAAAAAAAAACATTTTATTAATAACTTTTGTTATGGAAAATTTTATAATTTAAATTAAAGTTTTTTCATAATTTAAAGTTCTGAGAAAATTGTTTGAATAATTTTCGTATTATTCAATGTCTAACATTTTTTTTCGATTTAAGTAAATAAAATATTTGAATAAAAAATATTTTTTAATTATTGTTGATAATTCAAGTTTATTTAACGATTATTTTTAAATTTTTTAAATTAAATTTAAAAAAAAAGAGAAAGATTACAGTTTCCCTTATCAACTTTTTGATACCCGTGCATACCCACTATGATGTATAAAATAAAATAAACCGTTATTTATTTCCCTTATGCTATTACATGTATTACAAAAAAAATAAAAAAGTGTTAAATAGTTAAAAAAAATTTAACTAAGAGCGGACGGACAGACACGCATAGCAAGATCGATTTACATTTCGATGCTGATCCGATACGTACCCTTGACAATGTATCCAGCTCTTCTAAATCAATGCGTTACAAACGGAAGATCAATTTTAATATTTTAGGCATAAAAACTTGCCTATATCTAGAAATATTGTATGAAAAGAAGCTGTCAAGTATAATATGATAAAAACTAATTATTCAGTATAATAATCGATTTTTTTCGATTTATTAAAGTTTTTTTCGGATCTTCATATCCCTTGAAGGATTTGTCACTGTTTTGAATGATTTTTTTATCATTTTCATTAAATCATAATAAAATTTTTTTTATAAACAAACAAAAATGTCAAGCAAAACTATTTTATTAAAACGTAAAATTTTCGTAGTTTGAATACAAATTTTTATAACATGTTATAGACCCGTACTGTGAATAGGGTATTGGAAAGCTTTAAATAGATTATATATTACCAAAAAGAAAGTTTGAACATCTCGATGCCCAAAAATTCTATTCGGAACCAGTTCACATAATAAAATGTTAGCTTTGCGATTTTACTTTAGCAAATTTTTAATAATTATTTTATTATTTTAATATTTATATTTTGTTCATCGGGTATTGTAGAGTTGACACAGCTTAGTCTACTACTTACAAAACTTTAAAAAATTGTCAAATTAACAAATTTTCGAGTTAACATATTTCAATATCAAATAGAATTTAGAGAGGTTTTTGACAAAATATACTTAGTTCAAATAGATGATTTTGATCTGCTTTTCAATTGAAAAGTCTCGGATTCAAATCCTGTTCAGAACATATCAAATACAAAAATATAATTTATAATTGATATTGTAATAGTTTATACCATAATATAAAATAAATCTAACTGCCACACCTGAAAAAGAAAGTGTATGTGGTAGGAGACTGTACATAAATAAAATGTTGTTTAAATTGCATATATTTAAGCTAAAAAATTTTGAACAACTTAGAATTATATTTTATGTATGCTCTATTATAGTATGCTCTAGTTTTTTATACCCGTGCATACATATATGACATCGGGTATATTAGATTTGCTCCTCCGTTTGTAACGCATCGATCTAGACGAGCTAGATATAGTGTCAAGGGTACGTATCGGCTCAGAATCGAAAAATGAGTCGATCTAACTATGTGTGTCTGTCTGTCCGTCCGTCCGTCCGTCCGTCTGTGTGTCAGCACGATAACTCAAAAACTAAAAGAGCTACAGTTTTGAAATTTTCACAAAATATTTTTCAATCAATTTCTAGGTTCCCTATTTTTTTTGGTTAAGATCGGACCAAAACTTCGGGTAGCTCTCGAACAACTAACTTTTTCAACTCCAACATTTTCATACAAAAATTTTAAATTTTGCTTGCATCTTGAAATTATATGAATTTTGTTTTTTTGTTTTTTGTTTTTGTTACAAAAAGTAGATAACGATTTCGAGTTAGAAATTCATATGATTTAAATGATGCGTAGTTTATTTAAGATAAGCAAAAAAGAAGACAAAGATTTTTTTTAAGTAAATGGCTTATTTATATTGATAGATTGATAGATTATGAATATGATGATTATTATATGAATATGATCATATGAAGTTGATTTTGCTTAAGTTTAATATATTGGTGAATTAAAAATTAATTATAAGAGATAGAATTGAAAAATTAGAGCAAGAGTTTTGAAAATCACACAAAACATTTTTTGGACATTTTTGAGGTTCCCTATTCTTTTTGGTTAAGGCCAGACCAAGGTTTCGGGGAGCTGCCACACAAATTATTTAAACCAATATGAATTTTTTCAAAAGTAGTTATACCAGGAAGACAAAAATTACACACGGTTAGTTTTATAGTGAATCAAGCACTTATATGAAGTTTCAAAATGTTACGGCTCCATTTTCGGGGGGCTGCCATACAACTTCTTTGCATCAATATGAATTTCTTGGAAACTGATTATACTACGAGGATGAAAATTACACACTGTTAGTTATATAATGAATCGAGCACTTATATGGAATTTCATAATGTTAAGGCCCCATTTTCGGGGAGCTGCCATGCCAAGTTATCAATTCGATAACTGTGAATCTAATGAAGCTACGAAGTTAAAATTAAAACTTGGTAGGTAAAGTAATAGGGCAAGTTAGTTGGCAAAGTTGGACATCATCCAGACCAACTTTTATGGTTTTTTTTTGTTTTTAAGCAATAATTATGGTACCTATGGTAATTATGGTATGAATTAAAAATTATATATGTATATTAATTAATAATATTTTTTTTTTTTCTAATATTTATAATAGGCTAAGGGAAATAAATAACGGTTAGTGGGTATGCACGGGTATCTAAAAGTTGACAAGGACAACTATAATCTTCCTCGTTTTTTCAAAATATTCATATAGTTCAGATAAGTAGAGTAAAATTTCTTTTTAGAAATTCTTTTCTAGTTTTGAGAAAATTTCAAATTAGCAAAAGTATAATAGAGGCCTGGATGTACATCTTGTAAGAGAATGGAGATCAATGTTACTTGAAACAAACTAAAGATGTTTAATAATTGATTTTTAATAAATTAGTGTATTTTCAATCGACGGTCGTCCAATATCATTTTGTAGACTTTCTTAACCATTTGTGGCGTGGTGATCTCATTTGGTCGACCACTGTGGAGTTCATCTTGACAACTCGTATGGCCTTTTTTTTAAACTCTGCAACCCAATATTTCACAGCTATAAATGAGGGAGCAGACTCCCCTATAGTAAGATCAAGTTCATTTTTGAAATCGGTTGGACTGAGACTTCTTAAATAAAATTATTGAATCACATAACGCTGACCAATTTTCTCTAAATTAAAAATTTAATGTAAACGTTCACTGTTGGTCGCCAATCTAAAAAAAAAAAAAAAAAATTTTATTTCAGAGTTAAGCGCTTTCTTTGTTAGGCCGAGTAATTCTGGGACAACTCACGTATATCTTAACAACTGTAACTTACTTGATATTCTTATTATTATTCAAATACAAGAAGGGATTTAATATATGCGGTTTGAGCTTGAAGTACAAATTTTTAAGTACACATGTAACAAGCGCTATTTTATCTTAAAAAATTTACTGTTGATCATAGACTCTATTAAAGAATCACTTATTTTTATCACTTAACGTATTTCGCTAACTCAATCTATGCCTTCTGCAACTAAATCTATGAAATCTCCATTTACTATCGAATTATAGAAGACCAAAATTTTCTGAAATAGTGTAAAAGTTTTAAGAATAAAGATTGGGGAATTAGCCCAAAAAATTTCGTTAGTATTTATACAATGTAATCAGTTCTTTGATAATTTTTATTAATTCTAAATAAGTTATGCACTAAGTTCTTATAGCTATATACAGTTTAATTTTATTTATACCAAAGTGTATATAAAAGCCTTATAACGTATATAATTATTAAAACCTAAGTACAAAATTAATATTTATAAGAATTTACAAACACAATATTTCTTTTAGACCAAATTATATTTTAGTTCTTTTCAATTTATATTTAGGGTAGTTAGAATGAAAAATTTAATTTTCTTTAATATCTTAAATTCTAAGAAATTTTTGAAATCTTTTAATTAATATGCACAAAAACTTATACAATAGATCTGTTGGTTAGTCACAGTTTAGAAAATACAATAAATAAAAGGTTTTTACATACAAAGGTTTTTAAGTTTTTTTTTTTATAAAAGTGATCTATTAGTCTAGAATCTGTCAACTAAAACTATCTCAGTGAAAGGTATGTACAGTTGAATAATAAATTAAAAGAGTGTCCAAGAAAAAGAGTAATGTTATTAGGGTGTTCTTAGTTATTGATTCAATTCATACCCTTACATGAAAATCTATCCCACCTCCTTTCGAACCTTCTTTCCAAGATTTTACAAACATTTTGGCACTGCACATTTGCTATTTTTATACCCGTATGACTATATAGTCCAAGGGTATGATAAATTTGCCATTACGTTTGTAACGCTCAGAAGAAGGGGGGGGGGGGGGGAGATATAGACTCAAGTATATGGATCGGATCAGAATCGAAAAATAAATCGATTTAGCTATGTATGTCCGTCCGTCCGTCATCACGATAACTCAGAAAGTAAAGGAGCTAGGATTATGAAATTTTCACAAATTCGTTTTTATGCACAAAACGGAATCGCTATTTAAATTCAGCCATCTTGGTCCACGGGTTCGAGTACCTGCCATACAACTTCTAATTTTATATGAACATTACTCTATACCTATGAAAGCTGCGTGTCTGAAATTTTTCCAAAAGTAGTTTAGTATAGTGGCCAAAGTTACTGCAAAATTTGTTTGGTCTACTGCTGAGGGTTCGAGTAGCTGCCATACAACTCCTTCTTTTATATGAGGATTACACAACACCAAATGAAGTTGGGTGTCTGAAATTTTGCCAAAAATAGTTTAATGTAATGGCTAAAGTTACTGCAAAATTTGGTTGGTCTACTGCAAAGGGTTCGAGTAGCTGCCATACAACTCCTCCTTTTTTATGAGCATTACTCTACACCTAATAAAGCTGAATGTTTGAAATTTTGCCAAAAGTAATTAACCGGATGATATAATGTATATGTGACGGTCATACGGGTATCCCAGAGTTGACACAGTCTACTCTACTACACTCTTCCTCGTTTAGTATAAAAATTAATTACTCGATTTAACATTACTCTTGCTTACCTATAAATGTGTATTGGGTAAACTTCCGCAAAAGGGTTACTAGCTATCAAGATGATGTTATTATATAACGGTACTTTATGGCGGCATCGCCATTAATAATTTATATATTCGGAATCTTTGAGATATAAAGTATCGTTATGGCATGACGTCATCTTGATAGCTCGTGGAACCCTTCTGTGAAAGTATATCCTGTGTATTTATGCAATTAATAAAGTAGAGCTACAAACAAACCCAACTAAAGGGAGAGCCAAAATCGATACGGAAAAGTAAATTTGACTTAATTGATGCTGAACTTAGTTAGGAATTTCTAGAGGCTTCTTCGGGTTCTGAATTGCCCGTTGACCCAGGGTTTATTTATCAAACGTTTTTTTTTTTTTAGATTAAGTGATGAAATGTGCACTTGGAATGAAGTCTTCAAAAGTTAGGAATCATTAATTAAAAAAATATTAGAGATGCAATTGAAAATGCTTTCAGAAAATATTGAGTCTATATTATAGACTATCAACTAGTCCATATAAAAACTATAACAAAAGATGCATTAGAGTATTTATATATGCATATATTTAGATGTAAAAATATTAGGATAAATACCTGTATCATTATTCCCGTACGAACGTAATTCTCAGGGTATTCTAAATTTGTAATACCGTTTGTAACATTGGAAAGAAGATGGATAGATATACATGTAAGGGTATGGATTGAAACAAAAACTAAAAAGGATTTATTCCAGTTATTTACATCTGTCAGTTCTTTAGTTATGTTCCTCGTCCTGTTTCGACATTCCGCACGATAACTCAAAAAATAAAAGAACTAGTATACTACTTAGTGTAATTTTCTAAAATTCATTTATATACGAGAACCATCTAAATTCTAAGCTATTCAAATTTAACCAGTTTATTCGGCCACTTCGAGTAGCTGTTGTTCGAATACTATGAAATTTCTATTTCAACATGAGCATAACTTTAATTTAATACATACGCATACCTTAGGGTCTATTAAATAGCGTGTCTGTGAACTTTGGCACAAGAAGTTAAGCTGATTTTTCTTACAATTTTACATTATGTGTTTGTGCGAATATCCTAGAATTGATACATTCAACTCTACTTTTTTCCTTATATTAGAGTATATTTTCGAACACAGGTATTTAAAAAAAAAAATTTAGGTTGGTTCTTAGAGGAAATAATAGTTTTCCATTTTAAATTCTCTTGAATTTTTTCCTTTGTTTTTTTTTCTTTATTAAAAATTTTTTAAAAAAATTGGCCAACAGTATTTAAAAAAGAGTATCCAGATACTTTAAAAAAATTCTTTATTTTTGTATAAAACTTTTCAAAAATAATTTTTTAAAAGATTATTAAAAATAAATTAAATATATTGAACTTTTATTTTAAAGTGTTTTTAAACACAAAATTTACTAAACTATTTTATTAGGATTTAGTATCATTGCATTTATTTTTGTATACTTAAAAATAATAATTAATAAGAATATAAAAAAGTACTGAGACAATGTATTATATGTATATAGGTATCAAGATGTGTTATGATGCTTCAAAGAACATTTTAGGATCATTTGTCTTTAAATTAAGCTATAACTTGATTCTTTTTGCATCATTCAATTTAAAATATTTAAAAGCTAGTTCAGTTCATTCAATGAGGAATAACGCCCTAGGATCTTAATTATAATGACCCGACAAAATTTTAGAAATAAGAACCAGGGTTGTGAACCGGACGCTGCTTTTATAGGCTTCACAAAAATACAAGGCTAAAAATTATAGGATTGCCCTATGGTACTAAAATTTACCATTATGTAAAATTCAATTTTTGGAAAATTTTTGTCCCCACATATCTTCTAAACGGTTCAAGCTAGGGTCTTAAAATTTTGGCAGTAGTTAGACTTTCAGATATTAGTAGGAATCGGGTAAAAAAATTCTTTTGTCACGCTCCCTGTTTATATAAAATTTTAAGTTTCAGCATTATATTTCAGTATACGTTAAAGGTTTTTCTAAAATTTGAGAGGGTTCTTTAAGCTGAAGAAATTGTCTCATAGTTTTACCCATTTTTGCTTAGATAATAAAATTCTAGGTAAAACTCCAAATGGTGGAGTTCACAAATTGAAGAAATTGTCTCTTAGTTTTACCCATTTATGCTTACATAATAAAATTCTAGGTAAAACTCCAAATTTTGGTGGATTTCACAATTGATTTCCTTGAACCTAAAGAAATGAAAGAGTGGGGACTGGAAGGGAGTTGGCAGATTCATCATGAGTTTGCTAAGTAAAAATTTGGGAACCTTCCCCATTGAAGGGCTACTAGGTCTTCAAAATTAAAACTTTTATGTTTTTATAAAACATTAACTTATTCACCAGTGTAAATTTTTCCAAAATTAAATGTTAATTTTGAAGCTCCAACATTATATTTCATACTTGTTAACATGTTTTCTTGAGTGCGTTGGGATTAAATTCTTAATATTGATTTCACTATTAGTCATAATTAATGTATTGATGAAATAACTAAATTATATTATTTATTTTTATATATATTTTTTCAGAAACTTCTCGTCGAAAATTTAAAGTACACAAATCAATTAACTTTAGCGTTTGTTCATATGTTGGTTAGATAATGGGATTCGAAAAACATACACTTTTATATAATTTTGTAAAAATAAATATAAAATACTTAGTAAAAAACCCTACATAATTTTGAAAATCTGATTTTTAAAAACCCTTGGTTTTTTTCATCACTTGTTTCATTATGGCTATGCAATACCTCCGACAGATCATATATGAATATTTAGTACTTTTTGAGCGTTTGTTTGAATTGTTTATGAAATAAATAAAAAACGAGTAGTTTCCTTTTAATTTCATTAAAATTATTTATTTTTACAAATACCAGTATTTCGTTTACCACAAGCAGACTTCCTCAGTGCTAGTACTTAATTGTATGCTTGTAATTTTATGCATTCAATACTTTAAAAATATGAACGTACTAATAAAAATATGAACGATTTGAACTATGGAGGAAAACCATATGTCAATAAAACTATTACATTCTCTTGAGCTTTGAGTTTCTTAGGGCACCAAAAATGAAAAATTCTTCATAAAGGAATTATTTCAGGAACTTTTTCTTTGATAGATCCCATAAAATCAAACAGTCAATTATTTTTAAGTTAAATCAATAAAAAATTTAAAGCTAAGTGTTGTTATTAAGTTTTAAATTTATATAAAATTTAATATTATTAATTTAATTAAATTTAATTCAAAAAAATTTAAAATTTAATAAATATTAAATGGGAATTTAACCTGATTCAAGTGCTAAAAAATTACAATTATTTTTTCAACTGAAGAAAATTCCAATCAAAACTTTTTACATAATTTAAATTTTAAATTACAAAAAATATAAATTTGCGAAGAGATTTTTACAGTTATTTCCGTAATATGACGTAAAACACCTATTAAATTTTACCATTGATTATATGTACTTACACGAAAATTAATGAAAAAATAATTAAATTACCTGTTGGTATCTGTATTCGTTTATAAAACTGTTATACGCACATATGTTATATACCTTTAAAAATATTATCCTTTTGACCTTATTATTAATTAATTTGCAATAAAATACGTGTATACGTTCATATGTGTGTATACATGTATATTTAATATACAGATTTGCAAATTATGTGAATTTCGAAATATGCTAATCAACCACAATAACGTAACATGATTAAAACCCTGTTGTAATTGTGTTAATATAAATTTGTTAATTATTTTCAGAACTTTTGAACGAATGTCATTTATTACTGTTACACGCGTTTTGCATATGAATTTGTGTGCAATCAAATGTTTAATAAGTACATATACATTTTAAATTTTATATCTACCTTTCAATTAACAAAAACAATTTTTATGTAGTAGAGTAAATGTATTTAAGGTGTAGATATGCATACATAATATAATATTAAATTTTGTATATATACTTATACATATGATTGCGTTAATTGGTTTGCACCTCATTACCTGGCATTAAATTAACATTACTCGGGATTGCATTTAATTTATATTTTTTTTCAAGGAAATTGAGTTATAGCGTAAAATAAATGATTTAAACATAACGGTATTAATTGAATATCGCGATTTGTGTTTATACTGTTTATGACCAATGACGGAAATTTAAAAGATTTTTATTCGAGGTTAAATTGTGAATTCAAATGAATTCAATTTTTTATTTGGTAAAAATTTATTATAGAAATTATAATATTTTAAAATAAGTTTAGTTTTGTATTTGACTTAGAATTTATTAATTGTATATATTTTTAAAATTTAATTATTTAGAAAAAAGGTGATAATTAGTTATACTCGTATGACAAGAGGTCAACAGAATATACAAAATTTGCCATTTACGTTTATGATGTAGTGAAGGAGTGCGGGGAGTGGGTAGATATACACTAAAAGGTATGGATCGGATCAGAATCGTGGGTTAAAAATTTGGCTCTAACAGACCGCTAAGTTGGGGCTGTGATGCAAGTATTTAAACTTTTTTGTTCTAAAATGAAAACGGTTTGACCAATTTAATTGAAATTTTGTTTGCGTTGTGCTACTTAAGAATTGAGTTGACGCCTCGAAAAAAATTTTGTTTAGTTCCGTTAAACCATTGCGGCTCAATAGCTTTTTGTAGGTTTTTTTATTACTTTACTCTAAATTAGAAAAGTTTTGACCGATTTTTTTTTGCACTTTGTACACTATTAAATATTGTCCATACAAAATAAATGGAAACAAAATTACTGAAAAAATTTTTTTTATTTGTTTCTAAGACTAAAAATGCGACAACTTTTATACGCGCAAATTGTGAATACTTTTATTGCATGTCCTGTAACAATTTCACTATATTTTTTTTTGTGTAACTTTACCATTATGTTTACCATCTATTTGGGTCAACTTAAGGAAAAAATGGTTAAAAGTTACAATTATTTTTTATTTTAGATTGCATTAGAAACAATTTAAATGTTTTTATTTAGTTTTAAAATATCGATTATTTTGTTTAAAATATTTTAAATTTATTAAAATAAAAATGATTGAAATTTAAGTTAAAATAAAAATTTTTAAAATAATAATTATTTATGTGAAAGATATGTACATAAAATTAATGTAAACTTTAGTATTTGCATGGTCATTATCATTTTAAAAATATTTTGTTCCCATATAATGATTATATTTACTCTTTGTAATAATATGTCCTCTAGAAAAATTATGTTGTATATCCTAATTTGTAAAGAATTCGAGATTAACAATAAAACTACCAAAAAATATACTGTGAGATTTGAAAATTTTGTCTGTTGTTCAATGTACACTAATATAGCCGCTTTGCAACATACAACCGAATTGAACATTCTTAGTATCGGGATAAATAAAAAAATGATCAAATTAAAACATATCTTTTATATTATAGCTAGAGAAATAGCCTAGCACTTGATTATCTCTATAAAGAGCAAAATAATATTCGTCAAAAATATTTAAACTGAATACCAAACTCACTTTGTCGCTGTACAGCTTGTGCCATTAACCTTGTGAATGGTTCATAGAGGGAATGAAATTACAGAACTAAAACATCTTTTCAAAGTTTTCTAGCATTAAACAAAGAATCCAATAGATTTGTATACCTTTAATCCTAAATATGTTTTAGAATGGCTTATATAAATTCACTTCTTGTGCCAGTCCGGGAAATCAAAGCTGAATGACTCACCTATAAAATCGGCGGGAGCATATACATCACCAGCTATGGGTAGAAACACCGCAAAAATCTTAAGGATATTACGACTCACGAAACAATAAAGCTATTTTTAACAGCTTTAATGAACTTAATCATGGTTAAAGCATCCTGAATCCTATGAGCTACTATTTAAATAACATTGAAAATGACAGACGGACGGATATTATATATTTTGTAATTTAGCCATAATAAAATTCATAAAGTGATCCCGGATATAGGCGCTAGTACGACTGTAGACGAGTCCGGTCGCTTCACGCGCCTACGGGGATTTACATGGCGACGTTAGCGTTGCGTTGCGTGAGTGCAGTAGCAGAAGCAGCAGTTTAGAAAGCGACCAAGGAAGTTGACTTTAAGAGTACGACGAAGGAGGTTGTGAATAGTTTTTAATTCTTTTTATAAATCACTTTCTGGAACTATATTATATACAAATAAAATATTGTGAGATACAACAGTACCTGTTTAAATATGTAATTTATAATTTTATAATTAAAAGGACAATAAAACTGGACACAATAATATTTAAATTGTAATAACAACAAAACCTTTAATGGTCATTTAACATATATACAATTCTTTTTTTTTAAAAAACTTGCACGATATTGTGAAAAAAATCTCATGCAATTTTCATTATTATCATGCGATTTAAAACTCATTTATTTGTTATGATTTAAAATTTTCATTTGGATTTAATCCAGTAAAAGAACCGTAATGATTTTATATAGCAGGTAACTGTTCTTCCTATCACTAATTTTTCTTTCATATTTTTTTCTAATTTTATATTTAACATTTAAATAATGTATGAAAAAAAAAAAAACTGTCAACAAATTAAAATAATTTACTTATGACATACTGTCATGCAAGGTGGAAAGAAAATGACTACAAATAAAAAAAAGTCTAAAAGTGCATACCAACTTTGTATATTTATAAAAATTAGAAAACATATAATTATGTCAATTAAATAATTTTTGCTCAGGCAAATAATTAGTAAATATGACATTTGCGTTAATATTAATGCAAAAAAAAAAAGTTAGAAAAGTACTAAATTTTAATAGAAGTTTAAAAACAGAACAATATTTTAAATAATAAAGTTTACTGGGGAAATATTGACAAATTGAAAATTCAATTCTAAATTTTAATATGTGAACTAATTTGATAATCATTAAATTTAAAAAAAACGAGGAAGATTATAGTTGCCCTTGTCAACTTCCGTGCATACCCACTAACCGTTATTTATTTCCCTTATGCTATTATATATGTATATTACAAAAAAATATATAAAAAAGTAAAATAGTTAAAAAAAAAATTTAACTCATTATCCCATAATTTTTGCTAAAAAAAAAAAAAAAAATAAATAAATGTTGGTCCGTGTGATGTCCAACTTTACCAAGTAACTTGCCCTATTACTTTACCTGCCCAGTTTTCATTTTAACCTCGTAGCTTCATTAGATTCACAGTTATCGAATTGACAACTTTGTATGGCTAGACACATATAGCAAGATTGACTTATTTTTTTCGATTCTGAGCCGATACGTACCCTTGACACTATATCTAGCTCAATGCGTTACAACCGCAGGAACAATTTTAATTTACCCGATGTCATATATGTTTGCCCGGATATAAAAATTAAAAACATTTTCACTGTGAACTCTTTTGCTGCACAATGTTAGGGTATAGTTAATAGTTTGTTAATAAATTCCAAAATTGAATTGATTACCTAATCCAAAATCAATTGAAGTGTCAAATGTTGTCAAACATTTTTTAGAACATATCTAGTGTGTTAAAATTTGACATATTTATTAGTTTTTTTTAATTTAAGTTACGACTTTTTTTAAATATTTTTTTATTATCAGCCATCTTTAATTTTTATCAATCAATTTTATTTGTACTTTTTATATCACAATTGACATCATTGAGTGATAGCTCAATGGTTTGAGTGACGGCTTTTCAATCGAAAAATTTCGGATTCAAATTCTGGTCAGATCATATCTAAAAAATACAACTAATATGATAGTCTAAAAAAATATGATTTATAATTGAAATCTTAATAGTTTATATCATAATATAAAATAAATTTAACTGCCTTAACTTAGCAAATTATGTGTCTTGAAGTTATTTTCAGAAACTTTTGTGATTTCAAGTAGCGAGCGGATTTTGTTTGACAAATAACTTTTTAAAAGTGTATTAGAAATCAAGAATAAAATAGGGGAAAACGAACTCGTTTAACATTTAAGTTTTGACTTTGAATTCGGTGGTAAGTGTTCGAAAAAAAAACAAAATTTCTGCAATAAAACTCATACAAGTTTCTCTTAAAATATCAAATTTCTAACTGAGACCGTTTATAAGATATGAAGGTGAAAAACTTTGCATAACTTGAGTTTTGTATATAGGTGAATTACAATAAGACAACCCTATATATTTATAAAACATAAAGCCTATATATTTATAAAGCATATGCCTTTTACCGTTGTCAAAGTGAAAATAAACCCTATAGAACTCGTGTTATACCAATTTGAATATAAGATCTTCATTCAAGAATCATGTTATACAGAATCGCAGAATTATTTTAAGAAAAAGGAATATTCTCTTCTTTTATCCGACTTTAAAGCTCCTAGTATAAAAAAATTATTTAAATTAAAAATATTGTGTATAAAATGTAATTTATTTAAAATTAATTTTAACATTAAATATGAATTAAAACTGCAAAAATACCTTTAACAAATATTTATTTTCCTAAAACAGTTGCTATTGCTCTGTCACTAAGTTCTTGTTCACCCTTTTCTTCAGTCTTGAAACGAAAAATAATAGGTTCATTTAATACTATTTATTGTATAATGCTGTTTTATATACATAAACTTCATTGGAATTTAAATATAACCGTATACCTCATCTTATAACACATAATTATGTAATTAATATCATATGTTCATTTAATTTTGGGAGAAGCGTGACATTAAGAAGAACCCTTCTTAAACTTCCGGAATGGTAAGAACACAGGATCGAACTCCTTTGACCTATAGAATATTGCTTTTGACGTTTTTAAATTGAAAATATATCTTATAGAACTCTTGTTATACCTGTTAAGATATTGGTCTTTTCTGACTTTGGGGTCGTTGTAACGGGTGGGGCTACAGAAAACCGTTTTTCCATGTTTTTTTTCACTATTTAGGAGCTGTAAGGGTAACAAAATAGAAATTTTGCTATTTTTAAGCACAGTGTTAATTAAAAATTAGTTCAAATTTTTTTTAGTAATGCATATACAAAATTTGAAGTTGCAACATTATAATTTTAATAAATAGTAAAAAATTTTTTTAAATTTTAAAGAGGTCCCTTAACCTGTTTTGCTTAGATAATAAAATGCTAAAAAAGTAGGAAGTACAACTTAATTCCTAGATTCTGAAACTTTTGGGGCAGAGAGTGGTGGCGTTAGATCCTCGAGAATCATCATAAGTTTACTTATTAAATAATTAAGAACCTTCTCCGTTAAAGCGCTATTCAACAAGTAACAATTTCCTTTTTTTATTAGTTAGTAATTTAGTGTTCTTCTTCCGCTGAAAATCCACTTCTGAATGTAAGCGTTCACCATTTTTTTTTTCTTTAACGAATG
Source organism: Dolichopus griseipennis (assembly GCA_963082915.1). NCBI lineage: Eukaryota > Metazoa > Arthropoda > Insecta > Diptera > Dolichopodidae > Dolichopus > Dolichopus griseipennis. The sequence goes on from OY720441.1 coordinate 346,016,805, forward strand.
GTGGCAATAATGTTGTTATACTCCTCCCGATTAGATACGGTGTGTACTAAGTTTACTATTGTTCTTATATTTGTCCAATTCTTATGTTTCTTAACCATGACATTTGTTTTATTCATATGCCTCGTTTTCGTTCAATTCTTCCTTGCATTATTAATTGCAGAAGCACGTATTTATAACATGCCCAAAATATACTCTTTTTTTTTTTTGACGGATAATAGTAGTTCTCTATGTTTTCTTAGTCTATAAAGAATTTCAGATTTTTTTTCTGCTACCAATTTTATCAAATTTATACATTCGCCTATATGTCCCCATTTTAAAGGCTTCGATTTTGTTCATGCTTACAACTTTTAGAGTCGATGATTCAACCCCATACAGCAAAACTGACCATGCGTAGCACCTCATATAACACAACCTTAGATTGCTGTTAATATCTCTCTTCCCGCCATCATTGTACGACATTTTATTTCCTGATCAGAGTCTCAGCTCTCGTGTAACCAGCATCTTAGATATCTGAAACTAGTCACTCGTTCTATTCCAAAATTAAATGTTAACATTGAAGCTTCAGCATTATATTTCAGCACTTTGTTAACAGGTTTTCTTGAGTACATTGGGATTATATATCTTTTCCATCCTAAACTCAATATAAAACACTATACGAGTATGATTTTGAAAATATTCTGTTTTAAAAGCCCTTGGTTTTTTACATCTTTTGTTTTGAATTTATTCCATGATTAATGAAAATAGTATTCGAGGAACCGATTCACATGAACGGCAATCGATTATTATTTAAAAATTAAATTATTTCAAGAATTTAAAAGTAAGAATTTTTAAATTTAATATCTACTTAAGATACAATGGTATTAAAGTCTTGTATATGTATATCTATTCAGACTATATTATATTTAGTATTTTAATTAAAATCGATTTTATTATATATCGTTTAATCCAATAATTGTTTTTGTTAATTTAAGTTACTATTTAAAATTTATTAGTATCAACTTAAATAAAAAATGAATACTATATACTTCGGTGTTGAAAGTGTTTGAATTATGCATTTTAAATACACTAAAAAAGCAATAAAATAAGTAAAACGTGATTTTATGCAAATATTTTGGATTGAAACCACAAACAACTGTTTTTTTTTTTTTTTTTTTTTCGTATACACCATCTAAAGTTTAGTTATCGTTGTGTATTTTATTTAACTTAGAATTTTTATTTTCTTTAAAACTATTTTATTCGATTCTTATAATTTTTATTGGATCATAAAAAATAAATAACATTAAAAAAAAAAGTTTTAAAATTTTCTTAAAAAACAAATTTTATTAAAAAGAAAATGGAAAAGGAAATAATGACTACAATATAAAGGAACTGAGTAGAATGAAAATATTGAGTAATACTTATTTAAAGTTGAGTTATTCATGAAAACGTTGCAAAAGAAAAATAAACTGTTGAACGTGATGCATCAATATAATCAGGTCACATGCAATACAATACAATTTTTCTATTTTTTATTTTATATCGATTTTTTTTTTGGTGGTTTGTTTATGGGCAGTGAAATTTTATCGAATCGTTTTTTATTTGATTTGTTTGTGTTTTTTTTTTTTTTTCGAAAATAAACAAAACTAAAAGACATAAAATATGAGTTTTTTATTGAATTTAAAATTATTTGAAAAGAAAAGGAAATGAAGGAATAGATTTTTAAGAAATTAGTGTGTTTTATGATTAAATGATTAGATTCAAAGATTTGAGTTTGGTAATGGGTAGTGTTATAAAAAAAGTACTAAAATTTCCAATCCATTATTTAATACTTTTTTTTTTTATATTTGGTGACGTGCCATATATCCCCAAGTAATAATACCCTTAATTCTTGTTTCCCGCTTCTAAAGGGAAATTTAGTCCACACTCAATTTATAAAAACTATGACATTAGATATTATATTATTTGCCAATTTCAAATTTGTAGCCGATTGTAAAATTTGAAAATTTTAACCGGTTTCAAACAATTTTCTATAATTTAGTCGAACAAGTGGCGTTCGTGCCCTTCCCTACCAGCCACTTTTTTTCGCCGCCTTAGTCCTTCTCTTCACAATTTCTTTGTGCTTTCCTTTAAGTAATGGGATAGTTGCTGCTTGAGCTACCGCGCAAAGCCTTGTCATCGGTGCCGCAGGTGCCTACCGCGCGCGTTCGCGTCTTGTCTTACGTTTATGGCTGCGGTAACTTTGTTATTTTTTATTATGGTTAATTACAAAATATAAAATATCCCCCCCCCTGCCATTTTCAAGATTAATAAAAAAATTCTTGATTCCAGGTTCCTTTAACTATGAGTTAGTTCAATAAAAGCTATAAAATAAGTCCAATGTTTGATGAGTCATAAGATCAGAAAAACTTTTGAGGTATTTTAACCCATAGCCGGCGGGATATTTTGCTTCAATTTTTCTCAACTTTAAATAGATAGTTTCAATTTTAAGTTGATTAGTTTAAGTTTAAAACATTTAAAATTCAATTTCCACACTTCAAAAACTTGTATTACACGTAATTTAGAACCAAACTTTAAATTTTAAAGTAGATAATAGATATCTATACATTAGCTAGCTGTACTTTATATAAATCATTATTTATTTTTAGTCATAATTTCAAATTTATAATCTGTCTCTTCTTGTTTTTAAAAATTTTCCAATTTGTTTTTAGCGAATATTTACAATTTCTGCTCGGATTTCTTTGAATTTTAATTATCATAAACAGAAAACAAAATCAAATAATTTTTTTTTTTTTTTTCTAAAAATAAAGGTAATCATATTTTTCTTATTTATTTTCATCTCTTTCTAATCCTTGATGTTTTTCTTACTTATTCCATGTTTGTGATGTTTTTTCTTATTTTTTGTTATGTTTTTGGACTTAAATATGGAAATATTTTGTATTTTGTAAATAAATAACAACAATAAAAAGAGAACGAATTAAATAAACAAGTAGATAAATAAAGACAAAAGATTCATTGGTTCAAGGAAATTGTTAATTGAATTTTAAATAGAATAGAACCAAAAAAATAAGAAAATGAACAATTGTGAATTTTTCAATTTAAACAAAAATTGTTATATCTTGTCTGATTTTCTGCTTTAATTAATAAATTTAAAAGTTATCTTAACTCTGTTTTTTTTTTTTTGTATTTAATTAAATTTCAAAAGAAAACTTTTTAAAAAAGATTCCTGAGAAATGTTATTTGAAATCTACCTTTTGATAAATAAATAAAATAAATATAAATTAATTTTATGATTTGAGAAATAAAAGAAGAGTTATATGTGTGTACTCGTAAATGTTAGATTTGAGTTTTAAAAATTTGAGTTTTAAAAATTTATCTATCTGTCATCTTTTCTTGGGAAAACGATTGTTAAATTTGTTTTAATTCCATTGAAGAATTGTTCGGGTAAGATTTAGATTAATCATTTAAAACAGAAGTTCTACAAAACCTCACTTTACATTTTTTTCATAAAGTTTTAGTAAGGTATTACAATATCATTATGACAATTGAAATTTTCAGTTGGTTTTCCTTTTTTTTTAAATTTTCAAACTGTCATTATATCATTAGAAGTTGTTTTTCCCTTGAACATTGAATTGGCCCTTAAAACTGTATATAAATTAACGCATTAATCTCTCGCAAAACATCTTGTTTGCGTAAAACGCAAATTCTTGAATAATTTAGTTTTCACAAATAATTCTATCAAGTCCCATCACTTTTTGTTAATGTCAATCTGTCAAAATATTTTTATTTTAAGCAACACAACATTTATATTTCTTTTCCACTCCTTTAAGGAGTATAGGGAATTCATCAAGTTTATTTTAAACTTGGCTTCAGTTTCTTTTTAATCATAATATTCACTAAGCCGTTGATTACTCGGTAGTAGCTATTGTATAAGGTTATGTAATATGAATGCACAAATGTTAACTTTGTGCGCCATTTATTATCTTACACAAGAATTATTTATATATTTTTATTAAATCTTATTTACGATATAAACTATTACGATATAATTATACAATTTTACGATATTTTTTTATTAGATATGATCTGACAGGGGTTTGAACTCGAGACCTTCCACATGAAAAACGGCGTCTTTACCACTACGGTCAGATAAGCAACACAACATACCATTTAATATTGGCATTACACAAGTGTCTGTGTAATAGTCTGTTTCGATATATTTAGTTTACTCATTTCGATATAATAGATTTAGATTAAATGACTTAGATTTTCGGAAAAAGCTTTTCTAATACTCTAAGCTAATCGCACATATTTTGCACAAGATTTAAATGAGTGTAAAATTTTAATATGCTGATCTTGGAAGGGTTGGCCATTAAAAATCAAAGATGTTATTTCAATTTGAATAGATTTCAACTTGGTTTTACCTAAGGTTATTACCCTATGTCTATATTTTAAGTATTTCGGAGTAATTCAATAAGTTTCTTAAAAGGGTTCTGAATGAATAACTAAATAGAATGGTATTCTTTGAACTGAATTTAAAATATCTACTAAAATATGGTATTGGATTACTAATTTGACGATATTAAAATTGATATTTATTTATTTCTAAAAAATTTAAAATAAATTTCAATTAAAAATGTTATTTTTCTGTTTTAATTTAATTATTTAATTGAATTTCTTTTTTGTGTCAATGGAAACAACGAACTGTCAAAAATGAAATGATTATAAGGAAAATAGTTTATTTTCTTATTCAAGAATATTGATTGGGTATTAAATAAATTCGGGTACGATTGCAAATCATTTTTAAACCTTTAAGAAAATGTTAAACAAGTCTTCTGCTTAATAACTTTTAAATTCTTAGCATAGAGTAATATTATAAATCTTGTTTCGCTTTGATTTTGGTTTAAAAAATAATTGGTTTTGTTACATCCCATCATTTAAATATCTTTAAGTGCAGGTGGGATTTTTCTTCCATTACTTCTTGGATGATGATATATAAAAGTATATACTTTTACACTAAATACTGAAGTGAATCTATTTCATAATTTTTGATATTTTACGACATTGTATCGATTTCGATCATTTGAAAGTAATAAAAAAAAACTACTTTTAAAATATTATTTTAAGTTGTATGTGAATTAGTTTTGAAGTCTTACAACCGTTATGATCTGTATTATCATCAATTTTATTTATCCATTTTCGGATGCAAGAATTTATTTTAGCAAACTCATCTTTAAATTTGAAGGTCATTAATTTATATCATTCATAAGTAGTTAGAAACACTAAAAATTATTTTAAGCGAAAACCACAACCTACCAAATATGCAAATGTCAAATGTTTATCAGAAACACTAAAAATTGTAACCACCAATTTTGTGAATAAGAGGGTTGAGTACGAAATCCCAAATGCAAAATCCCAAATACCAAAATCCCAAACCAGTATCGTTATCATAATTCGTTTTGACACCAACTATAAAATTCATCTTAGATATTTTTTTATATCAATAGGTATATATTTTTTCAATAATAAAGAACTTTCAATAGTGGGGACTGCCGTCATCAAACCCCCGCTAAACAAATTATTGAAACCCAGATTTTCTAACCAACTCTAAAATCTCTACTAACTCAGAATATCCCATAAACATATGTATAAATATTCTGGAAAAATTGATACCACTACTTTTAAATTCAACTATAAAATTCCTATTAAATTAGAATCTTGCATAAACTGTTATGCATTAACACATATTTATATATATATGTATATATATATATATATATACACATTCCGTAAGAGACGCATAACTATGATTTTGGAAGCAACTCTAAAATCCTACCTGAGTCAAAATCTCACATATCCATAAATATTCTGAAAAAAGGTATAACCTTGATTTTATAAATAACTAAAAATTGGGATTTTGAAATTTGGGATTTTAAAATTTGGGATTTTAAAATTTGGGATTTTAAAATTTGGGATTTTAAAATTTGGGATTTTCGTATTTTGGAATTTTAAAATTTCGGATTTCTTTTTTTGGATTTCGTGGCGCTCCCGAATATGATGATTAAAGAAACTGAAACGAAGTCTAAATAACTTGATGAGTTCAGTTTTAAACTTTACCACTAAAATCTTGAAAATACTCTGACCTAATTAATGTATTCAATATTAAACTTATAATAAAATATAATAGTTGAAAAATTTTTATACCCTTATGACTATATAGTCAAATAGTACCTGCCATACAACTTCTAATTTTATATGAGCTTTACACTACACCTGATGAAGCTGGGTGTCTGAAATTTTGCAAAAAATAGTTTAGTGTAATGGCCAAAGTTATTGCAAAATTTGGTTGGTCTACTGCAAAGGGTTCGAGTAGCTGCCATACAATTCCTTCTTTTATATGAGCATTACTTTACACCTAATAAAGCTGAATGTTTGAAATTTTGCCAAAAGCAATTAACCGGATGATATAATGTTTATATTACGGTCATGCGGGTATCCCAGAGTTGACACAGTCTACTTTACTACACTTTTCCTCGTTTTCAATACAATTTTCTTAAATTTTGGAATAAAAAGTTTTATAAAAACCAAAGATTAAATTTATATCCATCATTTAGGACGCCTTATTCGAACAAGTGATTAGAATATTATTATAAAAGTTTTATAAACATAATTAAAATATTTAAAAATAAAATAAAACTTTTTTTAAATTTCATGAATTTTTTTAAATAAAATTTAATTTAAAAATTTTTATACTTAAAAATATAATTTTTACAAGTTTTAGTAAAACTTTAAATAAGAAGTTTATTAGATAAAATGCTTAATCTGAAAATTTTTAGTTCTTTCATCTTTTCTAAAGTGTTATTTTTATTTCTCTTCATTTTCTGATTTATAATTTTATTTAAAATTTTTTTTGCTATAAATTGTCTGTTTAAAAACTTTTTTTATGAATGAAATTTTGATTTCATTGTCGTATTTATTGTGATAATTTAAAATCAAAAAATAAATAAAAAAAACAAAATTCATATTTAGGTTATTGCCTTGACAGAAATTTTGAGATGGAATGAATATTTTTTATTTTTAAATTTATTATTCTGGTAAAAACATTTATTTAGTGTTCTTCTATTAATTTAAGACGACGTAAGGCTTGAATATTCTGAGTTATAAACACAAGAGAAAAACGGAAAATTTTGTCATTGATAAATTAAAAACCTCCAACACTTTAAAGCTTTTCTACAGTATTAATACTGTAGAAGAAAGGTTATAAGTTCGTAGAAAAATCTGAAATTGTGTATCTGTGTGTAAGTGTAGGTAAGCAAGATAACTCGCCTAACCGATTTTGATTAAATTAGGATGAATGCTGTTTTAGTTAATGGTAAGGTTATGTTGGTAGATTGGCCAAATCAGACCACTAGAGAGAGAGAGGCTCCTATACAAAAACATCAAACTTTTCGAAAAATCTTGAGGTCTAACTTTCGGAATGAGTTAAAATTTGGTACATAGACTATTAAAGGTACCCATTAAGTGATTCGATGATTATTGCCCACACGAAAAATGCCCACACGAAAATTGCCCACAGAAAATTGAATTAAATATAAAAATTAAATTAAAATAAATAGAGAAAAAATCAAAAATTATATTCTATCTAGGAGATAATCTATTAGTGATTTAAAATAAAATATTAAATATTCTGGAAAAAGCGGCAATTCTGTTTTATAAATAATTTTTCTGTGGGCAATTTTCGTGTGGGCATTTTTCGTGTGGGCAATAATCCGATCACGCCATTAAGTGTAGCTTTCTTAAATAGTCTCTAATGTCATTGGGTTTTGAAATTCAAGTAGCTTCGGAAACGTTAAGCTCTAATAGTTTATTAAAATATTAACCAATTTTAATGATATGTGGTATGAACTACTAAGGGGAAAATTAAAACATGAGATCGGGTGGCTTTCATATAAAATAACCAGGTTTTACAATACAAACCATATTATGCAAGAAGAAAAGCTTCTACAATCCATCTTTGACATATTTCTACGTTTTTTTTCCCAAAAGTACATTTTACTAATTACAAATTAGTATTTTAAAAAGATTGGCTAAAATATAGTAGTTGCTTCGATTTCAAAGTAGAATATCAGCGGCTAGAGTCTAACTTTCAATTGCGTTCCCGATATCAGTTTTTTTAATGTTCCGCCAATTAAATTTGTATCAGAAAGCTATAAAAAGAAGTTCGAAGCTTTAGGCACGTAGAAAGCAGGCAGACGGATTTTACGAATCGCTCTTTGAAAATAATTCAAATATACTGATTATCAAACAAATGGCCTACAGATTCCCCTACAGATTCCCCTTGCAGGGAAGATTTTCGTAAAAATTTCAGGAAAACTTGAACTACAAACTTTTGTTGAAAATCAAATTTTATGACTTAATAAGTTTTTAGTATGCCGCCATTCAAAAATTAGATGTAAACATAAATCTATAACCCAAATCAATTTCACAAAATATGGATAGGACAATTTATATATTTGTTGTCTCATAAAATTAAGTTTTATTTTTTTATTATACAGAAAAAAAAAGAAAATAGAAAAACTTTTTTTATGTTTTTTCATAATCAAAATATTAGTTAAATTTTTCTTGGACTTGGACTTTTCCCTTTTGAATATTCTAATTTTTCAAGAGTCAAAGAATATCCATTAATGGTAATAGTTTTATATTGAAATCATAAATTTAATGTACGAAGAATAATTTATTTTGATAAATAGTATAAAAAATAAAATAATTTTGATTTGACTATTAAATTTGTCATTGGTTTAACTATTTGAAGTGCTTGAAACAGCAAGAACATAAAATCGAGGCAAATATTGATTTAAAGAATGAGAAATAATCGTTACAATCACTGAACGAATTTATTAAAGAAAGATGAAAATCGCTTCAATTGAATAAAAAAATTGAGTGTTAAGGAAAAATAACCTTAAACCTAATCTTTACTAGTTTTCAAGAAATTTAATATTAAACTGATACTGCTATTAAAATTTTAAACAAGTAGTCAATCTATCAAGTAATTTAATACCCAAATGCAATCTATTGAACCAAGTATATCAAATTCCGTAACTGAATAACATATAGGATCAAAATAAGGAAGGAATATAATTGAGCAGCTTGTATTGAAAGCGAATGTGTGTATTTTTAATAAATTTGTAATCAAGGAATCATCTGCGAAGAACTCTAATGCTCCTTTTATTAATAAAAGAAATACCTACAAAATTAAAAATTTCGTTTCCTACAAGGATTAATGTTAAGGAGAATTTATAGAAATACAAAAGAAGACATTCTTCCATTACGACCAATTATATACGCTTTATTTTCCTTTTATATACCCTTTGAGAGCATCTGCTTCCGCAAACCCTTTTCATCTGCATCAGTTTTGTACTATAACATTTATTGGTCACTATGTACCACTTATTTGCTTTATTTTGTTCTTCTATTGTTTTGCGCCAGTTATTCTTAAGTCTAGTAACAATTCCTCCAGCGAGTGTTCCATTTTAAGTCGTCTCTGGATATGCAATTTTAAGAGATCTTTTTGAAACTTTTCTAAGAGATATATCTAAGGTTACATGATTAAACCCTATATAAAGGTTTGATTTCGCAACGAACCGTTGTTTATATAATGCACGCCAACCATTCCATCTGATGCAACATTATTTATGTCATTGGAATGAGTGTTTTTTTAGAGTTTTCTTCAAACCATATCAAGAGTTCATAGTTTAACAGAACTAGGTGCTAAAACTAGGTGTTTTAGGTAAGTTGTTACTATATATTTATAAAGGGCTTTTTATAGATTATCTAGTCTTAGTTGCAAAGATATGTACTACAGTTCCAACAATTTCTATGGCAGCTACACTATGTTTTGCTCCGATTAATCCCAAAATTTGCAAACGAGCTTGCCATATTATTTTACTTACCTAATTTTAATTTTAACTTTGTAGTGTAAACAGTTCTATTAGCAAGGTTCTGAAACTTGTGTGGCAGCTACGTGAACCTTACGCCCGATTTTAATCAAAAATGAGGAAGAGTGTAGTAGAGTAGGCTGTGTCAACTTTGGGATACCCGTATGACCGCTATATAAAAATTATATCATCCGGTTAATCGAATTTTACATAATTAAATTGATTTATTTTTCGATTCTGATCTGATCAATACACTTGAGTCTATATCTACCCTCGTCCTTCTCTGCAGCACAAACGTACTGGCAAATTTAGTATACATTTTTGACCTTCAAGCATACGGGTATAACAATAGAGAAAAAACTTTGCATAAATTTTAAAACTCTAGCCTCTTTAGTTTTTGAGTTATCGTGCTGACGGACGGACGGACACACTCAGCGGAAATTTATTCAGATGCTGATACGATCCATACATTTGAGTCTATATCTTGAATGTCGAGTTGATGCGTTACAAACGGAGGATTAGTTTTAATATATCCGTGACCTTATTGTTATACAGGTATAAAATAAAAAAAAATAATTGTTATAATCCAACACTTTTATAACTTTTATACTGGTATTGTAAAATTTAAGAACAAGAAAATTTTCCAGTTTCAACTTTAATAATAAACATTTAAGTTTAAAGGTGTAAATTTAACTTTATCTACCGTAGTTCGTTCATTTAACCGTTGCAACTGTAAAGAAAAACTTTTCAATTTTTTTTTTTTTTGTTTTTATTTTTTAAAAAGTTCATTTTAGAACAACGAATCATTCATTATCCATTCATTATACTTATTTTCACCACCTTCTAAAGTTGAAGTTTTTATTTTTATTTTTTTTTCTTTTTTGCTTTAATAAAAGTTTTCACATTTTCTTTTTATCTCTTTCTATTAAATGGTAGTTTTAGTTTACATAAATAACAATAATTTTAATAAGAATTATTTTTGCCATGGATTTTAAAGAATTAAAATTCTCTTTAATTAGTTGAAGATTCAAAACTATGAAATAAAATTGAAATAAAATAATTAGAACAAAGAAAAATAAAAAATTTTTAAAGTTTAATGAGTGCCATAAGGATTTTCTTACCTTATATTATGGAAAAAGGAAGTGAAGTATGCCTTACCTTTTGAAGCGTTGATGGTTATAACATGTATGAATTTTATAAGTAATATTATTTATTTTGTTTATCCCACATCTTTTATATTTTACTAAATACATTTGGTTACCATGGGGATTTGTAATTAAATGTTTCATAACCGTTGCAAGAATTCAATCAAATCCTATAAGACTCTGAATTAAAAATCTCCAATTAATATATTTATAAATTTTCCGAAAAATAATCTAATCAGATGAAATTTGCAGTGAAATCAACAACAGGCAATGAAAATATACAAAAATTATATATAGAGTAAAGTGACAAATTGCACGCAACTTGTAAAAAATGCAGTCAAATAACATTGCAGGCAAATTAAATACGTGCTCTTTACAAAAATAACTGAGTGTTTAAAAAGGAAATAATGATGAAGAATGGAAAGCCTGTAATGCGATTTCAGCCAAATGAAATACGGACATATTACATACTTCTTTGCAAGAAAACAAAAATTTTTATTAAGAAAATTTGGCTTAATTTTAATCGTCCTATTCTCTTCGTGACTAGCTCGACAACTTAAATTTAAATTCCTTTAAAAACCGCTAAAAGAGTAATATATCATTTAGCATCTAGCTATTACACTTTAAATTTTATAGAAAACAGCAAAAACTACTCTATTCTGAGAACCAGATTATTGTGTGATTTAAAAAACCTAGTCCCCAATTTTTTAATTGAACCTAAATAACATAAAACACAAATAAAAATATTTTTTTCAATGTATACTTTTATTAATGTAAAACTAGGCTAAAAGTAGAAAATGAAAAATGGATGGAAGATCTCGGAAGTTTGTTACTGTTTTAATATAAAAGTTCATACCAGGATCTTAGGTATAAGCAACAGTTCTTCCAATGTCTAAAAACTTGTAAGTGTAAGATATTTAAAATTTTCATTAACCAAAAATGTGTTTAAATATAAAAGTAAATTGCTGGATTAAGGATAACCGACTGAGGAACTGTCTCTTCTTTTAGCAATTTGTTTCAATTATTAACTATTTCTCACCTATTCAATATTTGTACATTTTTAAAAAATGTTGCTAAGCTATGTATATTGTTTTACAATCTTTGTTTAGATTCAAATTGAATTATTTGTATTAATCATGTACATATGTAATATGTATTATGTATATTATATATATGTATTAAAGTTACAAATACAATTTATTATACAATTCCACTCCATACAATTCTTATAAACTTATGGTCAGATTTAATTATTTAGAATTCACAGTTTGACAGACTGAAAAATAAACCCATAGCTACCGGCAAGTTATTATACAGGTATATATAATCGAGTCGTACTTAACATTTTTTGTGAACTATTTTTTGAGATGAGCTTAGCAGTACATATTTTTTATTGTTTTTGTCATAGTTTTTTTGACACTCTTTAAAATAAGTGAGAACGTGTTTTAAATTCTTTAATTAACGGATCGACTATACCATTTTCAATTTCTTCAGATATGGGATTTTCCACTTCGATTGAATGTATTTTTAATTTCATAAAAGTTATTTCATAAGTATAATAACTTATATTTATGTCTGTTAAACCCCACATTCTGAATTAGTAATAATCAGAAAAAAGGGTACAAAATCTGGTAGCCTTCATTTTTTGAATGTGTAAATCTGGATTAGCTGCTTAAGCAACCAGCTCTTTAATTATTTCTATAATAATATTGCATTCGCTGCCAAAACATAATGCTCCTTTTCTCATCTGGAGCCCCCTGTGTCGGAACGCCCTGGAGTATCCTATTTGAAAAATCGTTTCTTTATTCTTGTTGTGTGTTCAAAACAATCGATTTCTAATGTTGGTAACCATGGTAATGTTAATTTTGTTTAAATAAATTTAATTAAATTCAAAAATTATATTAGAAAGTAAAGTTTTTGCTTTAATTATTTTACTTTAATACAATCTATAATATAATAATATTTAAATATTTTTCTAATTAGTAATTAAAAAAAAAATAACTTATTACAATAAAAATTATTTTAATAAAAAATTTAATTCAAAACATAATCAAATTATATTGAATAAATAAATATATTATTATAAACTATAAAAACTATAAAATTAAATTAAAATTAGTTTCCAATAATAAAAAAATAAATTTAATTAATTTTGTTAATATATATTTAAAAAAAAAAAATAGCTAATTAAAATAAACCAAATAATAAACAATATTATCTATTGAAACAATGTCATTATCATTTTTGATTTTAATCAAAAAAATAATAACCATAATGTGGTATTAATTTAATTTAAAAAAGATGATCCTAAAATTTGCAAAAAGGGATACCCAGGTACTTTCATATGTGGTTTAAGGTATACACATATTGTCATATGAGAATAAATCACCTATGAAATTATTTGCAAATTACTCCCCTGAATATAATTAAAATATGATAAAACTTTATCTAATTAAAAATATTCTATAGATTTTTTTACCAATTATTTGGTTATTCCAATTAATTATAAGATACATAGTAAAATATAGTAGTAGGTATCTACTTTTTAATTAGTATACTTATAATTGATATATTTCTACAATTTTATGATTTCTTAAACTTATCATTGTTGTATTATTATTAACCCTCGGTTACTGTCCATGGGGTGTAATCCACCCTAATCAAGTTTACAAGACAAAATACATACGAAAAATTGTAGTAGTTGATCTCAAGCCAATATGTAATCTCGTTTTGGATATTTTTTTTTAATTTTGTGTAAATTAAATGTGGGCTTTGATAAAAAAAGACCTCGAAAAATGCAATTCAAAATGGGTCTGGGTGGATTACACCCCAGACAGTAATCTTGACACAAAATTTTTTTACAAAATGGGGTAGATTACACCCCCGTCAGTAATCTTGACACAAAATTTTTTTACAAAATGGGGTATATTACACCCCCGACAGTAATCTTGACACAAAATTTATTCATAATAACGAAATTTTGTATTATGGTAGATATTTGAGTTATAATTGGGAACTTTTTTTTTTTTATTATTATAATATTATATTATTATATTATATAAAAATTATTAATATTTGAATTGCCATAGCTACAAAAGCGTACAAAATTAATTTGTGTGAATTGCTATAATTTGGAAGCAATATCACAAATTTGTTTTTGGAATTTTTGTTTTTAATACTGAAAACTGGTGAGATAAATTACATTAATTTAATAAAATTTATCTCTAAAAAATTGTTCCTGTTGAAAAAAATTTTGTTAATAAACTTTTATTTGTTATATTTCTACTTTCAAAAACAACCAAATGCAAGACCGTGGCATGAAAATTATAGATTTTGTGATAATTTAAAAAGTATTTAATTTTAATTTTTTTTATTTTCTTATTAAATGGAGTATTTTTTGTTTTTATTATATATTTATTTATTTAGTTTTTAATAAAATGAAGTTTATATATCTAAATTTGTAGAATTTTTACTGATTTAATCTGGCAAAAAAATGCCTTAAGATATTTATGTTATAGCAGTTCAAATACGCATTTGAATGTATGGGGTGTTTTCCCCCCCTGGATAGTAAGTACGTAACGTAAATAGAGGACAGTAACCGAGGGTTAATAAATTGCATTTGTAGTTTTAGTTTTAAAAATTTGGATCATCATTTTGCAGTTAGAGGTGTTGTGATATGCAAAGCAAAAATAATGTGTCACTTGTTATATGTGATTCGATTTTAATTGTTTTAAATCTAGTACTCATCTAATGATTCGCCGCTTTTGTAGTTTGATTTTGGGAATAAATTGTCTAAAGTTATTTTAGTCTATATATATATATGTATAATGTTCCGAAACTGACTTAATTAATTTTTTTTAAATGTTTTTTAAAAACTTCCAGTCTTCAATAAAAGAAGTTTCATCTAAAGTGTTTTTGAAAGGATTGAAGGTTAGATTTGTAGGTTTGTTTTAGGTTAAATTTGATTTTAATTGGAAATAATAAGTATAACAAATATGAAATAAATTAAACAAATATAAAAATCTGTTAAAACTATACATACATTTTCAATATTACAGTTTACAGGCAACCGCATTTTCCTTTTTATAATAGTGAAACATTATTTATACTGTATGTATATACATGTATTTGTTTTACTTTTGGGAAATTATTTTTGATGTTAATATAAAGGAATGAGACCAGTTTACATATGTGACAATTTACAGGCAACAGCTGATAATAAATTACATAATCTGTTATTATATTGGTCTGTACAATTTATAGATGCAAAAAATGCATTTGTTTTATTTTATTTTCTTTCTTCTGTATTTCCTAAGCCCCCATTCTGATTAAAAAGTTCAATAAACCATTCAACTCTACCACACAGTTTTCTCACAAACCGGACCCGTTTCTTGTTTCTTGACAAAGTTAGCCTATAATATTAATATAATTTCATAAAAGTTATGACAATCTCAACTCTGAAATTAGCATTTCGAAAACTATAAACCCAAGGTGGATCATAAAATTAATTTTAAGCTAAAGTTCACCTGCCGTGCACATACTGTTTGTATCGATATTTTCAAATATCAATTTACTTTTTGGAAACGAAATTCAATTCCAATAACACTATTCGCTGGCGACGTAGCATGCCTGTAATATAGACAGTACAAGTGACTTCTCCAGTTCCCATATTTCACTGTTAAAAATTAATTTATATACTGACAATAACCTATATACAAATTATTCAAATTATCAGGTGGAGATTTTCTGCTTTGACGTAATAACGGTCAAAATAAAATACATATTTTATAATATACAAAGTGTTCTAAACAAATTTACAAATCTCGAATAGTATTTGCCATTATTTTTGAACTTTAATTTTTTTCATAACTTCATTATCAAACTATTATAGGCAATGATTTTAATGATTTATTCTGATTAAATTTTGTTTTTTTTTAATAATTTTTTTTAAAAAGCAGAAAAAATAAAAAATTTTGCATTTTTTATGAGACTAAATTGTTTTTTTTTATAAAATAAAAAAAATATGGTTTTCGATAATTAATATCAAAAAAAATTACTTATGGATATTAGTTTAGCTAATTATATTATTATAATATGAAAAAAATTAACAGGTTTTTTTGTACAGAATTGATTTCAAAATGGTAAATTTATGTAATAATTTTTTAAAACTTTAATATTAGTACTTAAATACATTAGAAAATGTTAGTTTAACTTTATTAAATAATTTTCAAACAAATTAAAGGCATAATTACTGTAAGAATTTAAAAAAGTTCAACGTTTGCTACTGTGTTGGAAATTTTAAGTTTTTGATATGGGGGCTATCTATATTGCTTCAATTTGGTCCTTAATTCGACTCAATCCCTAATTTGCTGGTGCCAATTCCAAAAGCTTCATTTCTTAATTCTGATCCCCAGAACAACACAGAACATTTGTATTAATTTTAATCCAAAATTTTGTTTTAAAAAGGGTTGTTTATTGTTGTTGCTATGATGTTTGGTTTTAAAAAAGTCCAATACGGTTTATGGAAAATCGTTTGTTATGCGCGCGTCGAGATTTTGGAACCATATTCCGTTGAATGTGTTTCCTAAAGTTAGTAGTTCGCATTTGTACGAGCTAATTAAATTTAAGAAGAATTTTAACATTTTTCTTCTCAATATCCCTCCAAGTTTTGCCCATCCCCCACAATCCTAAATTCCCAAATAACCTCCCCACAATTTCAAAATCCTTCCCTATTCCCAACCCTATAACGAAACTGTACATTTGTATCAAAGATTCCTTCCTATTTTGGTTCAAAAAGGGTGTGGTTTTGATGCGTTAGAACCGCACACCGCACAGTTTGGTGGCTTTCGTGCGTTCCATTTTCTCTTAAAAAAAAAAAAAATTTAAAGAAACTTTGTATATTTCATTCGGGTGATTTACGATGTTTTCACCGTTCGTAATGTAAATTTTTCTATTATAATAATTAAAACAATTACTAAGTTTAATTCGAAAAAAAAATTTTCTGTTACTTAACCTTGTGCATTTAAGTCAAGGTCATTTAAGAGTAATATAAAATATATTTTTTAAATGATTTATCAATGGTTTTCAATTAATTTTATCTTAAGCATAAATTTTTTGTTTTCTAAATAGTGCAGGTCATATAGGATTTCAAATCAATGTCACTTAACCTTGTTGATTTAAGTCAAGATTATTTAAAATTGGAATTATCTTGTAATTCAAATAAAAGTTTTCCTTTAGTTCTTTATATAGGTACTTAAGGTTTGTGATCTATAAATTTTCAATTACAAGTTAAAAAGTTTATTTATTTAGATTAAAATAATTTATTCCATTTTCAAATTTTTATGTAAAGCTCGTAATATTTGATAAGATTTTATAAAATATTTAGAAATCTTCCATTAATCTTTTTATTTAATGCAAAAATAAATCAGAGTCAAATTTTTAATATATTTTATATAGGTGTAAATAAAAACTATTTCTAAATATAAAATACGGAGATGGGGGAAATAAAAATTATGTTAAAAAGGTCAAGTATTTATGTACGATATTTTATTCTAATCAGAAATTACTATAAATAGTTTAGTATTAGTAGGTCTACTGAAATTGGTTGTAGTACTTCTTTAAGATTCTAGCAAAGCGGTCCGCGAAGATTTTTCTCGAGTGAAATCATCAAAGTTTTAGATGACGAGTTATAGTTCAAGTAAAATCCAAGTTAAGAACCTTGTTGAATCATTGTGAACCACATTATCTGAAGACGAGGTATTCAAGTAACATAGGGCGAGGAAAAAAATTTTTATGGAAAATATTACGTGAAGGACAAGATCGTAGAAGCAACATCTGAGCATAATAATAATTATATAAATAAACGCAAAAAACATTACCAATGTCAATGCTAAAACAATGAAAATGAATACAATATAGGATGAAGACGTTAAGTAGAAACTTCACGCTTCAAATGAGAAAAAATAAACTATTAAATTGGGTTTCAACTCAGAAATCATTCATAAGGGGTCCTACATAAGTAATAAAGAGCGAATTAACTTATTTATTGATTTTTATGTCTCTGCTGATCAAAAAGAAGAGTCAAGAAATTCGACGTTCAAATGTCGATTAGGATTTATTCTTTCCCTTAATCCCTTATGACCTGTATCGTCTTTGCCTCGGTAGGATGTTCCTAGAATCGTTCGTTATTTCAAACTTTTTTGCAATATTATATTTTCTTAAAATTGTGAGGCATATATAATCCAATTCATAAAAAAATGGCAAAATTTTATCATAGTTATGTAACACAAAACATATATTTAAGTATGAGTGATAATTTTTTCTTGAAATTATACTAAAGTACTATTTATAGGTGAAGATATTTATATGGATCCAAGTGGATCCTAAAGTGTTATTCACATAAAAAGTATTATAACATACAATTAAGGTGAAAATTATTATGTGGATAAAATGATACCCTGATACCCTGAATTCAGAAACAGATACTATATGATACTTATGTGATTTTATACAATACTTAAATATTGAATTATTGATTGGAAAATTTTTTATAAAAAAAATTATTTGGAAAATTTGAAAAAAAGGAAAATTGTTCTTTATTTAATTTTCTATAAAGAAATTTTCCGATTTTAATGGAATTTTCATACCAAACAAAAGAATAGTATATAGTAAGTAAAAAATTTGTTAATATTTAATTGATAATGCTTTTAGTACAGTTTATAGGATGATAAATTGTAAATATATAATATGTATATATTAGATAATTTAAATTATTTGTTATTTATATGTTAATGTACTTAGATAGATAAATGCTAATAAATACCAGTAGGATATATTTAGAAACTATTTGTATATTTAAAAAAAATGTATTTGAAAATTATGTATGAATATTAAAATACACATTTGATATTATATTAAGTGAAGTTGGTTGACCAGTGAGATACGACAGTATATACTGTTGTACCTAATTATAACTTTCTATCTTTATCAATCTTGAAGATATGCACATTAGGGAGGCGTAGGATAGGTACTCAGACTACCATTTCAATTTCAAACATGGAAAGTGGGTGAGAGTAAGTACTACTCTAATTCATCCCAAATTTTGGTGATATAATGGAATTCTATATATACAATTCTACAATTCACACGTACAATTCTATTGATACAATATCAATTTAATTTATTAGTTTCAAAGTGACGCTTTTAAGTCTTGGAAGGTGTGTGGGAAATATCCGAAACATCGCTACAATTCGTTCAAAACATTGGGAATGGAAAGAGAAACATAAAGAAACACCCTTGTACTAAATTTGAAATTTCTTTCTTTATTAACTTCGGAGATATGGATGCTTTTATTTGGTTTAATCGGAACCTTCCAGAATCGTAACCCATGGTTTGAACTTATCCACATGCAATTCCCGTCTTACTTTTGTCAATTGTAACTTACAGTATGTAAACTTCATCGTAATAGTATCATTATTTTTTGAGTTATCGCGTCTTCGGAGATGTGCTCGTTTGGCATCTTGAATCGGTCAGAAGCTTCCAGAATACGAACCTATTTTTGTTATTCTTGAAATTGTCATATTTTCTTTAAATAATCAAATTTTTCATACACATATTAAAAAATGGATCCAATCCAAATTATTATTCCAAAGCTAGATATACAGCTGATTAGAATACAACTATTAGGAGTTTCTTAAACTTATATTTTGTATATTTTTTGTCAAAATTAATTATTATTAGACGCCTTAGGTAACTGCGTCGTACATTTGATTGACTCAGAACTTTTCAGGAATTTACAAGGCATTCCGAAATAGATCAATGATTTTTTTTTTGGTTCATTAATTTGATTCGATTTCTCCAAAATAAAGGTTCGATTTATTAACTTCAAATTTTGTAAATGGTTCGTTTTCAACTTTCAGCAGATAATATTTTAAAAAATCTCCTCATTTTTGGCTCGCTCCTAAAAATGGTTTGATCAATGAGACCTGTAAAAACTGTATGACTGTTGCTCTGTCAAGTTAAGTAAATTTTTTTACAACAAACTACGAATTTTGCTACCGGCTATAGGCTTCCAAAAGTTCAATTTTAATGTGTGGAAGATTATTAATATCAAATATATCACATCTTTAGGATAATAATATTAATTGAAATTTCGGTTTTTACAATCTGTACTTATAATCAAAGGTGACCTGAATTAAGGCCCTGCGAAATAAGCCCCCGGTGTTGTTCTCAGGTTAATGATAAATAACGCCCGGGGTTTTATTTCTCATAGTAATTGAGAAATAAAGCCCCCAAAATATGCGAATAGAGCCCAGGGTTTTATTTCTCCTTTAAGATGAACTATGACTCCTTTGGGAACAACACCCCGAGGCTTTATTTCTTACAGAAGTCGTAGTTCAACTCAAAAGAGAAATAAAACCCCGATGCTCTATTACTAAATTACTATGAGAAAAAAGATCTCAGGGCGTTATTTCTCATTAAACGGGATATAATACCCCGGGGGCTTTATTTCGCAGGGCTTTAATACAGGTCACTATAATCAAAGTATATGTTATTTAAGCAGATTCTAAGTGAAAACTTGAGAATCTTTTTCTTTTCGGTATGTCAGTAGATATGGATCATTTTACTTCGAATCTAGTCTTGTTGATTAGAACTTAAATAATGGAAAATATAATCAACATGCATCTTGTAAATTATTTTCAAATTCTAAATATATCAAAATGATACAAAGCATACATTTTAGTCTTCTAGTTATCTGTACATAGGAAAGGAAGTTCTACATTTAATGTAAATTCAATTTCGAAATACAATTTATTTACAAAATTTTATTTCAAAAGAATAAATATGAATTGTACTTCTATAAATTGTATTTAGATTGGAGAATTATCTAATTTATTGTATAGTGCAACTATATTTTCAACTTCAAATTAATTAAAACTTTCTTTTCTCAATTTTCAAGAGACTTTAATTTCTTTGTTACATAAAGTTAAATTTAAATTGTAATAAAATTTAACTTTAATTTTTTTTTTTAGTTTTATAATTCGAAACAAATAAAAAATAAGTATACAATCTTAAATCTAATTGATTTACGGATTTTGTTTCCATTTATATTGTTTTTTTAGTTATTTTTTAATTAATACAACTTTTATATTATTGTATAGTGTAACAATTTATATCCAATTGGCTACTTTCACTCTTTTATTTAATTTCAAAATTTGTGTTTTCTTTTTGTGTTAAAAAGTTTTTGCTATATTTTCGAAAAATCGATTTCGAAATTTTAAACTTGCTTACCAGTATTCTTTGTTAAGTATAAAATGGTTTTAAAATTGTCGAAATTAAAACACTCTTCCATTTCCGACGCAATTCAAAGACGCAATTTTTAAAGTGATGTGCAGTAGCTTTGAATTTCGAAGAGTTTAACTTTTATTACACTACGTTATATTTGGCGCTGAACTTAAATAGGCTTAAAATTAAAATTGAACTTAATTTGGTTAAAATAATTAATCTCAGGTGACTTTACTTGCTAGATCAAGTAAAAAGTTTGCACCAAAATGTTAAACAAAGAGCTTTTGTGAACTCGAATCTTGTGGTTTAATCCAATGACGATTAAGGGGCGAAGCTTCATTGGAGTTACGAAAATTTTAGGGATATCACAACATTTTAGATCTCTTAATGGAGAAAAAAACTTCCCGGGATCGTAAGAAACGGAAGTAGATTTTGAGCGACATTAGCACCTTACAGGTTTGTAGAGCCATTATCCATGTCTAAGTAAGTTTCAATTATCTAAGTAAGTAAGTACATATTACAGTAAAACAGACGATATAAATTTTATATAAACTTTAACTTTACATCACTGATATCCGATAATTCAACATCTCACTTATTTACAATTTAGTATGTGTAGTATGTTTTTATAATTGTTCGATATCAAATTTCTAAAAGAAAGAAGTGTTGTAGGAAAGCAAGATCTACTTCTAAAAGAGCTTCAACAAACCTAAATTTTGACAACTGTATTTGAAGGCATATACAAAAAGGCTCAGAACTAGAAGTCATTATATAGTCATATAATAATAACAAAGTATGTAATTTTTTAACATTAGCATCCTAATACTGCATGGTTAAAATTTGTAATGTTACTTATTTATTTCAAACTTACTTCTTCATGTATAAGTTCCTGTAAATTATATTTAATTTGTTTTTCCAATAGAACCAGAGTTAATATTTGCCAAGGCTTTAATTAATTTAAGTTAAAGGTTTCCACTTGGTCACCGTCATTTTTCTCTTCTGCAATTAAGAGGAATTGAGTAATTCTGTTTTTTTATATTTTTTATATCCCATACATTAAATTATTCTATGAGGCTTAGGAACGCAATCATAAAAAAAAAAGAGAATTTGGTAAGGCTCGAAAAACACGACGAATATCAGTTCCACGAAAAACAATCTGGTGGAAGAGTTTAATGAAAAATCCCTACTCAAAGCGCAGGAGAACTATAACATAAGAGTTTAACTCCTTGTTAGTTTTTTCCTTCTTAAATAGATTAAATTTGGTTATAGAAGCGACAATTGACCGCAGCTAACGCTTTTAGATTTTTAAATTTTTTGGGATTCTATAGGCGTTCTCTGAAAGCTCAGATTAATCCAAATTTCTAACAACCAGTTTTATTAAATTACTCCACAATGGAACTCTCAAAATACCGGGTTATGATAGAATTCGAATACTGGATAACTTTCGTAGCGCTTAACTGTATATAGGTATATGTATATAGGTTGGCTGAAACAGGGGGTCATATTATATTCGTGTTATTAGAACTGATTTTTTTGAATTTCACATACAATTTAAACATGAGATAATATTAGGCCTTAAAACATGGAGTAACGTCTTAGATTTTCAATAGATACAATTTATTTTGTTTATACTGTGATATATAATTCACTAACTGAATTAAATGTTATCCTATATCTGTGAGTTATATTATTGAATTAAATTATTTCTTTATGTAGTTATATTAAAGCACTTTGTATTAAAAATATATAACTAATAATTATTGATTAATCCATTAGTTTGAAACCAATGGTGAACATTTGTTGATTCGGGTAAAAAAACAGGTAAAAGTTTTTTTCAGTTTTACTGGGGTTCTAACCCGGACCTTTCGCATGAAAGATTGGCACTCCTACCACTGTGCCACTTTACCTACCTCAATTTTCGAATCCTGGATTGTTTAATACTCTCATTGATTTTTTTTAGCTTATTCTTCATCCTAGACATTGTCATCTCAACTATGTACTAACTATATAGCGTACTAATATTATTTAAAATTCATCTTCTTTTCATTGATGATATAAAAATTTGTTTTTATTGTTTTTATATTTTTTTTTGTATTGTATTTAAGGAAGAATACTGCATTGAGGATTTCCACCCTTTACTTGCTTCTGAATACAAATAAAATCTTTTGTATACATACAATATATGATAAGATTTATATATTGTATAATAGATATAAAATGGAAAATTTAGTGCATTGACCATTATCTGGTCCATTTGGTTAGAAGAGGCTTCTTTTATTTCTTTTTTAATATAAAAATTTTCCTACTTTTACTTTATATCCGTTTTAAATTATTTGAAATTAGTTTAGTTTTCTTGTTGAAGAAGAAAAGAATTTAAATTTTTAAAATTGCTTAGTATAACATAAAAATGGATGAATTCAAATTTTTTGTTTTGTATTGGAATTAAGTTGAAATTTAATTGGAATGAAAGGAGACTATGATGATATAATGATATAATTAGATGTACTTAATAAGACATTGTTAAGATAAGTATTGTTAATCAATACTGTTGGAATGTTATTTAAAAACGAGGAAGATTATAGTTGCCCTTGTCAACTTTTAGATACCCGTGCGTGTATTAAATATATAAGAAATTCTTATATTGCAATTGAACTGAATTATAAAAAAAACAAAATTCAAAATATTTGTTTTTTTTATATTTAATTATAAAAAAAATTAATAAAAATAAAATGAATTAAAAAAAAAGATGAATTTAAAAAAAAAATATGCTCTCAACGAGATTCGAACCCACACTTTTCAATTAAAATGTCGTCGTCCTAACCACTAAGCCATCGACTTTATGTTCGTCTCAATCTTTTTTTTAAATTATTATAGTTGCGATGTTATCAATTGTTTGTTTTGAATAACTGTTTTGAATTTTTTTAAAAATGTATTAAAAAAAATAAATAATTTATAAATGAGAATTTTAACATGAATTTAAAAAAAGTTTTGCCCCAGCCAGAAATCGAAACGTTTTTACTACTAGTACCATATCCAAACCACTACACCATAGAACAATAAATAATATGTCTACAAAACGAGTTTTTATTTATCTTAATTTTTTTTTTTAAATAATTGTAGTTGCTATAGTATCAATTGTTTGTTTTAAATAACAATTTTAAATAAGCTTAGTTGCTATGGTATCAATTGTTTGTTTTAAATAACAGTTTTGAATTTTTTTATAGAAATATTAAAAAAAATTAATAATTTTTAATATAAATGAGAGTCTTCTGTCAAATTTTCTATAAAATAAAATTTTTTCAAACATAAAATAAATACATATATTTTATTAAAAAAAAAATAGATAAAAAAAAATGAATTTAAAAAAAAAAAAATTTTCCTTAGCCTGAATTCGAACCGAGACAATTTTGCTACAAGTAACATGTCCTAACCACTACACAATGAATCGATTTATAATATGACAACAATTTGTTTGTTTTTATTTTAAAAAAAAACGTTATTAATTTAAAAAAAAACTCATAAAATATCGAAAAATTTGTATGGCAGCTACCCGAAGCCTTTCTCCGATTTTAACCAAAAACAATAGGGAACCTACAAATTGTCTAAAAATTACTTTGTGAAAGTTTCAGAACTCTAGCTCTTATAGTTTTTGAGTTATCGTGCTGACGGACGGACGGACGGACACACATAGCTAGATCAATTCACTTTTCGATGCTGATTCGATACGTACCCTTGACACTTTATCTAGCTCTTATATTTCGATGCGTTACAAACGGAGGAGTAATTTTAATATACCCGATGTTCATATATGTATGCACGGGTATAAAGAAGAACTATAATACGTGGGTATATGTCATTAAATACAGATTTAGATACAATTAAGGGTACTGAAATAGAAAATATACTAATGTTTATTTTAAAACTTAGTTTTCATTGTTTAAATTTATTTTTATCTGGTTTAAATCTAGGCTTTCATTTTTTGTATTATTCACAATAGCTTAGTGGTGTTCGAACAACGGTTCCTTACTTAATTAATATATAATATTAATTTTTTATTTAGTTTTCTGCTGTTTAGTTTTCAGTTTTGAAGCTGGAATAGATTTGGTGCAACAAAGAACCATCGAAACCTAAAACTGCTCAGTATAAGAAAAACCAACCTAAAAGTATGCAATTTGTAAAAGAAAATATCTCAAAGTTATCTTTTTATATCCAAAACCTGGCCCAAAATGTCCTTTGTAGCCGAGGATCTTACTGATGTTATTAGAATTTATTGTAGTAATATTAGATTAAAAATAAATAAAATAAATAATAGAACCTGAAATTGGTTAAGGATATGTTGACTTTAGAACGTTAAACATAGCTTTTTAAGGAAAAGTATAATATTAGCTTATTCTTCATCCTAGACATACTGATCTCAGTAACCGATGGTTTTAAAATATTGGTCTTAATCCTTTAACCTCCGGTTAAGCGATGTCCATCCGTCCGTTCATAAACACGGTAACACAAAACAATGATGCTGGCTTGCTGAAATTATTCTGTAGGTCACTAATGACAAACGCAAGGAGGCGATTGCAAATCGGAGATCCCCTTCCGGTCATGGTTTTGAATTCTGGAACTTTCCGATTGAACCAAGGCCTCCCATTAAAACATTAACCAATTTTGATGGAAGCATCCGGTTAAACCAATGAAGATAAACTCTTAAAATTTGTTAAAACGGTGTACTTTTGTACTGACCTTCTATCCCTAGGATGTGGTCTAGAATTAAAAGCCTATCTTCAGAATTGATGAAGATAGAAATTTAAATTATGGAGCAAGCGTGTTTTGTTCATCATATTGCGAAAATTTTATAGGAATTAGAATGCTGGTTCATATCATGCGTCTTCCAAAACCAAACAATTAAGGTATGTTCTAAATTACAGAATATGTTTTATAAAGCAGATATGATTTTTTTTTTTAAATTATTTATGTTTCATTATACACTGAATTCCATTTTTATTTTCAATTTTACTTCGTTGTTAAAGTGACGGCTTTTCAATCGAAAAGTCTCAGGTTCAAACTCTGGTCAGATCGTATCTAATAAAAAATGTAGTTTACATCATAATAATTTAATAAGGAGCCAAATAAGCGAAGGACTATATAATATCAGGCAATATTTACTATTGTTTAGTGCTACAAATAAATAAATAAGCTCCAGTGGCGTAGTGATTAAGCGTGTGGCGTATCAACCGAAGGAGCACAGATTCAGTTCTCACACAGATTTCCTAATTTAATTACAAATCCCGCTTACAGTTAAATATGATAATAGTATTATATAATTAATAAATTGTATCAGTTTAATCTATTAACAGTATCCAATCCCAATATGATCTCAGTAACCGATGGTTTTAAAATATTGCATATGATTGATAATATACAACATATTGATAAATAAATAAATAAATCTGAGTTGTTAATTTTAATCTAGATCACTTTTCCAAAATGAATCTTTGGGGAGAGTTTTATCAAAATCTAGAAAGAAAATTTATCATAGAGTTGTTCTATAGTTTTTAAATTTCATTATATTCTATACCTTAAGGATTCATTAATAGTTAAAAAAATCTATTAAATAAAATGGAAATATAATTTTGATGGATCGAATGTGGTAACTGTCAATAAATTTATAAAATGGCCCTGCGATATTAAGGCAAAATAAGTTAAGGCGGGGAAAAAATGCCTTACTCACTTCGGAACGAAATAAATTAATTCTAGAATTAAAAAATTTGAAGACCCTGTGAAATAAAGCCAAACCTTTGAAATATTTTTTTATTCTGATTGAACTGTTGGTCGTACTGTCGCTAAATTGAATTTAACTGTCTTCTGAGTATAATTCACTTCATAGAAGGATTATATATAGAAGCCAGTGAACTTAAATATGTTATGTTACCTGGTTTTTGAAAATTTAATGAAAAATATTCGGAAAATTTCATCTTCTGTAAATTAATTTTGGTGTAAGTTCCCAGAGTTCGTTAAAATTTATTAAATTTTTAATTTGTTAATTTGATGTTTTATTAAGTTTAATAATAATTAATGGTTTAAATTTTTCATAAAAAAAATTTTTTTTAATAATATTTATTTTATTCTTTTATACTAGCTTTATAAATTATATTTTACCCAAGAGTAAAATTTCCTCTTAAAACAATGAATGGATCCAATGTTTATTTAAAATTTATGACCACTATAAAATAAGTGAAAATATTCAAGAAAAAAAATTTACATTAAATCCATTATATTTTCACCACTAACAAATGTAAACCATATAATTTAAAGAGTGTGGAGCTATTCCATGCCGATTATGCTAAATAGATAGATTGAAATTTACTAATTAAATTAAATTATGGAATTACTGTTGTTATTGGGTTTTGATTTTTGATGCTCTGTACTTGTAGACCTTGTGACTGGTTGTACATCCCATTTGTCAATAATTTTATAAGATAATTATTAAATCAGAGTTCCGCGCAATATAGTGGACTAGGCTTTGGATTATTAATCGGTACTTCACCGAGGCTTCGGGAGGAATTGCGGATCTCTAAAAGTGAAAATTTTTGTGTTTTCATTGGTGTTGGGTTGAAGATAACTAATTTGATTTAAATGTCAGATTCAAGAGATGTCATTTGGCACCCACTTCTTACACGTTTCAGACTCCTGCTGTTTTTAAAATCTCTCATTTGACATTGCACTGAATAAGTTTCTTTAAGTAGTGCAGTATACAGGTGTTTTAATATTTTTTAATTCCATAGGAAAACTTACAATACACAAGTAATGAAAATGCTTGATGGAAGTTGAAATTTTTTTTACGCGCTAAATACTAAAACTGCTAGACCATGGAGATCATATAGGTATATACGGGAAAATGAGGAAAGGTAACGGACATATTCTATTCCTATATTTAGGAATGATCTTAATGAATTCCATATTAATCATGTGTAACTGTATCCGATCAAAAACGTGATTAAAGCTCCTCCTCCCTGTACTCTTCAATAAATATCGACACTCTAATCAGATTGCGATCCAAGGGTTAGTTTTAAAACGTCATAAATGACATGTACAACAAACTACTTAACCAATAAATCCAAATCATTCGGGAACAACAGCCTTACACTTTATTGTAAGTAAAGTTTCCTGAACATAATTCAAAAAAAAATTTTCAAAATTATTTTGACTTATTTTAAAACCCAATTAAAGTTCCTCAGAGATAAATCAAAATTATATTATTTATGAATTTATCCATTGAAATTTGAAATATTTTAAAATATATTTCATACATGTATAGATGCAACAGATTTAATGTAAAATTTTATTATACAATATGGATGGTATGCTGATGATTACAATGTCGATGTTTTTAAATGGTTATTAAAAAAATTATAATGATTTGATGACACATAAAAAGTTTTTTGGAAAAGGACATAATCTCTATATAGCTAGAACTTTTATATACCTAAAAGTTAAATTATGTGTATCTTTAATATTAATATATATAACTAGCTAATACCCGGTGCGCGTTAATCCGCCTCTCAATGAAGGTTTAATTGAAGTTGATGTTACTGCAAAAAGTTAGCATAAAAATTACACATGGTGTAAATGTTAAATTTAAAATGTATTAAAGCAAGTCTTTTAAAACGATTTTGCTTGGATTATTCTAGTAATTTTTGAAACTTTCTGTAATTCAAAGCTGTTCAAACTACTTTCAAAAATTCAACGTAATTTACTTACGTTGTTACCAAACACCAAGCCTGCTAACAGACTCAACTCCCTTTCCAAGGTGTTTCACGCATACAAAATTAGAGTCAACTGGTCAAACCGTTTCTAATTAAGAGTAAAGTATTGAAAAAACCTATAAAAAGCTGTTGAGCCGCAATGGGTTAACGGAAACCAACAAAATTTTTTTTGACGCTTTCGTTTTAGCCAAAGCAGTGCTTCGCAAAATCGAACAAAATTTGGACCCAAAATTTTTTTTTAACCAACCGTCGGGCCGACATGGATTTACAAATTCCAAAACTGAAACTCAATTCTCAAGGAGCTTCATTTTTGAACAAAAAAGTTTAAATAATTGCACCACAGCTCCAACTTGGCGGTCCGCTAGATCAAAATTTTAAGCCCAAGATTTCTTTTCGTACCCAAAAATCTCTATATACAAATTTTCATAAGTATCGGCTGAGCAGTTTAGGAGTCTGATCGATACATACAAACAAACAAACTTTCGCTTTTATATATATAGATTTATATATGTATACAAAATTTTTGTGTGCACGCTAATCTCCAAGTGTTTCACTTATCAACCATAAAAAGATCTGTAACTGTGAGAGTCATACCTCATGAATTTTGTTAAAAATATAAGATAATAAAATATTTTTCCAGAATTGAATATTTCATAATTTTAAATGCAAAGTTTATTTATATGATTAAATTTTTATTAGTTGTTGACATTTTTTGAAGTGAACAATTGGAAATTTTTAAAATGGACATTTTATATATGGTGATAAAAAAATAGTGCTATAATAAGGAATAAAAAGTTAAATTAAAATTTAATTTTTAAAATAATACTTTAAAATATTTATAGTATATTTTTGAGGGTTTATTTATGGTTCTTTTGACGGGATGGAATTTTTTGTTTTAAATATTTTGAATTTTTTGAAATTGCTAATAGGTATGAACATATATTCTACTAATTTGGTTGGGGTGCATGAATTTGAATCAACAAACTTCTTAACTTTAGAAATACTTCTTGTTTTAGATATATCCCATAACTAATAAAATTCATAATTTCAGTGTTTTAAAAAAGCTGAACAATATTTAAAATTATAAATTCATTTATTATCGAATGCATTTAGACATGATTGTCAACAACAGCATTATTTTTTTTTACCTTCTAAAAGCCGAAATCAATTTGAAGTTCATCCAATACCATTCAGTAGGTTATTAATGTTGGACTACGTCGAGAAATCCATAAATTTTTATATAAAAAGTTATAAATATCATCTGTGAGTTGAAATAAATTAATTTTGATTAAAAAATGGGGTTTTACTAAAATTTATAAAATCGGTGGGTACTTTTTTAATCTTGCAGTTTCAACACATGTTGTCCAGGATGCGGGAACTCCGATTTTTGATCTTCTTTGCAGAACTTAAATGCAAGGTCTTGCATTTATATAAAAAAAAAATTGCTGTTAAAAAAACTTGATACCTTATATTGTTAGCTCATAAATTTAGGACCTATGAAAAAAGCAGCCATGTGGTATTTGTTACTAAAAAACTAAAACAAGATTCTAGGGGCTTATTTCCCATTCAATATGCAATGACATTTCGTGAATTTTGTTTTGCCGTAATTGGCAGCACCACTATATATATAATATATTGTATATCAGAACCTTGTATATTGGATCTTTCTAAACCAATTCATATTTTGGTAGTAAAGCTTTCACCGTTAGATTATCTTTTAGATTCTTAATAGTGCTTTTTTTTAAGATTGAGTGATATGAAATATTCAGCTTCCATTAAATATACAAAAATTAGTTCGAAATTTACAATTAACCTGCGATACCTTATTTACAAAATACAAACCCTTTTAGTTCAAAACTTCTGAGACAGCTAGTGTTCTGTATAAATATATCATTTTATGTTACAGGTTGACGATGCGTAGTAAAATGTTCATAGAAACAATTTATGTTTCTTCAGTGTTCTGTGGAGACAGGGATACAGAAATATAAAAGGTTCAGTATAAAAGGTTTTTTTTAGTATTTATTATAAATAAGAAATTTGTTATAAAAATAAAATAAATAATAATAACGTATTACAGTTTATTAATGTTAAAATGGATCAGCATATTGATAAAAACCCATTAAAAAATTAATAAATTAAATTTGGATCCCTTTAACTACATTAAAGGTTCAAAAAAATTTCAAAGCATTTTATTTTTCATAATAGGTATAATTAATTTAATCAATATTTAATATTGAAATTAACTAATTTATTATTTTGGTAATACGAAATAAATGAACTTTAAAATAAAATCACTTTAAGTCCCTTTACAATCACCCTGAATAATTTAAAATAAAGGACGTTCTTGTTGAGAAAATATCAAATCGAAACTTCAAAAGCTTCTAAAAGGATAAGAATCTATTTTCACAAAGTTCACAAAATATTTTAACAAGACACTGAGTATATTCGAGTTTCTAGCTAATGCTTAAAACCAATACTCTTTTTCAACGTCGAACAGCGGTTACAGTACCCACCACCTCATTAGGTTCTCCGCTCACTTCGACCACCATTCGATTTTTAGTTGAAATTAATTGCATTGGTTGTTAAAAACATCGTATAAGTAATTTATTTAATTTGAAAATATAACTCACAGACACAGATGTAATTATTATCTCAAATATAAAATAAACCGTTTTACAATATAAAAATAACAGTATAAGTATCTAAGTGCAATCTAAGACGTTTTACGTATGGGATTGAACAAAATATTTTCTGACGTAGTAATTATTTGTGTATCATTCAGATTTATACTAATTGTAAAGATGGAGAGAGAAGTAGATTATATCCACAAAGTGATACCCACACGAATATAATGTGAATCAAACGACATCCGTTTTATGCAATTCAGCTTCAATTCAAAGCTTTATCATCTGACTAAGAAAACTTTTAAAATATCCATATATTTAAGTTCGTGCACTAAAGTCTTTAACTATTAGCTCACTTTTACAAACGATCGTCATAAGCGTAAAGGCAAATTAAGTATACCCTTAGAAATAAGTTCGTTAAATTAAGGGTATGAGTATATTACCATGTTCATTACCTTCCCTTCTTTTCGAACGACTTTCTGTATACGACAGCTGTTCAGTAATTTTAACTTAATATTAAACGTTCGCTTACATTTCGAATTTGTTTTTTTGTTTTTAACCCTGATTGTCTTTTTAATTAAATTAACCGTTATATTTCCGCTTATGTCGCAACTGTATGAAAAATATTTTAAAAAAATTGTATCAAAAAAATTATTAAACAGCGGTCACCATTTTATACCATAGCTTAAACTTGTTATTAATATTAATTAAAAATATGCTAATTTTATTTCATTCGCTTTAAATCTAATTATTTTAACCAATAAACAAAATATAAAATATTTATTTTTTTTTTTATAATACAAATAATTATTTTCTTTTATAACATATTTTTCATTTATTTAAAATATAAATTATTTTCAAAGTTTTAAGATTTTCAAAAAAAAACATTTTTTTTATTATTTATTAAAATTATGGAAATTTGATTATTGCACAATAAAATTAAAAAAAAAAAACGAAATAAATTAAATTATAATATTATACAATTAAAAAATAAATAAGTAAACTGTTAAATTATTCATTTTGTTTATAGTGAAAATAATTTTTACTTTAGGTATGCCCGGTAAAACCTACAGGAATCAAATAAGCATGTGAGAATATTAAACAATAATATTATATTAAATTTAATTTTTTAAATATAATTTCCAAAATTTAATTTTTTAATATAATTCCAAAAAGAAAAATTAAAAAAGTCCCACCATTTTTTATAAAAGTCCCTAAACACTTCACTTCACCATCATGATGGTGACTGTTCACTTCTTTCATTTTTACTTTGGATTTACTTTAAAATTGTTATAAAAATTTAAATAAGAAGCCAATTCAGCCGTGCTAAAGAAAAAAGTCGTAAGCGCCAAAACCGAATTTTGTGGATAATGGAATATTTGACATCAGATAAATGTCTTACAACTTTGTACAAAGAAAAAATGTCACATATGCCGTTGCAAATTTAAAACACTAAAAGTTAAATTACCTTAAACCAAGAAAATGTAGAAGACTTTCTTTCTTAGGACGGCAAAATTGATTTTTAGTACTTTTTAGCACAAAAAAGATTTTCCTCTTTTCCAAAATATTTATTTATATGTATAGATTAAATCCGGTATTCGAAAAGATCTTAGAGAAGAACTCAAAATTAGGGTTGCCATTTTTCTAGAGTATTATATGGGAGGTATTTTATTGAAAGCTTTGCCGATATATTATTTATGTCAAAAGTTAAGTAGGATTTAAGATTTGGATACAAAATCCAGATTCCAATAAATTGTTAAGCGGTGGTTTTGCAGGCGGCAGCCCCCATTATATTAAATGATACAATAGGAATAAATAAACCTACAATTGTTTTAGATTTTCTGAAAAATGCGATACCTCCTGCTTTAAAAAAAAACCAATTTTACAAAAAAACCAATTAAAACTAAATGCAGAAGAGTCAGAGTCAGTTCCATAGGTAAGTCCCACGTTCCATTGCGACAACTGGAAAATTTTGAATATATTGATTTTTTGAATTCAAAATCAGTGTTACACGCTTTTTGCAGAATAACTATTTTATATGTATATGCAAAATTCTGAATTAGAGGCATTGTAGAATAAGATAGAAAATCGTGGTATTCCTCTTTTCCCAGAATTATGAATCCAACTCTAAAATGCCTCGTAATTCAGAATCTCACATATATACATACATATAGTAATTTTTCTGTAAATGGCGTATAATCCCGATTTGGAATTCAACTCTAAACTCCCTCCTATGGGATTTCTGACTCGTAAGGTACTTTCGACAATTTTTTAAGACTTCATGGAACGTTTGACTCTGCACTAACTTAAATTGCTATAGAAAAATTTAAAGTTTCCGCAGAATCCAATGTATTTAATTTTCATAGATCTTATAAATATAGTTTAGGGGACTTTTTTCATATGAACAGAAATACAATTTTAATAAAAAATGAATAAGTATTTTTATAAAAATTTCTTACAAATTTTGGGGGAACTTTTTCATGCAGCGCTATTAATAGTAGGTATTGTTTGTATCAATAAATATATCGAATTAAATTTATAAAAAAAAACTGCAAAAAACATTGGAATAACATTATTAATGTATAAATTAGTATATTGTGTGAAAACTAATTAATTTTTCATAAAAGTTTAAAATGGAATTCTTATGACTTACTGCAAAATGATTTTCGGATAAAATACCTAAGAGCAAAAGAGAAATATTATATTCTAAAAATTAAATTATAAACAGTTTTAATTAAGGTTCTTTTTTTCAAATGGTGTAAAAGTTTGGTAAATATACGGACAGGCGGTTATTTTATTGTTTAATTTTTATAAAGTGCAACGTTGTTCCCCAAATAATATTTTCAAAAATATTTCTACCTAATATTAGAAAAAATTATACAAATGGCAAAAACATATTGTTTCTGTTTGTTTCGAAACTATCAAAATATTTTCGAAATTTGTATTTTTGCAAAAAAAATAGGAGTTACCAAAATAATTAATAATACTTATAATGCTACAGGTATATTAAAATTGCTCTTCCGTTTGTAACGCATTGATCTAGACGAGCTAGATATAATGTCAAAGGTATACATTGGATCAGCATCACAAGTAAATCGATTCCCCAGAGTGTGTCTGTCCGTACGTATACTCGTCCACGTGTCAGCACGATAACTCAAAAACTAGAAAGGGCTGGAGTGTTGAAATTCACACAAAGTAATTTTAAAAAAATTTTTTAGGTTTCCTATTGTTTTTGATAAAAATCCGACAAAGGCTTCGGGGTGCTGCCATAAAACTTTTTTAAGCCAATATGAATTTCTTATAATGTTTAGTTATACGTTAGTTATATAATGAATCATACGGTTAGTAATATGATAAATCAAGCACTTATATGAAATTTTAAAAGGTTACGGCTTCATTTTCGGGCAGCTGTCATACAACTTCTTTGAGCTAATATAAAGTTCTTCTAAACTGTATAATAGGACAAGCATTTATAAGAAGCTTCAAAATGCTACGGATTGCTACGGAGTTGCCATGCAAAGTTGTTAATTCGATGTAGCTACGAGGTTAAAATTAAAACTGGGCATGTAAAGTACTGTGCAAAATTGGACATTCCTCGGACGAACTTTTAGGGTGCGGAAATTTTTTTTTTATATTTTTAAAATTTTTTAATAGCCGAAAGTGAATAAGCAACAGTTTATTTCATTGTGGGAAATTGTGGGTATCTAAAAGTTAACAAGGGCAACTATAATTTTTTTGGCTTTGATTTTAAACTTGAAATTCAAGATATTTTTTATTGATTTATAAATATTTATTTACTATATAATCTATTAACATTAAATTCAGAAGAGCTTTTTCTGCTTTTCGAAGAAGATAGAGTATAATTAATTTACTTTGAACTTGTAAAAAATTGCTATAAAAACTTGTTTTTAATTATTTAATCTAAACAAATTAAAATTTACTTCAAACAATTAAAATAAAATTTAGTTATAATCTAGAGACGATCAATGAAGTCACAAATTTATTAAAGACTAATGAAAGCGATGTTCGAAGCTTATTTTATTTTTGTTTTTTTAACTTTAATTAATATTGGTTAGTATATTTGTACAGTAATTGTATGTATGTAATTAATAATAATATAAAACAAACGTATTTTGCAGGGAACTGTGAATTTGTAAAATGTATTGCGGATTGCATTGAACTCGAACAGTGTTATGAAGCAAAAGAGTTTTTAAGAATTAATAAAACACTACCGGAAATTTGTGGTTTTAAAGGAGCTGAACCACTTGTTTGTTGTTCTGCACAAAACCAAAAAACTTTATTTAACATTCATTATGCCGATTTAAGAAAAGCTGAAAAAAGTAAGTGTATCAATTAATTGTTATGTGATATTTAAAGGACAAGTTAGAAATATTTAAAATCACTTAGAGTAGCTCACAAAGTACTTCTAGCTTTTTTCGAACTTTAAACTAAACAAAAATGTTCCCCATTTGGAAATCAAACTTTATTATTAGATTTTGACGGGTAGATCGGATCAGAATAATAAAATATTTATAAATCGATCTAGCTATTTGTGTCTGTCCGTCTGTCTATCCGTTTGTGCGATAACTAAAAAAATATATGCTGTCATTGCAATTGCATCCAGCCAGTTTTTTTAAGGGACTCAAGTAGCTGCTATATAAATAAGTTTCTTATACGAAAATAATTCTATACTTAATAAAGATGGGTATTTGAAATTTTTTCAATAGTAGGCATAGTTCTAAGACCAAATTTTTCGCAAAATTTGGTTGATCTATAGTAAACCTAAGAAATCTGAACACATTAACAATTTTTTTTTTACTTTACTTTTTTAGGATGTAAGGAGCTGCATCCACCAAGTATTCCTCATTTTAATAAACTACCAAATTATGGCGAAAAAGATAGTAAAGGTGGATGGTGGGTTAAGGATTATGAATTTACTTTTATGGTATATTATACACATTCTTAATTTCAAATATATATTTTTTAATTGTTTAAATATAAATTTTTTTAGACTGCTCTAGGATATGGAGATCCTAAGAATCCGCTTTACAGATGTGGAGGTGTTTTAATTAATAGCAATGTTGTTATTACTGCAGCACATTGTGTCGATATAAACGGGTTTCTATAGAAATATAACTGCAGTTATATTTTGTTTTATAAACTATCGATTTATTTTTATTTCAGAGAACCACCGACAGTAGCTCGAATAGGCAGCATCGCTCTATTATCTAATGACAGTAAACCAATAGAAATTGTTAAAATTATTGCACATCCAAATTATAACCAAGAAACAGATCAAAATGATATAGCAATCATAATTTTGGCGGAAAATTCTAAGTAAATTCTCTCAGTTCAATATTTGGAAGGTTTAAATTTTAAAAGAAATTTTCCTTTAAGAAAAACTCCAGCGTGTATATTTACTCAACGTGTAAACCTTCGACATGATAAACGTACAATTGCACTAGGTTTTGGAACCACAACATTTGGTATTTAATAATTTAATAAAACAAAATAGAAAAAATTACAAACAAATATTACTAATACAGTCAGTTTAATTCTTTGTTAGCTGGACGTTTTTCAGATGATTTAATGAAAACTTATTACAGTATAATACGAAAATATTCTTGTGATAAAGAATACCAGGACCAATTGCCATTATTGGATTCCCAGTTATGTGTCTTAGGAGAAACACGATATTTTACAAATGGAACATCTTTAGTTCAGGATACATGTCAGGTAAAATGAATGAAAGAAGAACAAAACCATTTCAAGTTTTAAAATTCAAGTAGGGCGATTCTGGTGGTCCGCTTGTTATAGATCGTAATCACGATTATGTTGTAGGTGTAGTTTCATACGGACGTGGGTGTGGTAGTGAAACTCCTGGAGTTTATACACATATAGCTTCATATACCAATTGGATTAATTCAACGATTTTTCAGGAAGGACATAGTAAGCCATTGCATGGTAAAAACTTTTTCAAAAATATACAAAGATTATGTTTGACACTTTATATAATTTTCTAGGGTGCCCAAAACTGGAACCACCATACATAACCGTGAGTATATGTGGTGGAGATGAAAAAACCGGCAAATCTTGTAGTAGTACTGCATATATAGGATCTGCGGTTTCTATCTTTTCTTCACATATGGTATATCGAAATTGATTAACGGATTTTTAACTATTACAATTACGTTCTTTATTATAGGTGAAACTAGGTTATGGAGACATAAAAAATCCTATTTATGAATGTGATGGTGTTTTAGTTGAAAAGAATGTCGTTTTAACAGCAGCACAATGTACACAAGTTAACGGGTATGTTAAATATAAACAAGAACATTCTAGTATCCGTTCGAGTTTAATGAAACGGATTTAAAAAAATATAAATTTTTTTTTTAATTTAAGGACAAAGCCTCTTGTGGTCCAATTCAATAATTATGTCACAAGAGTTGTTCAAGTAATTCCTCATCCAAACTATGGAAATAAAACATATTTAAATGACATTGGCATATTATTTTTGGCTGAAAACTCTAAGTAAACTTGTACAATAATTATAATAGGAAATTATATATATATGAGATGTTCATTTTATAGAGGTTCTCCTGTATGTTTAGGTAGTTCATCACTAGATTTAAAATCTCAAAATCAAGGACATACGGTTGGTTTTGGAACATCATCGTTTGGTATTAGATTTAGTTTTAGTATAAAACTTAAAAATTGATGAAAAACAACATTATTAATAGATGGATCGCTTTTGACGGAGTTGCTTCAAATAAATGTCAAAGTAAGAGATAATGGTATATGTGATAAAGAACTCAACGATGAACCTTTACCTGATTCTCTATTGTGCGTATTGAGGAAAACTGATTACGTTGATGAAGATACATATCAGGTTAATATTAATATATAAAAATAACTAAAATTAAAGTAAAAATTTTAATTGTGTATGTTTTTTGTAGGTTAATTCAGGCGGACCGTTAATTATTCAAACATTGAACTTTAATTATGTTGTAGTAGGAATAGTTTCTTATGTGAATGGCCATGTGGTTTACACAAACATAAGATCACATTTAGATTGGATTGAGTCTGTGGTTTGGCCTGAAGACACTCAGGCGGAAAGATTTTATATAACTTAAAAATACTGGTAGAATTAATTTAAATTTAAGAATTTTTAATTTTCATTACAATAATATTGTTTTCCCAAAAAAATATTGGATGTAGTTTTATTGTTTTAAATATTCTGGATTTAAAAAAATTTTAGATTATAAATAAATATTGACATTCTAAAGTTGGTTAATTATATTGTACTCGAACAACAATAATAGGCTTATTTCATGATTTTTTAACAATTTTGATTGTTCTAATAAGGACTAAGAAGATAACTGGCCGATGGCGTTGCGGTTTCGACTTCAGTTTTTCAAAAATTTAATATCGTTTTACCAGTAGGAACATCAAAGGGTATACTAATTTTGTCATATTGTCAAAGGGTATACTATTTTTGTCATATTGTTTAAGGGGGGAGATATCAAATGGATCGGATCAGAATCAGCAGTTAAATCGATTTTGTTATGTTTGTCCGGCAGTCCGTCTATTCTTAAATTTTCATAAATTCTTTTTTACAAGAGTAGTTAACTCACAATCTATTTAATTGTGTAATTGAAATTTTGGCAAAATTAACCGGATGATCTAATGTTTATGTATCCTAGATTTGGTACAGTTTACTTTACCCCCTTCCCGGTTTTTTTTCTAAAGCTAGTTGTAAAAGGAAATTTTTTTTTTCCTCAAATTCTGAATAACAATTCGTAGTTTATTAACGTAAAGTTTTCATAGAACAAGCTATGATAATTATAAGAAGCGATAAACAAAATCGGACACACTTTCTTCAATTAAAGTTGTTTAAAATTACGAAAAACTAAATATCATATAAACCTTATGTCATCTTATTAGATATTGAAATGATAGGTCTTTTTAAATAACAAAATTTTAACTTTGGCCCTTTTATAGCTACTAAACGTCACAAATAATATAAAAATCGACGTCACAAAATAATATTGTTAAATGACTCATTTTAATTTTAAAGAATCTAACCTCTTCCAAAATATCAAGTTTTTAATCGAGCCGTTTAGAAGATATGAGGGGTCAAAAATTTTTTGTAAATTGAGGTTTTCATAAAATTCCGTATGACGATCCTCTCTCCATTTTTTACGTAATATTTATAAAGCTCATAAAATAGCAGTCTGTTACTGCTTTTATAATCAAAATATACTTTATAGAATTTTTGTTGTAACATTTTAAATATAGGACTTTTTCGGACTTTCAATGGATGTATCTCCGTAACGGGTGAGACTATTAATAATTTCATTTCTTTATTTTAAACTGTGTAGAAGTAAACTTACGGATGAATGATAGTTCGGACAAATAGACAGTCAGACAAAGTAAAACTATATAGGCACATTTTTTCAAAATATTTTGAAAACATGCAATAAATACAACAGACCTAAACATTAGTAACAATATCGATATTAATATAAGTGCGATTTATAATACTAAATATTTTATAAAGTGTTATAGGAACCAAATGTAATAACAACATAAGATCAATTAATTTTACTATTATCTAATTCGAATCACTTATCAATATTCATCTGTTTATCTAAATAAGAACTAAGAAAGAAAGAGCTTAAAACCGAAAGTATGTAAATACATACCACTTAAATTAAAATATTAAAATGTCCGTCCGTCCGCCCGTCCGTCATCACGATAACTCAAAAAGTAAAAGAGCTAGGATTATGAAATTTTCACAAATTCGTTTTTATGCAAAAACCCGAATCGCTATTTAAATCCAGCCATTTTGGTCCATGGGTTCGAGTACCTGCCATACAACTTCTAATTTTATGTGAGCATTACTCTATACCTATGGAAGCTGCGTGTCTGAAATTTTGCCAAAAATAGTTTAGTGTAATGGCCAAAGTTACTGCAAAATTTGGTTGGTCTACTGCAAAGGGTTCGAGTAGCTGCCATACAACTCCTTCTTTTATATGAGCATTACTTTACACCTAATAAAGCTGAATGTTTGAAATTTTGCCAAAAGTAATTAACCGGATGATATAATGTATATGTTACGGTCATGCGGATATCCCAGAGTTGACCCAGTCTACTCTACTACACTCTTCCTCGTTTTTATCTTAATCTTAATACCTCAGTTAATGTAAATTTTTAAAATTTATAAACTATGGTCTCATTCTAATTTTATAAAATTTTTATTATACCTATTTAGATTTAGATATGATTTGAACTTTTCTGCATTTTTGTAATTTTTTTATGTTATCCGGTAAATTGTTATATAATTTAACTGCGCTATTTTCCAGACTATTGTGTTTAGTTGTAGTTCTAGCATTTGTAATATTTAGTTTAAATCTTCATAACCATCTTATATAAGATTAGATCTTTATTCATTTTTGTACCTATTTGGTTTAGATGAAAACGTGAGAAATGGGTCCTGGTCGTAATGTTATATCTAATTTTGGATAATATATGTCCTTATAAATGAGTTTAGCTACTTTTTTAGGAACTCCGCCCGATCTTCTAATAATCATTACTATTGGAATTACACTATTTTTAATCTCTTAGTCTAATTTAATAAATAAAATAAAAATAGTGTAATTGGAATTAAATATTTAATTTTTTTAATATTAAATATTTTTAATCTTAAAAATTTGTTGATTGGTATCTTAATTGATCAATATACTTATTTAAATTTATTATCTTTTCTAAGTAGTAATCTTGAGATTACTTTCTAGAATTCTTAACTAATCTATATACTATTTAATTTTATTATTTAATAATTTTTTTTTAATATTTTAGTTCATGTTTTTATATCTAGATTTTATTGTTTTATTTGTTTTAATATTTTAGTTCATGTTTTTATATCTAGATTTTATTGTATTTTTATAATGACATTATGCTTATATTACGTTTTTATGTTATTTTAAGTTCCAGTTTTGAATATTACTTTTAATAGTTTGTCTTTTTTCCTCTTTTTCTGGCACTACGAACTAACACCCAAGTCACTAACCCCCAAGTACTAAAATGAACTAATCCCCAAAAATTTTTGGAATTTTTGGTGTTTAGTTCATATGAATTAATCCTCAAATTGCAAAAATGAACTAATCTCTAAATAAAATCAACTAATTCCCAAAAATAATGAACCAACTCCCAAATATAATGACCTAACGCCCAAGAAAAAAAGAAATAATTCCTCAAAATTCTTAATTCCTCATGTACAAGGTCTGAATTAGGGTATTTTAAAGTTGGATTCAAAAATAGGATTGCTGCTTTTTCCAGAATATTTATATATGCATATCTATGTATACATTATATTGAAAATCAGGGTATTCCCTTTTTCCAGAATATTTATATATATGTAATAAATGCATATTCTAGAGAAAGTGGCAATTTCGTTCTTAAATCTAACTCTATAAGCCCTCCTAACTCAGAATCCAGCGTTTACACATATATATAAATATTATGGAAAAAGCAGCAATCATGATTTTGAATGCAATTCTAAAATCTCTCCTAATACAGCATTTCTTATATACATATATATAAATATTCTGGAAAAAGGGAATACCCTAATTTTGGATGCAACTTTTAAATGCTTTCTCATTATTCTTTTACATGCATTTTATTTTTTAAATATGCACATGAAATTAGGAGAGACGTTAGAATTGGTTACAATAATTTACAATCAGTGCTACCATGGAGCGTCCGGTTAGAGCGCTGTCGTGCTGCAATGAAGTGCCGGGTTACGGCCGCGCACGTTAGGACTACCACGCAGACCGCGGGAACTCGACGATATTTAAAGATTTTATATTTGAATTCAAAATCAGGTTTATTCACCTTTTACAAAATACTTATAGATATTTTTGTATTCGCTATATTAATTATTTCAATTGAGGAAAATGCACTAACCTCAAAAGAATTCCCAAAATAAATGAGCTAATCGCCAAGTAAAATGGACTAACCCCCAAAATAAAGTGAACTAACCCCCAAAAGACATGAACTAATCCCTAAAAATCTTTTTCGTATTTTTGGGATTTAGTTCATATGTACCCAAATTCTACAAATGAAATAAACCCCAAAAAAAATGAACTAATTAAAACTGAACCCAAGTTAAAATTTGAAAAAATATTGGGGATTAGTTCATTTTTGTACTTGGGGGTTAGTGCTTGGGCGTTAGTTCGTAGCGCCTCTTTTTCTATTATTTAAATTGTATTCCAAATATTAAAGTCACTAGCTATCTTTTGAATTCGTTCTATTTTATTCCGATGAGATTGGAGAAGGTGTTGAGTGTCTAGATTATGGTTTCCCAAAATATTTAAAGTGAAAGGACACTCGGTAAAAAGGAATGTGTGTCACAAAGAGTATATGCCCAAATTCGTGGACAAGAGGGTACATTCATTTAATTTGAATAAAAATTTACAGAAAAAAGTTTGCCTATAAAACTATTGCATATTTTTAGACGGTGATAAAAATTTAATTTAAATATTCTTTAAATTATTTACCCCACTCTCTCAACCCAACAACACACATCTAAACATATATTATATAAAAAATTATAAAATAAATATAAAAATATTGACTAGACTAAAATGTTTTTTTAATGTTTTTTGATCTATATATTATTATTATCAACAGATACATAAATATAAATATTATATAATGAATATAAATATATATATATATATATATATATGTATATCTACGATTAAAATATGATTAAAGTGTAATATATGAGCATTCTAAAACAATATTTATAATGATAATAATATGAAAGCAAAGCAATAACAAAAAATCTGATTCTCAATGTTTAAAAACTCTTATTTTTGTTTAACATGAAAAAGTTTTTTTTTATTAAAAAAAAAAAAAACACAAAACAATAAAAACAACAATAAAAACAATAACAAAAAGTATAATAACATTGATATGCAAAAAAAAAAAAAAGAAAAAACAAAAAATAAATACAGAACATGGTTAAAGAAGAAAAAGTCAAGGAGAACTGATTTTTTTTTGTTTTTGTTATTGTTCCTAAGTTTTTTTTTTATTTTTGGAGCTTGTATGGATATTTGGATGTATGTGTGTGTGCGTGTTTTATAAATATGTTAGAAGGAAAAACATGCTTATCACTTTATTATTAATTTTTTATGCAAAAACAAATATACATACATGAATATATGTATACATAAATATTTATATAAACATTTTAAATTCGCAAACACAATATATGTATAGGCGTTTGTGTAGATATTTTTGTGTACGTAAAACTTTTTTTATTTACTCTTGAACATATTTTGTTGCTGTTGTTGTTTTCTGTATCTTATTGCCATTTTTTTTTTTCGTTTTTGAGAAAAAGTTTTTTTTTTTTTTTTTTTAAATAATAATCTCTTCTATTTTTTCATGTGCCTGTTTGTGTACTTGTGTATTTGTATATAAGATAAAAAAAATTGTATTTTTAGGATTTAAAAATAAAAATTTTCTATTTAAATTTTCTGATATCCTGATATTTCAATTTTTAAAAAGTTTTTTTTTTTAATTTTTTTTATACCCGTATGACCCGTATATAGTCAAAGGGTATAATAAATTTGCCATTACGTTTGTGACGCAGAGAAGGAGGGGGGGTAGGTATAGACTCAAGTGTATGGATGGGATCGGAATCGAAAAATAAATCGATTTAGCTATGTATGTCCGTCCGTCCGTCCGTCATCACGATAACTCAAAAAATAAAGGATCTAGGATTATGAAATTTTCACATATTCGTTTTTATGCAAAAACCGGAATCGCTATTTAAATCCAGCCATCTTGGTTCATGGGTTCGGGTAGCTGCTATACAACTTCTTTTTAGCACATTTTCAAAAAATTTTGTAAAAATGTGCCTATATAGCTTCACTCTGTCCGTCCGTCCGTCCGTCCGTCCGTCCGTATGTTTACAAAAACTTTTACACCGTTTGAAATAGAGAAAAGAAATTTTAACCATGGGTAGTTTTTGCAAAAAAAATAATTTCGTAGAAGAATTTTTTTATG
Source organism: Dolichopus griseipennis (assembly GCA_963082915.1). Lineage (NCBI taxonomy): Eukaryota > Metazoa > Arthropoda > Insecta > Diptera > Dolichopodidae > Dolichopus > Dolichopus griseipennis. Next base: position 346,061,603 of record OY720441.1, read on the forward strand.
TAGCCCCACCTGTTACAGGGCTACAGCCCCCCAAAGTTGGAAAAAGCCCTATATTTAAATTGTTATAACAAGAGTTCTGTTACATATATTTTCAATCTGAAAACGGCAAATGATAGCCGGTTTCATAAACTTTATAAATTTTTACAAGGCAAATGTTTAGGGTTGCCAAACGGTACTAAAATTTAACATTACGCAAAACTCAATTTTCGCAAAATTTTTGGCCACACATATTTTCTGAACGGTTCAAGCTAGGATCTTGAAATTTTGGGACAAGTTAGATACTTAGAAATTAGTAGGAGTCGGTTAACAAAATTTTTTTGTCAAGCACCCTATTTAGGAGCTATAAGGGCTCAAAAATTGAAATTTTGCTATTTTTAAACACCTGTAACTTGAATACCTGTCCAAATTTTTTTTTAGTGATAGACAAAATTCAAAGCCCTATAATTATATTTCAACATGTGTCAAAGCTTTTTCTTAATTTTGAAGGGTGACGAAGTTACAGCCCCTGAAAATTCCAAAAAAGCCCTATATTTAAATTGATATAACAAGGGTTCTGTTATGTTTATTTTCAATCGAAAAACGGTATTAGAGAGCTGCTTTTATAGGCTTTACAAAAATATGTCGTTTAAATGTATAGGGTTGCCATACGGTACTAAAATTCACCATTATATAAAACTCAATTTTTGCAAAATTTTTAGCCCCACATATCTTCTAAACGGTTCAAGCTAGGATCTTGAAATTTTGGGAGAAGTTAGATCCTAAAAAAATAGTAGGAGTCAGTTAACAAAATTTTTTTGTCAAGCCCTCTGTTTAGGAGCTATAAGGGCCCGAAAATTGAAATTATGCTATTTTTAAGCACCTGTAACTTGAATACCTATCCAATTTTTTTTTTATTAATATACAAAATTTAAAGGTCCAACATTATATTTTAACATATGTTAAAAGTTTTTCTTAAATTTAAAAGGGGTTCCTTAAATTAAAGAAAGTGTCTCTCAGTTTTACCCATTTTTGCTTAGATAATAAAATTCTAAGTAAAATTCCAAATTTTTGTGTAATTCACAATTTAATTCCTAGAGGGGGGAGGGAGGAGAAGTTGAAGTTAGATTCTTGAGAAATTTGGCAACCTTTCCCATTGAAGGACTATAACAACTTTTAGCAGTAAATTTTATAAGTCAGTAGTAACTATTTCCAAGTAAATATTTCCAAAGTTAAACTCAGTATGTAATACAATATAATTTTGAAAATGTGCTTTTTTAAAAACCCTTGGTTTTTTTTCATCACTTGTTATATATGAGTATTTCTCTGTACCTATTGCAGCTGCGTGTTTGAAATTTTGCCAAAAGTAGTTTAACTTTATGGTCAAAGTTTCTGCAAAATTTGGTTGGTCTACTACAGAGGGTTCGTGTAGCTGCCATACAACTCCTTCTTTTATATGAGCTTTACACTACACCTGATGAAGCTGGGTGTCTGAAATTTTGCAAAAAATAGTTTAGTGTAATGGCCAAAGTTACTGCAAAGTTTAGTTGGTCTACTGCTGAGGGTTCGAGTAGCTGCCATACAACTCCTTCTTTTATATGAGGATTACACTACAGCAAATGAAGGTGGATGTCTGAAATTTTGCCAAAAATAGTTTGGTGTAATGGCCAAAGATACTGCAAAATTTGGTATGTCTACTGCAAAGGGTTCGAGTAGCTGCCATACAACTCCTTCTTTTATATAAGCATTACTCTACACCTAATAAAGCTGAATATTTTAAATTTTGCCAAAAGTAAATAACCGCATGGTATAATGTATATGTTACGGTCATGCGGGTATCCCAGAGTTGACACAGTCTACTCTACCACACTCTTCCTCGTTTTTTTATTAATTTTGAGAACACACATATACATATGTAGTTATCTATATTTGATAAGCTGTATATATATTATTTATATAAGTATTAAAACGATTGCATATATGGGTAATGGTAGATTATTAAATTTTTTGGATATTAAATTTGTTTAAGGATTTTATTGTATGAAAAGATCAAAAGTATATATATAAAATAAATTTATAAATTAGGTAATTGAACTTAAAGTTAAATTTATTTTATTTTTAGCATTATTTAAAATATTTTATTAAAGTTTGTTTTTGAGTTTGATTTTTTCTACCTTTGCATTTCATGTGTGGCAGTTAAATTTATTTTATATTATGATAAAAACTGCGAAAGGTCCCGGGTTCGAATCCTAGTGAAAGTGAAAAAAACTTTTCTGGTTTTCGACTCGACTCAACTACCATTCGCCATTGGGTACAAAATAATGGCATAATCAATAATTAATAATTATATTATCTTCATTAAAAAATACATTAATATTAATGCAGTATAAACAAATGCAAAATATAAACAAATAATTTAATTGAATAATATAACTTACAGATATAGGATACCATATAATTCAAATATACCTGACTTTTCGATTGAATAGCCGCTACTACAACCACTGAACTATGAGTCAGATTATTTGAAAATAAATATTTAAGTGTCAGATATATGAAACTAAAATTTGAAATTTATCTTAACTTTTAAAATCCATGTTGCTGTTGGATACATGTTACAAGATTTAACAGCTAATTGATTAGGTGAAAAACACTTAATCAACCAAATTAGACACCAAAATCATGCGACAGAACTTAATTTTTTCCAAACAATAATTGAATGTTAAAATATATAATATTACATTAAAAAGTTTTAAAAATCTTCTTTGTTTTGGAATTGAACCTTTCACAAATTAAAAGAATCGAAGACCACCGCCCTAATTATTTGATTACTTTCTTACTTATATTTGATTTGCTAAATTTTAATTTTCTCAAAAAGGGCACGTAATGTAGCAGCAGAATCTTGCCGTTTATTATAATAGATAGAAAACAATAGAAGAAGAAAGAAGATATGAACATAGTGTTAAAGATTATAGAAAAAGAATAGAAGAAAAAGATATTATAGATAGAAGACAAAAGAAGAAGATAGAAGATAAGAATATAGAAATGAAGATTATAGTAAAAGAATAGAAGAAGAATATACATATAATATTTTTATAAAAAAATATATAAAACATTGGATTTGAATTGATTCTTTCTCCCTAAAATTTATATAATTTGTAAACCATCGACCTAACTATCCGATCAATTGGTAACTTACACTTTCTATATTTTTTTTTTTTTATTCCTTTTCCACTCCTTTAAGGAGTATAGGGCATTCATCAAGTTTATTTTAAACTTGGCTTCAGTTTCTTTTTAATCATAATATTCACTAAGCCGTTGATTACTCGGCTGTAGCTATTGTATAAGGTTATGTAATATGAATGCACAAATGTTAACTTTGTGCGCCATCTATTATCTTACACAAGAATTATTTATATATTTTTATTAAATCTTATTTACGATATAAATTATTACGATATAATTATATAATTTTACGATATTTTTTTATTAGATATGATCTGACCGGGGTTTGAACCCGAGACCTTCCGCATGAAAGGCGGCGTCTTTACCACTACGCCATTGGTCAGATACTTTCTATATACTAAATGCTAATTTTGACAAAAAGGACGGTATGTGAAGTAGCAGCAGATTGTTGTCTTTTATTATAATAAATATAAAAATTATAACTTTTTTTTACTTATTTTTATTAGAATGGTCTAACTGTTAGGCTAATAAGCATCTCTATACCATGGATACATTTTGGAACATGGAGCTAATATTATATTCTTGTTGTTAGAATATGTCTTAATGAATTCCATATACAATTTAAACATGAGATACTACTAGGTCTTATAACATGTAGAAACGTCTTAGATTTTTAATACATATATGCAATTCTATGCAATAGTATTCTTTATCTGTGAGTTATGTTATTCAAATAAATTATTTGGTTACATTTTGTATTTGCTTATAATATTTTTTAATGTATTTTTTTTTTAAAAATACATAATTATTAATTATTGGTTATGCCATCAATTTGAACCCAATAGAGAATGGGAGGTGAGTCGAATCGAAAACTAGATAAAACATTCTCACTTTCACTGCGAACCGGTGCCTATTGCATCAAATAAATCTCCAAATAATTCAATTTCTCTACATAAATTTTTTTTCTAAGACATGCTAACGTTGCAGACTGTATTTTTAGTTTGCAATTTAAGTAATTAAACTAAACAAATGTGGTATAAAAATTAGCTTTAACATCACTAATGCATTAATTTAGATTAATAGAAAAATATAAAATTCAACTGTTGAATTGTAATTCTAACTTGCATTTTTTATTTAAAATTTATTTATTTATATTTATTTTTTTTTTTTTTATTTCATACATTAATTAATTGCAAAAGAGGAAGTTCTCTTTCCCAATTCATTTTATTGTGACATACTTAGTTAAAAGTAAAGCAAATTGTGATAAGTTTCTTACATAATAAAAAAATAAAAAAAAAGTTTATTGTGTTGTTCATTAGATGTCGTTGCAATAAAATTTGTTCTTCATTGTTTTAAAACATTTTTTGTTTTTTATAATTTTCAATCAAAGATAATGTAAGAATACTTTTGACATTATAAATTATAGGCTATTGTTCTGTTATGTCATTATCCTTTTAATTACACTCTTGCATAATGGGTTAAAGTTTTTTTTTATATATAAAGTGTTTTATTCTTTAGGTACACTTTCATAATGTAGAGAATAATTTGCAAAAAGTAATTGTACTTTAATATTATACAATTTGTATGATAGAATGTATAAAAAAATTTATAGAATAATAAAAAATCGAAGATTTGTATCACAATCTATGAGTAATGTGCACTTAGAAATTAATTTACATTTAAATAATAGTAAATTGAAAGGAAAATAAATGTCATGAAATTTTATAATTTTTATTCAATTGAATTGTATAATGTATTAAATAGTTAAATGGTAATAAAATGTATTGCATAATTTGTCTTAGGGTTCAAAAAGTTAAAAAAATGAAGATTAAGGTAACTAAAAGCCTTTTTTAAATGTTGCTTCCTTGAAAATAGAGAAATAGGAAAACTGATTATTAGATATTTCACAGAATTTATGCAAGTCCGATTCTTTAAGGTAGTTGAGAATCTATTTATTTGGATTTTTTTTTAAGGTACTAACTATATGAAACTATTATGCGGATAAGCCTATCTCCTCCATCATACATACAAATAGGACGGACATATTACATTAGTATTATTAGAATGGTCTTAATAAATTCTACACACAATTTAAACATGAGATAGTGCCAGGCCACATAACATGTATGGTATTCTATATCTGTGAGTCATATTATTCAATTAAATTATTTGTTTATATTGCAGGTTTAATGTATTTTTTTATTCAAGATATGTAAAAATCAATTATTTTTTAAGCCATTATTTTGAAACCAATCAGATAGAAGCTCTTTCACTCTTACTCGAATTCGAACCCAGCCACTCTAACCACTGCCATTCGAGTCGAAAAAATCGTGTCTTTCAAGAGTGCACATATAGCTGAGTATTTATTTATTTATTATTTTTTTTCTAGTACCAGACAATAGTAATATGGCCTTGCAATAATAACCGTTTGCTTATTTGACATTTGGACTTCTCATTAAATTATTTTAATATACATTATATTTAAGATATTAGATAAGATCGAAGCAGGGTTTGAACAATTTTCTAATTGATTTTTGAATAATAAGGTTTTGATAAGTGAACCTGGAATAAATCTCATTTGTAATTTACTACACACTTTATATTTGGCTACCTGTTAGATTTACTCTATATTTCTGTAGCTAAAATTAAGCTACAAAAAATATTTCTAAATACTCTTTGATTTTTCCAGGAGTTTTACAAGAAATATTCGATAGAGTCTTTTTGGGTTGTGCTAAATGATTCGTTACCTTTTTTTACCCGGTAAACAAAAGATTATCTCAAAGCTAAAAACCTTTATTCTACAGATGGTTTTTTCATTAAAATTCTAGTTCTTTTCTAGTCGTCTTATTGCAAATACTCAGAAGTACGTTTCAAGGGATTTGTATCTTTTATTTAAATGAATCAAAGATGCAAAGCATATTTATTTGAATGAAATTGTTACAGTAGATTCTAGAACAAAAACCTGTAAGGAAGAAAGTGTTAGAATTATTATTATACCACAACTTCTCTATCTTTAAAACTTTTTTAATGGTATATTTTTCTTTTGTTTAAATTTGAAACTACTTTTATTTTTATTTCGTATTTGTTTTGATATTAAAACTTTTATTTTAAATTTAAAAAAAATTTTTTTTTAATTGTTTTCTAAGAATTTTCAATGCTACCATATAAACCTCAAATGTGTTTTTAAGTATCTAAAGAAGTTCATTTTAGAAAGTTATTTAAGAAGTTCATATTAGCCTAATGTAAATACAGTAGAGGTGTTTCAATTTTTTTTTGTTGATGGACAAAGTTTAAGAAAACAATTTAAAATATATTTTTTTTAAATTATTTTAAAACTAACAGAGAAAGTTGTACTTTCGACTGACCGTTATACTGTTACTCTTTACTAATTTCAATATATATTTATAAATTTTTGTTGTTGAGAGAAGTTGAGAACCTTTAAAACGCATCAAGAAATGCTAAACGTACTAGAGAGCGTAAGTTTTTTTATTATAGCTAGAATTAGTCATCAATCACCAAAACAGAGGGATAAATATCCGGAATAGGGTCTCGGTGGTTTGGTAGATAAACATTTGGCTTACTAACTGAGAAGATGCGTGTTTGATTCCCGTACAGGTCAGGAATTTTTTTAATTGAAAAATATTTTTTCTTTACAAATCTCCATGGTGACCATAAATATTATTTAAAATATACAAATATATATTATATAAACAAAATAAAAAATATAATTTATAAATTGATAAAAAGTATTGAAAGTGCGTGCACAACGGTCTACATATCAAAATCCACTAACCAAATATAGGTGCTATCCGCGCAATATATTAATTGAGTAGAAAGAATAGATACTGGGATTGCATGTAAAATTAAATATTGATTAAGGATATAATGAAAAACTGCGAAGGAATAAGTTTGATTCTCTCCTGTGAATTACTTATCTTCTCTTCTTTATTATAGGAGCCTGTCTTTAATTGTAAGTTTACTAAAAACTTATTTTAAATAGGCTGAACTTTGGAATAGGTGACCCCCACGGACCGAAACCAATTTTTCGGGAGCTAAACTAAAAAATAAAATTTATGAAGTTTCGTGAGGGTCGCAATTGGCGCCTATTGCATTAAGGGGTTAAAACGGTACATGTTTATATAACTGTAAATATCTCCAAAACTAGAACATACATCTAACAACTATTAGTGTCAAAATAAAAACTATAAGGGCTAGAATAATATAAGAGGGCGGCGTTTTGGAAAGAGATTCTAGAGAGAGAATGTTAAAATTAAAAATTTTAAAAAAAAAGGTACCGTTACATATATTTTTTTACCGTTATATTTAAAAAAGTAAAAACAAACATTTGCTTTTTTTTACTTTTATCTACTCTGTACTTAAATGGGACAACCTGTACCAATATTGTATATACTATTTTGAGAGCGTTTATCAGACCTATCTTTTGACACTAATAGTTGTTAGATATATGTTCTAGTTTTTAGATATTTACAGTTATATGAACATGTACCGCTTTTTTTCGAATGACAACCCCTTAATGGCGTACGCGCCAATTGCCGCCCCCACAAAACTTCATGAATTTCAATGTAGTTTTACCTCCGAAAATTTGGTTACGGTCTGTGGAGTCACATATTCCAAAGTTCAGCCTTTAAATATTCCAAAAACTAACTTACAATTGAGTTAAAATTAAATTTTCATACTTGCGTATGTTAATAGATATTACATTTTCTAGGAACATATTTATGTTGCTAAAAACATATTCAATAAAATATAAATTAACAGCTGATGATTGTCTATATTACAGATTACTGTAAATATTCACAATGCAGTTTTGTGATTTTTTTTTTTTGTATTAATTTATTCCAATTTTCTGCTTTGTTTACAAATTTTTACTGCAATAAATATTTCAGTGCTGCCAACATTACAATAATTTAGTGTAATATTGAGAGAGAAAATTTACTCTGTAATGGTGTACAGGTATTAGTAATGTTACCGTTTTTATTAATAAAAACAAATAAAAGAGAAAAATAGAAAATAAAATTATGAAAATTATTTTGAATTTTGTTCAGTATCGCTTTAACTGTAATGCTGTAAACAGTGGCCACTTGGGTTGAGTTAATTAATCTAAAATATTTTTATTTAGTCTTATTTTATTTGTTAAATTACGAATTTTTGAAGTTTTATTAGAAACTAGAATATGAAAAAATTTTAATAAGACACCGTTCTCTGCAATCTAAACAATAATTAATTTTTTTAGTCTAGGATCTAAAAACGAGGTGGTAGGAGTAAAAGTATTTTCTTCTACAGTAAAAATTCGGCATAATTCTAGGCATATTGAAAGGATTACCTAATCTCCAAAGTTGAATATTATACTAATGCAATATGAATATTCTGATATTCGGAGTTGTTTCAATTCAAGAGTAAAAAATTGTTTAATATTTAATCATACTTTATAATTTTATTTTGTTCAAACATCTGATTGAACACACTTTTCTAAATTAACACAAAGAATTTAAAAAATACTTTTAATATAACTTCTAAAACAAACACTTTATAATGAATTTGTTGTGGTAACTTTGTTAAATACCTACTTAAAAATTCCTTAAAACCGTTCTTTAATTATGTAATTTAATTTTATTAAAAAAATATTTTCACGCAATTTCCACAAAAATTCCTTTTTTTTAATTAGGGTATTATTCTAGTACAGTGTACTAAGAAAATAGTTGAACAAATCTTCCATCATTTAATTTTGGAGCCATATTTTCCCGATGAATTTATAACTTTTTAAATTCAGTTAGAATCAAAGTTAAGTAATGCTGTATATGACCCTGAATGGCTTTAATAATATAGGTGGGGTTAAGTATATGTCCCGGAGTATTTAAAAGTTATACCAACACAACATTTGTAAGTAAATACAAATTGAATCCAAAAGGATTTAAGAGTTAGTTATATGCTAAAAAATAATAAGCTATAAATTAATAAGTTCTATATATTTGAATGGAAAAGGCGTCATGTGTAGAAATTCATCATTCAAGAAAATACTCAATTCAATGACAATTAACCAGAGTTTAATTCTTAACACAATCTTTTGAATTATTATGACATCGCTTTAAATTTATAAAGTTTTAATTTATTCTAAATTTATTTAAAATAATTTTCTGAATTTAATTACTTTTATTTGTGCTGTTAAAACTCATGCTTTTATAAATTTAAAATCAAAAACATTAAATTCCATTTCATAAAGTTAAACAGTTTAAAAACAAACACAATAATTATATAAAAACATATAAAAAGTTTACATGTTTTGTCTTTCTTTGAATTATTAATTAGATTCTTTATTTGATAGCAAATCACATTTAAAGCTATAGCTACAGTGATGTTTGAAAGCCAGCGTCACTTTTAGCGTCTCTTTGACGTTTACATACTGACATTAATTTGAAAACAACTTGACTGAATGCAAGGCGACGCTTGGTAGTTATCTATTTTTAGACACATTGACAATCAAGCAAAGCTACTCATATAACAAAGCGACTCATTTAATTTTTAAATTAAAAATTAAATTTGACTCATTTAATCTGTCATTTTATATAACAAAGCATCGCTAGAAGTGTCAAAAATTTCTAATCAGCTTTATTCACACGAATTTTGTGTCACTGAATTTTAAAAAGAATCTAAATCCGAAATAGATTAAACCCTTCTTTAGTTTGTACAGGGTATTGCCGGAATTTTTTATTGTATTTTGAAATGGACAGTTGGAAAGTTTCAGATGAGCCTAATTCAGCAAATCGTTTTTTTTATTTTAGAAATCGTTAGATATAATCTAATGGTTTGATCATATTTACATGACTATTTAGTTTTAGTATTTATATACTATTTTTTTTTGTATATTTGAGATACAAAGTGTTTTTCATTTACTGTTTTGTTTGAAACAGCTGTTCTCAAAGTCTAGTCGGTGATTTGCATACATTCTAATCCAAAGGACTTTACATATCTATTCTACAACAAAACAAATTAATTTTTACGATATAATTAAGTTTAAATTAATTCTAAATACTTGACATTTTAATCTTAAGATAATTAAATTAGATTTAAAAAAATGATTTTAAAGTTTTAAATGTTGAAAAATTGAAATTTTGATATTTAAAAAAGTTAGTTTTTTTAAAGAGAATAAAGATATTTAAAAAGTGGTGCTCGATTGTGAAAGAAATGACAATGGACAATTTCTAAAATTGTGGGGGACTAACAACCAAAACCATTGTATTGTAATTTTTGGTTTTATTATTTTCTAACATTCAGGCGGATTGTATTTTTATTAAATTTTTCAAAATAATTTTTTTTTGTATTTTTTAAAAATGTTTAAAAAAAGTTTGGAATAAACTTTTAATGAGATGAAAAAAAAAGGAACAGATGTTAAATCTATGTTAATTTGATATTTTTAGATTTTTATATGTCAAGGTTGCCTGATTTTTTGTTTCTTGTTTTTCATTTTTTTTGTCTCTTTCTTTTGTTAAAGGTGTCAAATTTTAGAAAAAGTTTTTTTTCATAATTTGGGGATGTCGTTTTTTTTATTTTAGAAACTTTGAGAGTTCGCTTATAAATATGTGGTTAGAGTGGGTTGGTTAGGATTTTTTTTGTTTTTGATTTTTTAATTTGTGATCTTTAAATGCTACCCACCTTATTAATAAAAAAATGTTAGAAACATTTTTAATTGGTTGTTAAAATAATCGAATATTTAATTTTTTTTTTTTCTAAAATTATTTTTAATTAATCTTTAAATTTTTTTGAATTGAAGGACAAAAAATGTAGATAAAGATAATTTAAAAAATTTAATAAGCTTTAAAAAAAACCCCTAATTCTTATACATACTAATTTTGGCATAAACACTACAGTGAGCAGATAAACTAAATGGTTATGTCAATGTTAAACCTATGGTTACATTTGCAGAAATTTAAAACTTAAAAGTTGAAAATAATTCAAACTTCAAAATAAAGTAATAATGGAAAAAGCTTCACTGACAATGTGTAATTCATATGTCAAATAAAGATAATCACTTTAAAAAATGTTTAATGGGTCCTAAATTGTAAAAAAATTTAAAATCTTTTGTGTCATAAGCAATTAATGGCTTTAATAAGCGTGCTAACTAATTTTAATTTTAAGTGAATTCCAGTTGAAGTGTGAAACCAAAAAGATAAAATTTTACTGTAAAGTTCAAAGTCGATTAGTTGTATGTCATAATTGCCTTTATGTAAAAAGCTCCATTTATATATATAAAAGCGAAAGTTTGTTTGTTTGTATGTAGCGAATAGATTCCTAAACTGCTCAGCCAATTCTCATGAAAATTTGTATATAAAGTTTTTTGGGTACGGAAAGAAATCGTGGGTTAAAAATTTTGCTTTAACGGACCAAGTTAGAGCTGTGTTGCAAGTATTTAAACTTTTTTGATCTAAAATGAAAACGTTGGAAGGTTTGACTTCAAATTTTGTATACGTGATGCTCCTTGAGAATTGAGTGAACACTACTAACAGTTTTGGAATTCGTTAACCCATGTCAACCCGACGGTTGGTGAAAAAAAATTTTGGAAACAAATATCGTCCAATTTGCTGCTTTGGCGAAAAAGGGTTTGATAACTTCCGCTAACCCATTGCGGCCTAACAGCTTTTTATAGGTTTTTTTGTTACTTACTGAAAACAATAAAATTATTAAGATACTTCAATTTTTGAAGCAAAGCCATAACCATAAAATAATAGTGAAACAAAAAAAAGAAACCGTTATAATTTAAGAAATTAAGAAGTACATAAATTACAGGAACAAAATTATTATCTCAAAGTTTGACCTTATATTAAAAATCTTAAGATTCATATTTTAATAGAACTTCAAAAAAAAAAATACTTGTATAATCTAAAAGGTCATTATTCTTATGCCCTGTTTTATTTGGAAAATTTCTTATTTCAATTTAAACTTTAATTAATTTTTTAAAATGCATGAGTTAAATTAACATTTATATAATTAGTTTTTTAATATTTTTATTTTACTGTTATATCAATTTTTCACCGTCCCCCTTTTCCCTTTAATTAGAAAAAATTTTATTTTAATAAGTTTCATAAATTTTCTTACTCCCCACATAATTTTAAGGCATAAAAACTGTACAGTAGTTTAGGGAAATGCATTTTTTAAGTACGACAGGTACAAAAGTAATATAAAATTCCAGGTGTAATTATATCAGTAACAGGTGCAAAATAAAAAAAAAAAATAAAACAAAAACATAATGAAAATATAAGTAAAACCAGAATATTTTGATTATATTATGCAAAAAAAAAAAAAAAAAAAATTATGTGGATTATAAAGAATATGCGGAAATCGTGATGGTATTTTTTCAAATTGGTTTGGTTAGTTTCTGGTATTTCATTAGGACCTAGATGAAAAAATCGTGAAAAAATAATAATAATAACAAAAACACAACTTGGTTGAAAATGTGTGAAATTTGTAAATTGGAAAAAAAGTAACTAATAGTTAACCACCATATAAATGGATACTTAAAAGTAATGAAATAAAAAATATATAAAAACGTGGAAGAGTGTAGTAGAGTAGATCTTGTCATCTCTGGGATATCCGAAATTACTGAAATATCGAAATCATCTGGTGAATTATTTTTGACAAAATTTTGAATACATAATTTATTAGGTTCAGTTATGTACCAAAAAAATATAAGTTGAAAGGCAGCTTTTCGAACCGTTTCTACTACACAAATTTTATTTTATTCAGATCTTGCCCAATAAAGTTAACTACTATTGAGAAAAAAGAAGTTTCACGGCAGGTAGTCGAAGCAATGGAGCAAACTGGCTGGATTTCAATAGCGATGTTGGTTATTGCATAAAAACTAATGTGTGAAAATTACAGAATCTTAGCTCTTTTATTTTTTGAGTTATCGTGGGGACAGACGGACGGACGGACTGCGGATAAACATAGCTAGATCGATTTACTTTTCGATTTTGATTCTATCCATACATTTGAATCTGCGTCACAAACGCAATTTAAAATTTAGTATCCCTTTTGGACCTATAGTCATACGGGTATAATAATGATATAGTTGTAGGATTTTGAATGGAGCTACGGCTATATATAAAAATGTTGCAATGTAAAATTATAATATCATTATTAGAATTATACCACTTTTATGTGTGGTTTCAGTATTTTCAATTTTTTCATTAAAAATTATTTAAATTATTATTTTATTTCTTTTAAAAAAATGGTGGAGCAATTATGAAATTGATTTTAGTGGAAATGTTTTAATTTGTAACAAAATAAATTTTTGAAACATGTATGTAAATATGTTTAAAATAATAGTTATAATGTTCCCCTGTTTAGGAATACAGTATTTATTACAGATGTATTCGAAAAGTTCATAATAATCTGGAAGTAGGAGACTATTAAAATTCATTCATTATATTCTTTCACTCTATATCATCATAAAGAATAATGCAATATTTTAAAATCATTGGTTACTGAATCCATTACAGCAGTGGTATCAGAAACCATTCTTAGATTATACCAATACCATTTATTACATTTATTAATTTTTTAACAGTCAGAGTTAGTCATCGAGTGCTCAGTAAAAACTCTTTTACAGAAAAAAAATTCGGTATTTTTTCTTTTCGAGATTTTTCAATCTGAATTTTTTTTTTTGCACCCAAAATTTAAATATGAATAATTATAGAAAATGTTTTTTCATTAATTCTTTTTATCGCGACTAGTGTGAATGATCAATTTAAACTTTTAGTTGAAAATTTCTAATTTTGGGATTTCCTAAAATTGGGATTAACCTCTACTGAATTATTTTTAGATTTTAAAAGGTTTTACTTCTTATTAAATATGTATATTTTACTAATGTTTAAAATTTAAGTGAAGCAATAGTTTGCTCCATGAGCATCAAGATATAAAAATTCAATTCTTTAAATATTCTTGGCACAAGATGGCATCCAGATAAGAGAAACATCTAATGAAATAAAGATTTAAAAAAGTGTAGGGTTCAGAAATTTTTTAAGAATTTCGTTTTATGAAGTCAAGATTGGAAAAACTTTTGATTCTATAAAATCTATATGTGGATTAAGTCAACGCAGCAAAATTACTGCTCCTGATCAAGAATAATGTCTATTCTCTATATCCCTATAATCCCTAAATCCTTGATTTCATTAACCCAAATTAAATACTATTATATTATCTACTCTATTCTGAAAAATATAAAATCTTTTGAACTCCGTTAATATAACAATTAGGTGTATATTAATACTGGACAAATATTGGTGAGTACCAGCAACAGTTATTTTACCGTTACTTTAATTTTTTCCAGTATCAGGAGGGGGGGGTAGATATAGACTTTTGGTGCATGGGTTCGGATAACTGCACCTATTACAGCTGCGTGTCTGAAATTTTACCAAAAGTAGCTTAGTTTTATGACCAAAGTTTTTGCAAAATTTGGTTGGTCTACAGCAGTGGGTTCGGGTTTTTATATGAGCTTCTTTTATATTTTACCTAATAAAACTGTATCTTTGAAATTTGGCAAAACTTCCGGAAAGGGGTTGTGAGCTATCAAGATGACGTCATCACATAACGGTACTAAATATCTCAAAGTTTCCGAATATATATACCATTAGGGGCGATGGCGCCATCTAGTGGTCGAAAAATGCATTACAAAATGTTTCTAAGATTTTGTAGCATTTTTATTAAAATGTTATATTTTTCCTGTAAGACAATTAACTTGAACCAACATCTTACAATATTGTAGGGCATGATATTGTCTTTCATAAACATCTTGTTTCATCTGGATCGGTGCTACCATTTTTGAGATATTGCAATTTAAAGTGAAAATTTAAAAAAAAAAAAAAAAAAAATCAAACTTTCAAAAAAACTACTATAACTGTGAAATTTTCTAAAACACCCTGTATTATTATTATACCATTAGAAAGGTATCTTAAAACTCTTTCCAACGATATATAATAAGTATGGCATATGTTGACAAATAGCCCCACCAGAGAACATAAATGCAAAAATGACACAACAATTTTATCAAAAAATACATTTTCATACTTTATTTCTCATAAATTTATTTTGGCTTTTTGTTTTCCAGTTGAAATATTTATTTTAAAATGTAAGAATGTACTTTATAGGTTGATACAACATTGAGTTAGGTTTTAGTAATTTATTTGGAGGGATTTTGGAGGTGACAACCTCATAGTTTTAAAATTTTTTTTATTTAAGTATGTATGTAAAAATATAATTAGAAAGGACGTTAGAGTTAGCTACAAAATCAGAATTATTCGCTTTTTCCAGAATATTTAAAAACATATATACACACAAGAACCTGAATCAGGAGGGATTTTAGAGTTGAATTCTAAATCAGGATTACCGCTTTTTCCAGAATATTTATATGTGTGTTTGTATATACAATATTAGAAGAGATTTTTAAGTTTGATTCTTAATCAGGAGATCCGCTTTTTCCAGAATATTTATAATATATGTGTATATTTATATCCAATATTAGAAGAGATTTTATAGTTGGATTCAAATCAGGATTGCCGCTTTTTCCATAATATTTAAAAATATATATGAATATGCCAGATTCTGACTTAAAAAAGATTTTAGAGTTGGATTCAACTATTAGAGCTGGACTTATATATTCTTTATTTATTTATTTGTTTCATTATTTTTAATTATTTGATGCATCTTAATAACTCACATATTATTATATATAAATAAACAAATAAACGTAATTAGGTATATATTTTAATTATATACTGATTAATGCCTACATATTTATGTGCATAATGTAAATTTATATTTTAGTAGATTTTTTTTCAGACACTACGTATTACGACATTCCGCTAAGTTTTGAATACAAATTCCATTTATTATAAAGGTTATCAAGTTATCTTTAGTTAAAATAATGAAATAAAAATATAATCCCTATCTGCTATCACAAATTTTAAACCAACTATAAAATCCCTTCTGATTGAAGAACTAACATACATATATATTATAGACATATAAATATTCTGGAAAAAGCGGTAATCTTCATTTAGAATCCGCCTCTAAAATCTCTTCTAATATTTGATATACATATACATATATAAATATTCTGAAAAAAGCGGCAATTCTGAATTTAAATGCAACTCTAAAATCCTCCTAATTCAGATTCTTATAATCTGATAAAGCGCATAATTCTGATTTTGTAGCCTAAGGGCCTTTCTAATTATATTTTTACATACATATTTAAATAAAAAAAATTTTAAAACTTTGAGGTTGTCACCTCCAAAATCCCTCAAAGCAATTTGCCAGAACCAAACTAAATATTGTATCCAAACCTAAAATGCATTCTTACATTTTTAAATTTGCCGAAAAGGCAAAATAAATTTATGACAAATAAAGTATGAAAATGTATTTTTTAATAAAATTGTTGTGTCATTTTTGCATTTATGTTCTCTGGTGGGGCTATTTGTCAACATATGCCATACTTATTATATACCGTTGGAAAGAGTTTTAAGATACCTTTCTAATGGTATAATAATAATACAGGGTATTTTTGAAAATTTCACAGTTATAGTAGTTTTTTTGAAAGTTTGATTTTTTTTTTTTTTTTTTTAAATTTTCACTTTAAATTACAATATCTTAAAAACGGTAGCACCGATTCAGATGAAACCAGATTTATATGAAAGCCAATAATATGCTCTACAATATTATATGATGTTGGTTCTAGTTTATGGTCTTACAGGAAAAATATAGCATTTTAATTCAAATGCTACAAAATCTTAGGAAATTTTTGTAATGCATTTTTCGACCACTAGATGACGCCATCGCCACTAATGGTATATATATTCGGAAACTTTGAGATATTTAGTACCGTTATGTGATGACGTCATCTTGATAGCTCACAACCCCTTTCCGGAAGTTTCACCTGAAATTTTGCCAAAGCAATTAATAGCATAATATAATGTTTATGTTAACGTCATACGGGTATCCCAGAGTTGACACAGTCTACTATACTAAAGTCATCCTCTATTTTTTTCATAATTTCACTAATTCTCAGAAGATCTTCGTTACGTCCCTCTGAATTATAAAGACAGCTATTTGTGAAAAATGATTCATATTATCTTCTTAACATACAGTTTTGTGGATTTTTACACAATATGTATATTTTCTATTACTATACTATATACTATTATACTATATACTACTATTCTATTGATTTCTATCTTGACTTATTTTAAAGAGTTTAGCCATCAGTCAAATTTAAAGTGAGATAAGTTTAAAATTTGATATTATGTACTAAAGAAATTTACATATTGTATATTCTACATAACTCTATATCAGACCATTATCTAATAAAAGAAAATTAAAAAACAAAAATGTTTCGCTTTTTAAACAACTCTTACTTTCATTGTAACTTCATTTTCTTTCTTAGCTACTCTTCTTTTCCACTTTATAAACATCTGTTCAATAATGAAAAAAATTTACATAGGAAAAAAACATTACGATTATACATTTCCCCATTACCTTATGCAAAAATCTGGAAAAAAATTTATATCTTATAACTTGTTCATGCCAGTTTAGGAAAAGTTATACACATGCTTTAAACATCGCGATTATGAATCTACTAATAGATTTCCTGAGATACCATATAATTTTATTTAACATTTTATAAAGCCCTTGAGTATTATGAATGATTTTACTAAATAGGTACCTAGCTAGTAATTAAAAACGCATTCAATTTCAGCATTCAAAATGAAAATAATATGTATATAAATATATATATATTAAATCTAACTATCTATATCTATCTAACAAAAAGACTCCCAAGCGTTAAAATAGGCAGAAATTTTCAAGTGAATTAATGTTTACATAAAAATTATTAGATTGTTAGATTAAAAAATTTAAAGTTGATATCACTTTATAATATTTTATGTGAAAGTATCTATGTGACTTCTAAGTGAGCTTTTAATGAATTCACTGTTTGTTATAAGAAAGCAGATTTTGATGGTATTCAAATAAATAGCTTTTACAGTTATATAACTGATATTTAATTGAGATTTGATGATGTAGTGAGAAGGCTTATGGCTTATTAACAGATACTGTAAGTTGATGAAGGTCATGTGTAGTACCGCCACTTCCTAAAAGGAAAGGCATCTGCTTCCTGGTATATGTAAAGGACAATGATTCAGGTTAGCTTGTTTTTACTGTCAGAAATGTTACTGTGCTACGGGCACTATAGTTCTTTAAAAACTCCTGTACTATTGGTATTTGTTGAAACTAGAAAGAAGATAGTTGATGTTGTAAGAAATTAACTTTGCCTTATATATATAATTTTTTTAATCTTAAGTTGAAGACATATAGTCGCCATCTATTAGTTGTGCTAAGTATATTCTAATATTTAAGGGTTTTATTTAAAAGTGTCAGCTAACTTCATGTTGCTGAATTGTGAAAAGGATCTCGTTTTTCCTTCTTCCAAAAATTTTGCAACTTATGAATGTTTAAATTTATTTAAGTTAAATTGGCTTGTAAATGGCTTGAAACAAAAAAAATAAATCAAATAGCAAAGTCTATTTTTCTCTCATAAGTAATTCTAACCACTTAATAACGGTATAACTGCCTATTAATAAATAATACTTAGGAAAATACTTGATTACTATGTTTTTATAAAAAACATTATTTTTAAATTTACCCTTAAAATCATACCCTTAAAATCTTTACATTTTAATAATATGATAAAACGAGGAGAGTGTAGTAGAGTAGACTGTGTCAACTCTGAGATACCGGTATGACCGTAATATAAGCATTATAATTCGGTTAATTACTTTTGACAAAATTTGAAACATACAGTTTTATTAGGTGTAATGTAATGACCATATAAAAGAAGGAGTTGTATGGCAGCTACTCGAACCCTCTGCAGTAGACCAACCAAATTTTGCAGTAACTGTGGCCATTACACTAAACTATTTTTGGCAATATTTCAGACACCCAGATTCAATAAGTGTAAAGTAATGCTCATATAAAATAAGAAGTTGTATGGCAGGTACTCGAACCCGTGGATCAAAATGGCTGGATTTGCAATAGCGGCTATCGCATAAAAACGAATTTGTGAAAATTACAAAATCCTAGCTCCTTTATTTTTTGAACTATCGTGGTGATGGACGGACATATATAGCTAAATCGATTTATTTTTCGATTCTGATCCGATCCATACACTTGAGTCTATATCTAACCCCCTTCCTTCTCTGCGTCACAAACGTAATGACAAATATATTATACCCTTTTGACTTATAGTCAGACGAGTATAAATATAATACATTACAGTAATATTTTAATTGATTTTTCTGTCTAAAAATGAATCATTCTCTCTCTCTTTCTTATATATTTTCATCAATCTATCTTTTCTTCCATTTAATAAAAATAAAAACACAAAACAAAATTCAACACATCATATTATACACATATTACAAGCGCTTAAAGTAAATTGAAATTAATAAACAGGAAGAACTAAGGAAGGAAGTACCGTTAATCGGAAAGAAATGGAAATATGATGAAAAATAATATTATATAATTGATTAAGAAATTTATTTTTTATTTTGTCAATGTCATATTTTGAATGTCATTCTGTTAAATTATGTATTCTGTATGTAAATGTATATATAACTGTATTAATAAAAGTGGAAAAAAAAGAGTTCGTGAACTAAATAAATATTTATTTATAGTTCGTTAACACCACTCTCAAGGATATCTCAAGGGTGTAAAATTTTGACAATTAAATCAATTTTTCCATTTTCTCAAATATAAAAATAAATCTATTTACTAATTGATTATATTACTCATTAGGTTCTAAATCTATGTATGTCATATGAGTATGTATATGTATATGTTAATTTAATTTTACCTTTCCTTGATCCTAGACAGTTTATTCACCTTTCTGTTATTAATTTAATTAACTTTTAAAGTGTGAAATGAATTGACGAAATTGGAAATTATGTACATATAAATTATTGAGGAATCTTTGAAATGTCTGACTTTTAATTACGAATTCAATAAATAAAATGTTTAGATTAGTGTTAATGAAATTTATTGTTTAATTGGAAAGTCATAAGAAAATTACTTATACTAAAAATTGTTTATTATGTTTTTATACCCGTGCATACATATATGACATCGGGTATATTAGATTTGCTCCTCCGTTTGTAACGCATCGATCTAGACGAGCTAGATATAGTGTCAAGGGTACGTATCGGCTCAGAATCGAAAAATTAGTCGATCTAGCTATGTGTGTCTGTCCGTCCGTCCGTCCGTCCGTGTGTCAGCACGATAACTCAAAAACTAAAAGAGCTAGAGTCTTGAAATTCACACAAAGTCATTTTTAGACTATTTCTAGGTTCCCTATTGTTTTTGGTTAAAATCGGACCAAGGATTCGGGGAGCTGCCATACAACTTTTTTGCACCAATATGAATTTCTTCAAAACTAATTATACTACGGGGATAAAAATTACACACGGTTAGTTTTATAATGACTCCGGCACTTATATGAAGTTTCAAAATGTTAGGGCCCCATTTTCGGGGGGCTGCCATACAACTTCTTTGCACTAATATGAATTTCTTCAAAACTAATTATACTACGCGGATGAAAATTACACACGGTTAGTTATATAATGGATCGAGCACTTATATGAAGTTTCAAAATGTTAGGGCCCCATTTCCGGGGGGCTGCCATACAACTTCTTTGCATTAATATGAATTTCTGCAAAACTAATTATATTACGAGGCTGAAAATTACACACGGTTAGTTATATAATGAATCGAGCACTTATATGAAGTTTCAAAATGTTAGGACCCCATTTTCGGGGGGCCGCCATACAACTTATTTGCACCAATATGAATTTCTTCAAAACTAATTATACTACGACGATAAAAATTACACACGGGTATTTATATAATGAATCGAGCACTTATATGAAGTTTCAAAATGTTACGGCCCCATTTTGGGGGGGCTGCCATACAAAGTTTATGATTCAATAACTGCGAATCTAATGAAGCTACAAGGTTAAAATTAAAATTGGGCAGGTAAAGTAATAGGGCAAGTTAGTTGGCAAAGTTGGACATCACTCGGACCATCGGAATTTTAGGGTGGGCCATTTTTTTTTTTTTGTTTTTTTTTGTTATTTTTTTGTTTTTTTTTTTTTTTTTTTTTTAAGCTAAAGTTATGGGACAATGAATGAAAATTTTGTTTTTTTTTGGTGATTTTTTTTTTTTTGTTAATTTTTTTTTTTTTTGTTAATTTTTTTTTTTATTTTTTTTTTAAGCTAAAGTTATGGGACAATGAATGAAAATTTTGTTTTATGTTTTGTGATTTTTTTTTTTTTTTTGTTAATTTTTTTTTTTTTTGTTTTACGTCAAAATTATGGAGTAATGAGTTAAATGTATAAGGGAAGTATATTACGGTTTATTTTATACACTATAGTGGGTATGCACGGGTATCTAAAAGTTGACAAGGGCAACTATAATCTTCCTCGTTTAAAAAAATGTCAATATGAAATTTAATATACATATATTGAAGGTCATATACGAAAGTATCGCACTTGCATTTCACACCTAGCACTAAACATTATTTTTACTTCTTTGGTATTTTCCGGGCATAAAATTTATGACAGTTAATAAATTTTCAGAAGTCGTATTAGAAGGAATAAGTATTATAGCATTATGCGGAAAATTTATTTTGACAACATCAAAAATGAACTTATTTTAACACTATCCAGCTAAATTCATTATCACATTACTACATTTGTGATTATTATGGCAATGCTGGATGGATTTTATTTGAAGTTTAACAAAATGTTAATCCCTTTAACAAATTACGCAATTTTATTTTATTTGTAAATACTTTTATTTACTTTAATCTGTCATCTAACCGATAGCCCGTCCTAACAAATTGCTCTCAAAAATTTTGGTGCG
Source organism: Dolichopus griseipennis (assembly GCA_963082915.1). Taxonomy (NCBI): domain Eukaryota; kingdom Metazoa; phylum Arthropoda; class Insecta; order Diptera; family Dolichopodidae; genus Dolichopus; species Dolichopus griseipennis. The sequence continues at coordinate 346,083,746 of OY720441.1, forward strand.
AGCTTTTCATATATTTTTTACCTTTTTTAGGGTCCTTCTCTCTGGAACAAAATTTATAAAAAGTTTTTTTTTCTCCGGAAAGAACACAATATTAAAGAACAATTCAATTTTGCTCCAATATCGTTCCATTCCCTGGTTTATATTCCTTCTGATGCACAACTCACATCTCTAAATCAAATCTCACTTATTCAAACTAATACTTAATAATTGAAAACGATTAGAATTTGAGGCCAGATTTATGAATTTAACCCATTATATCTCACTGAGTTCCTGTTTGACCTTGAACAACTTGTAAAATTTTTATTATAAATTTAAAATCACATTTACAAATTACAAAACTTTTAATTGCACATACCATAAAATACAACATAATCAAAGCACTTACAATATCATCCACTTTAAATTTAAATTTTAGTGTTTTTTAGTCCTTATGGACTTGTATGATCATTTTGATTTTAAACTGTATATATGTCTCTTTAGATCTATTAAAGCTAATTTTTCACTTTTAAAAGTCATCATCACACTTTTTTTTTTTTTGTTTTGGAACATTTTGTAAAAAATAAAAAAACTTTAAATATAAAAAAATGAAATATCTCTAAAGAATATTTTAAAAAAAACTGTTAAACTCTTCTTTTAATGTTTAAAAAAAAAAACTGAAAAAAATAATTTTCACAATTTTTAGCACATTTTCAAATAAAAATTTTAAAAAAAATGTTTACTCTGTCCCTATGTTTGTCCAGGTATTTATTAAGCTCAACATTGTTTAAGATTTAGGTATAAGGGTTCCAAATCCTTATGGCCCCGAAATTTCCCCAACTGCTTGTGACCAAAAAAAAACTCCCATACTTAATTATCTTTAATCTAAAAACGCCAAAGGACAAGCGCTTTCATAAATTTTGTTAATATATGAGTGAAATACAAATATGTAGTGTTGCCATATGCTTTTTAATTTACCGTTATTCAAAACTTAGTATTGGCAAAACTTTTTAGCTTTTTTATCTTCCAAACGTTTAAAGCTAAAAACTTGAAATTTTGAGTGAAATTAGATCTTTGAAAATAAATATGAGTCGTTTAAGAAATTTTTTTTGTATGGCCCCTGTATGTGAATCCTAAACTGTCAAAATTGAAAATTAGGTGGGTACTGAACTTCCTTGAACGTATTGAACTGAAAATTGAAGAAAGTACCTCTTAATACTTTCCACCATTTTTGCTTATACAATAAAATTTCTAAAAATGTTAAAAATTTTGGAACTTACGTTTGAATTTTAAAAATATGCTCTTTTTAAATCTCTCTGTTTTTTTCCATTACTTGCTTAAAATAATTCCAAACCAACTGATCCGAAAATGTAAAAATAGTGAACTTCCATCTAAAACAAAAAAAAAAAAAAATTATACCAAAAAAAACATGATTCTAAAAACGTTACAAGAATTGGAGTACAGAATTGTACTATTGTAGGACATAGATAGTTTTCACTTCTGATTTTTTATTTCCTCTTCCTTCCTTGTTCCTTCTTCCTTAATTCTCAATTTTTCGATTTTTTTTTTAGTATTTAGGGATTTTTGTTTTAAGTGAAAATGAATGCAAAAAAAAAGTTTAAAATTTACTAAAATTTGCAAAAAGTTGCAATGGTTGCCAACTGGTTTATGTTATGCAAAAATAAAATGTGACAGTTTTTAAAGCAGGAAAAATAAAAACAAAACTAGTATAAAATTGGCATCGTGTTTTTTTTTTTTTTTTTAGTTTAAATGGTGCCTTGTGTAAGTGGCAAACGTTTTATTTAAATTAAATTTTCATTAAAATTAGTAAAGAAAATGGAAAATTTGATATTAACATCTGAAGGACAATATAAAAAGGTTTTTGGAACTTGTTATTGAAATCAATGGAAAGTATTTAACAATTAAAGTTTTATTTAATTTTTGAATATTACTTAAAGTTTTGTACAAAAGTTTTATTTAAAACAACTACTAGGAAATATGTTCAAGAAATGTAATTGTTATTATTAAACTTGATGTTACATAATGACTATTTTTAGGGCTTTGTAGTTGTCTTTGAAATTTTATTTAAGTAATTAATTAAGTTTTCATAAAAGTATCTTTTTGTAAAGTTTTAAGTAGGTAATTTGACAACAAATTAATATCGTACTAAAACTAATGGCTAATAAAAAGTTTTTGAAAATACTTTTTTTTTTTAAATAAAATTTGTTATGGAAAAATATGAAATAGAATTTATGTATTTTATAGTTGTTTAAATTCAATAAAAAACAAGGAAGAGTGTAGAAGAGTAGACTGTGTCAACTCTGGTATACCCGTATAACCGTAACATATACATTATATCATCCGCTTAATTACTTCTGGCAAAATTTCAAACATTCAGTTTTATTAGGTGTAGAGTAATGCTCATATAAAAGTAGGAGTTGTATGGCAGCTACTCGAACCCTTTGTAGTAGACCAACCAAATTTTGCAGTAACTTTGGCCATTACACTAAACTATTTTTAGCAAAATTTCATACACCCAGCTCATTTGGTGTAGTGTAATCCTCATATAAAAGAAGGAGTTGTATGGCAGCTACTCGAACCCTCTGAAGTAGACCAACCAAACTTTGCAGTAACTTTGGCCATTACACTAAACTATTTTTTGCAAAATTTCAGACACCCAGCTTCATCAGGTGTAGAGTAATGCTCATATAAAAGAAGGAGTTATATGACAGCTACTCGAACCCTTTGCAGTAGACCAACCAAATTTTGCAGTAACTTTGGCCATTATACTAAACTATTTTTGGCAAAATTTCCCTTGGACTATATAGTCATACAGGTATAATAATTTTGTATAAACCCGTTGTTAATTTTGTTTTAGTCTAGGATGGGTGGAAAACGGTGAGGTGAAATAAAGCCCGACGCAATAACAACCTAAGACATTATGACACATTTTAAAGTGCAAGAAAACCTCGCATCAAAATGTGAAATAAAAAAAGAGAGTAGACCGAGACTTCCCGAAAAGACCATAAAAAAAGTCAATCAACCGGAAGTAAAGTAAATTGACTTCAATATCATTTTAAAAAAGTAATATTAAAAAGCCAATTGATTGTAATTCCTTTCTAATTGACTTTATTAAGTATATGGGTGCACATAAATATTCTGGAAGAAGGGGAATACCCTGTTTTGAGTCCAAGTCTAAAATCGCTTTTAATTCGGAATACCAGATATACACATAATAAATATTCTGCAAAAGGGGAATACCCTAATTTTGAATCCAAGTCTAAAATCTCTTTTAATTCGGAATACCACATATACACATAATAAATATTGTGCAAAAGGGGAATACCCTAATTTTGAATCAAAGTCTAAAATCTAACTTACCCTTCCTCTATCATATTGGTAGTTAGCCCATAACGCTGTAAATGATTGGTTTTGTTTTAAAAAGTTAACGACGACAGGTGAGACTAGCGTAGACGTTGACAACAACGCGAATTTTTGAAAGTACAAAAAAGCCTGAAAATTTTAATTTATTTTAAAAGTGCAATAAGACCCCAATAATAGTGCAATAACACCGGAAGAACTTTGTTGCTCTTAAGTATGCACAAATGAATAAAAAAAATTATTTCACCGGGCGTTATTTCACCTCACCGTGGAAAACATTAAAAGTTACCCAGAGTTGTTGTACAAGTTGCCTGAATTTTAATAAATAACTACATTGCGAAATTTTGAAAGAACAAAAAAGGCGGAAAATTTTAATTTATTTTAAAAGTGCAATAAGATCCGACTAATAGTTTAACTCTTTTAAAATTAAACTGCAGAATTATCTTTGAATAACCTGTTCAAACCCACAAATTGGGTGTTATAGCTAAATGGGCTACTCACCAAAAGGGCTAAATGGGTTATTCCGTACTAGAATTTTCCGTACAAACATTTTTATGAATTTGAGTTTATTTGAATTGCGCTCAACTCAAAATTTCATTCCGCTCAACATTTGAGTCCGCCAACAATTTAAACGTTGTATACATTTGCCTATATGTTGATTCCGCTCAAGTTATGGGTTTGCTTACACTTGGGTCAACTCATGGTTTGAGTGCATGTACATTCCTTAAATTGTGAGCGGACTCATCATTTCATTTAAGTGATGAGTTAAAATTGCTAATTTAAGTTCGAAATTACAGTTTTTTCACATGAGCGTTATTTACAAAAATATGCTCAATTAAATTAATGCCAATAATACTTTCACTCAATACATAGATTAAGTATAAAATTCTAATTAAGTGTAAGTGATTTAATAAAAAAGAACCAAAGTATAGAAATATTAGAATATTTACAGCACGTCTTTTTAATTACTCTTCTCATCAGTTTTTAATTTTTTTAATAAATTAAAATGAAAATATCCTGGAAAAAAATTAATGCAGACGACACCATATAATTTAACATATTTTATTTTGATTCCTTAGAGAATTTTAATGCAGCATTATGCTAAAAAATAGAATTGTAACACAATACTGCAATATTGCAACAATTAATGCAATATAAAGAAAGATTCACGGTCATTTTTACAGACATCTCCAGACATTTGAGTATATTATTCTACAAGCATATACATTATACTGTATATATAATGCCATACATTTGCTTATACCAGACAGGATATAAAGATTTCCGATTGCATGTATGCGTATACTTGTATAATACAGTGTATGAAAGTGTTAACGCATCTTAATGAAAGTAAAATACATACGGAGTATTACACCCCCATAATAACATTACACTTTTTTACTTTAGTGAATAATTGTATAAAAATTATAACAAAGTGTGAACATTAATTTTATTGCTTGTATTACTAGTGATTATATCAATTGACTTACTAGAACTTTGTAGCATACGATAATTTTTACTCATTCCATTGAATAAGTTGGATACAATTTAACCCAAGTGTTCACACATTTAAAAATGTTTTATGGTTTAATTACAGTAATACGGTTTTTTTTTTTGTAATTGTAATGCGGTATTGGAAAATTGTTTCCTTCCGCTTTACCTTATCTAAACTCCCGTTAGTTTTAGGTCATTGGAATTTATTATACAATACACAATGAATAGTTGATTTCAATATTATACTTTTAGATAATATACTTATGCAAAAAAAAGTTAACAAGACGGTGAGGAATTTACCTACAGTGTATTCATTCAAAAATAACATTGGATATCTTACATTAAAATGTTGCGAAAATATTTTGTTCTTTTATCAATTACGAGTATATGAAAATCTTTTATAAAATAATAATAGTATATCCATGGAAAAATAATGAGAATGAATTGAAATAATTACAACGAAATTTTAAAGTGAGAAATTCTATGTGAACTGTGTTTAACCTTTTGTCTACTAACAACGTTGAGTACACTCGATCAAACTTATGAGTTAGCACTTTAAAATATGAATTCCAAATTTTACAATTTTTAAGATGCAAATAACAGTTGGAAACTAATTAAGAATGCAAAATCAAGTATCGATCGAGTAACTGATGCATTTCTCTACCTTCTTTTCCTTAGGTAGACGCCGAAACTGTGAAGCTTACGAGAATATCGAAAATTTTTTTAAACTTGTTTAGAATATTGGCACTTGATAGTTTGTTATAAAATTAAGACTAAACGCCACCGTTTTAATTCATAATTGTGGACACCCATAATCTGGAAAAAGGAGGCAACCCTGATTTGGAATGCAATTTTCCTCGACCGTCTTTTGCAGACTATATTAGTCTTGAAATTTATTTCTAGTTAAAATGGGAAATGAGAACAAAGGTTAGTTGGAAATTTCCAAAAAGACCCCCTTTTCAAAAGACTTATGTACCACGTAAATATTTTAAAGTAAGTCAAAGGTTTTTTAGAGACATATCATAGAGACTTATGACCCTGAGAGTTATGATCTAGAAAAACTACCAATTCAAGATAAATACGAATAACTATACAAAGAATAACTATATGCATTGGAGAACTAGGATAAAAATTCATAAAATTTTGAAAGTGGTTAATTGGATTTTCTATCAATTGAAAATCGATTAAAATTTTTTTATACTTATAAATATTCAGATTCAGAATAGATAAGTTCCTCTTTGAAAAGTGCTCACTTATTTTGACTGTAGAGTTTAGTGTTATAATTACCATTTTGATTTTTATAGTATTCTTCTATTTTATATCCATATTAAATGTTATTTGAATTCTATGTTCTTTGGTATGAGGAAGAGGGCTTAGTAGACGGTGTCAATCCTAAAACTATGTGCACACGTAATATATGCATTATAATGACCCGGTTAACTACTTTTACCAGTTTAAAGACACTACTTATTAGGCTCAATTATCTATAAAAGAAAATACAAGTAGCATGGCAGCTATTAAACTTCTTGCATTAGACCAACTATATCTTGTGCAGATATTTGCCATAAAATTTAATGACTTTTGATTTTCAACCAGGCCGCTTTATTACTGAGTGTACAGTAAAGTTCATATTAATAAATAAAAAGCAAAGTTGTATGGTAAATACTCAAACCCGTTCAGCAAACTGGCTTAATTTCAAAGAAAAGAAGTATCTTCTGATAAACGTATTCGTGAATATTTCAGAACCCTACTTCACTTAGTCATTGAGTTAGCGAAAGGACACTAACTGTTTTTAAGCGCTATCTCTTCAACGGTTAGGCTAATAAGCCTATCTATACAATTTTGGAACAGGAAATTATTAGAATTGGTCTTATTGAATTCCACATACAATTTAACAATAAGATAATACTAGGCCTTTTAACATGGGTAGAAACGTCTTAGATTTACAATGTTACAATTTTATTTTTTGTTTTTAACATGGGTAGAAACGTCTTAGATTTACAATGTTACAATTTTATTTTTTGTTTATATTGTAATATTTTGTATTTGAGTTTATAGTATTCTTATATCTGTTAGTTATATTATTCAATTAAACTATTTGTTTATATTGTTATATTAATGTATTTTTTATTAAATTTATATAATTATTAATTATTGATTATGCCATTAATTTGAACCAAATGACAAATGGTAGCTTTGTCGAGTCGAAAAAACACTAGGTTTCGAATCCGCGCCTTTTGCATGGAATGTCGGCACTCAACCCGTGTGCCTCCCAGCCGTCTTAATTTTATATTCTAATCCAATCCGGATCTTCTTCTTCTTCTATTGCTTTAAAATACTTGATGAACCTGAGCTACAATTCTCTTCCATTAATTTCGATCTTATGCAACTCTCTTCCAATTCCTTGTTCTTAATGCTCTTAGATCATCTTTAACTGTATCTAGCCATCTTTTGTTTGAACGTCTTTTGCCTCTAGCACCTTGTATTTGATTGATTCAAATGTATACAATTTATGTCTATCTCTCCTTTATAGCGTCACAAACGTAATGTCAAATTTAGTATACCTTTACAACTATGTTCGAACGAAGTTTTATAATATTATAGTACAATACTAATTCTACCAGGAATCAAAGTTTTTTATTAATTTTCTTTATCAATAATTTTCCTTTTAAAATTTAAAGTTTTTGTTTACATATCAATTGATTTAAATAAGTCTTATTTCACTCTTTTTGATGTAAAAAAGTTTATATTTCCCCTTGTTTTTTTTTCATCTTTAAATCTAATTTTCTTTGTTTAAAATTAAATTTAGTACAGTAAAAAAAACGAAGAACCCTGAAAAAAGATTCTTTTATAAGCTTCAAAAGTTTTTTTTTTTCTTATGCTTTTTATATTATAATTTTTCATATATTGACGTATTATGTCAAATAAAATTTCCATGAATGAAAATTTAAACAGAGAAAAACAATAAAAAAAATTGGGAAAAAACTCAAAAATATAAAATGCAAAAATTTTCTTCTTTTTAGAAAGTACATAACCTTTTCTTTAATAACCCACTTTAAAAATTAAACCCAAAGTTCGTTCTTTTGTTAAAGTTTTTCTGATGGAATAAAATGAAAAAAACAAGCAGAGACCAGACCAAAGTGAAAATTAACAAAAAACTGATGAAGTTTTTTATAAAGAAACGATTGGCAGAATGTGTATTGGTATGCTTTTGAGTATTTCCCTGCAGTAGGAAAGGAAAAATAATTTTAAAATTTTGAAATTTTTCTTAAATCGATATTGTTAAAAAAAATTTTTCCGCGTAAATTTTATCTTTAAAAAGCTTTTTATAATAAATTTATTGTAAATTGAAAAGGGGCTGTTTCGAAAATTGCAAAAATTCTACGTTCAAGTTCAGTTAATCAATGTTCTATGTGTTAAACCTGCTGTCAATGATGTAACTGTGAGTTTCAAGCGGCGTGCTTTAACAAATGACATAAAAGAAAGATAGGGAAGACCAGGTAGATTGCCTAGGTAAATTAAGTTTTTGTTTTAGGGGAAATGTGGTAGAAACCATCAAAAGATACTGCGCGCAACCACAGTTATGTAACAATTCCACACACTAAAAATACGGCCCTGTTTTAAAATATTAAAACTAGTCTTAGAAACTAACTGTTAATTTTGCACTAACTGTTTGTAATTTACTAAAATTTAAAACCTCCGTTAAGGTTATCTGAGCTTATCACTAATTCGAGTTGCTTAGTTCTTTTAAGCCATCACTGATATTTGAAGATAGTAGGAAATTTGATGCTTCTTTGTTAATGTAACCAGCTAGAAAGGTCTTAAGTATTGTTCATATTTTTTACTTTTATCGCTAAAATCAGGAACCTGCAGATCCACTTTGCTTTGAAATGTTTGAATTCTTTAAATATGTGTGCGTTTGACACGGCTCCAAAGTTGTATGCCGTACATTTAGCTTGGATAATTTATAAGGTTATATAACAAAATTTTGTACTCTATTGACAATCTAGATTTTCAGAGCCATTACATATACATTTTATTTGTGTTCTAATTCAATTTTTTTTTCTTTTTGACATGCTCTTTCCATGCTTTCCAGACGGTTAATGTCATTTCTAGGAATTTTGCCTAGTTAAATTAAGTGATTACAAAAACTAATCCACAAAAAAGGGCGAAATTTTCTACTTGAGTTTAGTTGATTTGGTTCAAAAATACGGGCTTTAATAAATAAGTTGCTGAAATTAAAGATCTTAATTTAAAATAATATCTTTTTACTTAAGCTAATAAATATTTACTTTTATTAAAAATGTCTTAATTGAAAATTAAAACCTGTGCATACAAATAAGGCCACGGGTATATTAAAATGACTCCTCCGTTTTATATTGAATTTTAAAAGTTGTACTAAAATCAAAATTAAAAAATTTATACTAAAATCGAAATTAAAGTTTTAAATAATTTCTTATTATAATTCTTAATAATATTAACATCTTCCACTTTTAGATAACTTCGAAAAAAAAGCATTTGAAATAAACAAATTTTTTTCTAATATTTCTATCTCTTTCTAATTTTTTTTTTTTTGAACATTAATCAAACTTGACATTAAATATACACAAAGCATAATTTTGTAAATTGAATTATTCTTTATAGCTGCCAAAAAAGGTGTCAGAATAATTTATTAAGAAAAAAAAAAACTGACTGCATATATGTATATATTAATAGAATATCAGCTGTGCAATCATTACTCACAACTTATGACATTTAAGAAAAAATAAGAAAAATTCAAAATTTATATTATAAGTATGAGTATAATATAAACATTTCTCCTGTTGCACTTCTTTTTAATATAATTATAATTTCTCAATAACTCTTTCGCATCTCCTCCCTAATTTTCTTTTGTTTTATTTTAAATTGTCGATTACAATATTATCAAAAATATATTCGTTAGTCTGTCCGGCAGAATAATTGTTAGACACAAATTCGAATTCGAATATTTAAAGTTTTGATATAACAAGATTGAAAAAACTTTGAATTTTTGGTTTTTTTAGGAGTGTGGTTTTGTATTACCAGAAGTGTGAGGTTTAATCAACTATTAGTATTTATGTTTCTATTTTCGAATTTTCCCAAATCCAAGAATTATATTATTTTGCGCCTCAATTCTTAAGTTAATTCAAATATATATTCATCGTTATATTTAAGTTAAGTCAAATGTGGGGAATGGGGAACTACCGTTATTATATAAGAAACATTAAAATTTCCTTTATTGAACATGTTTTTATTCTTTCTATTTGGAATATATTTACTCTAAAAATGTCTTTTATCAGCTAATGTTTCAATAATGAGTTTTAAAGTGTTAAAATTAACAAGCAGTATTTTTATACCCTACACCTATAGAATAGGTAAAGGGGTATATTAACTTTGGTATGGTGTTTGTAACCACCTAAAGGAAGCGAGCTAGATATGGAAAAGTATATATATTTGTGATCAGCGTGACCGCCTTAGTCGATATAGCCATGTCCGTCCGTCCGTCCGTCCGTCCGTCCGTCCGTAGGCACGATAACTCAAAAAATAATGGAGCTATCTTGATGAAATTTTAACTGTAGGTAACTAGGACTGAAAGTACGGCGGGGATTGCATATGGGCGAAATCGGCCCATGGGTTCGGATTCTGGACCTTTTAATCATTTTCAGGGCTAACGAACAAATATAAAAAATCACGATAACTCAACTAATGACGCTATCTTCATCAAATTTGTGCTGTAGGTTACTAGTAATGAAACTACTTCGGGAATTGCGTAAGGTCGGGATTGGACCATGGGTTCGGAACCTAGAACTTTTTGATCGAATTTAGGCCAGACGAGCATAATTCCGAAACCAATGAAGATAGAATCTCCAAATTTGGTATCAGGGTGTCCCTTCCTATTTCCTAAGTGTCTTTGAAATTTGGGCCCCATTGGAGTTGGGGGTCGGGGACCAGCCACACATATCCGAAGACCTTAAAGCATATCTTTAAAATTAATAAAGATAGCAACTTGAAAAAATGTAGAAGCTTCAAATTTGGTGTTCTTTACTATCTCTTGCTTTCCCCCCTAATTTGGGATCAATTGGAGTGGTGGTTCAGTACCCCTCTTAGACCTCCCAAGTTTTAAATGCTTATACTCGAAATTACTAAAAATAGTAACTTAAAATTAAGATAGAACGTTCAAATTTTGTACAAGGGTTAACTAGTACTTAAAGTACAGCGCGGACTGTATAAAACCGAAATCAGCCCAAGGGTTCGGATTCTGGACCTTTGAATCGGTTACAGGGCTAACGAACATATGTAAAACATCACGATAACTCAACAACTAATGACGATATCTTCATGAAATTTGTGCTGTAGGTTATTGGGAATGAAACTACTGCGGCAATTGCGCGCGGTGAGGATTGGACAATGGGTTCGGAACTTAGAACTTTTTGATCGAATTTAGGCCAAACTAGCATAATTCCGTAACCAATGAAGATAGAACCACCAAATTTGGTATCAGAGTGTCGCTTTCGATTTCCTTAGTCTCCTTGAAGTTTGAGCCCAATTGGAGTAGTGGGTGGGGACCAGCCACTCAGTTCCGAGGACCTTAAAGCATATTTTCGAAATTAATAAAGATAATAACTTGAAACAAAAGTAGAAGCTTCAAATTTGGCACATGGGTGTTCTTTACTATTTCCTGCGTGTCCCTCTAATTTTGGATCAATTGGAGTGGTGGTTCAGCACCTCTCTTAGACCCACCAATGTGTAAAAGCTTACCATCGAAATTAATAAAACTAGTAACTTAAAATTAAGATAACACGTTCCAATAGTGTACAAGAGTTAACTTGTATTGAAAGTATGACGGGGACTGCATATGGGCGAAATCGTACCATGGTTTCGAGTTTTTGAAACCCTTGAAAAGCTCAAGGGCTAACAAACATATATCTTAAAACACCATAACTCAAAAAATAATGCCGCTATTTTGATGAAATTTAAACTCTAGGTTACTAGTAATGAAAGTACCGTGGGAATTGGTTCTGGTCGAGTTTAATTTCGAAGCCAAAGAATATATTTCCTATTTCCTATGTGTCCCCGAAATTTTGACTTAATTGTAGTGGTTCAGCTATGTTCAAAGGTATTTGCTGCATTTATGTAAAATTTATTTTTATATTTAAATGAATTATATGATAAGGTCTAAATTTGTATATGTATTTTAGAAATACATTTATTGCATATTTTGCGTTTATAAGCTTTTCTAATAGGTACATAAACAAGCCATTTAAAATAATTGCAATTTTGAAAAATTTGGATTATTAAATATATTATGCTTTGATTATCTTTTTATCACAAAATTTAATAATTAGAATTTTTTCATTTTGTAATTGAATTGGATTTGGAATAAATATATTTTCATTTATTTCAAGTTTTTTTGTTTTAATATTTTTAAATAGATAAATTAGTAAGAATTTGTAATATTTTTTTAATAGATAGTGTAATTAGAAAATGTTTTTAGTATTATAAAGTTAATTTGGTTAGCTATGTCTTACGATCAAATTAATAACAGCTCTTATGGTGTTAAAACGACTTATGGATATGTCCTTAAATTTGAACCAAATAGGTGTAGGGTATTTCTAAGCCGGTTGCACCGACTGACGGTTTCTCTACTTGTTTTCTTCTAACATGAATCTATTTTTATGCTAAAAGGTACGCTTAATTGCTTTTAGTGAAATATAAATAAATATTATGTTTTTAATGACTCGAATATTCATTTAAAAATCAATCCTTAATCACGAAATTATCAATTTGCGAAAGTTCTATATCTTGGTTTTCACAAGTCAGTGGTAAAATGGTGACTTTATTAGTTAATTATTAAAAAGAAGTTCAACTGGAGAAATGTTTATATTATACTTACTGCTTCATACCTATAATTTTATATTGATTGATAAGTAAAAATATGAAGATACAGTTATTTATTTAACTGAATTGTATATAGGATGTCAGCCTTTCAATCAAAAGAGCTCGAGTTCAAACCCAGGCCAGTTTATATTTAAAAAAAAAAAATATTTTATAATTAATATTGTTCCTCAATAATTTAATAAATAAATGTACTTGAATGTATAATATACGCTTATGTTGGTCTTTGTTATTCTAATGGCTGATTGAGAGGTTAGTAATCAATCTACTGCACCTTTGAATTTTTTTTTGTAACGTAAGCATGCGATAATTACTTGCAGAGTTTTATTTGGTTCTTTTTTTAACACAAGTATAATTAGAGTACTTAAAAATGCAGTAGATATGTTCACAAAAGACTTAATGTTAATATGATTAAATAGTACATGATATGTTAATTTAATTGTACTTGAATTGTACTTGATTTGTGCAATTAACGATTTCATTAGATTTTGAAAAAAGTTTCGATATTTCAAGTGTTATATACATTACATACTAAATTTGGCATTACGTTTGTGGTAGATATAGACTCCAGTGTATGGTTCGGATCAGAATCGAAAATAAATCGATTTAGCTATGCATGTCTACCCACCCGTCCGCACATATAACTCAAAAAATAAAGAAGCTAGGATTTTGATATTTTCACAAATTCGTTTTTATGCAATAGCCGTAATCGCTATTGAAATCCAGCCATTTTGGTCCATGAGTTCGAGTAGATGCCATATAACTCCTTCTTTTATATGAGCATTACTCTATACCTATGGAAACTGGGTGTCCGAAATTTTGCCAAAAGTAATTAACCGGATGATATAATGTTTATATTACGGTAATACAAGTATCCAAGAGTTGACACAGTCTACTCTACTACTCTCTTCTTCGTTTTAATGTGAATTAGCCTTTTTGATACCTATTATTGCATTTGATTACTTCAATATTAAACAAGTACAAAGTATATAAGATTTAAATTATTTGTGGTTATGGAACTTCTTTTTTTTTGACTAATTGTCAAATCATTCATTCAAAAATTTTTTTAAAGTTAATTTATTTAATTTTTATGATCTTTAAGCATAATTAGCATCTCATGAGTTATTCTTATACACTTCAGAAACTTTTAACTAAATATTTCTATATTTGTACTTAATGAATTAATTAATTTAAACATTTAAAAGAAATGAACACGTGTCAATGAACAAGTATCATCAATTATCATTAAAATTTTAAAATTTGACACTTTAACATTTAGTGCATGTATATAATGTTCCAATTTCTCAACGCTTCAATTATTTTTTTTTAACTTCCAATTCTGTATAAGACTTTTATATTTTCTATAGTCAATAATTATCATATTTACAATGCACTTTAAGATATTTTTTCAGATTAAAATAATTTTTTTGGTTGTTTATTTAACCGTATAAGATTAATAATTTAAAGTAAATATTGACAAAATGTCTGTCAATTCAATTTATTAGTAGAATTTAAATTTTATTTGAAGACAAATTAAAGAGTTTTATTGAATAAACTCAAAATTTTTACATAACCAAATAAATTCTATGAAATTGAGTACAATTGAATATTTTATTAAATATAATAACAAAATTATATTTACTACTTATATACTTAACATTTATAATTCGACAGTTTATAGTTTTGTTTAAATATAAACAGTTTTTTTAAAAAATTAGTAAACATTCTTAATTTCAAGAAATTAAGCATTATTTTTCGTATCGAATTGCTAAGCCTCTTTTATATTGTAGGCAGCAAGGAAAGAATTGTTTTAATTCAGTATATTGCAAATATATTTAAAATAACTCCACTGTCAAGTATACAGAACAGGTATACCATCAGGTTTTTAAAAATTGCAAACATTTGATTTTTTGAGGCCTCACAGTTTACAAAAAAAGTTTTTAAATAACTTACACTAATTTTAGAAATTCTAATTCCTTCTAAAATAATAAGATATGAAATGGAGTTTCGTATACGGTAAATTAAAGATCCGTACGGCAATCCTATTTTATATATCTATCTATATATATAAAAGCGAAAGTTTGTTTATTTGTTTGTTTGTTTGTTTGTTTGTATGTTTGTTTGTTTGTTTGTTTGTAGCGAATAGACTCCTAAACTGCCCAGCCGATTTTCATGAAAATTTGTATATAGGGGTTTTTGGGTACGGAAAGAAATCGTGGCCCAAAAATTTTGCTCTAACGGACCGCCAAGTTGGGGCTGTGGTGCAAGTATTTAAACTTCTTTGTTCTAAAATGAAAACGGTTTGACCGATTGACTTCAAATTTTGTATACGTGTTGCTCTTTGAGAATTGAGTAGACACTATTAACAGTTTTGGAATTTGTTACCCATGTCGGGCCGACGGGTGGTCAAAAAAAATTTTGCGTCCAAATTTTGTCCGATTTTACGAAATTCTACTTTGGCTTAAAAGAAAGCCCCAACAAAATTTTTGTTGAGTTCCATTAACCCATTGCGGCCCAACAGCTTTTTATAGGTTTTTTCAATACTTTTCTCTAAATTCGAAACGGTTTGACCGATTGACTTAAAACTTTGTATACGTGATGCTCTTTGAGAATTGAGTAGACACTATTAATTGTTTTGGAATTTGTTAACTCATGTTGAGCCGACGGGTGGTAAAAAAAAATTTTGGGCCCAAATTTTGTCCGATTTTACGAAATTCTGCTTTGGGTTAAGAGAAAACCCCAAAAAAAATGCTGTTGAGTTCCATTAACCCATTTCGGCTCAACAGCTTTTTATAGGTTTTTTCAATACTTTACTCTAAATTCGAAACGGTTTAACCAATTGACTTCAAATTTTGTATACGTGATGCTCCTTGAGAATTGAGTTGACAATATAAACAGTTTTGGAATTTGTTAATTCATGTTGAGCCGACGGGTGGTAAAAAAAAATTTTGGGTCCAAATTTTGTCCGATTTTACGAAATTCTGCTTTGGCAATACTTAACTTTTTTCAATACTTAACTCTAAATTAAAAACGGTTTGACCGATTTTCTTCAAATTTTGTATACGTGCTCCCCTATGAGAATTGAGTTGACACTATTAACAGATTTGGAATTTGTTAACCCATGTCGGCCCGACGGTTGGTCAAAATAATTTTGGAAGCTAATATTGTCAAAATTTGCGAAGTACTGCTTTGGCTAAAAAGAAAGCCTCAAAAAAATTTTGTTGAGTGATTTGGAAGCAAATTACGTCCAATTTTGCGCAATACTGCTTTGCCCAAAGAGAAAGTGTAGTTCCGTTAACCCAGTGGGGCACAGTGGCTTTTAATAGATTTTTGCGTTACTTAACTCTAAATTAGAAACGATTTGATCGGTTGACCTCAAATTTTATATGTGTGAAGCAAATTGAAAATGGAGTTGAGACTGTTAACAGTCGGTCCTACGATTGGTCAAAAAAATTTTTTTTGGAAGTAAATTACGTCAAATTTTTGGAAAGTAGTTTGTACTGCTTTGAATTACAGAAAGTTACAAAAAATCCTAGGATAATCCTAGAAAAATCGTTTTAAAAAGATTGCTTTCATACATTTTAAAATTTATATGTGTAAACCGTGTGTAAGTTTTGTGTTAACTTTTTGCAGTAACATCAACTTCAATTAAACCTCCATTGAGAGGCGCAGCAACGCGCACCGGGTACTAGCTAGTATATATATAAATATTTATATATATATAATATTTATTCACTAAGGGGACTTGTTACGTTTAGTAATTTTTTTTTTTTAATTGAAATTGTATGACAAGTATACAGGAATAGAACTCACAATCCCTTGGTTAAGAAGTTATATTGTGCCGAGGCCTGTACTACATCAACGAGGCTTAACAGTAATAATATTATAAGATTATTCAAATTTTCCCTACAATTAATCTCGGTCTAAATAAATTAACTAATAATTACAATTTTCTTTTTTAGAGCAGATTTCTAACCCTTCATATATCCAAAGAATATGTCTTAATATTATTATTGGACCAATTGAACCAATTATATGAGATGATTGAGTTCATTTCCCTAATACATATTTAATTTTATAATACATACATATATATACATACAATTTTAAATATTTAGTTTAAAAAATTTAAAGATATCTTTACATTCAATATAAATTGAATTTAGCATTTAATTAAAAATTTGTTTTCAAGATCAGCTTAAAAGTACCCATCTTTAGACGAGACTTTATCTTACTCGTCGACTTTAACTTAAGGCACTATTTAACACACTTGGAGTAAACTGAACAATCTAATTAAATAGTACAGACATGAAAAATACTGTCACTACTTAAACTAGATGTAAAAATATAATTGAGAATAAAATTGCATTTCGACTACTTGTCATTTTTAATAACAAGCAAAGCTACATCTAATTTTTAAAACCTCGGATTCATTTGATTTTTATTATTAAGTAAACCTTATAGTGCTATTGCGATTAACAGCACTTTTAAGTTGAGTTGTTTATTACACAACACCCATCAAGTAACGACACAACCAAATTCTTTTATTGTGAATAACAACTTCAGCAGTTGTAAAGAGGTTGTATGTCATAAAAGTGCTGCCTTTAGCATGTTACAATTTTAATTGTCAAAACTGGGTTTAAAGTGTCAAAGTTTGAATAATTTATGTACCTTTTCAAATAAAATAAGTTGTTTTAAAAAAAACGTATCGAATATCTTTACTCCATTAACATAACATACCCAAGATATTTTTAAAATGGGAATTCCTTTGTTTATTTGATGAATCCTTTATTTTTTATTTACTAGACAAGGACAAACATTTTTGTCAATGGCAATAACTATATTTGGACACAACTCAACTTAAAGAATAGGTTGTGCAATGTTGACAGATAATTAGGTTGTGTTGTCAATCATAATAGAGAATCACAAGAAAGTTGTTAATGACAACCTTTTTTTAGGTTGTGTTGTAAATCACAATAAGCACCCTTAATCTCCAATTTAGTTTAATTCCATTGTCGTAGGTAAAGTATAATAAAAAAAGCAAGAACTACGAGTTTTTTTAACAGATCTTTTAAATACTTAAAAAACCGTCAATTATTTATATTTGTAAATTTTATTTACATTTTCATAATAAAGTTGAATAACTTACTTTTTAAAAATCACAGTTTTTGTAATATTTTTTAATTAAGACAATAGGTGTGGATCTTAAATACTTGAAACCAAGAGAACCTAAACAAAAACATTACTATGTAACTTCAATTTAATAAAGTTGTGCAAAATAAATTTAAAACTCATTATATTATAATACCTGTCACTTATTAATTAAATATCTATTCATTTTTCATATATTTCATTATTGCTATAATCAAATTTTATAAGCCAAATGTGTATTCAACTTGTTTTACTACGTGAATTATTGTGCTGCCTATCTGAAAACTCTAGACAAAAATTAAAAGTTTTATACTTTTACCCATTTAAATGAAAACTTGTTTAAAATTTTTTTTTATTAAATTCTTAAATAAATTGCCTTTATTGTAAAATAATATTTGTAACCACTTTTCTTCTTCTTTTGCATATTCTTAAACGTGAGTGAATACATATTCTAATCTTTTTCAAACAAATGAAATCAAAATTTTCAATCAAAAATACTTCAACCTACTGATTTTTTGTAAAATTGCATTTTACATTTTCTTTCCCATAAGAAACATTTTGCAAAAAGATAAGAAAGTGAAAATTAAAAAAAAAACATGAATTACATAGAGAGTGTCGTACATAATAAATTAATTACTTAAGATAATATTCAAGCTTATTGCCAGTTGCAACAGATGCGTCTCACACCATTTTATGAAATTTCACAGTAAAAGAAAAACAAAGATAGAATTAAACTAAACTAGAAGTCTATATAGAAGCTAGGAAAAGTGTAGTAGAGTAGACTGTGTCAATTCTGGGATATAAACTTTATATTATTCGATTTATTACTCTTGGCAAAAATTCAAACATTCAGTTTTATTATGTACTCATGTGAAATATGAAGTTATATTGCAACTACTCGAACCCACTGCAGTAGACCAACCAAATTTCGTAGAAACTTTGGTGATAAAACTAAACTACTTTTGGCAAAATTTCAGACACCAAGCTTCAACAGGTATAGGGTACCCGAACCCGTGGATCAAAATGACTGGATTTCAATAGCGATGACGGCTATTGCATAAAAATGAATATGTGAAAATTTCAAAATCCTAGCACTTTTATTTTTTGAGTTATCGTGGGGACGGATGGATGGACGGACATACATCGCTAAATCAATTTACTTTCCGATTCCGATCTGATCCATACACTTGAGTCTATATCTATCCCCCCTTCTTCTCCGCATCATAAACGTAATGGAAAATTAATTATACCCTTTGTCTTATAGTCATACGGGTATAAAAATAAGAGTTAGAAACTCTTACTTCTTACTTTAAAATGTAAAAAACAACAAAAACAAGTGATGAAAAAAAAACAAGCGTTTTTAAAAAAGCACATTTTCAAATTTATATTGTATTACATACTGAGTTTAACTTTGGAAATATTTACTTGGAAATAGTTACTGCTTACTTATAAAATTTACTGCTAACAGTAAAGTTTTTAATTTAAAGTTGTTATAGCCCTTCAATGGGGAAGGTTGCCAAGTTTCTCAAGGATCTAACTTCGTCTAACTCCCCCCTCCGTCCCCCTCCATTTTTTTAGTATCTAGGAATTAAATTGTGAATTCCACAAAAATTTGGAATTTTACTTAGAATTATACAATCTAAGAAAAAATGGGTAAAACTGAGAGACACTTTCTTCAATATAAGGAACCGCTTTTAAATTTAAGAAAAACCTTTAACATATGTCAAAATATAATGTTGGGCCTTTAAATTTTGTATATTAATTAAAAATAAATTGGACAGATAAATTGGACATTCAAGTTATAGGTGCTTAAAAATAGCAAAATTTAAATTAGCCCTTATAGCTCCTAAACAGGGGGCTTGACAAAAAAATGTTATTAACCGGGTCCTACTAGTATTTGAGGATCTAACTCCTTCCAATTTCAGGATCCTATCTTAAACCGTTTAGGAGATATATGGGACCAAAAATTTTGCAAAAATTGAGTTTTATATAATGGTAAATTTTAGTACCGTATGGCAACCCTATACATTTAAGCGACATATTTTTTTAAAGCCTATAAAAGCAGCTCTCTTCTACCGTTTTTTTATTGAAAATAAAACTAACAGAACTCTTGTTATATCAATTTAAAAATAGGGCTTTTTTGGAATTTGAAGGGGCTGTAGCTTTGTTACCCTTCAAAATTAAGAAAAACCTTTGACACGTGTTAAAATATAATTATAGAGCTTTAAATTTTGTATATCACTAAAAAAAAATTTAGACAGGTATTCAAGTTACAGGTGTTTAAAAATAGCAAAATTTCAATTTTCGAGCCCTTATAGCTCCTAAATAGGGGGCTTGACAAAAAAATTTTGTCTACTAGTTTCTTAGTATCTAACTTCTCCCAAAATTTCAAGACCCTAGCTTGAACCGTTCAGAAGATATGTGTGGCCAACAATTTTGCAAAAATTGAGTTTTGTGTAATGTTAAATTTTAATACCGTATGGCAACCCTAAATATTTGCCTTTTAAATATTTATAAAGTTTATGAAACCAGCTATCGTTTGCCGTTTTCAGATTGAAAATATATCTAACAGAACTCTTGTTATAACAATTGAAATATAGAGCTTTTCCCAAATTTGGGGGGCTTTAACCCCGTAACTGATGGAGCTACAGAAAAATATTCTTCTACGAAATTATTTTTTTTGTGAAAACTACCCATGGTTAAAATTTCTTTACTCTATTTCAAACGATGTAAAAGTTTTTGTAAACATACGGACAGACGGACAGACAGACGGACGGACGGACGGACAGAGTGAAACTATATAGGCACATTTTTACAAAATTTTTTGAAAATGTGCTAAAAACAAACATGTAAAATAAAAAACTTGTAACTTCCATTCTAGTTTAATGACAACAAAAAATAAAAACAAAAAACAAAATTCTTACGTGCATTAGATCCCAGTTAATATGCAACGCAATGCAATGTGGTTTAAGAACGCGGAAATAATTATTATACGTGATGTTAATAAATAAAAACGTGATTTCTTTTATATTATTTTTATACAGAATATAAACATATGTATACGTATATGGAAACACTTTTAAAAAGAAATTAATCTGAAGGAAGAGTAGAGAAAATTATACCATAATGCGATTACAGTATCTAAATTTAAATAGGAAAAATTTTATTGAATTAGGACATTTAGAATTGTTTTATAAGTTAACCGGCTGGGTGGCACAGTGGTCACCTTTCCGAGTGCCGACCTTTCATACGAGAATTTCCGGGTTCGAATCCCAGTGAAATTGAAAAAACTTTTCTGGTTTTGGAATTGACTCAGCTACCATTCGCCGTTGGGTTCAAATTAATAAATAATTAATAATTATATATCTTTAATAAAAAATACTGAAATATAACAATATAAACAAATGCAAAATATAAACAAATAATTTAATTGAATAATATAACTCACTGGTATAGAATACCATATAACTCAAATACAAAATTATTCCAAATTAAACAAAATAGAACTGCATTTATTGAAAATCTAAGACATTTCTACATGTTATAAGGCGTAGTACTATCTCATGTTTAAATTGTATGTGGAATTTATTTTATCAGTTCTAATATATTAATATATTTCCCCTGGTCCAACATGTACATATGTAGTCAGGCTGTTCAGCCTATCACAGTGATCAGTTAGCACGTAGTAAAAAAAAAACCTATATTTATCTAGCTTGATTATTCAAATAAATTTAGCTCTAGACATTAGTTAGTAAAGAGATCCTCGAAATTAAAAATCGTTTCGTTGATATGTATGTGTTGGAAAGATGCTATGTACTGAAGATATTAGAACTGCGAAGAGTAAAAGTGGCTCTAATAACCAGTTCTTCTAATTAAAATTTCTTAACATAAGTGTTCTATACTGATTATTTTAAATTGAGGAAGCTGAATTCTGAACTTTCTTCTGAATCCAATCTCAGTTTCCTTTTGGTTCTTAATTACATACGAAGATCATAATTTAAATTCAATTATATACTGACCTGCAAATTCGTTTTCGGCGGAAAACTTTTGACTTAATTTGATTTAAATTTGATTTCTTCACATATTTCGAATTTAAATAGATTTGTGTAAAATTTTACAAATGTTTCTCGTTAAGAGACTTAATTACTTTAATAATAATTAGCAAGGAATTGTCATGCTTAAGGCACGTAGAAAGTTGGGCGTATGATTTTTCGAAATAATTTTAACTTACTAGTTTTCAAACAAGTGGCCATACAGAAAGACGATTAGCGGACGAAAAATTTTATGGCATTTGTTCTCAAAAAATAGTTCGGGAAAAAAAATCCGCCAGCCAGCTTCTGCTTGGCGAAGGCCTAAGAAACTTTGATGCAGGCAGACTCATATACCATTATATAATTATTTATTTATTAAAATGAAACTGTGTAGGATGACATACTGACACAACTTCTTCGAATCAGTTTAATTGGATTTCTTTATAATTTTAAAATAAAGTAAATTTAAAAGTGAGAGCTTTAATGATATTATTTATAAAATAACTTTTCTTTCATCAACATTTTCTACAGATTGCCTATAAATTGCTGGCAGAAAATTTTCAGTTTTTATAAAAGTTTAGAAGTTCATATTATTAAATTAGAAGGAATGTAAATAGTGGATGGAAGAATATGGTAGTTGAAATGAAAATTAATATCAGGTCTCTAAATATAATTTGATTTCAAAAGAAAGTTTGAAGAAAAATGGATAAAAAGATTAAGGAAAAAGGAAAGAGGAAAGCTAATATGTTTTTATTAGAGTTTTTATTCTAAACTAATTTTTGATACTTAATTATGCGGTGAGGCAAAAATTCTAACGCTGATAGCTGTGCACATTATTTTGCTTATCTGAAGATAATGACTAAAAATGGTTTAATCAAAAATTGTGAGTTTCAAATTTATATATTTTTTAAAAAAAAATGTCTATTGTGCATCTGGTATTTTACAAATAAAGAATTTAAATGTTAAATTGATATTAGAAAAAGTGATTCTATTTTCTGTTAAATATTTCAGATATACAACATTTATATTGAAGTTATAACTGCTTTTAAAGGATTTTAATATTAAGTTTAACAATCAATATCTTTATTAACCTGTCTCTTTCTAAGTTATTATTGAAAGTTTTTTATTTTCCTAGGGGAAAAAACCTACCAAAGGCACCAGCCAAATACCAAACCAAACCCCCCGGTAGTGTAAGATTTTTACTCACTAAAACAAGCTACTCCAGTAAAACAATAAAGTAAGCACCCAACCTGCTTGCGAAGTATAATGGCTGAAGAGCAGCGATGAGACATGAATGTCTATATCAAGGGTTGAATGGGAAACCCAAAGGCTATAAGCTGATTTCTTTCTTGAATTTTTCAAAATCATAAGTATTGAAAAACACATATGGAAGTAATGTGTTCCACAATTTTAAATTGCGATTTAAAAAAGACTTCTTATATTTCAGAGTTCCCTTTGAAAAAGCTCTGGAGCATGTGAGTGAGATTGAACTGCTAAGCGTTTATTACCACGGTAAGGTTAGTTTTTTTGGCTTAATATTTTTAGTTTCTTCTGAAGAATTACCTAGCAAATATTTACAGAGCCGTCAATCAGCTTCTACTTTTCGACGATGACTTAAATTTTGGAATTTGAAAGTATTAATCCACTCTTGAAAAATTGTCAGATCATTATTTAAGGAACTTGAAACTTTGGTTCGTTCATTATTTACCATTATATTTCTTACAAATCTTGAATTTAGATAAATTTGATTTAGTTATGTTTATAGGATTTAAGTTCATATTATTTCTATTAGCCAATTAAGTTCCCTCCAAAAATTTTCAACGCAATACTGGAAAGGCGTTTAATGCTCATTGCTGAGCATAGCTGTTCACTCTAGTCGAAACACATCTAGGTGGTTTAAGGGAACGGAACGAATATGAAATATGTTTTATTTAAAAGTTCTCCTTCTGATAGAAATAATTCACTTAATAATTTGCAACTTTTTAGGTGTTTTTAAGTTTTCCCCAAGTCTTCTCCTCCACATTCTCCTCAGAAATTATAAAATGATCATTTCACTTCCTGTAACCCATCTTGCTTTGCTATTTGTAGAAAATTATTTAATTTATTTAAACCAAAAATACATCTATAAATGCAAAAACAAATAAAATTTAATTTTATACAAATTTGTTAACACTATGTCAGGTCATTAGTAATTAAAAATTAAAAACTTCTACATCGAAGCCAATTAAGTGAATAAATCCTTCAGTAACAGTTAAAAATTAAAAATTTTATAAAAATTATTTTATAAATTACCTTATTTTTATATTTACTTTGTTTGTTTGTTTTTTACATTCACAACAATTATACATTTAACTTTCGTGCTAATTCACCTTTGAATCTAATGAACTTATTGGATTAAAAAACATAAAATACAAACAGTGGAAATCGACAATCATTTCAATTGAGGTGTAATATATTTTTTTTATAAATTTAAATTGAAGCAACGCTGTATTACGGGCAACTATGGGTTATTATTGTTGGATAAAAAGTTCGAATCTAATATCCAAAATAGTTTAAGGATGCTGAGACTCCAAACTGAGCCAGCATTTAAAATTGAGCTAGCAAATGTGTCAGCTATGTTATGTTCTAACCCAGAATCTGTATTTACCATCATCGAATAAAGGTCCTTTCTTTTAATGTCTTTATAATTTTTAAGTTAATTATCGTTAGTTACCCAGAATAACTAGATTAGGTTGTTTTGGATACAGGTGTTAAACTATAAAAAACTTAAATTGTCAAACTAGTTCCTAAAAAAGAAGCTTTCTAGTTTTGGGAACTGAGTTTAGTAAAAAATTTTTGAATAGTCTTACATATATAAATTTTACACATAAAAGTCTCTTGTGCTTAAGATAGCCACTAAATGTTGCTTTGTTTAAAATTTTAACTCTATAAGGCAACCAATTTCTATCGCGAAATTATTAGAAGAATATTATATTGTTATAATGTTTAGAAGAATGTTTACTGGGCTTATTAAAATGCTAATCTTCATGCGAAAGACGCGGGTTCAAATCCCAGTGGAACTGAAAAAAATAACTTTTATCTGGTTATCGACTGGACTCAGCTACCATTCTTTTATTATTTTATTAATAATTATTGATTCAGTCATTAAGTTAAAATACATTAATATAGCAATATAACCAAATAATTTAATTGAATAATATAACTCACAGATATACATCATACATCTCAAATTCAAAATTATTACAATATAAACAATGTAGAATTGTATCTATTGAAAATGTAAGACATTTCTACATGGAATAAGACGTAGAACTATACAAAAAGCCTTATATACAGAAAGCCTGTTTAGTCACTAACAGTGACTAACTGTTCACCTAAAAAAAATTAATATGTTCCGCTTTATATTGATGATGTTTTTTTTAATTTCCTATATTTCTCAGATTTCCGTAAGAAAATGGCATGTTAAATAAATTTTTCAGGAACATTATAATATAGTTTCAATAATATTATCAGAAGTAGAACATTCTAAGAGAATTTTCATATCGATTATAATTTTTAAATAGTAAATTCTAATATAATTTTTATACCCGTATGACTATATAGTCCAAGGGTATAATAAATTTGCCATTACGTTTGTGACGCAGAGAAGGAGGGGGGGTAGATATAGACTCAAGTGTATGGATCGGATCAGAATCGAAAAAAAAATCGATTTAGCTATGTATGTCCGTCCGTCCGTCCACACGATAACTCAAAAACTAAAGGAGCTAGGATCTTGAAATTTTCGCAAATTCGTTTTTTTGCAATAGCCGTCATCGCTATTTAAATCCAGCCATTTTGGTCCATGGGTTCGGGTAGCTGCCATACAACTTCCTTTTTTATATGAGTATTTCTCTGTACCTATTACAGCTACGTGTCTGAAATTTTGGCAAAAGTAGTTTAGTTTTATGGCCAAAGTTTCTGCAAAATTTGGTTGGTCTAGTGGAGTGTTTTCGAGTACCTGCCATACAACTTCTTATTTTATATGAGCATTACTCTATACCTATTGAAGTTGGGTGTCTGAAATTTTGCCAAAAATAGTTTAGTGTAATGGCCAAAGTTACTGCAAAATTTGGTTGCTCTACTGCCAAGAGTTCGAGTAGCTGCCATACAACTCCTTCTTTTATAAGAGCATTACACTACACCTAATAAATCTGATATGTTTGAAATTTTGCCAAAAGTAATTAATGTTTATAATAATAATGTTATAATGTTTATATAACGGTCATTATATAATAATGTTAATTTTAATCCAATCGATATTTAATTTGACATTAACATTGTTTAAATATTGTTTAATATTATATTGCCTGTCAATAGCAATGAATTTTCCATATAATTTGTTTAATTGATATAACCACAACATATAAAATAATCATATACATGTTATTATTATACTTATTTCACATTTAATTTTAATTTCATTTTAATTGTATCTAAGTATGTTTTACTGTAGTTTAAAAGTACAATTGTAAAATTGCAATATATTTGTAAAAGTAATGTAGTAGTTAAAATCGATTATCAAATGATAACTCGTTCCGATTATAATGATAATGAGAACAAGACGATTAGAGTATTTTAAGCTGTCAAAACGATTGAAGCTGATTGTTAAGCTGATAAAACGATTGAAGTATTTTAAGCTGTCAAAATTTTTTTTTTGAATTATACTAAAATGAAGAAAAGTGATGTGACAAGCGATGAGAAAAGTGATCATCAAGGATTGAACAGGAAACACAGTTAACTTCTTTCTTGAATTTTTCTGAAGTACTTGTGGGGGTAATATGTTCTACAATTTAAATGTGAGACTTATAAAAAAGTTTCTTTATTTTAAAAGTTGTAAGTGAAATGAAAGTGATTGAGCTGTTAAGCGTGTTTCTTCCTTCTTGAGCTAGCAAGTATTCCAATATAATTAACTTTTACGAAACTAAAAACTAAAATATATCTAATTTTTTGAATTATTTATTGATAATATAATATTATATTCTATAATACAATTATATAATTATTATATATAATATTTAAATATTTTAAAATAGTAGTTTTTGCATTTTTTTTTTTAATTAGAATATTCAACATGTCATCAGCATTGGCACATATATATCGCGATTTATTAATATTGTATGTTTTAGAGTTGTTACACGTCATTTTGGTTTAAAAATAATTATCAAACAATTAAATTGAAATAATAATTTTAATTATTTATTCAACAAATTTTATCAAAAGATATTTTTATAAAATAAAACATTACCAATTAACAATTTATAAATAAAACGAGTAAGAGTGTAGTAGTGTAGACTGTGTCAACTCTGGGATACCTGTATAACCGTAATATTGACATTAGATCATCTGTTGAATTACTTTTGACATAAGTTATCATATATCATCCCACGATAAGTTATCGTGGGGACGGACAGATGAATGGACGGGCATACATAGCTAGATGAATTTACTTTTCGATTCTGATCCGATCTTTGAGTCTATATCTACTCCCCTTCCTTGTCTGCGTCACAAACGTAAAGGCGAATTTTGTATATTTAATATTAGTATTTATTAAAGTAATACTCAAATAAAAATGGGGAAAATTACAAAACTTTTTCGAGGCAAGTACTACGCTTGAGGAAAGCAAATGTTAAGATTAATTTGTCGCGAGTTTGAAAAATAGTTTCTCATGGAAAGAGCTGCAAAGGGGAAGACCGTTATTATTGTTCTATAATAAATGATAGCTCTTACAATTTAGGTTTTATACTCGTACAATTTAAAAGCGAAAGGAATTACCGAATGCTTAAATTGTTTCTCAACCTTTGAATTGTAATGAGAGCAAAGCATGAGTAAACATATAATTGATTTTTAAGTTTCAAATTTTTGGAGTATATTTACTAGAATTTATAACATGTGAAAATTAGTAAGAATAACCTCTAAAAAAAATCTAACGAAAATGGTAGTAGTTATGAATTAAATCACGTTATCATTTTCTAGTGTTTTATTTCAGTATAATAATTTTATTTAATTTATGCTTAATTTACTTTAAGTAATATAATAACACTCTGCACCTGAAAAATTAAATGTATAGCTACACGAACTCTCACTTCTATTCATCTCAGGTGCATTAAGCAGACAGGGCAGACCACTGCACCACATTTGAAGAAGCATTATTAATTATTAAATCCGATATGCTTTTAAGCCTTGGAAGGTGTGTGAGAATTACCCGAACTACTTCTTCAGTTATTTTCAAAGTTTAGGTACCCAAGGAGAATTAGAAGGAATGTCTTCGTATCGTAAAGGTTTTATCTTTATTGCATTCGGAGATGTGTCTGTTTGCTATTGATTCGATTAAAAGCTTCTACGATTCATTGTCCGATTTTGCTTATTTTCAATTCCCGTCCTACTTTTGCCATTAATAACCTACAATATTAATTTTACATGAATATTCCTAAACGAACCAGCAGATGACGCTAAGCAAAAAAATATATATTTTTCGATAAATAGCTTGCTTCCTTTTAGTAGTTTGAAAGGCGCCGTGAAATAAAGCCATACGAAATAAAGCCATAAAATGACTTTATGGCTTTATTTCGCATTCAAATGCGAAATAAAGCCATATCGCCAATTTTTTCGCGTATGGCTTTAATTCGCATTATTTCGCATTTAAAAATGTAATTTTATTTGTGAAAATAGAAGTAATTTAATTTTCCAAACTTTTTTATTTAAATAGTTAGGAAGGAGTTTTAGAGTTGGTTTCAAAAGCAGGGTTTTACGCTCCAGAATATTTATATATGTGTATATGTGGGATTCTCAATTAGGAGGGATTTTGCAGTTGGATTCAAAAGCAGGATTGCCCCCTATTCCAGAATATTTATATTTATTAATTAGGGTTGATTATTTTTTGTATGAAATAGCTATGCCGAATTCTCATACCATTCTTTTCATTATAGTGTTGGATTCAAAATCTAGTTTCAATAATTGAGTTAGCGGGGGTTCGGGGCGGCAGCCCCCGTAATGAAAATATAATATTATTTAACATGTTTTATTACAGTGTATTAAAAAAATTAGAAACTTATTAATTTTTTTAATAAATTAGGTATCTTATACCATTCTTTTCATTTTAGTGTTGGATTCAAAATCTAGGTTCAATAATTGAGTTAGCGGGGGTTCGGGGGCGGCAGCCCCCGTAATGAAAATATAATATTATTTAACATGTTTTATTACAGTGTATTAAAAAAATTAGAAACTTATTAATTTTTTGAATGAATTAGGTATCCGAATTCTTATACCATTCTTTTCATTTTAGTGTTGGATTCAAAATCTAGCTTCAATAATTGAGTTAGCGGGGGTTCGGGGGCGGCAGCCCCCGTAATGAAAATATAATATTATTTAACATGTTTTATTACAGTGTATTAAAAAAAATTAGGAACTTATTAATTTTTTGAATGAATTAGGTATCCGAATTCTTATACCATTCTTTTCATTTTAGTGTTGGATTCAAAATCTAGCTTCAATATTTGAGTTAGCGGGGGTTCGGGGGTGGCAGCCCCCGTAATGAAAATATAATATTATTTAACATGTTTTATTACAGTGTATTAAAAAAAATTAGGAACTTATTAATTTTTATTTTTCTTTTACTTTGTTTTACTATTAAACTAGAATTTGTATCAATTTTACTATATGGCTTTATTTCGTAAAATTTTAGAAAATGATATGGCTTTATTTAGCATTCAAATGCGAAATAAAGCCATACGCAAAAAAATTCTCGATATGGCTTTATTTCGCATTTGAATGCGAAATAAAGCCATAATATCATTTTATGGCTTTATTTCGTATGGCTTTATTTCGCGCCACCGTTTGAAACACTGTACAAAAAGTTAAAATACCACCTCTATACTTTTTTTTTGATGAAGGGTATAAAAAAAAATTATGGAACAACTTCAAAAGACAAGTTAGTTTTTTATGCTAGGCTCTTTGTTAGCTGACGAAAAGTCGCTAAAGAAATAAAATTTGAAATAATATAAATAAAACTTTAATTTTAGATCTTCCCTTTTTTTATAAAATTTTTTTTTAAACAAATAACAAATAAAATGGGACCACCTAGACGTAAATATTGAATCAAAAATTGATTGAAATTTGAAATATGGGTCAAACATCTGTAAAATAATACAATATAAGCTAATAAATATTTTATAGTTCAATAAATTAATTCATTGAATATGAATATATTGTTAATGTTATATTTGTTTGTATAATGTAAAATAAAAAATGTAAGTTGTAATATACAAGTATACAACATTAACAAAACACATAAATAAATAATTTTTTATGTTAGACCATATTTTCATTTTGAAATCCAATGTATAATCTAAATGTATTAATTTCTGGCTGATGATTGCAAATATAAACATCAACAGTTTATTGGGGGGACATTAAAAAAGTAATAGTGATTAAAAATATAAAATTTAATTTTTTTCCAAGGAATGCGTGAAAGATAATAAAATTACAACTTAAATGCACATGTACAGTATTATGTTGAAATACATATACATATATTGAAAAATGAAAATGGATAAAATTATGTAATGTTAATTTGTATATAAAATAAATATTATATGAGGAAAAGTGTAGAGTAAACTGTGTCAGGTCTAGGATATCCGTATGAACGAGATATATAAAAAACTTTTATCATCCGGTTACTTCTTAAGGTTAAATTTCAAATACACAACCAATCAAACCCTGATTAGTTATATGTAAAAGCAAATATAAATTGCATTGCAACTTTTCGAACTTTTCTCACTAGAATAACTATATTTTGTTCAAACTTAACTACTTTTGAAAAAATTTTACATACTCAGCTTTATTATGTATTAAGTTATTTTCATATTAAGTTTACGACTGGATGGCACAGTGTTTGAGTGCCGACCTTTCATGCGGAAAGGCCCGGGTTCGAGTTATAGTGAAAAGGAAAAAACTTTTCTGGTTTTCGACTCGACTCAACTACTATTCGCCATTGGGTTCAAATTAATGGCTTATTCAATAATTAATAAATATATATCTTTAATGAAAAAATATTGAAATATAACAATATAAGCAAATGCAAAATATAAACAAATAATTTAATTGAATAATATAACTCACAGATATAAGAATTTTATAAACTCAAATACAAAATATTACAATATAAACAAACGAGGAAGAGTGTAGTAAAGTAGACTGTGTCAACTCTGGGATACCCGTATGACCGTTATATAAACATTATATCATTATTATTATAAACATTAATTACTTTTGGCAAAATTTCAAACATACCAGCTTTATTAGGTGAAATATAATGCTCATATAAAAGAAGTTGTATGGCAGCTACTCGAACCCTCTGCAGTAGACCAACCAAATTTTGCAGTAACCTTGGCCATTATACTAAACTATTTTTGGCAAAATTTCAGACACCCAACTTCAATAGGTATAGAGTAATGCTCATATAAAATAAGAAGTTGTATGGCAGCTACTCGAACCCTTTGCAGTATACCAACCAAATTTTGCAGTAACTTTAGCCATTACACTAAACTATTTTTGGCAAAATTTCAGACACCCAACTTCAATAGGTATAGAGTAATGCTCATATAAAAGAAGGAGTTGTATGGCAGCTCCTCGAACCCTCTGCAGTAGACCAACCAAATTTTGCAGAAACTTTGGCCATAAAACTTAACTACTTTCCAAAATTTCAGACACGTAGCTGTAGTAGGTACAGAGAAATACTTATATAAAAAAAGAAGTTGTATGGCAGCCACCCGAACCCATGGACCAAAATGGCTGGATTCAAATAGCGATGACGGCTATTGCAAAAAAACGAATTTGCGAAAATTTCAAGATTCTAGCTCCTTTAGTTTTTGAGTTATCGTGCGGACGGACGGACGGACGGACATACATAGCTAAATCGATTTTTTTTTCGATTCTGATCCTATCCATACACTTGAGTCTATATCTACCCCCCCTCCTTCTCTGCGTCACAAACGTAATGGCAAATTTATTATACCCTTTGACTAGAATTGTAAATATTAAAAATCTAAGACGTTTCTACATTTTTATAAGGCCTAGTGCTTTATCAAGCTTTAATTGTATGTGGAATTCAATAAGACCAATTCTAATAACACGAATATAATATGACCCCCTGTTCCAACATGTACCTATGGTTTAGACAGGCTTATAAGCCTAACAGTTGAACAGTTAGCGTTTAAAAAAAAAATTACTGCTATACCTTCTACTTGAACCTGCTATACTTCCACACATTGGTTATTAAACTAAACTCTTTCTGAGCAAAATATAAGCCATTCCATTTTAATATAAAATTATATTCATATTAAAAAATAAATTGTATTGTAGCTACTCGGACTCGTTGAACAATCTGGCTGGATTTCAATAGCAAAAATGGCCTGGTATAAAAACGAAATTGTGAAAATTTCATTATCCTTAGCTGCTTAAGTTTTTGAGATATCGTTCAGACCGACAGACGGACACAAATAGCAAGATCGATTTCCTTTTTCGATTCCGATTCCGATCCATTCTTTTGAGTCAACATCTTAGTCCTTTTAACAGAGGAAAAAGCGTTATTTCAAATTTATAATACTATTTCAAACGTGCACACATAGTGTTCACATAGTTTGTAGTTCGTACAAATAGTTTTCAAATATTATTTCAAAAATAAACTCCATAAAAAGTTCTGTAAAATTGCTTAAATTCGTTAATTGCTTAATTCGTTTACAACATATTGTATATTAATAGGAATCGCCGGTTCGAAAAGGGTTAATGATCCAAAAATGTGGTTTTATATTATTGCTGCCGAAATGGAAATTCCTGCAATATTTTCTGCTAATTAAATGTAAATATATTATTAGAAATGGCCTATAGCGTAGAATTTACAGGTGTCCTGGTTCCGGCGGAAATATCCCTATTTTAAATAAATTTCTCACCGTCCAAATATACGGCCTATGGAAATTCGTTTGTTATGCGCATGTCGAGATTATGGAATCACATTCCGTCCAATGTGTTTCCTAAAGTTGGTAATTCGTATGTGTACGACTTAAATAAATTTAAGAAGAATATTAACATCCTTCTCCTAAATATCCCTCCAAATTTTCCCCATCCACCATAATCCAAAATTCCCAAATATCCTCCGACAATCCCAAAATCCTTTCATATTCCATCCCTGTAACCAAACTGTACATTTGTATCACAGGTTCCTTCCTAAAGTTTGGTTCAAAAAGAGTGTGGTTTTGGTGCGTTAAAATCGCACACTACCCAACGAAATACCGCAAAAATTCAATGGGTGGCTTTCGAGCGTTCCATTCCCTCGTAAAAAAAAAAAAAAAAAAAAAAAAAATATTACCCGAAAGTCCCGCATTAATAATCAAGGTTTTTTAAAATTTTGAAGAAAAATTCTAACATTATAGCGAATAAAAAATAAAATTTTTATATAAAAGATAAATATCACAAGTCTTTTGAATTTTATGTGTACATTCCTTTATAACTAACGTCTACTTTTAAGGTTAAACACAGAATAATGATTGTCCAATGCTTGGGTTACTTAAAGCTTTGCTTGGAAACTTAAATAGATAACTTGTTTGATAGAATATACCGATTTTTTACTTCTACCCCTTTTTAAAATCAAGTTTAGCGTCCCAATCAACAATAAAATACAACCAAATAAATATGTTAATTGAAGTATTTTTTGATGTATGTTGATGTTACAGGGCTGCAACACTTAATCGATTTTAAAAGAATTGAAGTCTATTATAATTGCTATCAAATTATAAAGGAAGTTTAAAAAATTCCAATAACTTTGTTTGAACGGTTGATTTAATTAATTCTCAAATTATATTTCAGCCTTATTTAATTTGTATTCATTTTCAATAATAGTAATTTATTACAAAAAAAAAAATAAAATTTAAAAACTAAACATTTAAATTACATATTAAACACTTTTTATAATGACTTAATTAAGTGATTCTTAATTAGGTGATCAAATCTCAAATGCCATTTCATACACTAATAAAATATTAAAATGAGTGGGAAAGCAAAGGTTTTAAAATAAAAAATAAAATTATTTCCCTTCAATTTGTTATTCGTATGTGTTGGTCAGTGTGTATATTTATGAATAAATTATTTACTTGTATTCCTTGATAAAGGAAAGTGTGTTCAGTGCTATATTATAAATCACATAACAAATCTCTTAAGTGCTGTTTTTCTGATTAAACCCGAAATGAAAAATTAATTCCATTTAATATAGGAACATGTATTATAAAGCGAGTATATTTGTGTGTGTGTTTATAAAATTTAAAGGATATCATATAAAAAGGACATTTTTAATAACAAAAACCAAAATATAATTTATTATAACATACACCTTGTTTATTAATAATTTAATTTTCTTTTTCAAGGATCTACTTCCGAAACACATCCTTAACCGATTATAACCTTAATATCAAATCTGTTCAAGACAAAAACTGACAAGTTAAAATTAGCATTTAATTGCCACTCTCAACACAGTTATAATATATACAAATGAATGCTTTCTAAATTAATTTATAAGTAATTTCCTATTAACTAAATGCACACTTTTATAACTCTTAGTATTTATTTAAAGCTTATAACTGAATCCATTCGGTTCTCAAACCAAAGTTTTCAAATTGAACATAGTTTTAACATTTTAAGTTGAGAATTTTATGTTGATTATCGCCTCCCTTTTCTGATTAAAGTAATATTTGATATTCAGTATATTTTCAGTATCATTTAATCATCAATATTGAATGCAAAAATATTTTAGCTTAGATTATAAATAATTAAACCAAACTATTAATTTTGTTTTTTTGTTTATTTGAAAAAGTCAGTTATTAGTTGCTCTACAGCCACGATCACACCATATTTTATTTTTAACCAACTCCGTTTGAATTGTTTAACCAATTTTCGTATAAATACTTATCTCCCTGTCCCATTACATTTTTTGTAAAAAGTAGAGCAATACAAATTAACGTAATTGATTTCATCTTTAAACAGATTTTTAAGTTTAACTGTAAATTTTGGATCATTTATGCCGCCTTTTATAGTAATTATTTTATTATTGCAAAGCTGCATTGTACCGAATATTTTATAGTTTTTTATCCAAGATTTTCAAAATTAGATACAGTTTCGGTTGCCAAACAAATTAGTTTCACAAATAAAAATAGATTAACGAATAAACGAGGAAGAGTGCAGTAGAGTAGACTGTGCCAACTCTGGGATACCCGAATGACGGTAACATATACATTATATTATCCGAGTAATTACTTTTGGCAAAATTTAAAACACCCAGCTTCATTAGGTGGAGAGAAATGCTCATATAAAATAAGAAGTTGTATGGCAGCTACTCGTACCCACTGCTGGAGACCAACCAAATTTTGCAGAAACTTTGGCCATAAAACTAAACTACTTTTAGCAAAATTTCAGACACGCAGCTGTAATAGGAACAGAGAAAGATTCATATAAAAAAAGAAGTTGTATGGCAGCTACCCGAACCCATGGACCAAAATAGTTTAGTGTAATGGTCAAAGTTTCTGCAAAATTTGGTTGGTCTACTGCAGTGGGTTCGAGTAGCTGCCATACAACTTCTTATTTTATATGAGCATTACTCTCCACCTAATGAAGCTTGGTGTCTGAAATTTTGCCAAAAATATTTTAGTGTAATAGCCAAAGTTACAGCAAAATTTGGTTGGTCTATTGCAAATGGTTCGAGTAGCTGCCATACAACTCCTTCTTTTATATGAATATTCCACTAAACTTAATAAAGCTGTATGTTGGAAATTTTGCCAAAAGTAATTAATCGGATGATACAATGTATATGTTACGGTCATAGAGGAATCACAGAGTTGACACAGTCTACTCTACTTAGTCTTCCTCGTTTATAATAAAATATAATGTTGTAATATATTATTTTACATGGAAAGCATTCAACAATTCACAAGTAAGTTTTGCACTTATATATTTAAAATGTAATTAGACCAACATATACATAAAGCTTATACAAACAAAGCGGATTTATATACCATTATAAAACCGCAATCATTATATAAACATTTATCGGTTATCACTTGACTATTATATCACCGCATCAATGGCGTTGCCGGCACGACACCAAAGGTCTTGAGTTCAAACCCCGATTAGATCTTGCTTTCGAGATACACAAGAACTAACATTTAAAAGAAAGTAAATATATTTATTTAATATAAATAATTACATACTATTATCCTGAACTCGACCTGATGCTCCATTTTCTTATTATTTTGTATGTTGAAGGGGACTTTATAAAAAAATATGCTGTGTCCACTACAGAACCAACCGCTATTACAGGAAAAGCTTAATGATAAATTTCTTTAATAGATTTTTTACCCACATGTATTAAGAGATTCCGAAACATATGAATAAAAATTTGATTTTCTTTCATTGAGAGAAACGAAAATTTTTTTCCAAATTTAATATTGCAATGCGCTGGCGACAATCTAAAAATATCTAAAAACTTCTTGTGATGTAAGTGAGATAAAACATATATAACCATATGAAATTTGGACTTAGAAAACTTTTTTAAATTTAATTTAATGATCGCTTTTATTTAATAAATTTTTTTATACTATTTTTGGTTTAAAAAATATTCGCAAAAATCTGAAAATTACCCTTGAGAACTACCTTCTAAGTTTATCATTTCAAGACATTAACATCAAAACCTTTTATATGAAATTTGGAAGCCCTTTTATATGAAATTTGGTTCAGCCGTTCAGGGGTTTGTTCAGCAATTTAATAAAATAATATAGCTTTTACTTTCATACTTTCTTGAATCTTTATTAAGAGTTTTAAATTATTACTCTACGCTAGATTTAGCTGGATTTTTTTTAAAAGATTATAAAATACTACTTTTACAATAATTTTTCTCGAAACAACACGTGGCACCGTCCAAGAAAAGAATTTAAAATATCATATTAGGTTTTTTATTTATTCATTTATTTAATTATATTTCTTTGAACAAGTCAAATAGTTGTGTTATTTTATTATTTTCCAGGGGTTTGTAGTAGACGACATTCACAGACACTACAGCCACATTGTCCCATTGCATTGATTACCATAGAAAGAACGATACAAATATACCAGACCAACTTCATTGTGAAATAATTTTACACCGAAAATTTAGAACAACCTTTACTTCGAGTTTCAACTTTCACTGCAAATTAAAAGTGCTTTGCTAATTGTTGAAGATTTTGTAGTAATTGTACCTAACTATATAATTCATAATAGTAATAAATAAAAAAAAATAAGAATGCACTGGACCAAAACTACGAGGAAGATTATAGTTGCCCTTGTCAACTTTTAGATACCTGCGTAACCATTAATTAATTCCGTTATGCTCATAGTTTAAAAACAATGTAACTCACTCTACCCCACAACTTGTGCTTACAAAAAAAACCATAAAAACAATAAAAAATTAAAAATATATAATTATAAAAACAGGAAAGTTTTATTTTTAAGTATTAGTAGCTCTTCAATTGGGAAGGTTCCAAAATTTTTACCAAGCAAACTTATTATGACTCTTGCGGATCTGAATAATTTTGAAACTTCATATAATGCTTATTCTATTATTTAACTAAGCGTGTGTAATTTTCATCCTCCCAGCGTTATTAGTTTTGAAAAAATTATAATTGGTTCAAAAAAGTTGTATGGCAGCTCTATAGCGAAGCCTTGGTTTAATCTTAGCCAAAAACAATAGGGACCCTAAGAATTTTTTTTTAATGACTTTGAATTTCAAAACTTTTGCTCTTATAGTTTTTGAGTTATCGTGCTGACACACCGACGGACGGACAGACACACATAGCTAGATCAATTTATAATTCGGTGCTGATCCGATACGTACCTTTGACACTATATCTAACTCATTTAGATCGATGCTTTACAAACGGAGCAGCAATTATAATATACCCGTAAATTAACATTAAATTATTTTTGGTTGAATAAAAATGTAGATGTTACAATTTATCTTAAAAGCAAGGGTCCAGAACGAAACGAAATAAAAATAAAAATTTCCGGAATAATTTTTATTGTAGAAATAAAAATATTTTGTTTGA
The DNA here is from genome assembly GCA_963082915.1 of Dolichopus griseipennis. NCBI lineage: Eukaryota > Metazoa > Arthropoda > Insecta > Diptera > Dolichopodidae > Dolichopus > Dolichopus griseipennis. The sequence goes on from OY720441.1 coordinate 346,121,850, forward strand.
GATAAAGTTACTTTTCTAAAACCGTTTTCAATAATTTAATTTTACAACGCTCCTTTTGAAATTTGAAAAAACCAAGAAAAAATATAGTTTCTGATGAATTTTAGCATTTTATTTAAAAGCCAAATATTAGAGGTCCGCCCGTTTTGGTACCCGTAATTTGGACCGAAATAATTACAAGTAGTCGTCGACTTTTCCGTAACGGGGGGCAGGGATACAGAATAAGTTTTAACATTAAATTATTTTTAATGCAGTACCTAACCGTTGCTGATATTTTTTGGTCAACCGTTGGTCAAAACCGAAGTAACAAAATATATCTCATAAGACTCTAGAAGAATTCTTTAAGAGTTAATTATGGGAGTATTGCTCTCTTAATTTACTCTTGAAGAATTCTTTAAATGCCTTATGAGATTATTATAAGAGTATAATTTAAAAAATTTTAATAATTCTTTTTTAACCCTTTTAGGTCTTATTATTCTATTTCTACATATAATAATTTTTACTAGAACTATTTTTTAATATTTTTTTATTCAAAAAAATTACTTAGTGGCATAAGGGTTAAGATTGGGAACAATAAAGAAAGTCTGAATAATATGGTCGCTTTACGAGTAAAACCCTTCATATGAGATAAATGCACTGAAAAAAATGTAAGCAATATTAAATAAGGTACAAAATTTTTCACATTTATGATTTGTCCGTTTATAAAAGTTCTAAACATAATTTAATAAAATTATACATAATATGTAAAATTATTATTATTATTAATAGCACTAGCTGCCAAGGTTATAAATATTTAATATAAATATTATTATAATTTTAAAAACTTATTAGTTCATATAATATATTTAACCAGGTTCACAAAATTTATAATTTTGAATTTTGTATTTGATCTTCATCAAAAATATGAATAAGTTTATAAGTTTTTAATAAAATTCAAAAATCCAAAAATTATTTTTTATTCATGCTATGCTATTCATTAAAAGATAATCCTATTTTTTAAACGAAATTAAAAACGAGGAAGAGTGTATAGAGTAGACTTTGTCAACTCTGGGATACCCGTATGACCGTAACATATACATTATATCATCCGGTTAATTACTTTTGGAAAAATTTCAAACATACAGCTTTATTAAGTGTAGTGGAACATTCATATAAAAGAATGAGTTGTATGGCAGCTACACGAACCCACTGCAGGAGACCAACCAAATTTTGCAGAAACTTTGGCCATAAAACTAAACTATTTTTGGCAAAATTTCAGACACCCAGCTTCATTAGGTGTAGTATAATGCTCATATAAAAGAAGAAGTTTTATGGCAGCTACTCCAACCCCCTACAGTAGACTAACCAAATTTTGCAAGAACTATGGTCATTACACTAAACTATTTTAAGCAAAATTTCAGATACCCAGCTTCATTAGGTGGAGAGTAATGCTCATATAAAATAAGAAGTTGTATGGCAGCTACACGAACCCACTGCAGGAGACCAACCAAATTTTGCAGAAACTTTGGCCATAAAACTAAACTACTTTTGGCAAAATTTCAGACACGCAGCTGTAATAGGTACAGAGAAATACTCATATAAAAAAAGAAGTTGTATGGCAGCTACCCGAACCCATGTACCAAAATGGCTGGATTGCAAAATTTAGTTGGTCTACTGCTGAGGGTTCGAGTAGCTGCCCTACAACTCCTTATTTTATATGAGCATTACTCTACACCAAATGAAGCTGCGTGTCTGAAATTTTGCCAAAAATAGTTTAGTGTAATGGCCAAGGTTACTCCAAAATTTGGTTGGTCTACTGCAAAGGGTTCGAGTAGCTGCCATACAACTCCTTCTTTTATATGAGCATTACTCTACACCTAATAAAGCTGAATGTTTGAAATTTTACCAAAAGTAATTAACCAGATGATATAATGTATATGTTACGGTCATACGGGTATCCCAGAGTTGACACAGTCTACTCTACTACACTCTTCCTCGTTTTTATTATTTCTGTTGAATTTAAAAAAAAAAAACGAAAACAATTTTTTTCTTTAAAGGAGGATCGAACTCAGATCTATTTACACTTTAAGCCACTTTACTAACCACTGAACTATACAATTCTTATAAATTTATGGTCAGATTTCTAATATAAATGTATCACTAAATGACAGAATGAAAAATAAAGCCATAGACACAGACAAGTTCATATAAAAGTATATAATAAATACAAACTCTTCTCCTGATCACGACAGAATTCCGAATCACAGAAGCAAAAGCTATAACAGGAAAAGCTTAATACAAAATTTCTTTAATAGATTTTTTGTCTACATGTGTAAAACTTTTTATCAAGACAAGGTTTTTAAAAGATTCCAAAACATATAATAAAAATTTATTATCTATCATTTAGAGAGGCAATTTTTTTTTTTGCGGTTTTAATTTAGCAATGCGCTATCACAACAGTATATCTTAAAATATTTTTGAGATGTAAATGAGATCAAAATATTTATAATCATATAATGTTTGGATTTAGAAAACTTTTCCAGATTGTATTAAATGACCGCTTTTATTTAATAAAATTTATTTCTACATTTTTTTGGTTTAAACGAGGAAGATTATAGTTGCCCTTGTCAACTTTTAGATACCCGTGCATACCTACTATAATGTGTAAAATAAACCGTTATTTCTTTCCCTTATGCTATTATATTTTCATTCTCGTAGTATAATTAGTTTTAAAGAAATTCATATTGGTGCAAAGAAGTTGTATGGCAGCCCCCCGATAATGGGGCCGTGAAATCTTGAAACTTCATATAAGTGCTCAATTCATTACATAACTATCCGTGTGTAATTTTCACCCTCAAAGTATAATTAATTTTGAAGAAATTCATATTGGCGCAAAGAAGTTGTATAGCAGCCCCATAAAAATTTGAAAAATTGAAAATTCTTTTTCAGTGACTGAACGTCGTGTTCTTCCTAAAATATCAATGTCGTCAGCAAAACCTAGTAGCTGAACTGATTTATAAAAAATTGTTCCTACCATATTAAGCCGGCAGCTTTGTTATTTTTTAGTCTCTTGATGGCTAACTCGAATTCAGCTACTTTCAGTGGATCTGGGTCGGTTTCGTTGGTTGGAGTATTGAAGAGCCTCAATTGTACAGTCGCCCCTAGTTAACAAATGTTCAAAATGATGTTTCCATGCTCTAATTATATCCTCGTTTGCAGTCATCAAATTTTCGGAATCATTCCTCAGCGCATTTGTACCTGGCTTTTAGCCATTCGCTAATTGTTTGGTTTTTCTGTAAAAGCTTCGTATATCGCCTCTGCTTCGGCTTGATTCGACCTGAAATATTTTTTCCTTTTCAAACATTCGTTTTATTCTTCTAAGGACTTTCTTTTCTTTAGATCTTTTGTCTTTATACTCTTCCAGTGCTGCTCTTGTTTTTCGCTGCAGTGCTTTCCTATAAGCCTCGTTTTTTTTCTCCGTTAGTGCCCGACATTCTTCATCATACCATGGGTTTTTAACCATTGTTTCAAAACCTATGATTTGCGAAGCCGCTTGCTTCATTACGTCTGCGCAGTGTTTCCATTTCTCATTACCGGAGGGATGATGAAGATGTTCGGCTGTGAGTATATTTTTAATACAATCTGCATATGCACTGGCAGTCTCCAGGGCTTCGAGGGCCTTAATGTTAAATTTACTTTTTTTACTTGGGAAATTAAATCTAACATTAGCTATTCTAACTCTGAATCTCACACCCACTAGAAAATGATTAGAGTCGACGTTAGCTCTTCGGTATGTTCGCACATCTAATACACTTGTCGCGTGTCTTGAATCAATAACAAGAAGGTCTATTTGATTCCTTGTGCGCCCATCCGTAGATAACCTGGTTACCTTGTGAATGTTCTTGTGTGGGAAATTTGTGTACTTATCATAAAATTGAAATACTTAATTAAATATTTCAATTTTATGATAAGTACACAAAATATGGTCATAAAATTTGAAATACTTATGACCATATTTTGAGCTGCCGCAAAATCAATGATACGGTATCCATTATCAGTTGGTACTTCATGAATGCTATGGTCACCTACAGTTTTGCCGCAAATTCCTTCCTTCCCGATTTTTGCATTAAAGTCGCCAAGTACGATCTTAGCGTCGTACTTAGGACACAATGAGTAGGTCTTTTCTAGGACTTCATAAAATTCATCCTTTGCTACATCGTCCGCATCATCGGTGGGAGCGTGCGCACATATTAGGGATATATTATCAAATTTTCCTTTCAAACGGATTTTAGCTAAGCGTTCATTGACAGGTGTAAAATCAATAATGTTTCGTCTTAGCTTATCTCCAACAATAAATCCGCAACCTAATATGTATTTTCCATGCCAGCTATAATAAATATCACTTTTCCTTTTTTTAATTACACCACTGCCTTTCCAACGCATTTCTTGTATAGCAATGATGTCCAGCTTATACTTTTCAAGAACATTTTACAAATTGTTAGTTGCACCTGTGCTGTAGAGAGTTCTCACATTCCACGTACAAATTCTTAAATCATGGTCCTTTAAACTTTTCCGAGGACTTTTTTCCAATAAATCCAATCCTTTTATTCGAGGCATTTCTTTTTACATCTTCCATAACTTTATTTTTGAACAAATTTTCATGGGTAAGGTATTCAGTCTTACGCCAACCCCCATTTTGGAGGGCCGTAGTGGTTTGTGGTTATTGGATGGTGCTGCTTCCCGCCATGTTGCAATGAAATCTTTGACCAGTCGCGAGTTTTTTTTTTCCAGATGCAAGTGCAGTAACTACCCACACCCACCTCGAAGTCCTCCTTCAATTGCCCTTCCTCCTCCTTTTTCAGATGGGCGTGGAACCATCCTTGGCGGAGTTAAAATAACTTTATAATTCATAATAGTAATAAATAAAAAAAAAATTATAGATGCACTAACCCAAAACTAAAAAACATTAATTTAGTTTCGGTTGAATAAGAAATTAACTGTTTAAAATTTATCAAAATTTATCTTAAAGGCAAGGGTCCAGAACGAAACGAAATAAAATTGAAAATGTCCAGAATGATTTTTATTTCGAAACAAACAATATTTTTATACCCGTATGATTATATAGTCAAAGGGTATAATACATTTGGCATTACGTTTAGGACGCAGAGATGGAGGGGGGGTAGATATAGACTCAAGTGTATGAATCGGATCAGAATAGAAAAATAAATCGATTTAGCTATGTATATCCATCTGTCCGTCTTCAAGATAACTCAAAAAAATAAAGGAGCTTGGATCTTGATTTTGTCGCAAATTATTTTTTTTTGTAATAGCCGTCATCGCTATTTAAATCCAGCCATTTTGGTCCATGGGTTCGGATAGCTGCCATACAAATTCTTTTTTTATATGAGTATTACTCTGTACCTGTTACAGTTGCGTGGCTGAAATGTTGGCAAAAGTAGTTTAGTTTTATGGCCAAAGTTTCTGCATAATTTAGTTGGTCTACTGCAGTGGGTTCGAGTAGCTGCCATACAACTATTTATTTTATATGAGCATTACTCTCCACCTAATGGGTGTCTGAAATTTTGCTTAAAATAGTTTAGTGTAATGGCCAAAGTTATAGCAAAATTTGGTTGGTCTACTGCAGAGAGTTCAAGTGGGTGCAATACAACTCCTTCTGTTATATAAGTATTTCACTACACTTAATAAAACTGTTTGTTTGAAATTTTGCCAAAAGTAAGCGGATGGTATAATGTATATGTTACGGTCATACGGGTATCCCAGAGTTGACACAGTCTACTCTACTACACTCTTCCTCGTATTATTTAATTTTAAATTTCAAACTTGTATAAATGATATTATATTTTTCTTTATAATTTTTAAGTAACCATTCAAAAAAGTTTGTATAAAAGCCGAAGTTTCTAATTGAGAGTTGTCATTAACTTTAACACCATTTGAAATATAACATACTAAGCAAAATTAATTTGAAAATGAAATTAATTATATTTTTATTTTTAACTTTTCTTCTTTGTTTCATTGGAACTTTGGGCCTTCCTATTCAAGATGATCCCAAGCCAAAAGATGAGGTATACGGTTATATTTAAATTCCAATGAAATTTATGTATATAAAACAGCATTATATAATAAATAATATTAAATGTACCTTTTATTTTTCGTTTCAAGACTGAACAAAAAACGGGTGAACAAGAACTTAGTGAGAGAGCAATAAAAACTGTTATAGGAAAATAAATATTTGTTAAAGGTATTTTTGAAGTTTTAATTCATATGTAATGATAAAATGAATTTTAAATAAATTATATTTTATGCACAATATTTTTTATTTAATTAATTTTTTTATACGAAGAGCTTTAAAGTTGAATAAAAGAAGAGAATATTCCTTTTTTACAGAATATTTCTGCGATTCTGAATAACAAGAGATTTTAAAATGTTTTTTTGATTCAAATTGATATAACACGAGTTCTATATGGTATGTTTTCAATGTGACAATGGTAAAAGGCGTATGCTTTTATAAGTTTTATATAATATATATACTGTCTTACTGTAATTAACTAATATTTAAAACTCAACTTATGCAAAATTTTTCACCCTCATATCTTCTAAACGATTTCAGTTAGAAATTTGATATTTTAAGAGAAATTTGTACGAGTTTTATTGCAGAAACGTACTACCGAATTTAAATTTTGAAATTTTTAAACACCTTTAATTTCAATACTTGTTCAAATTTTACTAAAATATATTATAATAAACTTCTGGAATGACAGATAGTTTTAAAATGTCAAATATATGGACGACAATTTTTTAGTCAGGAAACAAAAATTAGCGTTTCGTTTATTACTCAGCTATACTTTTTACTAAAAGGAACGAATGCAATATTATAATTCATTTTTTTATCAATTTATTATTAATTATGAATAATAATGAAATCATGTCATTGAAATCAAGAAAATCTTGTTAAACCTGGGAAATAAATACATCGCCAAAGTTACGTAAAAAGTTTTTAAAAAAATTTTAATTTTTAAATCCTAATACCTATTGAATAAGTTCCGAAGTTTTTTTTTGAAAATCTTACTCTGATGTTCAAATAACTAACTTCTTTTCGACTCCAAAATTTCTAGGTTGAAGTATTTAAATTATGCCTTGAAAGCTTATCATTTCATTCGAATTTCTATTTGATATAGTCAACTAGAATTTTCAGCTTTTGGGTGGACGTATTAAGTTGTTGGGATCAATCTCTAAATTTTTTCATTTTCAAATAAAAATTCAAAAACTCTTTACCTTTTTTTATACCCGTATGAATATAATAGTCAAAGGGTATAATAAATTTGCCATTACATTTGTGACGCGGAGAAAAAGGGGGGGTAGATATAGACTCAAGTGTATGGATCGGATCAGAATCGAAAAATAAATTGATTTAGCTATGTATGTCCGTCCGTCCGTCCGTCCGTCTGTCCGTCCGTCTGTCCATCCGTCCGCACTAAAACTCAAAAACTAAAAGAGCTAAGATCTTGAAATTTTCGCAAATTCGTTTTTTTTGCAATAGCCGTCACTGCTATTTAAACCCAGCCATTTTGGTCCATGGGTTCGGGTAGCTGCCATACAACTTCTTATTTTAAATGAGCATTACTCTATACCTATTGAAGCTGCGTGTCTGAAATTTTGGCAAAAATAGTTTAGTGTTATAGTTTAGTTTCTTCAAAATTTGTTTGGTCTACTGCTGAGGGTTCGAGTAGCTTCCATACAACTCCTTATTTTATATGAGCATTACTCTATACCTATTGAAGTTGGGTGTCTGAAATTTTGCCAAAAATAGTTTAGTGTAATGCCAAAGTTACAGCAAAATTTGGTTGATCTACTGCAAAAGCTTCGGGTAGCGGCCATACAAGTCCTTCTTTTATATGAGTATTTCACTACACTTAAAAAAGCTGTATGTTTGAAATTTTGCCAAAAGTAATTAACCTGATTATATAATGTATATGTTATGGTTATACGGGTATCCCAGAGTTGACACAGTCTACTCTACTACACTCTTCCTCGTTTTCAGATAAAGAAAACTTTTTCAGATTTAATTAAATGACCGCTTTTATTTAATGAAATTTGTTTGTACCTATTTTGGTTTAAACGAGGAAGATTATAGTTGCCCTTGTCAACTTTAAGATACCCGTGCATACCCATAATAATGTGTAAAAAAACCACTATTTATTTCCCTTATACATATTGGTGCAAAGAAGTTGTATAGCAGCCCCCCGAAAATGAAGCCGTAACATTTTGAAACTTCATATAAGTGCTTGATTCATTATGAAACTAACCGTGTGTAATTCTCATCTTCCTGGTATATTTACTTTTAAATTAATATTGGCTTAAATAAGTTGTGTGGCAGGTCCCCGAAAATTTTGGTCTAGTTTTAACCAAAAAGAATAGGGAACCTAAAAAATGTCCGAAAAATGTTTTGTGTGAATTTCAAAACTCTAGCTCTGATTTTCAATTCTATCTCTTGTAATTAATTTTTAATTCATATATTAAATAATATTAAGAATATATTAAATCTAAGCAAAATAAGCATCATATAATCATTATTATTATTATTATTATTATTATTATTAATATATTTGTCAAAGATGAGGTGTAACAAACGCATTCAATTAAATGTGTTTTGTTGGATGTGTTCAATTATAAAGTCTCCTAAAAATATGCAAAAAAATTATCAAAATTCTGTGGAACACGAATGAAGGAAATTTATGTAGATTGTATAATCCTACCCACATTGCATACTTTTAGGATGTGTTTTATTTTCTCATAATCAATATAAAAAATTAAATCAAAATCTGTAGGTAATAAATTTTAATTATTTTATTGACCTTTCTATTAATTTTATTTTTATTTTAAATTTTCTTAAATATCCATTTTTTTTTCTAAAAAATTTATAAAATTTTATTGATTTAAAGTTTCTTTTTGAAAATCCTTTTGGAAATTTTTAATTTTTTTTTTTTTCCAACTTTCCTAGAAAAACTGTATTGGTACCACCTGGCTTTATTGTAAATATTTTGAAAGTTATGATCTAAACTTTATTTATATTTTCATTCATTTATTCATTCAGATAATTTTTTAAGCATCTAAATTTTCCACCACCATTTTTCCAATAAAACGTATATTTCTTTTGATTATTGGATATTATAAATTTGAACTTTCATTTATTATTTAGTTATTTTTAGAAAACTCAACATTTCCTTTAATTGTGTCTATTTAGTACAAGTGGAATTTGGGTTTTATACAATTCGACCACACCATAAAGTAGGGCGCTTCCCACCCCTTAAAGCTAAAGTTATTTTATTTAAAACATTAAACTTCTTAATTAAACAACTTCGACATTAGATATGAGTATTATTATTATTATTATTATTATTATTATTATTATTATTTATTATTATTATTATTATTATTATTATTTTATTATTATTTTATTAATATATTTGTCTAGAATGAGGTGTAACAAACGCATTCAATTAAATGTGTTTTGTTGGATGTGTTCAATTATAAAAAAATAAAATATTGACGTTTTGTTGGATGTGTTTTATTTTAGAAAATAAAATATCATAAATTATCATAAGCAGGCCAAAAAATATTTTATTTATTTTTAATAAAAAAAAAAAAATTTTTTTTTGAAATAAAATTTACTTATTAGTTTATGAAAAATTTCATTTCAGTTTTAAAAATCACAGAAGATTTTCTGGAAATTTTAAATATATAGTAAGACATTTTGTCAATAAAAATTAAGAAGACAATGCTTCACAAGAACATTTGTGTAGTTGGTCTTAATAATTTTCAGTAAATATCTGAAATAAGGGCGAAAGCCCAATGTATGCTTTGATGCATTGCTTGATTTGCTTAAGCAAATAAACCAAGAAATGTATTAAAGTAATTTCAAAGTTTCCCCTCATCTCGCTCTCAACTCTACCTCATCTATCTCTCATCCCTTCCTTCATAACTTTTTAATTATTTATCTATTTAAAAGTTAAAATGGAAAAAAATTATGTAACAACTGACGGTTGGGAAAGTGGGTTCAGGTATACAATACCTCTGAGTTCAATGCACCATAAAAACCAGACAAAATAGATTTTAAACTTAGTTAGGGTTAGGTATATTAAAAAAATTTCAAATAAAATTTATAATTTGCATTTGATAATGCAAAACTCAATTCAAAAATCAACATTTATTTAATACAATTTCACGTACATATAAATAGATACATTATTTAGCATGTTGAATAAGTACATTATAGAACGGTTAGCCTTCAAACAAGTATTTTGATTTGAATCTAAACAAAGGAAACAATATAGAATGTATAACAACATTTTTTAAAAATGTATATACAAAACATTAATAGTTGGAGAAATAAATCATTATTGAAACAAAATAAATCTATTTCACATCTCTTATTAACACAAATTTATCGAACTTAATTTTAAAAAGTACGTAATTGAATAAAAAAAAAAATATTAATTGAAATTAAAAAAACATTTCACGAAGAAGGGATTTGAACTAACAGCCCCAAAATTTTATCAAATTCAAAACATAAAAAAGGTAGACTAAATAAATTATTCATCTTCAAATTTTTAGATACAACAACATATAAGTTTTTGTTTTTTTTGTACATAACTAGAATTGAAGCATAGTCTGTATTACGTAGAATGCAACGGTTACCATTTTATTTAAGAAAATGGTATTGATATATAATATATGTTTATGTAATATATGTAATTAAATTAGAAATAGTTCTTAATTAGAAAAAGTTCTTCTTTCAACTGACCTTCCGTCATTCTGTGACGGGCCAACAGCTAGTATTCATATAATGATCATCGTGATCGAAAATTATCATCATATTCATAATGATTATCATATCCAAATCTAAAATTTTTTTTAAAAATTCTACGCATCATTTAAATCATATGAAATCGTAACTCGAAAGATTTTATATCTACAAAAAAAAAAAAACTAATTCAAAAACAGACAAAAACCAAAATTCATACATCTTCTAATACATAAAGCAGATAATTTGTTTGTTTGCCCAGGATTCACGTGACAACCACTGGTCTGATTGTCACAAAATTTTAAAGGAATAATTCTGAGAGCCCGGGGCCATTTTTATAAGTCAACAGGTTGAGCCGTTTTCAGAGCCGTTTTAAGCTTTTTCGTTTTTTGGATGTTGAAGCAAAACGGTTTGACCGATTGACTTGAAATTTCGCACAAATGTACCTCTTAGCAACCGGAATTAGTTGTATTAATTTGGTTGGAATAAATTAACCCATTTCGACCTGGAGGGCTTCCAAAAAATTTTGGGTTTCCGATTTGTGCCCAATTTTACATGTTGGTTTCGTAGTCGAAAAGAGAGTCTGGCACAAATTTTTGTTGAGTTCGGTTAACCCGTTTGGGCACGAGGACGCAATGAAGCTTTTTTAATGTTTTTGATGTCGAATAAAAACAGTTTGACCGATTGACTTGAAAGTGTGCACAAATTTTCCTCTTAGCAACCGGAATTTGTTGTATAAATTTGGTTAGAATGAATTAACCAAATTCGTCCTGGCGGGCTTCCAAAAAAAATTGTCTTTCCGATTTGTGTCCAATTTTACAGGTTGATTTGAAAACTATACTGTATAAACCAAATGTATTGCTTTCATTTCGAATAGAACTCACTTTATTTTCACCGGAATTTTAGAGAGAAAATGAAAAAAATACAAAAACAAAACCAAAACAAAACAAAAATTTAAAAAAAATTTCAATCTCCTTGTTCATTGAACATTTGACTTAAACAAAAAAAAGAAAAACGTAAGTCAGCGCCTATAAAAGTTTGATTGACTGCGGGTAAAACCGAAAATGGATTACATTTGCACAAGCCTCAACTTTTAACCGCGTGACCGTTAAATTCAAATTTACGTGAAATTAAAGATGGGTTTTCACCTGAAAAAACGCAATATTCTAAAAAAAAATATCATTGCAATATGAAAACAAAAAAAAAACTTTCTTTTGGTTACTGTTTCATTAAAATTGGTCTTACAGTTTACCAGGAAAAGGGATGTTTATTTTATATTTGAATGGGATAAAATAAGCCGATTAAATATTATATGTATGCACGGGTATAAAAATATTCGTAAAAATCTGAACATTACCTTCTCGAGTTACCTGATTTTCTCTAAAAGTTTATCATTTCAAGACAAACCTTTTGTATGAAATTTGGAAGCATTCCGTTCAGCCGTTTAACATGCACACGTGTGTAAAGACAAATATACATACCTACGCACCCACAACCGGGTATCATTAAAATAGCACATGTTATGGCCTTCTACACCGGAGTAATGCGTATATACAAAAATCTCAAGGTCCAATTTTTAGTGCGAAAACAATACCTACTGCTTATTATATTTCATAAAAGCGGTTTGAGAAAAAATAAAAAAATAATATAGCTTTTATTTTCATACTCTCTTGAATCTTTATTAAGAGTATTTAATTATTACTCTACGCTACGTACCTTACTATTATATAATAATTTATAATAGTAATAAATAAAAAAAAAATTATAGATGCACTAGCCCAAAACTAAAAAACATTAATTTAGTTTCGGTTGAATAAGAAATTAACTGTTTAAAATTTATCTTAAAGGCAAGGGTCCAGAACGAAACGAAATAAAATAGAAAATTTCCAGAATGATTTATATTTCGGGACAATTAATATTTTTTCAAATAAAATTACTTTTTCAAAAATTAATTCAAGAATTTATTTTTACGACGCTCCTTTAGGAATTTTACCCGCAAAAACCAAAAAAATATTGTTCCTCTTGAATTTTTATATTATTTTTAAAACCCAAATATGAGGTCTGCTTGCTTTTTGTACCCAAAATTTGGACCTTAAACTAATAATTTTATTTAATAATATAACTCACAGATATGAAAATGCCTTATAATTCATATAAAATTATTACAATATATAACAAAAAGAAGTTTCTACACGTTATAAGGACTAGTACTAATTCACGTTAAAATTGTGTGTGGAGTTCATTAAGGATTCAATTCTAGTTTAAGAAATATAATATGACCCCTGTTCAAAGATATATGTAGCTTGATAGCATAACAGTTGAACAGTTAGCATTTAAAAAAGAATAAAAGTTATCATCTGGCCCTGAGCATTATATTACTTTACCAGTGGCATCCAGTGGTTAAGATGTTATATTTTATGTGGAAGATTTCGGGTTCAAACCCCGGTCAGATCATATCCAATAAATTTAAAAGTTTAATAATTATATCATAGTATAAAATAAGATTATATACATATTTATATAAACATGAATATTATATAATATAACTCTTGTGTAAGATAATATAAGTAAGTATTCACAATTTTAAAAATAACTCCAGCCTAGTAATAAACGGATTAGTGGATATAACCATTAAATAAACGAATACCTAGTCTTAAATAACTTGATAAATGCCCTATACTTTACACAAAGAAGTGGAAAACGGGACAATAATTATACAATTCTTTTAACTGTTTTTGAAAATATCAAATAAATAACTTGTTAGACTTTAAATTGTGTTAAAAAGATAAAAAAAAAGCAATTCGAGCTTCTTGCATTCGAGCATCTGCAGATTTAGCTAAGTCGACTTATTTTTCGATTATGATCTAATAAACTTTATATCCATACTCCTCTTTTTCAGAACACCACAAACGTAATGGCACCTTTAATATGCTCTTAGAACTATATTTGTGCTGTTATAAATATGCTGTTTTTTTGCAGAATAATATCAATCATATATTATTACAAGGTATGCAGTGTCGACTTCGCCGTAGCCGGTCCCAAGCCCGGTTGAGAAAGGAGGAGGGAAGAATAGTTGCAACCTGAATGGCCACATACATCGGCGTCTCAGGAAGTAGGAAAATGTTATATCATGCAGTTGAACTCGTAACATAGTTATGAGAACTTCAACGCATTATATAGCAAACTCTGAAGCAACTTTTCAAACCCAACGGCCCTCCAAAGATGGGGGTTAAGCATTGGGTTAACAGCCCAATCTTGTAAAAAAAAAACAACTACTCGACAACCAGAAGATTCGCCTCGGATATCAAAACAGAATTTACGGCAACAGAAACGGCAACGAATAAGGCTTAACGATTTAAGAATATCAACTTGGAATGTACGCACAATGCTACAACCTGGCAAAATGATGGAAGTAGCTAATGAAATTTTAAAATTTAAAATGGATCTAGTAGCATTACAAGAAGTAAGATTCATGGGAAAAGGGGCCATACAAAAAAAAGACTACTCCCTATTCTTTAGTGGATCTGAGGAAACAGCTGGCCAACTAGGCACTGGCTTCATCATTAACAACAAAATAAAAAGAAGCTTAATAGGTTTTGAGCCAGTTAACAATAGACTATGCATGATAAGAATAAAAGGAAAATTTCAAAACATTACTGTAATATCTGCACACGCGCCAACTGAAGAAAAAGATGACGTTGAAAAAGAAATGTTCTATGATCAATTAGAAAAAATGTACGATAGAATACCTAAATATGACATGGTAATATTAGGAGGAGATTTCAACGCCAAGATCGGCAAAGAAAGCTTTGTAAGCTGTGTGGCTGGGCAGCACACTCTCCATGATGAAAGTAGTGAAAATGGGAGAAGACTATGCAACTTTGCAGCATCAAATAACCTGATCATTAGGAGCACCTGCTTTCCTCACAAAAAGATCCACCTAGGCACATGGACGTCACCAAGTAGAAATACAATAAATCAAATTGATCATATATTGGTATCGAAAAAACATGCATCTTCAATAATAGATGTAAGGGCTTGTCGAGGACCAAACTGTGACTCGGACCATTTCCTGGTGCAATCTACAGTAAGACAACGAATATCAAATATACTAGTAAACCGCGGTATAAGAGGACAAAAATGGAACGTAGGAAAATTGACAGAAAATGAAGCAAGAGAGCAATATATTGAAAATGTGTCCAGAAGATTAGATAATATCGAAAAAACTGAAGAAACTAGTGACGTTAACAAAAAATGGGAGCTGATACAAAAGGCAATTCACCAGTCCGCGCAAGAAACTATCGGCCTAAAACAAACTGTAAGAAACGAGTGGTATGACCTAGAATGTGAAGATTTAATTAGGAGGAAAAATGAGGCAAGGAAAGTAATGCTACAAAGAAAAACTAGAATCAGTGTAAACGAGGAAGAGTGTAGTAGAGTAGACTGTGTCAACTCTGGGATACCCGTATGACCGTAAAATATACATTATATCTTCCGGTTAATTACTTTTGACAAAATTTTCAAACATACAGCTTTATTTAGTGTAGTGGAATACTCATATAAATGAAGGAGTTGTATGGCAGCTACTCGAACCCTCTACCGTAGACCAACCAAATTTTGCTGTAACTTTGGACATTACACTAAACTATTTTTAGCAAAATTTCAGACACCCAGCTTTGTTAGGTGTAGTGTAATGCTCATATAAAAGAAGGAGTTGTATGGCAGCTACTCGAACCCTCTGCAGCAGATCAACCAAATTTTGCAGAAACTTTGGCCATTACACTAAACAATTTTTGGCAAAATTTTAGACACTCAGCTTCATTAGGTGGAGAGTAATGCTCATATAAAGTAAGAAGTTGTATGGCAGCTACTCGAACCCACTCTACTAGACCAACCAAATTTTGCAGAAACTTTGGCCATAAAACTAAACTACTTTTGGCAAAATTTCAGACACGCAGCTGTAATAGGTACAGAGTAATGCTCATATAAAAAAAGAAGTTGTATGGCAGCTACCCGAACCCATGGACCAAAATGGCTGGATTTAAATAGCGATGACGGCTATTGCAAAAAAACGAATTTCCGAAAATTTCAAGATCCTAGCACCTTTAGTTTTTGAGTTATCGTGCGGACGGACGGACGGACGGACGGACGGACAGACGGACGGACGGACATACATAGCTAAATCGATTTATTTTTCGATTCTGATCCGATCCATACACTTGAGTCTATATCTACCCCCCCCTCCTTCTCTGCGTCACAAACGTAATGGCAAATTTATTATACCCTTTGACTATATAGTCATGCGGGTATAAAAATTACGAAGAACTACGGCGGACTGCGAAAAAGTTGTGTAAAAAGAAGAAGAAAATAGCAATGGAAAACAAAATCAAAGAATTAGAAGAGCATAGTGATAAAAACGAAAGCAAAAGCTTCTTCAGAGAACTAAAAGCACAAAACTCGACCTTCAAACCTAGAATAAATATTTGCAAAGATGAAAACGGTGAGATAATAAGCGAAGAAAGCAGGGTACTCAGAAGATGGGCTGAATACTTCAAGGAAGCACTGAATGGAGAACAACAAAATATAGATAATGACACCTACGTAAGTAACGTAACAGCACAGCCGCTCACTGCAAAACCCTCTCGAGAGGAAGTAAAAAATGCAATAGATAAAATGCATAATGGAAAAGCCCCGGGAGTAGATTCAATAACAGCCGAACTCTTCAAATATGGTGGCTCAGAGCTACTTGAAAAAATGTATAAATTAATTACTAAAGTATGGGAAGATGAGGTAATGCCAGCATCTTGGAATGTCGGAATCATCAACCCTGTTTATAAGAAGGGCGACAAATTAGCATGTAAAAACTATAGACCAATAACGCTACTAAATGTAGCCTACAAGATATTTTCAAATATGTTACATGCAAGGCTCAATGTATATGCAGAAGAAAGACTAGGGGAATACCAATCGGGCTTTCGACCAAATCGTTCAACCTGCGATTCTATATTTAGTAAGACAAGCTATAGTGTTACTAAAAAATGCTACGAATTCAAGACTGTTTTTTGAATTTGATTTCATGCAAGCATTTGACAAAATAAATAGAAGTACTATTTTCGAAGCATTAGAAAAATTTGGGGTACCACATAAATTAATAAGGCTTGTACAACTTAGCTTAAGAAATACTAAAGCCAAAGTCAGTATAAATAATAACACCTCGGAAGAATTTATAATAAATAGTGGAGTAAGACAAGGAGACTCGTTATCAACGCTGCTTTTTAATATGACATTGGAATCGGTGATGGAACGTGTCGAGAAAAACAAAACCATCTTGACAAAATCGATACAAATAAATGCATACGCTGATGACATAGCCCTGATTGCTAAAAGAGAAGATGATTTGAGAGAGAATTTCATTATCTTAGAACAGAACGCTGAAAAAGTAGGACTTAAAATCAATGAAAATAAAACTAAATTCATGGCAATGTCCAGAAGGGAAACAAGTAGAAGCCGGAAAAATTTCCAAATAGGAGACTATAATTTTGAAGGGGTGAAACAATTTTGTTACTTAGGTGCCCAGATAAGTAGCAATAACCTAACGAGCACCTGCATTCAAGAAAAAATACAAGCAGGATACAAATGTTATTTTGCTAATGCAAAAATGTTAAGATCAAGAATCTTATCAAGGAAGGCGAAAATGACAATATATAAATCTATTATAAGGCCTGTTGTGACATATGGTTCAGAAAGCTGGACTATGACGATGCAAGATGAAAACGCCTTAAGAATATTTGAATGAAAAATATTGAGAAAAATCTATGGACCTATCAGAATAGACGAAAATAATTATAGAATTAGAACAAATGCAGAACTGAATGATATAATTAATAATGCGGACATTGTGAAATTTATAAAACCGCAAAGAATTAGATGGATAGGCCATGTACAAAGAATGGACGATAACCGTATGCAAAAAAAATTATTAAATGGGCAACTGAGTGGTACAAGGGCTAGAGGGCGACCACGGAAAAGATGGTTGGACGATGTGAATGAAGACTTAAACACAATCGAAGTCAGAAATTGGAGAGATGCTGTGAGAGATAGAGATATCTGGAGAAGAATTGTGAAGGAAGCCAATGTCCACACAGGACTGTAGCGCTACTGATGATGATACAGTGTCGATTTGTCGACAAGGTTTTGTTATAATTATTTAGTTTTCCTCATTCAACATGCGATCAGATTTAATAGCTATAATTAAAATAAATAAAACACAAATTGGCAAAATAGGGTTCATGAACTTAATATTCAAGTATGTAAATTGTATGCAAGCTTAGGATTACCCCATTGAGAATATACCCCATTGACAAAAAATGGCTTTCGAGGCATACAAGAACTAGAATTTAAAAATAAATTGTTTTAAAGAGCAAATATATTTATTAAATACAAAAAAATACAAACTCCAATCCTGAACTCGACCTGATGCTCCATTTTCATATTTTATTGTATGTTGAGGGGACTTTGCATCAAAAAATTAATAAAACAGAGAAGAAAAAATAAAATTATACTGTGTGTACCACAGAACCAACCGCTATTACAGAAAAAGTTTAATGCAAAATTTCTTTAATAGATTTTTAGATTCTAAAACATATATATAAAAATTATATCATCTATCATTTATAAAGATTATAATTTTTCTCCACAGTTAATTTTGGAATGCGTTATCAACAGTATATCTTGAAATATTTTTGAGATGTAAATGAGATAAAAATATTGATAAACATTTAAAGTTTGGATTTAGAAAACTTTTTCAGATTTAATTAAATGACCGCTTTTTCTTAATAATTTTTATACCCGTATGACTATATAGTCCAAGGGTATAATAAATTTGCCAATACGTTTGTAACGCAGAGAAGGAGGGGGGGTAGATATAGACTCAAGTGTATGGATCGGATCAGAATCGAAAAATAAATCGATTTAGCTATGTATGTCCGTCCGTCCGTCTGTCCGTCCGTCCGCACGATCACTCAAAAACTAAAAGAGCTAGAATCTTGAAATTTTCGCATATTAATTTTTTTGCAATAGCCGTCATCGCTATTTAAATCCAGCCATTTTGGTCCATGGGTTCGGGTAGCTGCCATACAACTTATTTTTTATATGAGTATTTCTCTGTACCTATAACAGCTGCGTGTCTGAAATTTTGCCAAAAGTCGTTTAGTTTTATGGCCAAAGTTTCTGCAAATTTTGGTTGGTCTCCTGCAGTGGGTTCGTGTACCTGCCATACAACTTCTTATTTTATATTAGCATTACCTAATGAAGCTGGGTGTCTGCAATTTTGTTAAAAATAGTTTAGTGTAATGGTCAAAGTTTCTTTTAAATTTGGTTGGTCTACTGCAGTGGGTTCGAGTAGCTGCCATACAACTACTTATTTTATATGAGCATTACTCTCCACCTAATGAAGCTGGGTGTCTGACATTTTGCCAAAAATAGTTTAGTGTAATGGCCAAAGTTACAGCAAAATTTGGTTGGTGTATTGCAGAGGGTTTGAGTAGCTGCCATACAACTCCTTCTTTTATATGAGTATTCCACTAAACTTAATAAAGCTGTATTTTTGAAATTTTGCCAAAAGTAATTAACCGAATGATATAATGTATATGTTACGGTCATACGGGTATCCCAGAGTTGACACAGTCTACTCTACTACACTTTTCCTCGTTTTTATACTATTTTTGTCTGAAAAAAATATTTGCAAAAATCTAAAAATTACCCTGGAGAACAACCTTCTGGAACATATGTTATGGTTTTCTGTACCAGAGTAATGCGTATATGCAAAAATCTCAAAGTTCATTTTTTGGTGCGAAAACAATACCTACTGCTTATTATATTTCATATAAGCGATTTGTGAAAAAAAAAAAATAATGTAGCTTTTATTTTCATACTTCATTGAATCTTTATTTATAAAAAAATACTACTTTTACAATAATTTTTCTGGAAACAACACGTGGCACTGTCCAAGAAAAAAATTTAAAATATCATATTAGGTTTTTTATTTATTCATTTATTTAATTATTTTTCTTTGAACAAGTCAAACAGTTGTGTTATTTTATTATTTTTAAGGGGGTTTTGGTAGACATTCACCGACAGTACAGTCACTTTTTCCCATTGCATTGATTACCATAGAAAGAACGATACAAATATACCAGACCAACTTCATTGTGAATTAGTTTTTCTCCAAAACTTTAGAACGATCTTTACTTCGAGTTTCAAGTTTCACTGCAAATTTAAAGTGCTTTGCTAATTGTTTAAGCTTTTATAGTAATCGTACCTTACTATTATATAATAATTTATAATAGTAATAAATAAAAAACAAATTATAGATGCACTAGCCCAAAACTAAAAAACATTAATTTAGTTTCGGTTGAATAAGAAATTAACTGTTTAAAAATTTATCTTAAAGGCAAGGGTCCAGAACGAAACGAAATAAAATTGAAAATTTGCGGAATGATTTGTATTTCGGAACAAACAATATTTTTTTTTTGATATTATTGTATTTGGTATTAGGACGTCAATAAGACACATTTTTTTTTTAATTCTTTACCAACATTTCGTTTTTCTTTAGGACCTCCTCAGGGTTCTAGATAATATTATTTTAGACCAACACAAATTTTGGATCAACTTCCGGAGAGGGGTTGCGACCTATCAAGATGACGTCATCATATAACGGTACCAAAAATCTCAAAGTTTCTGAATATATAAGTGGCGATGGCCACTAGTGGTCATTTACTCAGATTATTTATTTTACTATTCTGGAAAAGCGGAAATGCTGATTTAGAATCCGACTCTAAAGCATATACACATATATTATAAATATTCTGGAAAAAGCGGTAATCCTGATTTAGAATTCAACTATAAAATTCCTCCTGGTTCAGTTTCTTGTGTATATATATGTTTATAAATCTTTTGGAAAAAGTGCATAATTCTGATTTTGTAGCTAACTCTAAGGTCCTTTCAAATTATATTAAACAAAGTTTTAAAACAATGAAGTTGTCACCTCCAAAATCCCTCAAAACAAATTACCAAAACCCAACTCAATATTGTATCCAGGCCTAAAATGCATTTTTACATTTTTAAATTTGCCAAAAAGGCAAAATAAATTTATGACAAATAAAGTATGAAAATGTATTTTTTGATAAAATTGTTGTGTCAATTTTTCATTTATGTTCTCTGGTGGGGCAATTTGTCCTTATATACCATACTAATTGTATACCGTTGGAAAGAGTGTCAAAAGACCTTTCTATCAGTACCACAAAAAATACAGGGTGTTTTGGAAAATTTCATAATTATAGTGATTTTTTTGAAAGTTCAAAATTTTTTTTTTTTTTTTTTAATTTTCCACTTGAAATTGCAATATCTCAAAAATGGTAGCACCGATTCAGATAAAACAAGATGTTTATGAAAGACAATATCATGCCCTACAATATTGTAAGATGCTGGTTCCAGTTTATTGTCTTACAGGAAAAATATAACATTTTAATAAAAATGCTACAAAATCTTATATTTATTATTTATTATTATATATATATTATATACTAATAATTTATATATTCAGAAACTTTGAAATATTTAGTACCGTTATGTGATGACGTCATCTTGATAGCTCACAATTACCCTTTCCGGAAGTTTATCCCAAATTTTTAATTAAACAAGTGATAAAAGAAACCAAGGGTTTTTGAAAAACACATTTTTAAAATTATATAGGGTTTCTTACTGGGTATTTTATCATTAATTTTTTAAAAATATTTATAAAAATAAATGATAATATTATAATTTAGCTTTTTCATCAATTTATTAATTACAAAAATAGTGAAATCAATAGAAAACCTTTTAACAAGTGCGAAATATAATGTTGGAGCTTCAATGTTAACGTTTAATTTTGAAAAAACCTACTCTGGTGAATAAGTTACTGTTTAATAAAAATATAAAAGTTTTAATTTTTAAGACCTGCTAGCCCTTCAATGAGGTTCCCAAATTTTAGCTTAGCAAACTTATGATCGATCTGTCCACCCCCCTCTTGTCCCCTACCCTTCCATCGAGCCCCTATGGCTTCGAGCCCTTATAGCTTCTAGCCCTTATAGCTTCGAGCTCTCATAGCTTCAACAAAAAAATTTTGGGACAAAAGGGACAAAAAAATTTTGTTGGACGGGAAAATCGTGATTTTGCAACCAACGCTAAAATCCCTCCAAATTTAGAGTCTCGCGTACACATTCATACAAATATATATATTTTAAATGGCATATAACTCTGATTTTAAATCCAAACCTACAAAACTATTTAATTTTGACATTTATCAATGACAAATATCTGACGTTGATATTGATTGATATTGATGATTTGATTTGGGAAATTGTATTTTAATATTTTAGTACGTGTCCTTCATTTAGATTTCTGATTTTTTCCTTGCAACATTATTGCAGGACTTTAGGACAATTTATAAAATAACTTTATTAGAACAAATTTATAAAGGTCATTTAGTTTTATTGTTAAAATAATAATATTGACATTTAAAGTTAAAACTAATGAATGATAATTTCCTTTTCCTTTGTTAAAAAGTTATAAATATAATTTTGGAATAATTTTTCTTTAGGGGCTTAATCCGAAAATTCTTTAAATAAATCATTATACTTTTAAAAGTTTAATTTGTGCCTTTTGTTTTGTATAATAAATATTACAGCAAATAATTTCTAATCAGCTATTTATTTCGATATCCTCTGAGATTTTATATTTTACCTGAAAATACCCCACATTTGTAAGCCTTTTGATCTTTGATCAAACTTCCAATTAAATAAAAAAGAAACACCACACAGGAATTCTTTACTGATTGTGCAATTGTTATTCATGAAAATAAAAGGAAAAAAAAATACAGTTATGAAAAAATTTAATAATATATTTAACTTTGTATAATTTGTTCAATGAATATTAGTTTCCTCGGTTGTGCATTGCAATGTAAAAGAATAGGTAGTAAAATTTTATGGTGTGGTATAATAATTCAAGCTTCCAATTATAATGCTAATATTAAGCTATAGTTTGTCTAATTTTCCTGTTTGATTTTATTTTATGTTTTGTTTTTTACGAGGGACAGTGGAAGCCACTTCCAAAAGCCACTTATAGAAACTGTACGTAGTTCCTAATTTAGCAAACTAGATCACCAACCGCTTTGAATCAAACTTTAGAGCGAGACCTGTAACCTGTGATATTAGTGTACAGTTTTATTTCAAGGATAAAGATATAAAAAATTTTTGGGATTCGGATTATTCGGAATGGGGAAGATTGTATGTTCTTCTTAAATTTATCTTATTCGTTCCCATATACATTACCAACTTGAAAGAACATATTTGATGGTATATGGTTTCAAATAGGCCGTAAGCACATTACAAACGAATTTCCATAAGCTGGTGTTTCACCACCATGTTTGTTTAACTGTTTAGGAATTATAATCTTTTGTCCTCAGTGAAGGCAGTACCAATTATTTAATTTCTTTAGAACAGGGTGTGTTTTGAAAAGTTTTTATTGTTTTTGTTTTTTATTTACCTTAAAAGAAAGCTGATAGAATCTTTCGGAAATGAAACATGAGAGGCGTACACTTACAAAACATAATATAAAATATATATAAAAACAAGTTTTAATTTTTACTTATTTTCAAAGATCTTGATCGAGATCGAGCTAAAATTACTCATTTAACATTAGAATTAATTTTTGGTTTATTTAAATTAATTTGGGTTGTAATTGAAAGTACTTTAATTAAGTTTTAGAAATTTGGCAAAATAATTTTACCTACTTTTTTTGAGTTAAGCAACTTTTTGGTAAAATTAAACGTAACTGTTTTTTTAATATTTTGTCAAAGATCGGACCGGAATCAGTTTGTAAACTTCAAATTTGTTAATACTTTAATCAATTCAAGTATCAAGAATATACACACAAGGAAAATTAAAATACTTGGTCAAGCTAGTGAATATTTTGTTAATTTTGCTTTCGAGGTTAAGCAGAAGCAATTTCAGCTTTCAGAATAAAGGAACTGAAATCAACTTTTTCGAAAATCAACTTTCTGAATATATTAAACTACTAATGTTAATCAAGGAGTTTAAGCTTGCTAATCTTCAGCGGCTTATATTAAAAACGAGGAAGAGTGTAGTACAGTAGACTGTACTGTGTTAACTCTGGGATACCCGTATGACTGTAACATATACTTTATATCATCCGGTTAATTACTTTTGGCAAAATATCAAGCATACAGCTTTATTAGGTGTAGTGTAATGATCGTATAAAAGAAGGAGTTTTATGGCAGCTAATCGAACCCTCTGCAGTAAACCAACCAAATTATGCAGTAACTTTAGCCATTACACTAAACTATTTTTTACAAAATTTCAGACACCCAGCTTCAATAAGTACTGGGTAATGCTCATATAAAAGTACTCGAACCCGTGGATCAAAATGGCTGGATTGAAATATCGATGACGGCTATTGCATGAAAACGAATTTGTAAAAATTTCAAAATCCTAGCTCCTTTATTTTTTGAGTTATCGTGCGGACGGACGAACTCGACATACATAGCTAAATCGATTTTTTTTTTGATTCTGATCAGATCCATACACTTGAGGCTATGTTTCCCTCCTCTCCTTCTCTGCGTCACAAACGTAATGGCAAATATACCTTTTTGACTTATAGTCATAGGGGTATAAAAAGTCGTTGCAAATACAATAAAATTTAAAATCAAACATTTAAATTAAAAATCGAATAACAAAAAACCAATAGAAAACAAAATTCAAAAACCTGTACAACATAAAAGGGATTCTTAAAATATTTTTTGTTTTTTATATTTAAAGTCTATTTTCAAAAAATAACATGCCTTTTTGTCAGAATATCTTGAAGAATTTTTTAGTTTTGCAAAGCAATTGGGATTTTAAAACAAACTTAAAATATCAAAAATTAAAGAGTTAGTATTTTATAGACATATATACGAATGTACCTAATAAAATAAAAGTTTTCTTTTCCTTTTCAAGTCCGTTGAGTTTTAACTAAAAAATATTTTCAAAAAGGTGTGGAGAGGGAGGGAAGCGCCGAAGGGAAAGAGAATAGGAAAAAAAAAATTGAAAACCCAGAAGATGAATAAATTGCATGAACTTTTACAATATACTTTAAGTTCGAATTGATGTTGAGATCCCAATATATATTTCTTGTTTTATTTTGGAATGCACTGTAAACTTTTCTAATATGTGCTCTGTGTGCAAATTTTTGTAGAATAAAATTTAAAAAGTAAAACTTCGAGTATTTATATTTTCTATTCTATGTTTTTCGGTTCGAAATTTATTGAAAAAGTTCATATAACAAGTCTTCAAATATTTGAAGGGAAAATAAAGAAATAAACTCTCGAAATAAAAAATAAAAGATTAAAATATATCTTCTATATATTCTTTGATGAAATTTTTACTCAACCTAATTATTAATTTAGATTCAAGATTATTTTGACAGTTAAAAATAATATTTCTACTAAAAGAATATATATTTTGTTCTCATACACGCTGTAGACATGTGTTAATATTTCAATTAACTATCTTATTATAGTTACTTATTATTGCATTCTTGACCATGTTAAGATGTTAAATTATAGGTTACTATAGAATGTACCATTTATATGTGTACCAAATCAATAATTTTATTACATATTATAAATTATTCTGTAATATTTTAAAATCTATTGGGACTGTAGTGCAAGTATTTAAACTTTTTGCTCTAAACTGAAAACTGTTTAACGAATTTTCTATATGTGCTGCTCCTTGAGAACTCAGTTGATACTATTAATAGACTTGGAATTTATTAACAGATGCCGGCCGACGGTTGATCAAAAAATTTTTTGGAAGGAAATTTCGTTCAATTTTGCGGAGTCTGGTAAAAAAAAAGCCACAAAAAATTTTTTTCTAAAACAGTTTGAACGATTATCTTTAATTTGCCTATACGTAGTGCTCTTTGACGATTAAGTTGGGAATGGTGGGTTTCTGGCGAATAGTGTCAAGTGAATTAATATTCTTGCTCATTTATAATAATTATAAACAGTGTCAACTGAAATTTGATAAATTTGTTGAAAAAGTGATAGAATAGTCCTTGTAATGTTTGTGTTAACAACATCAATATAAAATTAAAATAAATGTGTCAATAATATCAACTTAAAATAAGAGGCGCAACAACGCGCACCGTGTAATAGCTAGTTTATTATATTCATTTAAAGAACCCTTTTAAAGAACATATTGTACTTATTATTATATTTGATTGTAAACGGGAATTGAAATAAAAATAACTTTCTTCAGGAATTTTCATTGAAAAACTATTATGGTCAGTTCAGGAATCGAACTCGCAATGACTCGGTTGTTAGGCTAAGTTTTTAACCACTACAAAATAGATTATGTGGTAATATTATTAAATTTGATCCATAATATTTTAAAAAAATTTTGCATATTTTATGAATTTTATTGAACAGAATTGTTAGAAAGCAGTCTGCAAGTTGTAAAAGTGTAATAAATAAATATGGTAATTTTTTTTTGGGTTAATTGTACAACTGTTAGGTTTATAAGTCGCTCTATAGCATATGTGAATGTTGGAACAGGGGTATCGTATTATAATTGATCTTAATTATTTCCGTACTATCACAGTGCCATTCAGCTGTTTGAAATACTTGCTAATTCACATTTCTTTTAAAAATTTACTTTATCATTTCAAGTTTTTTATTTAACTTGATTATCTTTCTTACAAATGTAGAAATTTAAATTTTGGCAAGTAAATGTAACCTATACTTAAGTTAAGCTTCTTCAAAGTAAAGAACTAGTTTCGATACAGACATTTTCATACAAAAAACTAAATTAAATGTCTATGACTTCACATTTCGCCATGAAGAGCCTTGAGATTCATCCCAAAATTTTTTATTCTATTCATTTAATACAAAAATTTTCAATTTGCAAGTCTAGGATTTGGGAGTATATTAGATATTAATTTCAAGGTATCCAATTCTTTCTTCTCCCCTTGCAGGTAGATTGCAAACATCGTCATGACTTCAAAATGTTTTGTTTTGGTTTTCAAAGAATAAAAAAATAAAAATTTATTATTACTTTAAAAAATAAAAAAATTTGCTGTCATTGAATGAAAGAATTAATTTGCTTCACTCATTTTTTTTTATCACACCAAGAACTTCATAAAGCAAAACTCATTTCATTCAAATTATTTCAATTTTGACTTATGAATAAAGAATGGAATAAATAGTAGAAAATAATAGAAAACAAATTTTATAAAGACCATGTCACAACATTATTTTTTTTTTGTTACGACACCATTTAAAACGAGGAAGAGTGTAGTAGAGTAGACTGTGTCAACTCTGGGATACCTGTATGACCGTTATATAAACATTATATCATTATTATTATAAACATTAATTACTTTTGGCAAAATTTCAAACATACCAGCTTTATTAGGTGTAGTGTAATGCTCATACAAAAGAAGGAGTTGTATGGCAGCTACTTGAACCCTCTGCAGTGGACCAACCAAATTTGGCAGTAACTTTGGCCATTACACTAAACTAGTTTTGGCAAAATTTCAGACACCCAACTTTAATAGGTATAGAGTAATGCTCATATAAAATAAGAAGTTGTATGGCAGCTACTCGAACCCTTTGCAGAAGACCAACAAAATTTTGCAGTAGCTTTGGCCATTACACTAAACTATTTTTGGCAAAATTTCAGACACCCAGCTTTAATAGGTATAGAGTAATGCTCATATAAAACATGAAGTTGTATGGCAGCTACTCGAACTCACTGCAACAGACCAACCAAATTTTGCAGAAACTTTGGCCATAAAGCTAAACAACTTTTGCCAAAATTTCAGACACGTAGTTGTAATAGGTACAGAGAAATACTCATATAAAAAAAGAAGTTGTATGGCAGCCACCCGAACCCATGGACCAAAATGGCTGGATTTAAATAGCGATGACGGCTATTGCAAAAAAACGAATTTGCGAAAATTTCAAGATTCTAGCTCCTTTAGTTTTTAAGTTATAGTGCGGATGGACGGACAGACGGACGGGCGGACGGACATACATAGCTAAATCGATTTTTTTTTCGATTCTGATCCAATCCATACACTTGAGTTTCTATTAGGTATATAAACTCACCATTTAAAATAATTGCAATTTTTAAAAATTTGTATTATTAAATATATTATGCTTTGATTATCTTTTTATCACAAAATTTAATAATTAGAATTTTTTCATTTTGTAATTGAATTGGAATAAATATATTTTCATTTATAACAAGTTTTTTTGTTTTTTAATATTTTTAAATAAATAAATTATTAAGAATTTGTAATATTTTTTAATAGATAGGGTAATTAGAAAATGTTTTTAGTATTATACAGTTAATTTGGTTAGCTATGTCTTACGATCAAATTAATAACAGCTTCTATGGTGTTAAAATGACTTATGGATATGTCCTTAAATTTGAACCAAATAGGTGTAGGGTATTTCTAAGTCGGTTGCACCGACTGACTGTTTCTTTACTTGTTAAAAGTTTAATTTGTGCCTTTTCTTTTGTATAATAAATATTACAGCAAATAATTTCTAATCAGCTATTTATTTCGATGTCCTCTGAGATTTTATATTTTACCTGAAAATACCCCACATTTGTAAGCCTTTTGATCTTTAATTAAACTTCCAATTAAATAAAAAAGAAACACCACACAGGAATTCTCTACTGATTGTGCAATTGTTATTCATGAAAATAAAAGGAAAAAAAATACAGTTATGAAAAAATTTAATAATATATTTAACTTTGTATAATTTGTTCAATGAATATTAGTTTCCTCGGTTGTGCATTGCAATGTAAAAGAATAGGTAGTAAAATTTTATGGTGTGATAAAATAATTCAAGCTTCCAATTATAATGCTAATATTAAGCTATAGTTTGTTTAATTTTCCTGTTTGATTTTTTTTTATGTTTTGTGTTTTTCGAAGGACAGTGGAAGCCACTTCCAAAAGCCACTTATAGAAACTGTACGTAGATCCTAATTTAGCAAACTAGATCACCAACCGCTTTGAATCAAACTTAAGAGTGAGACCTGTAACCTGTGATATTAGTGTACAGTTTCATTTCAGACCCAAAGAATGGAATAAATAGTAGAAAATAATAGAAAAAAAATTTTATAAAGACCATGTCACAACATTATTTTTTTTTTGTTACGACACCATTTAAAACGAGGAAGAGTGTAGTAGAGTAGACTGTGTCAACTCTGGGATACCTGTATGACCGTTATATAAACATTATATCATTATTATTATAAACATTAATTACTTTTGGCAAAATTTCAAACATACCAGCTTTATTAGGTGTAGTGTAATGCTCATACAAAAGAAGGAGTTGTATGGCAGCTACTTGAACCCTCTGCAGTGGACCAACCAAATTTGGCAGTAACTTTGGCCATTACACTAAACTAGTTTTGGCAAAATTTCAGACACCCAACTTTAATAGGTATAGAGTAATGCTCATATAAAATAAGAAGTTGTATGGCAGCTACTCGAACCCTTTGCAGAAGACCAACAAAATTTTGCAGTAGCTTTGGCCATTACACTAAACTATTTTTGGCAAAATTTCAGACACCCAGCTTTAATAGGTATAGAGTAATGCTCATATAAAACATGAAGTTGTATGGCAGCTACTCGAACTCACTGCAACAGACCAACCAAATTTTGCAGAAACTTTGGCCATAAAGCTAAACAACTTTTGCCAAAATTTCAGACACGTAGTTGTAATAGGTACAGAGAAATACTCATATAAAAAAAGAAGTTGTATGGCAGCCACCCGAACCCATGGACCAAAATGGCTGGATTTAAATAGCGATGACGGCTATTGCAAAAAAACGAATTTGCGAAAATTTCAAGATTCTAGCTCCTTTAGTTTTTGAGTTATCGTGCGGACGGACGGACAGACGGACGGGCGGACGGACATACATAGCTAAATCGATTTTTTTTTCGATTCTGATCCAATCCATACACTTGAGTCTATATCTACCCCCCCCCCCCCCCCCCTCCTTCTCTGCGTTACAAACGTAATGGCAAATTTATTATACCCTTTGACTATATAGTCATACGGGTATAAAAAAAAAATTAAAAAGGCATCAAAATTCTCGCTTGCACTTTTATCTGGAATTTGCATATCAAAAGTTTTTTAAACAAGTGATTAAAAAAACCAAAAATTTTTAAAAAGCAGTGTAGTGTTTCTTACGGTCTATTTTATAAAAATAAATGGTAATATTATAATTTATTTATTTCATCAATTCATTATTGATGAAATAAAGGAGTTTCAATGTTAAAGTTTAATTTTGAATTGTTTTAATGAAAGTTTGAATTTTTAATTCCTAATAGCTCTTCAATGCAGAACGTTCCCAAATTTTCACTAGATAAACTTACGATGTTTCTCGAGGATCTGCCCACCCGCCCTGCCCCCAACCATTCCATTTTTTTTATTTTTTGGGAATTAAATTGTGACTTCATTAAAATTTGGAATTCTACTTAGAATTTTATTATCTAAGCAAAAATGGTTAAAACTAAGAGAAACTTTTTTTAATTTTAACCCTCGGTTACTGTCCTCTATTTTCGTTACGTAGTTACTATCCAGGGGTGGAAAACACCCCATACATTCAAATGCGTATTTGAACTGCTATAACATAAATATCTTAAGGCATTTTTTTTCCAGATTAAATCAGTAAAAATTCTACAAATTTAGATATATAAACTTCATTTTATTAAAAACTAAATAAATAAATATATAGTAAAAACAAAAAATACTCCATTTAATAAGAAAATAAAAAAAATTAAAATTAAATACTTTTTAAATTATCACAAAATCTATAATTTTCATGCCACGTTCTTGCAATTGGTTGTTTTTGAAAGCAGAAATATAACAAATAAAAGTTTATTAACAAAATTTTTTTCAACAGGAACAATTTTTTAGAGAAAAATTTTATTAAATTAATGTAATTTATCTCACCAGTTTTCAGTATTAAAAAAAAAAATTCCAAAAACAAATTTATGATTTTGCCTCCAAATTGTAGCAATTCACACAAATTAATTTTGTACGCTTTTGTAGCTATGGCAATTCAAATATTAATTATTTTTATATAATATAATCATATCTATATATATAAAAGGGAATGTTTGTTTGTTTGTATGTTTGTTTGTTTGTTTGTATGCAGCGAATAGACTCCTAAACTGCCCAGCCGATTTTCATGAAAATTTGTATATAGAGGTTTTTGGGTACGGAAAGAAATCGTGGCCCAAAAATTTTGCCCTAACGGACCGCCAAGTTGGGGCTGTGGTGCAAGTATTTAAACTTCTTTGTTCTAAAATGAAAACGGTTTGACCGATTGACTTCAAATTTTGTATACGTGATGCTCTTTGAGAATTGAGTTGACCCTATTAACAGTTTTGGAATTTGTTAACCCATGTCGGGCCGATTGGTGGTCAAAAAAAATGTTGGGTCCAAATTTTGTCCGATTTTACAAAATTCTGCTTTGGCTAAAAAGAAAGCCCCAAAAAAAATTTTGTTGAGTTCCATTAACCCATTGCGGCCCAACAGCTTTTTATAGGTTTTTTCAATACTTTACTCTAAATTCGAAACTGTTTGACCAATTGACTTCAAATTTTGTATACGTGATGCTCCTTGAGAATTGAGTTGACACTATTAAAATTTTTGGAAAGTAGTTCGTACTGCTTTGAATTACAGAAAGTTTCAAAAATTACTAGAATAATCCTAGAAAAATCGTTTTAAAAAGATTGCTTTCATACATTTTTAAATTTTTATATAGTTTACATACACTTGGGTAATTTTTGTGTTAACTTTTTGAAGTAACATCAAATTCAATTAAACCTCCATTGAAAAGCGCAGCATCGCGCACCGGTTATTAGCTAGTAATATTATAATAATAAAAAAAAAAAAAGTTCCCAATTATAACTCAAGTATCTACCATAATACAAAATTTCGTTATTATGAATAAATTTTGTGTCAATATTACTGTCGGGGGTGTAATATAAACCATTTTGTAAAAAAATTTTGTGTCAAGATTACTGTCGGGGGTGTAATCTACCCCATTTTGTAAAAAAATTTTGTGTCAAGATTACTGTCGGGGGTGTAATCCACCCAGACCCATTTTGGATTGCATTTTTCGAGGTCTTTTTTTATCAAAGCCCACATTTAATTTACACAAAATTAAAAAAAAATATCCAAAACGAGATTACATATTGGTTTGAGATCAACTACTACAATTTTTCGTATGTATTTCGTCTTGTAAACTTGATTTGGGTGGATTACACCCCATGGACAGTAACCGAGGGTTAAGAACATCTTTTAAATGTAAGAAAAACCTTTAACATATGTTGAAATATAATATTGCAGCTTTTAATTAAAAAATTTGGGCAGGCATTCTAGTTACAGGTGTTTAAAAATATCCAAATTTTAATTTTAAATTTTAAAAACCACCAGACGGCGTGACAAAAAAATTTTGTGAACCGAGTTTTACTAATTTCTGAGGATTTAACTTCTCCCAAAATTGCAAGACTCTAGATTGAACCGTTTAAAAGATATGTGGTGCCAAAAATTTTGCAATAATTAAGCTTTTTTTTAACTATTAATTTTAGTACCATATGGCAACTCCATACGTTTGTATTTTAACGTTTTCAGCTTGAAAATATATCTAACAGAGCACTTGTTATAATAATTTAAATATAGGGCTTTTTGGGGCTTTGGGGTTGTAGCTCCTTAACGGGTACGGCTACAGTAAAAAGTTCTTACATTAAAGTATTATTTTTAAAATATCTACCTACCCCTAGTTTAAATTTCTTTACTCTATTGCAAACGACGTAAAAGTTTTTGGAAAAATACGGGCGGACGGATGGACAGAGTGAAACTACATAGGCAAATTTTAACCAAATTTTTTGAAATTGTGCTAATGTATAATGTATTAGTTTCAAAAATGATATTAAAATTTGCATATATTATTCAAAAATATATTAAATCTTGCCAATGGTGTATTAGTGGTTAAAATACCAACCTAAATAGAACGGCTATAACTTGGAAAATTCGAATTTTTTTTTCTATCAAAATAATTCTTTTAAAAGAATTTACATTAAATTTGATTGAAAATTTTTTCATATAATAATTGCATATTGTCTGGATTATTATATTTATTATAGTGTTTTAATATATTTCTTAATTTATTTTTCATTATTCATTATATTCTGTTATCATTCTGTCAAATTCAATAACAGGCATACTATTTATAATAAAAGAATTAAAGAAGAGTGTCTAGTTATAGAGAGAAAAGGTATATTTTTAATAAAATATGCCATTGAAATCGGTTTAATCTTTAACCTGAACTAAATTCAAGTCATTTGTTGCATTAATATAAGGTTTTATCGGGAGCTAGCTGTCAACTTTGACTTTTGTATAATTTGTTTTTCTTTTTTAATTTTAATCAGAAACCATTGTTCTTCCATCAATAAATAATTTATGTTTTTAAACCACCAATAGTTTCTTTTCGTTAATTTGTCTTTATACGGTAGGTATAGACATGTCATATATTAAATTTTCTCCATTCATATTTCCCTGACCATATGCTATAGCTATTTTTGTAGTGATACTTAGCAACTTTTATAGTATTATAAGAGAGGGTAATTTTTTTCGCTTTTAATATAGCCATTTTTGCGTAAAAAGATGATATGCTCAAGGACTATAAAGCCTGTGAGCTATTTACTCTTCATTTTAAAGCTCTGTACTTCACATTGCGGTAAAATATATATGATACTTCTGTAATAGAACAAAGAAGAATAAATTAATATTTTGTACATTTATTTGCATACTTACAGGCTATTTCAGGTAAAAAAACTTTAATTTCTAATAGTAAAACCATTGACTAAATGCGTACCTGAAACTTTTGAAAGTAATAAATTTTTTTTTTTGTAAGTTTCAAAAACTTCAGATGAAATGAAAAAAGCAGATTTGAAGTTCACTAAAAATTTAATCTCCTCCTTAGCCTAGGTGGTTAGAGCGCAACCTTGCAATCTAAACACTGTGGAAGTCCCGGGTTCGAATCCTGGTGGGAGATACCATATCCAATAAAATTAATAATTATAATAAATTAATAAATAATAAATTATAATTCTATACCTAAAAATATAATAATAAATAATTAGTAACAAATAATATAAAAATATACCTATAATCGTGTTTCCAGCTATACTCTATAATCTAATAATAAATACTGAATAAACAATAACCTATATTATGTGCATATGATCAAAGATGACATTTGTGACAGAAACAATAATGTAATTGCAACTGTCATATGAAATTACAATGGCAGTACGCACCTAAAACATGACACGGCTTCTCTAGTTGAGCGATAGATGACACTAGGGAAAAAATTAAGAAGCGACATCTTGTAGATAGATTACAGAAAAATGATCCGAAACACAAGGCAGAGCCTCGGATACACAGGAGGAAGCAAAAATAACTGCTCCGAATAGAGACAGATGGAGATGCCTAGTAGATATCCTATGCTCCCAAGAGGAGTAATAAGGACAAAAAAAAAAAAAAAAGATTTAAACTATTTGTTGCTTTAATTTTTTTGGTCAATATATAATTGCAATAACAATAACGGCAAAATAAAGTTTAATTTATTTATATTGTGTTTTTTTTTACATGTGCATATTTATGCAGATTTATATATATATACAGATTTTTTTTTAATTTATATTTTATATTCACAATATTTGTACGTATGCCCATAGAAATATGCAATGCATTACAAATGTCACTGAAATAGGAAATGACATTTGTGATTTTTTTTTTTTTCTTTTAATACTTTTTTTTAATGAAAATTATAAGGAGTTTCTTTAAAAGTCAGAAAACTGTCAGAAATTAAATTGACAGTGACATATTTATATTGAATAAAAACAGAAAATAACTATAAATATTATGAGATTTTAAAAATTGAATGAATTAAATTGTAGATGACCACATATTTTTAAATTTTTTCTTAATTTTGTAATTAAAAATAAATAAATTAAAGATTGGTTTTATAAAAATGAAAAAAAAAACAAGAATTAAAATTTAAAAAGAAATTAACTTTAAAAAATTTTGTAGTGAAGTTGTATAAAATTTTTATCAAAAAGATAAAAAAGGTCATACTTTTAATAACGATCTTTGAAAATTCATTATAATTCATTGTTGTTGAGAAATTTTGTATTGTCAGAATTTCTTTTATTAAATTTAATGTACACTTTTGATCTAGTAAGTCAGTTATGCAGAATGTGTTTAATATGGTAGAGTGGTATATGCTTATAGACTGGATCTGCTCCACCTACATAGACTTAACAATATTTTTATTTAATTTATAGTGTTCCAAATCATAATTAATTATTTTGTAATCTTCAAGTCAATCATATAATATTTTCGTTACATTATTTTGAAATAATTTAATATTTTCAAATTATTTTATGTAAAATTAATAAATGACTTGTTGATCTCTTCCATATTTTATTCTATATAATAAGAAAAATAAAAATGCTTATGCATATAATTTCTTATGATGCATTGTCTTAAACAAACTTCATCAAAATGTCAATCATATTTTGACATTTTAATAATGTCCATTTTGTTATTTATTTTATTAAAATTTGTGTAAAATATATTTTTGCACGTTTATACATATGTTATTTAATTTTGTTCTACAGAAGACGGCCGGAAATAGAGAAATTGTAACGGTATTTCCTCACATCATTCCTACATTAAAATATTGTGTTTATAACACTTTGAAAATGAAAAAAGTCTTTAAATATTTAAATTTTTACATAATTTATATAGAAAAAGTATGATTTAGAACAAAAGTCCCCCGATTGTTACAGATTAGATAAACTATTTTCATTTATAACTCCCTTTAACAGTTTATATTTAGATATTAATGATTATTTATTACTAATTATACTTGATGATCTCATGACCTACCTGTTCCTTCCAATGAATTTGCCGTAACATCAATTATCAGGATTATACAAAACCAAAAACTACACAGTTGAGCTAACCAGATGGCGTAACCCGGCATATGGAAATTTGTTTGTCATGCGCTCACCATGTTTATGGTAGCATATTTCACAAATATGTTCCCCGAAGTTAATAATGTGTATGTGCAAAATTTAGCTAAGTTTAAGAAAAGCTTTCTTCTAAATACATCTTTCTTCTAAATATGCCATGCAATTTTCCCCATTCCACATCAATAAACAATCCCAACATGCCTGCACCATAATCCCAAAATCCTTCTATATTGCCATCCCTGCATTCAAACTGTACATTTCTAATATAGGTCCCTTAATAAAGTTTGGTTTAAAACTGGTTGGGTTTTGGTGTGTTAAAGTCATGCATTACCTAAAGGAACACCCCACAGTTCCAATAGATGGCGCTCTATGCTTTCCATTCTCTCGTAAAAAAAAAAGTAAAAATTAAATTCCAATACAATGAAAATTTAATAAATTGTGTTAGCCACGTAAGTGTAAACTATTCTGTCGTAGGTTTAATTTTTGGGGAGAGAATTTCAATACTTTGGGTGTCAATATTTCTATATCTAACCCTTTAAATGGTCAATATCAGTCAGTTTATTAAACCTATAGTCACTTATTTATACGACATGTTGACTCTTCAATGGCCACCATATTTCATTTGTATAAAAGTGTTTATATTGAGTGTGTTTATATTTGAGTGTACATAAGTGTTTTCTTTTTCCAATTGAGTAAATAAATTTGTGTACAAATTTTCATTCATCTACGTATGACTAAAGATTAATCAAAAGAAAATTGAATTGAATAAGTGGTTGAAAGAATCTTTCCAGCAATTTTAAATATAGCACACTTAAATAAAATTAAAATTGTTTTTAAAAAACACTTCCATTTTAATTTAAATACTTTTAAAAAAGTACTAACTTTTAGTTAGATGCAAATGAATTTTTTTTAATAGAACGTTCATTCGAACCAGAATATCTTTTCATTATATTAACGCGTTCAAAAATAAACTACATACTTATATTCAATTGCGTGGTTATCGCATCAATGATTTATCGTCCACTAGCAGCTGCACTAGAGATATAATGAATGTTTAATATTCTTATAAAAATGTATGCCCTAAATCTTTAATTTGAAATGTTTAGAAATATTTGCAAAATACTAAATCAAAATTAAAGTTGATGTGAAAAAAAAGTTTTTCTAAATTAAAGAGTTTTAAAAATAAAATTTAATGAAATAAAAAACTAGCCTTAATTCTTGTTTATCTTACTCCTACTAACAATTTTAATTTAAAATTATTTGAGAATGTTAATGTTCATTCTAAAATTTTTAATATATGTTGCTATGGATTATATAATAGCAATATTTTAATCTATTGGTACGATAAAACTAACATATTATTTGAGTTGAACAATTTTTTTTCAAGATAATGATAGTTAATTTGTGAAGATTCCCTATACTATAGATCTTTGTGTCATCAGATCTTTGTGAAGTCATCAATGGCTGTACAGTAAAGTTACTAAAATTATGTTCAATAGATACTCAGTATTACACCAACTCTCATAACATTTCACAATTAATGTCTCCACTTAGTGTTTTCCAATATGAAACCAAGGGAATAATATATGCCGTTAGAAAGTTGAATTATCCAAGTGGAGCATCAAAATCTATAGAAACACTTTCGTCGTACTGGCATCACTGAAAGTATAGAAACGCCTTATATTTTTATGATTTATCTAAATTACGAATAAATTATCCATCACTCTTCTAAGTGCTCCACATGATTCCCCTGATTCCTCATTTAATCTTCCAAAACACTTAATTTGCAAAACAAAATGCCCTGAAATAGTTTTGATTATTCAAGAACTCAAATTTATATTTCTACCAAAGGTCCCATACTTAAATTAGTTTTAAACGGTATGATTAATGGACACCAAGATAGTCCGACACAACTTGTTCAATTTCTTCGTTCAATTTTAAAGAGTGGAGTGCGACTAATTTCAACTAATTTCAAATCAAATACTTTAATGTTAATTGGATGGAATTTAAAATTGTCTGCCCCCATATAGTTTTCATTAAAACTTTTAAAATTTATTGGAGAGGACATTGAAAATCTTAATTAAAATTAAAAATATATCGAACAGATATTTTTATAGATACTATCCTGGATTCCGATTTTAATTTAAATATTTCATTAAGCTATTGAATACATTTCTACTCAAAATTACAACGAAGACTACTAAAAATAATCCCTCAATCTTAATTTGGAATCAGAATGAAGCTGATATAGTAATCATGATACAAGGATGACTAAAAAAATTTTCACAAAATACATACTGAGTTATTTAACCATATTTTATCATATTTAATTTCATATTTCTACAAACCTAATTTATCAAATAGAAATCTTAAAATTATAATAATGATTTTCCAAAAACCATTCAAAGTGATTAAGATATTACTAATTGCCTCCTATCCCCATTTTTACATGTGCTGTTCCAATTATACTTTTAAGAATTCCTATTCAAGGAATTTAATTAATTTTTATGCTAATCATAAATATACTTGGACTCAGATTTAGAAATTAGTCTATTGAAACAAAAAAATTTTTGTCAATCGAATTTTTCTGGTATACTCTAAGAACTATAATCCATTATATTTGCCTGGCATATCAAATTGAAGAACACGTTATTGATATGATAGACTTAAAAAAATCAAATTATTGTGTATGTTGATATCAAAATAATCAAACACACTTTACTGTATATGATATTTTCACCGGGTTGTCTAGTTGTCTGTTGTTCTTATACAAATCCCATAACTCAACAACTGCGCCAGTTAAACACTAGAAGAATCGATTCCGATTTTAAAGTCAAAACTAGGTCATATTTAGTTTTGAAAAGAAATTTTTTATTTATAACATCCCAGAAACGAGTGGAGGGCGACCAAGCGTATTTCATTCACTGTCAGTGTTACGTAAAAAAGACCAAATTTATAAGGAACAAAATCTTATTCTATTTTCATATATAAAAGCGAATGTTTATTTGTTCGTTTGCGTCCTATAGACTCCTAAACTGCTCAGTTGCTTATAATGAAAATTTGTATAAGAAGGTTTTTGGGAACGGGGAGTGTTTCCGGGGTAACCATTCAGCTTGTACGCCAAGTTGGGGCTGTGATGGAAGTATTTAAACTTATTTATTCCTAATTAAAAAAAGATTGATTTACTTCAAATTTTGTATGCACATTTCTGATTGACAATAGAGTTGAATCTCTGAATTTGTTAAACCATATTGGCATAATTAAAAACCTATTGTAGCCTCTCCAACTGTCTCTGTTTATTGCTAACCTCTTTAATTCAGACCATGTTTTTCCCGATAGGTTGTTCTTGGTCTTCCCATATTTCTTCTACCCTGCGGGTTCCAATCTAGGGCTTGACGTGCTACTGATGTTGTTTGCCGCCTTAGAATGTGACAAATCCACTTCCACTTCTTTTTTCTAATTTGGACCCATATCGGCTCTTGTCTCGTCATTACCCAGAGTCCTTCATTCATTATTCGCCTAGGCTAGGATATGCGACATATTATTCTTAGACATTTATTCATGAAGACTTGCAATTTTTGTATGTTATTTCTTGATACAAGCCATGTTTCGCTTCCATATAGCAGTATGGATTTGACACATGCCTTGAAGATTCTTATTTTAGTTTCACGTACTATGTGAGTTGATTTCCATACTGCCCATAGCCTTCCGAAGGCACTTCTAGCTTTTGCTATTCTGTGTTCTATGTCACTGTTTGCACGACCATATTTTGTTATTAAGTATTCAAATTCTGCTACCTCTTCTATTGAGATAATGTGTATGAGTAGTGGAAAGGATTAATATTATCAGGCAATTTTTACCGTTGACTGGTACTACAAATAAATAAATAAATTAATAAATAAGTACATACATATATTGATTCTAATACCGCAGGAGTAGTTAAAATATTTCACTGAATAAAATATACTCATAGGTATACTCATAAGTACCAAAGTAATTTCGATACGTAAGTTAGTAGTTTCAATACGATAAGGAGTGGCGAATCTATTGAAATTTTTCAATCTTGATATTTTTCAATTAGGTCTTATAAAATTAGAATACAAGAAATATAAAATGGATGCTTATACCAATTATTCCTTCATTTATTACCAAGGACAAAAATAGAACAATATTCATTTGAATATTTATTTATCTTATATCTAATATTTTGAGATGAGTTTAATGAATAGATTGAAAGGATTTTTAGTATAAGTTTTTTTTTATTTGCAACCCTGAATAGTAATCATTTATTAATTCATATTCTATTGTTCCATTTTGTTCTTTTAAATCAAAATTATACTACAAGGCTTAATAGAAATTCTAATGACCACCTAAAAATTTTTAATTATTTAATTATATTTCATATACTTAGATCTACATTTTAATAGGAGTGTTTGGAATAATAATGCATATTATAAATAAGGTTCTTTCATATGATTAATTAATTTTTATCATTATAATTATTAAGTTCAATAGAATTAATTGATAATTAAAAATAGTATCAGTTTAACAATTTAATTCTTAATTCAAAATGTTAAATTATAACATATATTTAGCAAATTCTAGTTTTTACCAATTACTATATATGAATTTTATTATAATATGCGGTATTGTCTTCGCACCAAAAATTGGAACTTGAAATTTGTATAAAACTGGTGTGCAGAATCCGAAAAAGATTTTCTTTTTTGAGATGTCCTGCTATGTATCTGTCTCTATACCTAAGCACACCTGTTCAGCTTTAACGGCTTTTGCGTTGATGAACCCCAAGGGTGGCTGATGAAAGCTGCTACCAAAATAAATCGCAATAAAATTTTTTCTGTTTGAGTAATCTTCTCCATTTCTTTTTTTTCTTACAGATTGATATTTAAAATTACAGATTATGGAGGATTGGGATATAGAAAAAAGAATTTGGATAGGTCGCCGCTTTCACGCGCTGGAGTCCGTAATACTCGTTAAAAAGGAATATAGGCGCACATTCGGTGGCACACCTCCTAGCAGATGGACAATAATGAGGCTTGTGAATAGCTTTGCTAAACGTGATACAGTCGAAGGACTCTTGTGATCGGGATCCCTCAGTTAAAACGCAGGAAACTATCACTGCTGTAGCTACTGCCATACAAGCCAATCCGCGAGTTTCGATAAGGAATTTATCTGCTCAAATGAATATCAGCAGACAGTCGCTGCAGACAATTTTGCATGGAGATTTGAACTTATTTCCATATAAATTGCAACTAGCAAGTAAACTAAACCCAGCAGACTTGTTGGGTCTTATTTAATAAAACACTTTTTGATAAGATGTCGTACTAGCATCACTGAACGTGGAGATCATTTAAATTTAACCAATTAAAATAACTAAATAAAAATGTTTAATTCTTAAAATGAATAAAGAAAAAATTAATTTCATGGATTTAATAAAAAGTTATTTAAGTTTCTTAATGTAGCAATATGCATCAGCCACTTTATATATATATGATGACGCATTTCAATATTAAAACTGAAAAAAACGAACGTCTTACTGATAGATAATAAACTTTTTATGTGCATGCATCGGAATCTTTCAAAAATCTTTTTTATTGAATTAGCACAGTAACAATTTACTTAATCTTATAATAAACAAGTGTAAAAAATCTTTGAAAAAAATTTCATATTAAATTTTTCCTGTAATAGCTGTTGGTTCTGCGGTGGGTATAGCATTTTTTTGTTATTAGAATGATTTATTTTTTTAATTAGGTCAAAAACTTTAACCCTTCTAATAATTATAATTTGTTTAAATGTCAATTGTTGGTCGTTTCATTTTGATTGGCATCCCTTTTCACCACCTGTCACATGTTGTCAACTATTGTCATTATGTGTTACATGTTTTTGAAAAATTGTTTTTCATTTGTTTCACCTTTCCCAGATAAAAATTTTTCGCGAATATATAGATAATATGCAAGAGTATACGATTTATATGAATATTTTCATTTAAATTGTGTTTGAATGCATATTTGCATTATTTACAAATAAAATTAGTTGAATATATATTTATCTCAATTTTTTTTTATAAATCAATTTGAGAGTTTTAATAATATTTTTATTTTAATTAAATTAAGAATTAGAAATAGTTAACCTTGGACATAAGAATTCTGTGCGTGAAAGAGAGAGCAATATTTATGCAATTTAGATGTCAAATACAAATAAATTGTTCAGAACTCAATTTAGTTAACTTAAATTCATTATAAATTATTAGTTTACAACAGATCTAAAAATAGAATCAAGTGCTTATTCCTATATATTCAACAATAGATGAAATCTACAGCTTAGAGCTAAAATTGTATAGAGGAAAACTTTCGTAAAAACAATACACATTTAGTAGAAGGAAACTTCTGTTGTCTGTGGAGCACTACAATTTTAGTCTCCCGCGTGTATTTAGCTTAATTAATAACACTTCGATTCGCCACTCCTTTAAGGATTTTACCACTCCTCTAAAGGGTGTAGAGCACACCCAAAGCCAATTTAGACTAGGCTTCAGTTTCTTTAATCGTTATGTTTTTTTAGCAGGCTTTAGCTATTGAATAATATTATACACATGTTATTTTTGTGCGCCATCTTTTATACTGCACAAGAGTTATTAATATATTAACATATATTAAATCTTATTTTATATTACGATATTAACTATTATGATATAATTATACAATTTTACGATATTTTTTTATTAGATATGATCTGACCTGGGTTTAAACCCGAGGCACTTTCAAAAGTAGCGTCTTTTACCACTACGCCATTGGTCAAATCTCGCCTTAAATTAGTTCTTCTAAATAAAGGAAGCATTCTAACAAGCATTTAAAATATTTTTTAAAAAAATTATTAATTTTTATATAATGCATAATGCATATTTTCCTCATTTGTAGTACACTCTTATATGTTAGTACTTATGGCATCCCATTTTCCACCTCCTTCAAACGAAGTCTTTTCTCGAGGCAAATGAATTTAAACTATCTTTAATTTAATTTAAGAAAAAATTTCCATCATTTTTTATCTAATTATTAACATATTGGTACATATGTAGTCCATACATATTATATACCTATATACAACTTTTATACCAATTCCATTCATTATATTATAAATTTCAATATAAACATATTAATATGTCATAAATAACTCAAGGACAATTTCCAATTTATTTAAAATGATTAACAGACAATGGCCTGAAGTCAGATAACAACATTTAATCTATATCTGAGTGTTTATGCATTTGATT
Organism: Dolichopus griseipennis; assembly: GCA_963082915.1. Taxonomy (NCBI): domain Eukaryota; kingdom Metazoa; phylum Arthropoda; class Insecta; order Diptera; family Dolichopodidae; genus Dolichopus; species Dolichopus griseipennis. Next base: position 346,165,103 of record OY720441.1, read on the forward strand.
TTATAATTACTTTAAAGTCTTTTCATATATGGACAGTTACGAGTATATTGATAACTAAACATAAAAACTTGCACATAAAATATCTACGAGTATAATAGTTTTTAAATCTGAAAACCTATCGAGTGGATACAAGAAATTTATCTTCAGATTTTCTGCAAAATAATGGTTAAAAAATTATTAAATGGATTTTTCCTAATTACAAACATTTATTTGGTAATAATTTTATATGACTATAGGGGGGTCAAGTACTTTTCCAGCTCCCAAATATATATTTCATATTTATTAGATTAATTTGAGGAAGAGAAGGAATAGGATGACTAGGTAAAATAAATATGAGAAAGAATACCAAAACTTAAAATATTTTAAGGCATTTTAAGAGTCATCAATCATATGAACTTAGGAAGAAATATAATTTCTATTAAGTATTTTAGTATAATTGGTTGTTATTTAACAGAAAGGGTTCTGAATTAAAATCTTTTACTTTTTAAGAAAGGGATGAAATTTTCTATCGATAAAATTTATTTATACAAAATTTATCTAATTTTTATGGTATGGTATTTATTACATTAATAATATATTAAATTTTATTAAGTGTGTAAAGGTTTTCTTTATGGATCTAAAAGGGAATATCAAATTTTAATTATTAGAACTTTAAAACTAAATATTAAAATATCTATAGAGGAAATTTCAATTTATTAAGGGATATAAGAATTTATGATTCTGACCTAATAGTACATAATTTTAAGATTTTAAATTTATGTAGATATATTTTAATTATGATTATCTAGAATAATATTGTGTTTTATATTTAGTTATTATTATAGTTTATATAAAGTTTAAAAGGGGCTGAAATAAATTTTCAGCCCCGGAGAATATGCAATTTTGGTAATATTTTTAATTAATATAGGATTCAGAAGCGGTAGGATTTGTTTATTAAAATATTTCGGTTTGGGTTTCTGCACACCAGAGTAAAGCATTTAAGCAAAAAATCGATGTATTATTTCATGTTTATAGCCCCAAAGTTTTACTTCTCTTATGAGTTGAACTACGACTTCTGTGAGAAATAAAGCCGCGGGGTGTTATTTGTCTTTCAACGAGTAGGTATTACAAAAAAAATTATTTCGTAGAAGAATTTTTTTCTGTAGCCCCACCCGTTACGGAGCTGCAGCCCCCAAAAGTTGGGAAAAGCTCTTTATTCAAATTGTTATAACAAGAGTTTTATTATGTGTATTTTCAATCTGAAAACGGTAAAAGAGAGCTGCTTTCTTAGGCTTTACAAAAATATCTGATCACTGAAATGTACAGAGTTGCCATACGGTACTAAAATTTACCATTATGCAAAACTCAATTTTTGCAAAATTTTGGCCCCACATATCTTCTAAACGGTTTAATCTAGAGTCTTGAAATTTTAGGAGAAGTTAGATCCTTAGAAATTAGTAGGAGTCGGTTAACAAAATTTTTTTGTCACGTCCCATGTTTAGCAGCTATAAGGGCTCGAAAATTGAAATTTTGCTATTTTTGAACACCCTTAACTTGAATAACCGGTCCATTTATTTTTTGTTAATATACAAAATTTGCAGGTCCAACATTATACTTTAACATATGTTACAAGATTTTCTTAAATTTAAAAGCGGTTCTTTAAATTGAAGAAAGTGTCTCTCAGTTTTAACCAGTTTTGCTTAAATAGTAAAATTCTAAGTAAAATTCCAAATTTTGGTAGAATTCACAATTAAATTCCTTGAACAGTAAAAAAGTTTGGGGAAGGGGAGAAGTGAGGATTAGATCCTTGAGAAATTGGGCAACCTTTCCCATAGAGCAGCTATTAGGATTTAAAAATTAAAAAATTTACTGTAGTAACTTAGTCACCAACGTATATATTTCCTAAATTAAACGTTAACATTGAAGCTTCAACATTATATTCCGATAAAATACGCAGTATGAAATACTATATTATTTTGAAAATGTGTTTTTTTAAAAATCCTTGGTTTTTTTCATCACTTCTTAAAAAGAGGAATAGGTAAAATTATCCTTCAAAATAATATTTCTTAAACAAGTTCAAACACGACTTTATTTTGGGTATATTGACTCATCCGCTCCTCAGTGATTCTTTCGTTATATTATTAACGTATATATAAATTAAAATAAAATTTATATTTCAATACAATATTTTATTTATTATTAAAATATTTCAAATAAAATTGATTAACAAATTTTAAAAGTTTAAAAAATAAATTAAAAACTTTCATAAAAAAATAAAAAAAAACAAGACAATAAAAAATTTATAGTGGGTAATTAATGGTGAAAATTTAATATCATAAATTTTATTGAAATTTTAAAATAATAACTGATAATGAATAAATGAAATGATAAATCTATAATTAGTATAGATATTATTTATAAAATTAAAGGGTAAAATGAGGAGAATAATAATTAATAATATTTTATAACTCACAACCGCCTCCCACCTCCAAATTCAATTATTTAATAATCTTTTACCCCAAAAAAAAAAAAAAAAAACTTTTATGTGTCATTATATCTTAAGATACTTTGACAAAGAAAAAACGGATAAATATTTTACGGTAATCATTAATTTTAATATTTTGAAAGAATAAGGAAATATAATTAATGATGTATTACTATTTTAAAATAACCAGAGATTTCTATCATCAGTTATATAAAAATATCTAGAGGCTTTTGAATGCGGTCTATCTTCAAATTCAGTCTTTTTAAAGAATCAAAACAAAATAAAATATAGGTGTAGCTGTTTAATAATTCACTTGAGTAAATTATAATTAAAATTGTTTTTTAATTAATTATATTTGAAATAAAACTTTGAGAAGAAGCTACTTGAATTATTTCTTTATTTATTTATTTGTAGTATCAGACAATAGTAAATGTTGCCTGATAATATTAATCCTTTCTCAATTTTAAATTTGGACTTATTATTAAATTATTGTAATATGCACTATATTTTTTTATTAGATATGATCCAACCAGGATTTGAACCCGAGACTTTTCAATTGAAAAGCCGTCACTTTACCACTGAGCTATCTGTCAGATAAAGCTACTTGAGTTGAATCAATATTTAAAATAACTTTTGCAATTTAAAAAAAAAAATTGTATTACAGTGGAATTATTTTTTATAATTGTTTAAAACACAAGTTAATTTGAAAAATGTACAAATAAATTTGAGATAAATTTATAATATTGAATGGTTTTGAAAAAGAAATTGACGTGTCCATTGTTTTATTTTGGTTAGAGATAAAAAGAGATGTGATTGTGGGAATACAGCGGGATTCAAAAAAATTAACAACTCTCTAGTAGAAAAGGCGAAAGATAAATGGTAAAGTTAAAAATGTGTATAAAATAATGAGGTTTTATGTGTGTAAAATATGAGCTATATCTTATACCTTAAGATCGACTTTACTATAGAATTTTTGTTGACAATTATCTACTGGGGAAACCCTTGAGAGATTCTTTTTGTACACGAATATATTTAGAGATCTGCAGAAGGGTCTAATATATATTTTCATTTAAATCTCTCATTTTAGATTTTTATTTTATTATTCAACAAAAGTATTCAGTCTGATTATATTTAATTAATTTTATAATATATTTTTTTTGAATTAATAAACGCACATTAACCCCAGCCGCTTGGAAATATTTGAAATACAACAACAAACTAATATTTTGAGAGTCCTCTGTAATTTAGTCAGTAAGCATTTATCTTTTTAATCAAGGGAATGCAAGTTTGATTCTTGTAAATGTCTTCTAAGTTTGATTCATAAATATTTAATTGAAAAAGAAGTAATTAAAAATTATTATCACTTTACAAAATCCCCATGGTAACCAAATGTAGTTAGAATGGTTATAAACTAGGTAGCATAAATTAGATAAATAAGATATATAAATTAACATGTAGTAAATTGGCAAAGGGATTCAAAACGGATCGCGAGGCCTAGGTTTTAGAACAGCATATGCTATCTCACTTCAAAAACCAAAAAAAATATATTTTTAATTCAATCAATTTATTACTCTGTGCAACAGATTCACCATAGATATCGTATTGTCAGTCAACCATGAGGCTGAAATCTACAGTTCTACGAAAAGTAGCTCTTTTAACGGTCTCTTTGGCCAAATTTAATCTGAATATTTTTTTTTTAAATTCGTTCATTAAAAAATTATTTTTAGAAAATTAAAGTTTCCAAAAAGTTCCACTATATAAAGTTTGCACTTGTGTAAGTAGCCCTATAACATACTAACTAAAATAACTAAAAGGGCATTTCCTATACTAGAATTTAAAATATTTTTAAGGAAATTTTAAAATTTTGCTTCCAAAGAACTTCTTTAAAAAGAATTATATTGATAAACAGATTTATACACATATTACACACCCCTTTTAAATTTACTAAATTAATAAAGTTTAAATTTTAAATGTAATTATAAATGAATATAATTTACATGTAAATATTAAATAACTTTAAGATAATCCGAATATTAAAATTTATAAGTGAAAGAAATATTAAACAAAATAAAAACAATAATCATAAAAATTATTATTTGGAAAGGAAACAGAATTTGCAAAAAAAAGGACGAAAGGACAACAAATAAATAAGAAAATTGCAAAATATTTTCCGAAAGGATTAAAATAAACAAAATAAATATTTTGAAAGTTTGTATAAAAAGAATGACATGAGATATTTTAAAACAAATAATTAGAAAGAGATAAATATATTATTAATACCACTTCCTTTTTTGTTTTACAAAAAAAATGACAATAACCTTGTTTATAAAGGATATTTTTAAGCTGATTGATTCAATATTGGATTTATGTACAAAAGGTTCGACTTTTGCTCAACACTCTTTTTTACAGAATGGCAGTTGAAATCTGATATTAAAAATGATAAGTTATCAGAATAAGAATTCAACATTTTTAATTTGATGTTTTCTTAAACTTTAAAATGAGGCCTTAAAATATTAAAGCTATTTATATTTAAAAAAAATATATTATTTTAATTTTCTCGTAAATATTCAGCTGTTTATGTTGTGATGAAATGGGAAGATTTTTATAATTTGTTTACCTCAAGAAAGCTCTCGTCCCAGATGAGGTTACATTATAATAGACTCCAAAGTCGAAGACAAGTTCTAATCCAAATTCAAAATCAATCGATCTAATCGTTTTGATTTAAAAACAAAAGCTTACTCCAGAGCATTTCCCGGAAGCCTATGTCGTAACAATAGATTGAGAACGTTCTTAAACAAAATTCGGTTAATTTGTGCATTTTCAATTTAGAGCATAAATACAATCTTTCTAAAAAACTCTGTCCTTTCTACAGAAAAGAAATAAAGAAATCTTGCAGTTCTATTTTCATAGCAAATTAAAAGTCATTTATTAATTATGAAAATTATTGAATATTGAATTTGGTGTCCAAAAGCTAAACTATTTTGATAGGATTATTTAAAAGGAGGGACTATTTGTGACTTGACAGGTTTACAATAAGAAAATAAGCAAAGAAAGACAAGACGCCATCTAAGCTTAGAATAATATTCTTGCTATATACATAGGTTTTAATGCAATCGAATGCACAGTTAATAAACAAACCAACACTTTGAGATTAATTAATAATTTCGAAAAACACTTATTAAGTTATTTAAATGTAAAAAAGTTTTTTTTAAAAACAAGTGAATAAAACAACCAAGGTTTTTTAAAGAGGCACAATTACAAAACTACACAATGTTTCATACTTTACATACGTCACAAAAAAATTTGCTTAAATCACTCGTACTAATTGCTCACATACTAACTCATCTTACGTCTCGCAATATTTCAAATTTCTAATTTAGAGTCAAAAAATTGCAAAAATCGAGTGTCCATAACAGTTAATTTTAATGCATTATGGCAACCCTACACATTTTTGTTACATATATTTATAAAGCTCATATAATCTGCTGTCTCTTCCCGTTGACCGAATTAAAAATATATAGGACCAATAGAGCTCTTGTTATAAAAGTTTAAATATAGCGCATTTTCTGCCGCATTGGTAAGCCCCACCCATGAAATTAATTTTTCGAAATTACGTTTCTATGTTTCAAATGTTGTAGAAGGTTTGTAAGCATACGTTCAGACGGACGAAAGGTCGGACGAGTAAAACTATATAGGCACATTTTTTTAAAAATTTTTTGAAAATATGCTAAATATTAACTTATAATAATTAAATATAAATTTCTTATATAATATAAACAAAATATTTTCTAAGTTTTATTCAAACACTTAAACAACCCTTCAAAATTAACCCTTCACTACCCACTCAATTTCAAAACTACTTGAAAGGAAAATCTTTAATTTACAAACAAACTTAAAATATAGGTATTACTCCTATAATTATACTTATTAAATTACAACAAGGCTCTTAAAAATTATTCGAGTGTTTTTTAAAAAATTCTTTTAGCTAAATTAAATGATTACTTATATATAAAGTTATATACACAATTATATATATTATATTTTATATAATTATAAGCAAAAAAACAAATACAAACCTAAAAAAACATCATCAAACAGGAATCCATAAGTAATTACATCACATTCTGTATATTTAATATTTACGGTTCTTAAAACTGAAAAATAAATATTTACAATAACCATTTTGTTGAAGAGTTAATTAGTTTCATAAATAATAATGATAAATTGTTTTAAAATGACAAATATTTAAAAAAATAAGAATAATAAATAAAGCAAGAGAGCAAATCAAATAATTTTTGGCAATAATACTAAATAGAAAACAGTATATTCCTCCTACAAATATGCAATTTACTGTACTTGTTATTATAATTTTAATGTAGGACATTTTTAAATAAATATTATAATTTAAATAATAAATATTAAAATAAATATAAATATTTGTGTATGATACCTGTTTTTTTTTAATCACACCATTTGGAATTAAATAAATAAATTTTTGAAAATATTATAATGAAATATTGATTACTTGATTACAAATTATATTTTACTAAATTAAATTTATAAAATTTCATGATATATTAGACTTGGTGTAAATCTACGAGTATCAAATATTTTAATTACATTTAAATAATGAAATATTTTTAATTTATTGGATTTTTTTCAAATATATTTATAAATTATATAAAATACAATTTTGTTTTTAAAAATAAAGTAATTATTAATAAAAATTTATTAAAAAATTTCCAAATTTTTGACAATAATTTATAGAATAATTATTTTTATTAAAAAAAAATAATATTAAAAATGAAAATATTTTCTATTCAAATGTTATTTTATTTAAAGTCCATTAAAAAAATATATTTTTAAATAAAAATTTTAAATTATATTTATTTTATTTGTTTATTTAGATTAATATTGCATATTATCATACATGATAATGTCATATTTGAAAACCATCGGATACTGATTCAATTATAGGTTTGGATAGTCTTATTAGAGTTCAGATCAATACTACCCTTATATCCCACAAATAGTGCAGAAGTACTAAGTAAAAAGAAGTTTTCTGCACTACTGAATGGAAGTCCTTCTTATACCTGAATGACTATAAGTCAATAACCCTGTAATAACCCAGAAATAGTGCAGAAATATTAAGTAGTAAGAAATATTCTGCACTGCTGAATGGAAGTCCTTTTTATGCCAGTATGACTATAAGTCAAAAGGGTATAATAAATTTGCCATTACGTTATTGGCGTAGAAAAGGAGGGGGGTAGATGTGGACTCATAGGGGATAGATATAAATATTTTTATATGAAATAACTCTATACATAGCAAAGCTGGATATTTTCAATTTTGCCGAAAATAGCTGTAATTATATGACCAAAATGTGTACAAAATTTGGTTAGTCTACGGCATTGGGTTTGAGTACTTGTCATATAACTTCTTCTTTTATATGAGTATTACTATGTACCTAAAATAGCTGGGTGTCTGAAATATTTCCAAAAACAGTTTGGTTATAGTGGGAAAAATTCATTACTTTTGCACTAATACATTAAAAGTTCTTCTGCTTCCTTTCAGCACTTTTTCAGCACCTTTTCAATGTTAAAAAAGTAGTTTTCCCAGTTTTGTTTCAGTATCTTTTCTAATATTAATTTGACTATTTGTTAAAAACTATTTTAAAAATTAAATTATTATTAAACTTCCGCCATTTAATTTTAAACTACAATTATTTATATAATTACTAATGATGAAATAAAGTAACACTCTATTATGTATAAAAGGAGATCGATATAAAGAATAACTGTACTATATTGTTTCATTCATTTGATGGAACTTCAGTACTGATTTAATGCTTTTTCAGTGCAGAATAAACACATTATTTTTTTAATTCTATTTATTTGTATCTGGTTGTATTTGTAACTGCTGAACTCAGGCTATATCAGGGTATTTATTAAATATTTTCTAATACAAACATAAACAACATTAAGATTAGTTTCTACTAAATTGCTATACTCTGGAGCTCCAAAATGACTACTTTACATAAGATATTCATGCATTAGTATACGCCAGTTCTGCAATATAAAAAGACCATTATTTAAATGTAAACTTCTTTTATTCAAAAAAATTATTTCAAATTATTTTTAATAAAATTACTTTAGTCAAGGTATATTTTTATTATAGGACAACATTTTAATCTGTTGTAGACAATATAAGAAAAATTAATATAATAGGATTTAAATATGAATTTCTTGTCTAGTGATTGTTTATCGCAATTGTCCAATTAAATTATAATAATATCACATAATCTTTAATGTTAATATACATATTTCTCTTATATTTATACATATGTAAAATATATTAATTATTTATTGTAAATTAAAATAATCAAAATCATAATATTTAATTCTTTTAAAGTTACAAATTTCTTGAAGTCAAATCAAATATTATAGATTTTTCTTAAATAATTTTAATTAAAAACAATAATGAACTGAAATCAATTCAATTTTAAATAATTTAATAAATGCTTTATTTAATCTTATAATTATTATTATTATTTTGTAATTATAATCTTCATATTATAAATTTAAGTAATTTTGTAATCAAGTAAAAATATCAATTTATGAAATTAAATTGAAATTTTATTCAAAAAATTTTATAATAAGAAATATAAAAATTTTCCATAAATTGCTATACAATGTTATGTAATTTTAATATAGGTTGAACTTGTACAATATTTCTAATGCTTCTTCTAATGAACTTCCAGTGCTGGATATCAGCGTGTTAATTTTATGTTAGGGTGGTAAAAATGTTAAAATATTTCATTTTATTTGTGCCTGACAGAACTAAGTCTACAATTGTGCGAAAACCAGTCAATTCCCTGATATTTCTTAGTCATGACAGTTACTTTCTGCCTACTCTTCATCTTCCTTCTATAGCTGTAGTAATTCATATTACAATGTTTATAGGTACACGATGTTAGTATATTCCATTCTATTTGTGCCTGACAGAATTAAGTCTCCAATTGTGCGAAAACCAGTCAACTCCCTGATATTTCTTAGACATGATAGTTGCTTTCTGTCAACCTCTCGTCTCCAATCTATTCTAACTCCGACAATAAACAGTAATTCACATTTGTTCGTATTATATAACCAAAATAGGCTACTTTTTGTTTTTTAATTATTAAATGTAACTTTCTTTCTTTTTGTAGCCACTGTTGAACTTCCATATTGGATATATGATATCTTCAAGATATTTTTAACAGACGTCTATTATAAGATCTTAAATGCTCTGAATTTGTTTATCATAGCTACTTTGAGTACTAAGGCCATACCTATTGCATTAACCAAATATAATATTATTATCTACGGATGGGTGGCACAGTTGTTAGAATGCCGACTTTCATGCTAAAGGCCTGGGTTCGAATCCTAGTGAAAGTGAAAATATTTTTCGGTTGTTCGACTAGACTCAGCTACCATTCGTCATTCGATTCAAATTAATGGCTTAGTCAACAATTAATAATTATATATCTTTAGTAAAAAATACATTAATATAATAATACTTATAAACAAAGAGGTTCGCCACAAGTGCTAAGCATTTCTTAGAGCCGGTGAATAATAAATAAATAAAAAAAAGAAAGACCAAACTAATAAATAAAGATCTAATTAAAAATCTAATTAGAACTTAACTAACACTAACACTATAAAATAACGTTCAAAGATTGATAGCCTTTTTACAAACATAAATAACCAAGGTTGACTCCTTGTAGTAGAACAGCATGTGGAAACGAAAGGAACATTATATTTACACTGCTCGACACCGGGATCAACAACTTGACAAGAAAACCGAACTGCATTTTGCATATGATCATATTAATTAAATTAGAATTTGGAAGTGATCAAAATGGAAGCCTTGGGGCTGTCTGATTTTTAGTGCAAACAGCCTTGTATATTAATTTTAATCAAATTTTTAGTTTAGAAATTTTTATTTAAATGTGAATGACTTACTAATGAATGACTGATACTGGAATGACTTCATTATAAAATTATAAATTTTTGTAAAAAAAAATTTTCAAAACAAACTAATTATTAGCAAATTATTATCACAAAATTTAAATTTATTATTTATTAATTATAAACATATACTTATTTTAAAATAAAACTTTTCAATAATCCATTTCTAATTCATTGAAGTTTTCATTTAATTTTTGACAATTCAAATGTGACATTTAACATGTCAATTTTTCAAATAGTTAAAGTTTCAAATTTAATTATAAAGAAGTACCGCCATGGACGAGTGATTGCATGCAATGCAATGCACAAATGCATTTTTAATTAAAAGAAAAATTAGAATGTTTTCTTTTAGCAAATTCGCCTGAGGACCAAATATTTATGGAAAATATACAATAATTTATATTATAAAATTATTATTTATATATTATAATCTTAGTAGCCGATGGTGTTGGTAGTATTACATAATCCTTAACGTGATTTAATATTAAAATAATATAATACGAACATTTATGAATTAAAAAATTAAAAACTTTATATTTTATTTTAATTTTTAAATACAGCAATTTATTTTAAAATAATATAAGAAATACCTTTAGAAAAATTTCATTATTAAATTTTATTATTCTTAATTATTAAAACAAAATTTACACAATTTAATTTTGTGAATAAAATAACAAAAACTTATAAAAGTTTTCAAAAATATACTAATGTTATTTTATAAACTTAATTTTTAATAAATAATAAAAAAAAATATTTAAATTTTAATAAAATATAATTTATAATAAATTAGCTTTGAAACTTCGTTAATTTTAAATTGGTCAACTTTTAAAATTGAATTATGAAATAGCACATTCGATTTAATATACTTTCTAGTAAATTTGAAAATCAGTTTTTTACTGAATCTAATGAAATAGTTAGTATAGTATGATCATTAGTTATTTTAAAGGTAACGGAAAAAAATCTCGTTTAGAAAATCTCGTATTTAGAAAATCTTGCTTTTAGAAAATCCCTTTTTGTACTCCTTGTGTAATCTTGTTTTTAGAAAATCTCGTTTTAGAAAATCTCGTATTTAGAAAATCTTGCTTTTAGAAAATTCCTTTTTGTACTCCTTGTGTAATCTTGTTTTTAGAAAATCTCGTTTTAGAAAATCTTGTTTTTATAAAATCCTTTTTGTATCTCTTGTGTAATCTTGTTTTTAGAAAATCTCGTTTTAGAAAATCTTGTTTTTAGAAATCCCTTTTCGTATCTCTTGTGTAATCTTGTTTTTAGAAAATCTCGTTTTAGAAAATCTCGTTTAGAAAATCTCGTTTTTAGAAAATCTCGTTTTAGAAAATCTTGTTTTTATAAAATCTCTTTTTTTATATTCTGGATAAAGCTGATAATTCTGGTTTTGTATCCAACTCAAAAATCCTTAGAAACCAGATTTTTCAATTAAAAAGAGATTTTCTTAAAAAACAAAAAATTTCAATAAAAACGAGATTTTCTAAGACGAAGTTTTCTAAAAACTATATTTTCTAAAAACGAGATTTAAAAAAAAAGATTTACTAAACCGAGATTATGGAACGCTCCCATAATTTCATAATCCTAACTGAAAGCAATTAAGGATATCAGACACTGCAGCTTTAACTTTGTAAATAATTTTTTACCTTTATGAAATCATAAAATTAAAAATAAAAATAATCGTTTTAAATTTTCTGTTCCTAGTAAAGATTTTAAATTTCAAGGTAAATGTTTTTATAACAAATATTTTTATGCAAATATTTACTACCTTTAGAGTTTAGTTTTCATAAAGTTTAGTTTTTAGTTTTGTAGGTTAACATTGTTTATTGAATTTTATGCATTCAATATATTTAAAAAAAAAAAAAAAAAAAAAAAAAAAAAAAATATAACTCTAAGTTAACATTAGTTACTGAACTGTTAAAAATCTTTTAAATAACTACTTATTTTTTAAACTAAATAATTTCAAATTTTAAAAATTTTTGAGTAGATTTTGGATAAATTTTATGCTTTTAAATGTTGGTTCTGAAAGTATAAGCCTTACGTTCTTTATAGTTGATATTAATTAAGTTCTTGAGGCATCTAAGCAAAACAATTATTAATTAAGAAATCACGAAAACTTTTCCAGAAGTCTAAATTATTAGTAGGAAAAAGTAAGAGCTAAAAAATGGTGCAGGTTTATAACTCCTTTTAGTTCTTTATGGACTTATAACTCATCATTAAGTAATATTGTCCTTTTTTTTAAAAAGCCTTTTAAAATGTAGTTTATAATGTAAAATTATTGTTGTTTTCTTAATTTTGGAAATAGGAATATACCCTGATTTAGAATTGAACTACAAAATGTGTCCTAATTATTTTTGATATTATAGTTTAAGTGAAACTTTATATATAGTTCAAAGTCTGTATATATTTGTAGCCAGTCTGGGTCCGAAGTTCTCTAGGGATTTATAGCTCATTGCTATGTCTTAAGTCTTAAGTTCCTTAGATGCTTATGTCCCACTTAGATGCTTATGTGGAATTGTTACATACAAGGTTGTCTTTGTCATACAAGGTTGAATTGAAATAAATTTATTAATTTAACAATAAAGTAAAGTGCTATCTTAACGGGACTGAGTTTTGAAAGTTCTTTAAATGTTATTGATACGTAACACCTCACTTGAACCCAGTTCAGAACCTAGAACCCTGCAATATTAAAACTCATTTATTAGTCGAATCTCTAAATTGATTACGATTTATAAAATGTTTCAAAATATGAATTCAACTTGTGTTCAAATTCTACATATCTACAATCCTTAATAAGTATTCCTTCTTTTTAATCCTTAATTTTCAAGCATTGTGCAAAACATTGTGCAACGGGAAGACGATGCATATTCAATACTGATTAAGATGTGAGGTGGTTTAGATATCTATCAAAAACGGTTTAGATATCTTTTTGAACCAAAAGTTTTAAGTTACAAAGGAAGTTTGGATTTTTTTGGTGCATTTAAAGTAAGATCTCCAGTTTCATTGTGAGAAAAGACAAACAAATAATTATCCTGCGGAAAGAGATAATATAACGTTTATTAATTAATCAATGCTAAGTATGGCAAACGCACTGGTCTAAAAATAAACGCAGCTAAGACTAAAACCATGGGTACAGGACACTACACACATCAGCAAATTCTACTAAAAGAAAGTCAAATTGAAGAAGTGGTGACATCAAAAAGTTGAACGGAAGTTGATGTTGCCAGCAGAATAGAATAAATAAAGGCAAAGCTGCTTTTGGAACTCTCTTAAACATATTGCAGTCTAATACTATCTCCCTGCGTACAAAGCTAAAAATATTTGAAATAAACATCAAATTAGTACTTCTATACGCCTGTGAAACATGGAAGGTAACCGCCAATATCACCAAAAAGTTGCAGACGTATATAAACCGTTGTCTACGATGCGTCTTAAGAGTTCGTTGGCCGCAAATCATTACCAATAATCACCTGAGGCTAAAAACGAACCAAAATATGATTGAAGTCGAGACGCGAAAGAGAAAATGGTGATGGATCGGACATACTTTGAGGAAACCAGAAGAAAACATTGCAAGACAATGTTTTGAGTGGAATCCGCAAGGAAGACGACTAAGCAGATATCGAGTAACTAAGTAGATTACATTCTGCAATAATTTTTAATTGTTCTGTTTAAATTTAAGAAGGAAGTCTATTCATTTAAACTTTATTCAGTTTTATTTATTTAAACTTTATTTAATACATTTAATACAAGTTTATATATTTTGTATTATTAACTTTTCATAATTTCCATTCTTCCTAAACTTAATTTCCATTTCCGTTTTTTCTTCTTCAAATTGAGTGTAAACTCTTTAAATCCAATTAAAAAAATTATAATTTTATAAAATTGATTCTTTAAGGAATCTGATTTTTTCAAAAGAAATTAAAATATAATATTTAAAAAATTATTTTCTGACGCTTAATTTTAACACTGAAATCAAATTGATTTCTCTTATTAAGAGAGGGCAGCCAAAATGGTTAAAAAATGTTTTTTTTTTTTAATTTCCAACAAGTCACCATGAATATTTCTTCAATTATAATTTTTCTTTTAAGTTTGTTCCCAGTAGTTTTTGTCGTCCTTTTAAAGCTTTTTTTTGAGATATTTTTTTTGAGATTTTTCTGATATTTAAAAAAATTAAAAAAAAATAAAAATCTAAATATGCTGAGATTTAAAGAAATTGTTTTTGACTTTTTATAACGAATTAAATAAAATATTTATTTTCTTTTTTTTTTTTTTATTTTTTTTTTGGAAAATTAAATTTAAGACTTTAAATTGGTTTTCAGTTTTTTTTTTCAGGGAGCAATTCATTTTTAACTTTTGCCCTTTTGCTCTGTTTTAATTAAGGGGTTTGGAATTTAGATTTAAGATATTTAAATCTGTTTTATTTATTGCGAATATTTTATAAAACAGTTTTTAATATTTATTTTCCGCAATATTGTTATTGCTCCAAGAACTTTAGTTTTAAGTTTAAAAATATTCCAATATGCTAACTTACAGTTTTAGATTGCAACCTCAACCTCTTGATGACCTCTTACTCATATAGATGCGAATCCAATTAAGAATGAATAATACTATAAGGAAGGGCATTTTAATTGTTGTGACAGAGGGATCGCATTTTCCACCCTAGTGCTTCCCAGTTTCAATACTTTCTATTAATTTATTAGTAATAATATATTTGGTTGCCAAGGAGATTTTGTAAAGAAAAATTAAATTTTTTTAAACAAAATTATTCAATATTTTTTGATCTGTACGCGAATCGTAACAACACTCCCTCGGTAATAAGTCAAATGACGACTAACTTCACCACGAAGTCTCTAAAGGCCTATTAAATATGTGAATTTTACTTGAAACTTCTTCATTCACTGTTTTTTCATCTTCGACTGTCTGGACTGGATAAGGTTGTTTTTAAAGAGTACGCATCGGTATTTCCCAATGTTTCTGACTACATAAACTACAGCTTATAATCGGTTCTAATTATGGTCTGATTTATTTCTTAACCAAGATAAACGATTTTAGCCGAGGCTTTTTTCGATACTCTCGGCACTTAATTGTACTACATGCACAGTCCTTCAGATTCCGTAAAATTGAATGAAAATAAGAATTTACAGGTCTTTACCACCATCTTTTAGTATTAGAATCTTTGATGTAATCTGAGTAATTAATACTTTCATTTAATTCTATTTGATAATACTTATGAAGAACTTCGAATTGCTCTTCCTAATTCTTAATTAAATACAAGCCAGTCATAAGTACAACTAATTTTGTTCTAAATTCTATAAGATGGCGTTAATCCAAATTTTTTTTTTCACACGAATTCAAAAGTATAAAGTTATCCCTTTCTGTTTATTTAATTTTTTAATTTTTTTTATTTAATATTTATAATGTAATTATTTCATCGTAATAATTTTTTTTTATTTTTTTTTTGGGTTTGTTCTAATTAATTTTTTTTTTAACTTTTGCAAAAGTTCAGTCGCATGACTCACAATTATAATCAGTAATGACATTTTTAATCCGAAAATAATTGAAAGAATAAAAAAAAAATTAATGCGAGAAAATCCTAATTTAATTAGCTTTTCCTCTCTTTCACACATTTATTTTGGTCTTTATCTACAATTCGTATATATATGAATTAAGACGCTTTAATTTTTTTTTTTCTTGAAAAAAAGTTTAAAATGGTGTGAAGTAAATAAATTTGGGTTATTTTGACTACCGAACCAATGAATCTAATTAGACAAAGAAGAATGTAATTCTATAAAACTAACTAAGCCAAGTTCATTATGACACTAAGTTCAGCAGTAAGTACTTAAAAGTTACGCTAGACCTATACTAAATATACTTTATATATATATGATCCGTACTGAAGTTACAACATGTAGGAATAGCTTCAGATCTATAGTATGGTAGCTAAAGTAAAGTTCTAAGTCAAGCTAATTAAAGCCTCAATGGTTCTAAACCAAATTAGCTTTAGAATTCTAGATTGCTACAAAGTCGACTACAAATGACTTTAGAGTAGCGATTTTAAAAGTTTTTTGATCTCATGATCCGATAGTTAAAAAGCTCCTTCAGCTTATATGAGGCTATTATTTTGAAAACCAACTTGACTACCGATCGAATTGGGCAAGTATATTGCAGTTCATTAAAATTTATTAAGCCAAAGTTACAAAGTCACTCAGTATAGCTGTAAGTACTTTACATTTACAGATGAGTACTCATATGGTGCGTACTTAAAATACAACCAGCCGACAGATTTTAGATTTTAAAAGGGGGTTTTCAATAGTTTTAAGTTAAGGTAATTCAAGATTTCTAGTTTGGATTGTGTGTACATAGTCGTACTCAACTAATATTCAACTAAACGTAGCTAAACGTCAACTAAACGTTGTCAGCTGATGTCCTTAGAGTTGGGTATTCAAAAGTATAATTTCGATCTAATTATTATACTATAGTCATCTAAGCATAAGGAACATCTTCAGCTTACTCCAAGAAATTCTATTAGTTACCATAGTTACACTACCTTAACTATTTGTTTAGTTATTTGTAAATTCACTTAGGAACCTAAAAGGAACGAAAACATAAGTACCAATTGAAGTTGGGGACAAATCCCAAGTTAAAAATTTATTATTAAAGAATATTAAGTAATGAAATTTTATTATTTATTTCTTTTGATTTCTTTTCTCTTAACTTCTTAAATTGTTCATTTTATTGCCAAATTTCTATTTAAAAGCGGAAAAACTTTTTCTTAACTTTTCAGAAATGTTGGATTAAAAAAAATTCGGAAAATATTATTGATTTTATTTTTTAAAGAAGAAAATAACAAGAAAAACTTTATTGGATTCATACCAAAGTATCTTTTAATTGTACATAATATTTCTAAAAAGGGTATTAATTTATTAAAATTATTATTATTATTGCGTTGATCCAATAAAATACAGCTGTGATGGAATTTCATCAAGGGCAAAAGTTATCCAAATCTCTCAAAATAATAAAAAAATTGCGTCGACAGTACAGAATGACCTTCTGAAAAGAATCGAGAACAAAGTAAAAGGGTTTGTTAAAGAAAATTTTATATTGATTTTTCTGTCCTCCTTCTCCGAAATCTTGGCAGAGGACTACTAATTATATTTGCTTTGTTTATGTTTAATGCATGAAATTTGAAAGAATGTTTTAGAAACTTTTTTAAATGAAATCTGCCCTAACCCATAGAAAAAATTCTGAAAGTTTAAAATTTAAAACCAAAAAACTATTAAGAACAGAAGATATTGTACAATAAGACTAATTTGCATTAACAGTAGACGTTCTTTAGCAATTTTAAACATATAGGTACAGGAATCTGAATTTATTCCTTTGGATATTAGTTTTTTTCGGAGGAAAGTAGAGATAATATTAAATTTGTTAATCTGCAGTAATGATTTTAAACTCTTATATCAATTGTACATAAACTCAAAATACATTAAATGCAATTTTCCTTAAGGATTTTGAAATTGGATACAAACTCAGAATTATGTGACTTTTCCAGAATATAAAAAAAAGAACGACATTTTTTAAGAACGAGATTTTCTGAAAACGGGATTTACTTAACCGAGATTTCAGACCTTTTTCTTCTTTTAACTGCTAACTGTTTACCTGTTAGACTAATGTGCTGGTCCATAGCTAAATGTTGGAACAAAAAGTACATACCAACATTCCCATTATTAGAATTGATCTGAATAATTTCTAATACCATTAAAACATGAGATAGTGCAATGCCTTATAAATATGCATTTAAGACTTTTAGAGTTAGGATCGACTCAAAGATTTTACATATTCAGCAAAATCTGCTTGCATTTTAATGCAACATCTAAATATCTAAATTGTTTCTAAATTTTTTTTTAGTGATTATGGGAAAGTATATTCCACGCAAGGAATAAAACAGTGTTTGATGAAATTTAAAACTTTGAAGATCTTTTTTGTTGTAAAAAAAGCTTCTAGTATTACTAGCATTACGATAATCCCCTGAGTCTTCGATAGTAGTCAAATTTAAGAAAACACTTTACAAATCCCTTAAACTTCTATAGACAATTTAAGTGGAAACTCAATGTACGCATTCTTCGCTTTGAAAAGTTACACGCTTTTCACATTGATAAACCTAAATCGCATTTAAAGAAGATACAAAGTTTCCTTTTAAGTTCATTATGATTTTTAAGCTTTTGACATTTAAAACAAGTAGAAATTGTTTCTCTTTGCTTACAATTTTAAATTTCTTAGAAAAAAAAAATAAAACTGTAAAAGCGTAGAACGAGTACATTGAGTTTTCAACTTAAGAGTTCTTTAAATCAGTTAATCATTATACTACGGACTCCATTTGAAGCATTTCAACATCAGAAGTCAATTTTCAAAACATTTCTACCGGCAAGATAATGTAAAATTGACTGTAAAATTATTCCTCAAAATAAAACAAGAAGTTTGAATCTTTTTAGACTCAGGACTGGCTCCAAGATTCTGTAATTCCCTTTCAAAAATTGATGCAATAAATACTATGGAATATTAAGTGTGATTTTGACGCAATCACATTCGTCATATTCCTCAATCAGTTTTACCTAACCTCTCCTGGTTCCAGCTGATAACAAAACGATATCAAAAAAAATCTCTACCACTTGATTATAAACATTATAATTCAAAAAATCCTGTATCCAACCAGAACACTTTAATATTCAAAGGCATTAAAATTTTTGAAATTTTTTTTTCTGAATTGATTTAAAGAAAGATAAACTAAAGTGTCAATATTTAATACTAAAAACAAACTTTTGGTCCTTTTTTTTTGTAAACCAATAATTGAAATCCAAAACCTTATCCATTCAATCCAAATTTCCTGTCTAAAAGTTACCTATTGTTTTAAAATCTACATACAAAATGATTAAACAAATGCATATAAATTGCAATAAATAAACAACACTCATATCAACACTCTGTACCTATAAGATAAAAATTGCATAATATTCAATCAAAAAACTGTATACAATGCAATGCAATGTAATGCCTGCATCATGTTTTAATATATTTCAGACACATAAGAGATCCATAAATTAGCGGACAATATACCATATATATATATATATATATATATTGATGTTTCAAAAACATCGCATTGCACAAAAGATTGTTTAAAAAAAATGATCACCCCTTTTTAAACTGTAAATAGCTTGCATAAATGTTCTTTAAGTCTTTTTGTTTGTTATGATGCAGTAAGAGTATATAATATGTATATATATAAATATATATATACTCATCACACAATATTTAAAATTTAGAACACCTCTTTTGTAAAATATTTTGGATTAAAAAAACTTTTACTTTGTTTGTTAATACACGCTCAACTTTTGAATTAACTGTTATATAGTATGGTTCCAGTTCCTTTATTTTAAATATATCGCCACCAAAATGAACACAAAGTTGTAGATGTTACACTACATTGTTGTATACAACACAATGAAATTCAATTTAAATGGATTGAAAGTCAAAATCCTACAGGAACGTCACAAAAAAAAAAACTATTGATAAACGAGGAAGATTATAGTTGCCCTTGTCAACTCTTAGATATCCGTGCATTATTTATGCACTAACCGTTATTTATTTCCCTTATGTTATTATAATTGTTTGAAAAATATTTTGTTAAAATTTCAAAACTGTAGCTCCTTTAGTTTTTGAGTTATCGTTCTGACACACAGACGGACGGACAGACACACATAGCTAGATCGACTTATTTTTCGATTCTGAGCCGATGCGTAGCCCTGACACTATATCTAGCTCGTTTAGATCGATGCGTTACAAACGGAGGAGCAATTTTAATATACCCGATGTCATATATGTATACACGGGTATAAAAATATACAACAAGGTTTAAATCAAGAAACTTTGCATCTAGAAAAACCCTGAATGAAAAGTTTTTCATTAAAACTCATTTTAAAAAGTTATGTTATGATATGGTTATATGGTTATGGCATGAATCAAATTGCATCAATTTACTGTTATTGTATAGATAGATTACTTATTAAGTCAATATTGTTATTTGTATTTAGTTCTGAGGGTATTCTAAATTTGTCATTAAGTTTGTAAAGCTGTAAAGAAAACTAGATAGATTAACGACTAGTGCATGGATAGGATCAGAATTGTATTTGGTGTGCGTAGTGCAGGTGGCTAGAATATCTTCCATACAAATCAGTTGTTTTTTTTGACTTAACTCAAGATCTAATTAAGTTGTATATTGGAAACTGTTGCAACAAATTTGAATAGTTGCCATAAAATTTCTTAATTTTGTACACAGAACTTAGAATCTAATTAAATATACATCAGAAACTTTGGCAAAAGTAATTAATTTTTAGCACATTTTCAAAAAATTTTGTAAAAATGTGCCTATATAGCTTCACTCTGTCCGTCCGTCCGTCCGTCCGTATGTTTACAAAAACTTTTACACCGTTTGAAATAGAGTAAAGAAATTTTAACCATGGGTAGTTTTTGCAAAAAAACTAATTTCGTAGAAGAATTTTTTTCTGTGGCCCCACCTGTTACGGGGCTACAGCCCCCCAAAGTTGAAAAAAGCCCTATATTTAAATGGTTATAACAAGAGTTCTGTTAAATATATTTTCAATCTGAAAACGGCAAACGATAGCTGGTTTCATAAAATTTATAAATTTTTTACAGGTAAATGTTTAGGGTTGCCAGACGGTACTAAAATTTAACATTACACAAAACTCCATTTTTGCAAAATTTTTGACCACAAATATCTTCTGAACGGTTTAAGCTAGGGTCTTGAAATTTTGGGAGAAGATAGATAATCAGAAATTAGTAGGAGTCGGTTAACAAAATTTTTTTGTCAAGCCCCCTATTTAGGAGCTATAAGGGCTCGAAAATTGAAATTTTGCTATTTTTAAACACCTGTAACTTGAATACCTGTCCAAATTTTTTTTTAGTGATATACAAAATGTAAAGCTCTATAATTATATTTCAACATGTGTCAAAGGTTTTTCTTAATTTTGAAGGGTTACGAAACTACAGCCCCGGCAAATTCCAAAAAAGCCCTATATTTAAAATGATATAACATGAGTTCTGTTAGGTTTATTTTCAATCGAAAAACGTTATAAAAGAGCTACTTTTATAGACTTAACAAAAATTGGTCGATTAAATATATAGGGTTGCCATACGGTACTAAAATTTAGCATTATATAAAACCCAATTTTTGCAAAATTTTTGGTTCCTCATATCTCTTAAACGGTTTTAGATAGGGTCTTGAAATTTTGGGAGAAGTTAGATCCTTAAAAGTTAGTAGGAGTCGGTTAACAAAATTTTTTTGTCAAGCCCCCTATTTAGGAGCTATAAGGGCTCGAAAATTGAAATTTTGCTATTTTTAAACACCTGTAACTTGAATACCTGTCCAAATTTTTTTTTAGTGATATACAAAATGTAAAGCTCTATAATTATATTTCAACATGTGTCAAAGGTTTTTCTTAATTTTGAAGGGTTACGAAACTACAGCCCCGGCAAATTCCAAAAAAGCCCTATATTTAAAATGATATAACATGAGTTCTGTTAGGTCTATTTTCAATCGAAAAACGGTATTAGAGAGCTGCTTTTATAGGCTTTACAAAAATATGTCGCTTAAATGTATAGGGTTGCCATACGGTACTAAAATTTAGCATTATATAAAGCTCAATTTTTGCAAAATTTTTGGCCCCACATATCTTCTAAACGGTTCAAGCTAGGATCTTGAAATTTTGGGAGAAGTTAGATCCTAAAAAATTAGTAGGAGTCAGTTAACAAATTTTTTTTGTCAAGCTCCCTGTTTAGGAGCTATAAGGGCTCGAAAATTGAAATTTTGCTATTTTTAAGTACCTGTAACTTGAATACCTGTCCAATTTTTTTTTTATTAATATACAAAATTTGAAGGTCCAACATTATATTTAAACATTATGTTAAAGGTTTTTCTTAAATTTAAAAACGGTTCCTTAAATTGAAGAAAGTGTCTCTCAGTTTTACCCATTTTTTCTTAGATAATAAAATTCTAAGTAAAATTCCAAATTTTGGTTTAATTCCTAGAAACTACAAAAATGGAGAGGGAGGGGGGGGGGGGTAGATGAAGTTAGGTCCTTGAGAAATTTGGCTATTAGAACTTTCAAATAAAATATTTACTTTTTTTATAAGTAAGCAGTAACTTAGTCACCAACGTATATATATTTCCTTAAACGTTAATGTTGAAGCTTGAACATTATATTCATAAAATACTTAGTATGAAACAGTATATTATTTTGAAAATATGCTTTGTTAAAAACCCTTGGTTTTTTATCATTACTTGTTTTTTTTCAAGTTTATGTTGGGATTGTCTGGGTAGTCTGGAGTTGACAACGTCCAGCCTATTCTCTTCCTAGTTATACCCATGTTAAGTTAGGTCAAAGGTTGTACTAAGTTTGCCATTACATTTGTTGTTAAATGCATTTGTTGTAAAAGTGGAGAATAGATATAGAATCGAAGGTATGGATCGGATCAGAATCGAAAAGTATAAAGTGTTCGAGCTACGTGTGTTCGTCCATCCGTCCGCACCATAATTAGAAAACCTAAAAAAGCTGTGATTCCGAAGTTTTCACAAGAGTCGTAGTCGTTTTTGAAATCCTGTCAATTTGCTCAACGAGTTTAGGTTGTTGCCATACAACTTCTTTTTTTTATATCATAGCATAACCTAATATCGAATGGAGCTGGGTATCTGAAGTTTTGTCAAAAGTAATTAACCGGATGAAAAAATGTTTATATGACTTTAATGTGGATATCCTTGAGTCCTTTGAGGATATCCTTTTAAAAGTTTTTAAGCTTTATGGTTAATATTTGGAGGCTACAATAGCTTTCATATAATTGACATAATTTAAGTTCAAATTAAGTTGTGTTTGTGAAAATTTTATAATATTCGTCTGGTATCCTAGAGTTAGCAAAGCCTACACTACTCTCTTCCTTTTTTTTTTTTTGTTTTTACTTTCAACGAGTCTATAATCTTAAATAATAATGAAAACAGCCTCTCATATCTAAAATTATATTTATTCATATTTTGTAACAAAACCTATGTATGACTAACAAAAATGGTATAGTTTGGAATTATAGCTTCCCCGTAATAGGATATGTGTGTTATTGTGATAATTGATTATGTGTTAAAAGTTTCATATTTGAAATAACAAATGAAAAACAAAAATAGACAATAAACTTAATTTCAATCTTTTATTAGGTAAAATGACAGAGCTGCATGGAATTGGGATATAATGGAGTAGAAGAAGTAGTTTAATCATCAGTTCTATTCTATTGGTTTTGATATTGATTGATTGAAAGGTAAATTAATACAAAATACTATTTAGATTGAACTTAATCACCTTTCAGAATAGTCATTTAATTCAAATTTGTTTTAGAAAATAAAGTTAAAAATACAATAGAAACTATTACATGAAGATTAATTAAGTTCATAAAAGGAACTTAAGCACATATTTGAACTTGATCATATATTTTAGTATTAAACAGTTAATTTACCTTCAAAAATTGGAAAAGCTACTTCATTAAATCTCTGAATTAATTTGAATAATCTACTACTAAACTTCATTTAATTCGAAAGATGAAATGCGATGCTGAACAAAATTAGTAAAAAAAGTCATATGTTAGTTATTTGATCGAAATAGTTCGTTAGAATTTTCTAAATAATTATTTAAATAAATTTACACTACATTTATATCTAATATTTATTTATTTAAATTTTTAAAACTAATTTCTTGGATGTGTGTTTAGAAGTTTATTGTTAATGATACCGTTAAGGAAAGATTGTTAACAAACAGAGGGTTTGGAGGAATATTTAGTACTGTTATACTAGTATACTCTTCGATAGACTACAATAGTTCAATGCCTAAACCGACTTAAAATTTGATTGATTTTTTTAACTTTTGAGAAGATTCTTAAAAAAAAATTTCTGTGAGTTATAAAACTGAACTAAAAATATTAAAATCCGTAACAAAATATATTTAGTAAATTGAACTGATGCATCTGTATGATAACATAAAAACACTTACTTCTCAACAGAATTTTTGAAAACTTTTGTAATTATTTCGTGTTCAATTCAAACACATATTTGGGCTGGTGCACCCCAATCGACGCTGGGATATCTAGATAAAGTGCAAAACAGAGCTATTCGTCTTATAAATGGTCCCAGTGTTACCTCAACGCTCACCCAACTTAGCCATCGGCGCACAGACTGGTCACTTACCCTGTTTTATAGATACCTAGTGGATTGCCTCCACTCAAAGTTTTCCAACGTGAAACTAGGAGTGCAACAGATGCTCATCCCTACTGCGTCGAATTGTTAAGATGGAGAAACACGGCTTATGGAAATTCGTTTGTTATGCGCTTGTCGAGATTATGGAATCACATTCCGTCCAATGTATTTCCTAAAGTTGGTAATTCGTATGTGTATGACTTAATTAAATATAAGAAGAAAATTAACATCTTTCTCCTAAATATCTCTACCAATTTTCCCCATCCCCCACAATCCTAAATTCCCAAATAACCTCCCCACATCCTGAAATCCTTTCATATCCCATCCCTGTAACCAAACTGTACATTGGTATCACATGTTCCTTCCTAAACTTTGGTTCAAAAAGGGTGTGGTTTTGGTGCGTTAAAGTCGCACACTACCCAATGAAATACCTCACATTCTTTGGGAAGCGTTCCATTCTTTCGGGAAAAAAAAAAAATTTGGATTGTTTCCTACTGCAACACTACGACCCTCTTCAAGTGATGAAAGTTATTATTACCTGGAAAGATTAAAGGAAGTGGCATTTTCACAGCGTTTAAGACTGTAAATAGTAAATTGAAATTAAATTAGTAATGCTATTAGAATCATTATAAAATATGTATAATTTTTTAGATTTAATTATGTTTTTGAATAGTAAATTTCAAACTACAATCTCAATAATTAAGGAGTTTTACTAAATACAGATCTGCCGCTCTTTCTGATATTAAAATATTAATTAAATCAAATTGTTTTAAATGCATTATATTTAAAGAATTTGATGGGGAACGCACTAGAAAATTTAGCCAATAGATAACCCAGAGGTAAGAATATCGAATTAATGGTAAAACAAATATTAATATTTCTATATCATTAATATTTAAAAATATTTAACTTACAAAATACAAGAATATTTTACTCATTTCACACGGAATTAATTTATTAAAATCAACCCGTGTATTAAGAAAATTTTTCATCTATTACCTTTTCTCAAATTTCAACCAGCACCTCAGCTATTATAGAAAAATGCATTTATTAGCCTTACAATGGAACAATCAGCACATTTAAAATAGAAGAGGAATTTAAATCCAAGTCGAAGCAGGATTTTTATTTACCGTCCCAGGATAGAGTTAAAATTAATAATCTCATATCATACCTAACCTAACGTTTTAGCCTTCTTACTGTCGCTATCGTTTGTTTTAAATGTCAATTTACTATCTGTGAACAAAATGGAGTGTGAATATTGTCCTGTCAGTCAAGAGTATATTGGTTAATTCATTTATAGCCCGAAGAAAAATCTTTGATATTGAAACTAATCTTTAAACTAACAAAATTCTACGAACTTTTAAACATGGTTAAGTAATAAATAATTAAATTTACAATTTGAGTTCATTAATTATTTTTTTATAATTATAATTAATTTTTTTTTGATTTTTTTGACATTAAAAACATGATTTTGAAGTTTGTTTCTTTTTCTAGACAGAGCGGTTTACGATTTTTTTTTGGCCAGCGCTGCCGATCTTGTTAACAGTAGTAAAACAGACAATGCAAAACAATACGGATTTATATTAGAAAATTACAGTTGATACCGACAGTTTATAAACATAGATAAGTTTCATTGAAATTGTAAAGTATTTTAAATAGTATATATATTTTACAAAATCATACGTTTTACAAATAAATAACATTGCAGTAAACAATTCACATTACCACCTAATTGAAAAGCTTTTAGCACTAACTTTTAAAAAGCTAAAAATAAATAAACTAAAATTATAATGGTAATAAGTTACTTATATCTAAAAAAAAGTAATTTTAAGAATTGTTTATATAATATTAAATGTCAAATTTTATATTCCATGCACTTAATTCAAGACATTAAAGTAATTGTTATATTTCTCTATTTTATTTATTCTCTTTCACATGCTCTTACATATATCATGTTTTTACATAAACAATCGTTTTTAATTTCTTATTTAGTTGCTCCTTTTGTTTTCTCTACTATTCATATTCTTGTAAAGCTGATTACAATATACAGCATTACATCATTACATCATTTCCGTATACTAAGAATTAAAATTACAACCCGCTTATTACATCATTAAATTGAATACAAGCACAGATGCACTTCAATTGACTGTGGCGGCGGGTTACTGAAATTTTATTTGTTGACTGACAGATGTAACTGAAATTTTTACAAAAAATTCATCAACCTTTCAGAAATTTCATTTTCAAAGTATACGAATAATTAGGAAGAACTCTTTCACTCCTCATCTTCCATAACAGTTTCCTTTGCCTTTGAAAATGAAAAACAAACGTTTGAATAAATGAAAAGAAGTTTAAATAAATCCTATAGGAATAAAATAAAATGGTATTTAATTCAAAAAAACATTTTATATTATAAAAAAATATTCTGATGTATGCATTAAATAAAAAAGAAAATTCTTTAGATTTTCCATGAATATGTTAAGTATATCTTTTGTAGATTTTTGCATATTTAAAGCATTTAATTCCCAGTTGATTCATAATTTAAATGATTCACATTATCACCTCTTTGAAAATTTATTCATACATTAGGTGTACAATTACCATTAAATTGTCTCTGTTTTAATGGAACCTCCTATTATGTTCTTTTCATTTTATTATTTTATTTTATACGATTGTGTTTTTTTTTAGAATTAAACAAAATTTTACTTTGCATTTTGAAATTTCTTTAAGTTGAACAATTTAAATAAATTTTTTTAAATTATTTTAGTTATAGGGCTATCCGAAGCATCCTCTAAGTAGCTAAGCTGAGATGTTAAGTACATGGCTAAATAGCTAAAGGAAAACCAATTTTAGGAGCACACAGGCTCCAATCGAAGATTTTTGACATTTTCCATCTTGGAAGATGTATTGGAGACGTAGAGGCCAGTAATATGCTACCCTAGCTCATCATGAAAATTAAAGTTTGTTAATACTCACTTATAACTTTATAAAGATCTTAAGCTAAACCTGGTAAAAGCACCTTTCAGCAGATTATGGAAAATATTAAGATCTATACAAATATCCTGGTAAACAAATATCAAAATATCCGACATCTGTATGAAATCAATTCTCTTATATGGCTGTGAAACCTCGCTGATGAACGATCACCAGGTTTTTGATTGCAAGTTTTCGTCAACAAAAGGTTTTCGTAATTAATAGAAAACTTTCTGCCCACGAACACAGAAGAACTAATGAAGAATTGTGGCTAATAACATAACAAGAACCTGAATCCGGATACTAATAAGAAAAAAGAAGTACAGATAGATGTGACATAATATCCTAAGAAGAGACTTCATTGCCAAATAGGCTTTTTACGATAAAATTCCAAGGGAAAAAGAAGATAAGGCTGACCCAAAAAAAACTTTTAGAAGAACGATAGAAAAAGAAAAAAAAAGATGAGCAGATCTCAAAAAAGCAGCCGCTAATTCAGTTAGATGGCATGGCTTTGTAGAAGCGCCCTACTGCCAAAAGGAGTAGAAAAGGAAAACCAAAACTGTAGAATAATATTTTGCATACTTAAAGGCGTACATCATAATTTTTCAAGAATATTTGTAAGATATTGTAGAGTCTGAAAACTCCTAAGAAGCTATTGATTTCCGGGTTCGAAGAAATTAACATTGAACTACTCATGAACTAAATTATTCAATAATTTTATAAATCTTATTTCAATTATTGCAATTGCAATATTTTGTCATATATTGCAAAATTCAAATCTCAAATTGAAACACAAATTTCATATATTCAAATAACGACACTAGAACTTTTTAACACTTTGAAACTCTTCCAAATCTCTTCCAATAATCTACTTCCAAAAATCAAAAAAAAAAAACCCAAATACTTCTAACACTTTCAAAATAACTCATATTTTCCTAAAACTTTTTTAATACTGTATTTTTTTTTCTCAATAACTTTATTCTACTTAAAAAAAATAAGATTAAATTCCTTAAATGTTCAATTCATTTCCCCATGACATTTTAGGAAAAGTAAAAAAAAAAAAAATAAATTTATTTTTTATATTTTTTGAAACTTAATTTTATGATATGATCATTTTCAGTTAAATGTTATTCCCCTATCAGCAACATTCATTTGATACGACATGACTTTTCCACTATTATGTGTCTTTCGAAACTATTCTTCGAAAAACTTTTCGTATATGATATCAAATCAAATCATTAAATAAGTATTTATGAGTCTAAAAGTTTAAAAACGTTGATAAAAATATAAAAAAAATAAATTTTGAAAAGTCAGTGGTATGCCATCGGGATTGAATTCCAACCTCAAAAATACCATATATATATAGGGTGGAATTGATTTATATAAAACGATAGAAAAACTTTTTTTATTTTTTCAAATGATAAAAGTTAGCGGAATAAGTTAAGAGTACAATAAATTTTTTTATTTTTAAGATATTAAATTCGGGAAATCGTGAAATAGAATTTTCCTTAAAAGTGAGAGGAAGAGTTTAAGAGCTAAAGTAAATTTTCTTAAATTAAAGATTGTTGCAGGTTTTAATAAAGTTTAAATTAATGGAACGTATTAATAGAACGGTGTTAAAAGGTAAAAGTATTAAATATAAAGGTGAAAAATTTTGTTAAATAATCGTTATCACAATTTTATACATTAATTTTTTTTGAATAAACTAGTTGAATTATTTAATTGAACCCTTGTTAAATATAGATAATGCTGAGGTATACCTTACCACTTATCTTGTCCAAATATGATTCTGAAATTATGATTTAAATATAAGGGTGCATTTATATTGGAGCTGCGATAAGTGATAAGAGCATCGATAAAAGCATAGCGTAGGAAATTATATGTATGTTTTTAATCAAGATGTTTGTATTGGAGCAACGCTTACAATACATCATTTTCTACGGTATACTCTTATTGACACTCTTATCTCTTATCTCGGTTTCAATGAAAATGCACCATAAGAACAAATCACAAATTAAAACATGAGCTGTATAGGCAATTCTAGAATTGCAAATGCCTTCTGATTGGTCTAGTAGTTTTTGAAAAGACGAAACCCTCCAAACATATTTATAATATGTATTGTTTTGAAATGGTTTATGACAACTCATTTAATAAACGAGTCATTAAAGTATGGAAGTTGGATCTACTCACTCCCTGAAGTAAATACACCCTTTTAGTTCTTCTTGTTTAAAAAAAAAAACTGCTACAGATTAACTTTAAACTTCCTTCACAAATCTAGTTTAATATCCTATTCCTCTACTGAAAATTTTCCTTTCCCTTCGTTAATAAAATCTTGAATTTATCAATCCCCTAGAAATAATAACTTTTTTATTAATCAATAATTTTTTATAATATAACCGATTGAAGTTTTTGTATATATGCATAAAACTATTCATTTTACTTCCCTTGGCGATGTTTCTCTATTGCTTTTATTAAAATTTATTCAAGATTTGCCAGACTTACCTTAGTTATCCGATAGGTGGCGCAATGGTTAAGAAGTCAGCTTTTCAATCGAAGGGCCTCGGGCTTAAACCTCGGTCAAATCATATAAAAAATTTATAATTTATATCATAATATAAAATTTATACATGTCTCATGTGACAAGGAATGGCGAAACCACTGACATATCACAGTCTGACATTTCATGTGCTAGGGTATTGTACATAAATAAATAAATAACGAATAGTTATTTAATACCATCTATTAAAATTTTGGTACTTCGGAGTATAATTGGTTTTGAAGAAAACCGTATTGGTTCAAAAAAGTTGTATGAAGAAGAAAGAACCTAGAAATTGTCTAAAAATGACTTTGTGCGAATTTCAAAATTCTAGCGATTTTAGTTTTAGAGGTTTAGTTTTAGAGACTGAATCACGGAAGGACATACGGGCGGGTGAACAGACACTCATAACTAGATTGATTTACTTTTCGATGCTGATCCGATACGTACTGCTGCCACTATATCTAGCTCGTCTAGATGAATTCGTTGCAAACAGAGGAACAATTCTAAAATACCCGTCGCCTTATATGTATTGCACGGGTATAGAAAATAAGACTATCTCAGATTGAATACAAAGTTAGATTACTTAAATTTAGTGAATACTCTAACACTTAAGTGATATTTAGTGCTGAATTTATAATAATGATTTCTACCGAATTGAAATTTATTTTTAGAAAATATAAAAATCTGAACACAATAACTTTGATTTTTAGCTAATTTTCTTGGAACTAAGTATATAAAACTTTTTGTAAAATCGATTACTTTTACTTATTTTATATTTTCAATTCGGGAAATTTTAATTTTTGTTATTTTTATTAACAATTGTATTCAAAAAAATATTCAAAATAACAAAATTATTACAGCAAATTCAAACTTTTTATTTGGAAAATTTTGAAGAAACGGAATTAAATTTTCCTTAAAAAAAAAAATTTTAATATTGTACACTCTAATTTAAAAATTGGAATAACAGCAGAGTGTAATGCAACAATTGCAGTAAATTTTTTTTAAAAATTTAGGTCATCTATCGATTTTATTTAATTCATTTTTATTTGTTTGGTTTGTTTGATTACTGTTGTATTGGACTTTACTGACAGTTCTTTGGGCTTCTTTAAGACCAAAAAGTTAAACTTCAACTTATTGAAGTTGATTATTTGAGAGTAAAGTTAGATCGAAAAGTTCTACAAAGTAAGTAACTGTGCCGGAATTCTTGATTATGCATTCATTTACTTTAACTGGAAACAATTGAAATTCAATAAGATATTTTAAAATTCAATAGAATCTAATCGATTTTAAATCCAATTATTAATTAAACAGGGCCATTGGTAAAACCTCTTATAATGTTGTCATAAGATAAAAACTATTTAAATTTTATACGAATTTAAGATTTTTAAAAAATCTCAATTTAAACCAACAAAAACAGATAAACATTCCTTACATAAAACCAACCCTTTTATATTCAAAAAAGTAATGCAGGGCTCTCTAGTTATGCTAGATAACCCTTTAAGGTTAAGGAAAAATTGTAAAATTTTATTTCAGCCAGAAGCAAATTCATTTTAAATAATGAAGAAAAATTAAAATCTGGTTTAGACTGCTCTGGTTCTGAGCCCCTGATTAGAGTTACCCAAGACCTTCTACTTGAAAGATTGACGTCATAGCCACAACGCTATTGGTCAGATTACCAGAAGTATAGAGGAACAAAAGTATAGAGAGTTGATAAATTAATATACAAATTGGTATTACATCCTTCGTGCAGTTAATTATAATAATTTTCTAGATTAATTTTTAAGCACATAGTTTCATTCTGTCCGTCCGTTTATACATCCATATGTTTACAAAACTTTTACACCATTGGAAATAAAGAAAATTAAATTTTAACCAAAGAAACTATAATTGTTTGGGAGATTTTTTGTGTGTAGTCCAACCCGTTACGGTGCTAACTTACATAGTGCGGAAAATTTATATATTTAAACTGCTATACCTTTAACAGGAGTTCTATAAGAACATATCAATCTAAACGCCAATCGATATCTGTTTTTATAAGATTTTTATGTATGCATAAGAAATACAAATTTATAGGGCCGCCAAACGATTCTTTAATTTACCGTTATTCGAAGCCAAGTCTTTTAAAAAATTTAGAGTTAGAAACTTGGAATTTTTTAGAAGAGTACAGCCCTTTCGTTACAATAAGAGCTGAAAAACTGAAAATTTTGTATTTTTTAAACACCTGTAACATGAGTTCCTGCTAGAATTTTTACCCTTTTTAAAATTTCTTGGTTTTTTTCATAACTCTTTTTATTATTTAATTTAAAAAATTTCATATGCATCCTAATAATTTTATACTTACTCAATTATTCATTTTTAATAAATTTATTGGATTTAAGTACCGTTAAACTTAAATGAAACTTCTTTAAAATATAAAATGTCTGCCAGACGGATTGTTAAGAGGTGAGTCAAGCAATAGTTATGGGTAAAATAACAGGTAATTATTTTTAATTTTTTTAATATTTCATATCTTCACAAATTTTAATTCAGAAGAACATCTTAAGTACGTATACTCTAGTATTCTCGATTTTTTTAATTCAATTTTTTATTATTAAAAATGAACAGTCCAATTTCTCTGAATTTCGTTGAGACGACCATTTCCTTTTAAAATAATAATAATTGTATACTTAAAATAAACTCAAAAAATATATTTTCATAATTTTAACCAACCAATTTCATTGTTTTTTCTTAATACTTAACATAATGACTCTTGAATTCTAAGGGGACAATTGGATCCTTTTTGTTTTTGGTTTTCGGTTCCAGAAAATTCTATCCGAAACCATTTTTGTTTTTTGTAATGACTATCAATGACAATTCCTTAAAATAAATGACAATTTTCAAAAAATAAATAAATGTACTCTTAAATTTAAAATATATAATAATCGTAGGTTGCTATAGATGCACTACTGACTTTGGGCATTTCTTGAGGCAGAAATAATATAAAAAAATAAATAAGTTTAGAAAAACAAGTTTAAGTACTTATTATTCCTATTTTTGTTATATTCTAAAAAAAAATTCAAATGACTTTACTATGAGTTCATTTGAATTTTTGATTTAGGGCCTTTCTCTTATAATGTTGCCATAAGATAAAAATCTGTAAAATTCATATTAAAATTAAATTGTATACCTATTTAAATAGTATAAATAAAGTATAAATAAAATATCAAGTTTAAAGTTGAAAAAAAATAATATCAAAGATAATTTATTTATTATAATATAAAGTTTAGTTATTTTTAAAATTTACCGTTGTCGAAATAATAGTAATGATAAATAGGTGAAGTATATACAAATAATTTAATTTGGAAAATATAACTCACAGATATTAAAACAATTTTTTACTGAATTATAAAATTATTACAATATATTATCTAAGGCATTGATAAAGCCTACTACATATAGAATAATAGTAGTTGTAAATAAAATTCATGAAGACAAGTTATAAGGTCCCAAAATTATAGTTCCCAAACTCTGTGTAGTAGAATCCAATAAATTTTGATGCATCGTGCTATTTCTTATGCCAAAGAAGGCTGGTAGAAAAAAGCTTTAACTGTTTCCCTACCAAAAATAACGCCTCCTCCACCGCATTTCATTAAAAACAATAATTATTCAAAACAATTGACAGTACAATATTTCTTATGATTAATATTTGGCACATTTAATATATTAAAAAACAATTGATGAAAAAAACCAAGGGTTTTTAAAAAAGCACATTTTCAAAATTATGTAATGTTTGAAAAATTTGGAATTTTACTGAGAATTTTAATATATATTTAACAAAAAAGGTTATAACTAAGAGACATTTTAAGACATTTTAAGAACCTCTTAAAAAATTTCAGTTTTCGAGCCCTTGAGAAGCAGTATCAACAGCAGCTATCAACCCCTCCAACTAATTTCTCAGGAACATCTCCCAATTTCAAAACTTTAGATTAAATCGTTTGAAAGATATGTGGGCCAAGAATTTTGCATAAATTGAGTTTTACATAATGGTAAATTTTAGTACCGTATGGCAATCCTCAACATAAAACCAGCTGTCTTTTACCGTTTTACCGATTTTGTAAACATACGGATGGACGGACGGACGGACAGGGTGAAACTATTAAGCACATTTTTTCAAAATTTTTTGAAAATGTGCTAAAAATTAATTTTAAAATTAGTATTAATAAGTATGCTTTTAGGGGGTATTAACTTTCAGTTCTCTGTAAACGTATGCCATTGATATGTTCTCCTTGTTTTTATAGATATTAAATCAATAAGCATATATTTAAGTCTATATTTTGTTATTATATAAAACCTTTATAGTAAACCCTTATTATCTTAGTATACATTTTAATATTTAATTTTTGCTAATTTATATTGATTTTATACTTATAAGAATAATAAAACCTAACTTTAGTTGCAGATTGTAAAACTTAGTATAGGAGGGAATTATATTTAAAAAGTACAGAAAGTATATGATTATTGTACCATAAGTAAAATATTAAAAAATCTAATTATATGAATTGAAATAAAGTGTTATTCAAAATAATAATTTGGTTTACATTTTTAAATAGGCAGATGAACAATAAAATCCAAACACAATTTTTGATTAAAATACTGAATTTAAATGAAAACGAAGAAGAGTGTAGCAGAGTAGACTGTGTCAACTCTGGGATACCCGTATGACCGTTATATAAACATTATATCATTATTATTATAAACATTAATTACTTTTGGCAAAATTTTAAACATACCAGCTTTTTTAGGTGAAATATAATGCTCATATAAAAGAAGGAGTTGTATGGCAGCTACTCGAACCCTCTACAGTAGACCAACCAAATTTTGTAGTAACTTTGGCCATTACACTAAACTATTTTTGGCAAAATTTCAGACACCCAACTTCAATAGGTATAGATAGAGTAATGCACATATAAAATAAGAAGTTGTATGTCAGCCACCCGAACCCATGGACCAAAATGGCTGGATTTAAATAGCGATGACGGTATTGCAAAAAAACGAATTTGCGAAAATTTCAAGATCCTTGCGCCTTTAGTTTTTGAGTTATCGTGCGAACGGACAGACGACGGACGGACGGACGGACAAACATAGCTAAATCGATTTTTTTTTCGATTCTGATCCGATCCATACACTTGAGTCTATATCTACCCCCCTCCTTCTCTGCGTTACAAACGTAATGGCAAATTTATTATACCCTTTGACTATATAGTCATACGGGTATAAAAAATATAACAAAGCTTCATAAAGTTTCTGATAAACCTACTAGTTTAATAATTATTATTGAAAGTAGTTCCAAGAGGTTTTTCAATATTGTGAGTGAGAGCCTTTGACATGCCTGTGCATGTAATATTAAGTGACCTGAATTAAGGCCCTGCGATATAAAGCCCCCGAGGTATTATTTCCCGTTCAATGAGAAATAACGCGCTGGGGTCTTTTTCTCATAGTAATTGATTAACAGAGCCCCGGGTTTAATTTTAATTTAATGAAAAATAATAAGTCGGGGTTTTATTTCTCAAAATCGAAGTCGAAGATTCAATTGAAAGAGAAACAACAACCCTAGGCTTTACTTCTAAAAGAAGTCGTAGTTCAACTAAAAGGAGAAATAAAACCCCGGAAAATAAAATGATAATAATCATTTGTAAATGTAAAATGCAAAATTTCTGGAACTGAAAACCTCTATTTCGTTTTCTCATTTGTTTCAGAAAATTTCCGGAGGCGTAACACTTTAATTGAGTCTTATATTTAATTTTCAATAAATATACAATTCTATAGAAATACAAATTAAATTAATTTATTATTCTGTAGGTCGCAAAGAAATATAAATATTGAGTAAAAAAGAAGAAATTTAAAATTTAATTTGAAATAACCTTCAAACACGTTAGTAGGATGTCAAAAAATTCCAAAAAAAAGATATAATTTTATTTTAAAATTATTATCAAATTCTTAAAGATCTCCTCAATTACTTTTTTTAAAAGTATTCTGAAAAAAAATAATATTTAATAACTTGACAGATAGCTCAGGGGTTAGAGTGGCGACTGTTCATTCGAAAAGTTCGGAATCAAATCCTGGTCAGATCATATCTAATAAAAACGAGGAAGATTATAGTTGCCCTTGGCAACTTTTAGATACCCGTGCATACCCACTAACCGTTATTTATTTTCCCTATGCTATTATAAATATTACAAAAAAATATAAGAAAGTAAAATAGTTAAAAAAAAATTTAACTTATTAGGTATCCCATAATTTTTGATTAACTTATTATCCCATAAAAAAAAAAAAAAATAGCCACCCTAAAAGTTGGTCCGAGTGATGTCCAACTTTGGCAACTAACTTGTCCTATTACTTTATCTGCCCAGTTTTGATTTTAACCTCGTAGCTTCAT
Source organism: Dolichopus griseipennis (assembly GCA_963082915.1). Taxonomy (NCBI): domain Eukaryota; kingdom Metazoa; phylum Arthropoda; class Insecta; order Diptera; family Dolichopodidae; genus Dolichopus; species Dolichopus griseipennis. The sequence continues at coordinate 346,201,802 of OY720441.1, forward strand.
TAGATTCACAGTTATCGAATTGATTACTTTGTATAGCAGCTGCCCGAAAACGGGTCCGTAACATTTTGAAACTTCATATAAGTGCTCGATTCATTATATAACTAACAGTGTGTAATTTTTATCCTAGTAGTATAATCAGTTTCCAAGAAATTCATATTGGTGCAAAGAAGTTGTGTGGCAGCTCCCCAAAACCTTGATCTGGTCTTAAACAAAAAGAATAGGGAACCTCAAAAATGTCCAAAAAATGTTTTGTGTGATTTTCAAAACTCTTGCTTTAATTTTTCAATTCTATCTCTTATAATTAATTTTTAATTCACCAATATACCTATTAAACTTAAGCAAAATCTACTTCATATGATCATATTCATATAATAATCATCATATCCATAATCTATCAATCTATCAATATCAATAAGCCATTTACTTAAAAAAAATCTTTGTCTTCTTTTTTGCTTATCTTAAATAAACTACGCATCATTTAAATCGTATGAAATTCTAACTCGAAATCTTTATCTACTTTTTATAACAAAAACAAGAAACAAAAAAAAACAAAAAAAAACAAAAACAAACAAAATTCATATAATTTCATGTTAAATACTTCATGTTAAAATTTTTGTATGAAAATATTGGAGTTAAAAAAGTTAGCTGTTCGAGAGCTACCCGAAGTTTTGGTCCGATCTTAACCAAAAAAAATAGGGAACCTAGAAATTGATTGAAAAATATTTTGTGAAAATTTCAAAACTGTAGCTCTTTTAGTTTTTGAGTTATCGTGCTGACACACAGACGGACGGACGGACAAAAGGAGGAGCAAATCTAATATACCCGATGTCATATATGTATGCACGGGTATAAAAAATATAATTTATAATGGATATCGTAATAGTTTACATCATAATATAAAATAAATTCAACTGCCAAACTTGAAAAGGAAAGGCAGATTCATTCACTTATCACATTGAATGTGGTAGGGGACTGTATATAAAACAATAAATAAATAAATAAATAAATTATTAAATAAATAAAAATCTAATAGTTCTTGTATATGCATAAAATATCTTATATACAAATTTAATGTACAGTAAAAATGTTTGATTCAATATCCTATGCAAGTTCATTTTCTGCAATACAGCATTCATCCATCTATTAAATTAAATATAAAAATATTCTTATATTGATTATAAAATTATTATATATGCATCTGTTTAAATTCATAAAGTGTCAGTTTACAAAGTAATATTTAATAAAAAAATATTTATAAATTAAACAAACACTTATATACAAACACTTGTATATGGTTATAATTTAGCCCTAAGGTTTTATTTCATTTTATTTTGAAAATAAATTAAAATCAAATATATTATTTTATAGTTTATTAAACTATTATCTAATTCTATAATAATTTTACATATGTAAGAAAATTTAATAAACCTTAAGGAATAAATTAACTTAAATAATTATTACAAAATGTTCCTAATTATAAATATACATATTATGTATATTCATATATCAAATTAGTCCTGAAAATAGAAATGCAACATTATTTAATAACAATTATTTAATAATGTATCTTAAAGATAAGTGTATAGTATAAAATTAAATTTTTATATTAAATTTTAAAAATTATATAAAAACAAGTAATGATAAAAAACCAAGGGTTTTTAAAAAAGCACATTTTCAAAATAATATACTGTTTCATACTAAGTATTTTATCGGAATATAATGTTCGAGCTTCAATATTAACGTTTAAGGAAATATATACGTTGGTGACTAAGTTACTGCTTCCTTATAAAAAAAGTAAATATTTTATTTGAAAGTTCTAATAGCCCTTCAATGGGGAGGGTTGCCAAATTTCTCAAGGACCTAACTTCATCTAACCAACCCCCCCCCCCCTTTCCATTTTTGTAGTTTGTAGGAATTAAACCAAAATTTGGAATTTTACCTAGAATTTTATTATCTAAGAAAAAATGGGTAAAACTTAGAGACTCTTTCTTCAATTTAAGGAACCGTTTTTAAATTTTAGAAAAACCTTTAACATATGTTAAAATATAATGTTGGACCTTCAAATTTTGTATATTAATAAAAAAAAAATTGGACAGGTATTCAAGTTACAGGTGCTTAAAAATAGCAAAATTTCAATTTTCGAGCCCTTATAGCTTCTAAACAGGGGGCTTGACAAAAAAATTTTGTTAACCGATTCCTACTAACTTTTAAGGATCTAACTTCTTCCAAAATTTCAAGACCCTATCTAAAACCATTTAAGAGAAATGAGGAACCAAAAATTATGCAAAAATTGGGTTTTATATAATGTTAAATTTTAGTACCGTATGGCAACCCTATATATTTAGTCGACCAATTTTTGTTAAGTCTATAAAAGCAGCTCTCTTATACCGTTTTTCGATTGAAAATAAACTTAACAGAACTCATGTTATATCATTTTAAATATAGGGCTTTTTTGGAATTTGCCGGGGCTGTAGCTTCGTAACCCTTTAAAATTAAGAAAAACCTTTGTTGAAAAACCATGTTGAAATATAATTATAGAGTTTTAAATTTTGTATATCACTAAAAAAAAATTTGGACAGGTATTCAAGTTACAGGTGTTTAAAAATAGCAAATTTCAATTTTCGAGCCCTTATAGCTCCTAAATAGGGGGCTTGACAAAAAAATTTTGTTAACCGACTCCTACTAATTTCTGCTTATCTAACCTCTCCCAAAATTTCAAGACCCTAGCTTGAACCGTTCAGAAGGTATGTGTGGTCAAAAATTTTGCAAAAATGGAGATTTGTGTAATGTTAAATTTTAGTACCGTCTGGTAACCCTAAACATTTGCCTGTAAAAAATTTATAAAGTTTATGAAACCAGCTATCGATTGCCGTTGTCAGATTGAAAATATATTTAACAGAACTCTTTAACAGAACCATTTAAATATAGGGCTTTTTTCAACTTCGGGGGGCTGTAGCCCCGTAACAGGTGGGGCTACAGAAAAAAATTCTTCTACGAAATTATTTTTTTTGCAAAAACTACCCATGGTTAAAATTTCTTTACTCTATTTCAAACGGTGTAAAAGTTTTTGTAAACATACGGACGAACGGACGGACAGAGTGAAGCTATATAAGCACATTTTTACAAAATTTTTTGAAAATGTGCTAATTATTGAAAAAAAAGTTGCTATAACACTTTTAAGTCCAAAAATTTAAAAAACACAAATCTTACGATATAGGTTGATTCACCTTCACCATTTATTCACCTATTTGTTTATCTAGGAGCTCAGAATGTATGAAAAAAGTTCCCAAAACTTAAAATGAAAGAAATTAGCCCCCAAAATTAGTATGAAACTTTGGAGACTTCTTCCATATGTAAAATGTCTCCAAAACTTTAGAATATTTGTAGACTTTTTTCCTTTATTTTGGAGACTTTTGCAAAATAGATACTTTGAGGATTTTTTGAATAGAAAAATAGTGCCAACAATTGGGAAGTTTTTCAATTTTGTCTTAGAGACTGTTTTCATATAACATCCGGGTCATCATATATTATTCTACAACTTTCAAACTAGGAACACTAGATGGCAGCTGTCTTTTTAACCTAAATTAATTTATAGTTTTATAATAGGGTATTTGATTTTACATATAATCTAAAAATTTTAAACCTTTTATATCTTTTAAAAGGTTTCAGATCAAATTTTGAGAGAGGTTAGAAGTTTTTAAAATAAAGATTTAGAAAGTAAGGATGATTTACTTAAAAAAACTTTTATGTCCGACGATGTTTACAAATCTTGAAGAGATTTAAAACTAAAAACAAACTCAATTTATAAACACCTGAAACTTGAATTCCTGCCACAATCCTTTTAAAGAAATATATAAACATTACATCTCCAATATTTTATTAATAATGTGTGTCAATTGGTATTCTTAAATAAAGGTGGCTTCTTGAGGAGGTGTGTCAATAGATTTTTTAAAATGTTTACACATACAATAAGATTCGAAGAGTAGTTCCAAATTATGGAGGAAGTCACAATTTTAATTCCTAGACCATAGTCCACAGATATTTGAGAATCAGGGGAATACAAGAATCCGTCAAAAGAGTGTTAGAGCTCAAAGTTAAAAAAGATCCATTTTTTTTAAATCTATAGTTTAGGTACCTGTTTTTATTTTTCAAATTTAAATGTCAATATATATTAAAGCTGCTATATTCTATTAACAATATGTTAAAGCTTTTCTTAGAATTACAAAAGGTCTTCAAATAAAACGAATTTATTATCCAAAACTTATTGTAGAACACTGCGTAGATTTGGAAATGTGTTTTTTTTCAAAACCTTTGGTTTTTTTCAATCCGTTTTTAAAAATAACTTTCAAATTTATGAAATAACCGGTGCGCGTTTCTGCACCTCCCAAAGGAGGTTTAATTTAATATTTTTGATGTTCCTGCAAAAAGTTAAAATAAAAATTACACATGGTGTAAATGTTAATTTTAAAATGTATTAAAACAATTTTTTATAAACAATTTTACTAGGATTATTCTAGAAATTATATAAAGTTTTTGTAATTCAAAGAAGTACTAACTACTTTTCAAAATTCGATATAATTTACTTCCAAAATTTTTTTTTGAACAATCGTAGGACCGACATGTGTTACCAAACACCAAGCCTGCTAACAGACTCAACTCCATTTTCAATGTGCTTCACGCATACAAAATTTGGAATCAACCGGTCAAACCATTTCTAATTTAAAGTAAAGTAACGAAAAATTCTAAAAAATTACGCTGTGCCGCAAAGGGTTAACGGAAAATTTTTGGAGACTTTCTCTTTGGCCAAAGCAGTGCTGCGCAAAGTTGGACGATCGTCGGGCTGACATGGGTTAAAAAATTCCAAAACTGTTAATAGTTTCAACTTAATTCTCAAGGAGCATCACGTATACAAAATTTGAAGAATATCGATCGAACCGTTTTCATTTTAAAACAAAAAAGTTTAAATACTTGCACCACAGCCCCAACTTAGCGATCCCTTAGATCCATCCCTTAGAGCAAAATTTGTAGCCCACGATTTCTTTCCGTACCCAAAAACCCCTATATAAAAATTTTCATGAGAATTGGCTGAGCAGTTTAGGAGTCTATACGCTACATAGAAACAAACAAACAAACTTTCGCTTTCATATATATAGATAAGTATTTTAAATTTGAAAAATACTTTAAAGTAGTAAAAAATATTTTATAAAACTTTTCATCACGTTTATTTTTTGGAAAATTTTCTCATTTATAATCAATTCCATCAATACAGACGATTGATGGCATTAAGAAACCAAAAGATAACAAAATTAAATATAATTAAATTAACAACTATTTTGTTTGTTCATTTTGGTTATTTTATAGTTAAAGTATAAGTTAAACAAAAATACATGATTAATCATAATTATTCTTAATACATTATAATATAAAATCTTTATCGTTCATTGTCCTTTAAAGGACTTTGATAAAATAATGGTGAACGTTTGAAATTAAATTTGAAATGTCTGTCTATTTGGTATTTTATAGTTTAAAATCTTTTGTTTGAACTCTAACAGATGTCTCTATTCCGCCTTATCAAATTTTATACTATTAAAAGTTAGCGATGAAGTTTCTAACTATTAGAGTTTTATACCAAGCTGCACTAACAGAGGTGTGAAACTATTTCTGAATACTATAAAATTGTTAGAGCGGCAGCTTTTTCACTTCTAATCATGCGTAAGTCACTGAATTAAGTTTTAATTAAAATATACCGTAGTTTTCAACAGATTGTGTAAATATTTAGTCTTCTTCAAGAAGTTATGGGGAACCTAAGGGAATTGAAGTTAAATTATAATTGATCCATACTATTTGATATTTATTGAACACTGATAGCTTATTATTTTTATTGAATCTTTTGAATAAATTTAATAATTAGACTAAATATAGGCCAGCTAATATAAGCATAAAAATATAAGAGTAAAAGCTCACTAACTACATGAATTTATTCATAGATTTATATCAAAACATAATATGCTGTCAAAACGGCTGGTTGACACAGTGATTAGAGTATATAACGACCTTTTATTTGAAAGGTTCCGGATTCAAATCAAAGTGAAACTTTTATCTAGTTTTCGGCTCGATTCCCCTACTATTCCCCATTAGATTCATATTAATAACTTAATCAATACTTAACAACCACATATCTTTAATAAAAAATCTCAGCGAATAATTTAATTGAATAATATAACTCACAGATACAGAATACCATAAAAATCATATACAAAATTATTACAACAAAAACAAAAAGAATTATATTTGAAAATCTAAGACGTTTCTTAACGTTATAAGGCCCAGTACTATCTCATGTTTAAGTTGTATAGGTAAGATCAATTCTAATAACAATAAAATAATATGATCCGCCTGTTTCAACATGTTCTATGTCCTTCAGTTGAACAGTTAACATTTGAAAAAACCAAAAAAATTAGAATAATTCTACTACAGCAACCGAGTAAAGTAAGCTGAAGAATAAATAAGTATGATATTGAGCTCTTATGGAAAGAAAATATTCACAAAACATGTCAGAATGTCAGAAATGACATATGATTTTATTAACACTATCAGCTAATAAGGCCTTGTCAAATTCAATATTCTTATTTAAATATAAACAATATTTATTTATGATATATTTTAAACCCATCGGTTCCTAAGGCTTCAATTATTCAATTAATAAGTCATTTAATAACAAAAAGGCGTTTCATTGACTAATAATTCAATTCCCAACTATTTACAGGCAATAAAACCCTATAAAGCATATTTGTAGGCGCATAAATAATTCCTTACAATATACTAAATTGTTTTAAGAACTATAGACTATTCTAAGAACGATTTAGTATTCACTTGCAATTAAATTTAAAAATTTTTCCTTTTTCTTGCAATTCGGACACATAAAAGACTCTTCTGTTGAAGACTATTTTCCAGAGTAATAATCATATAAAAGGCTTTTAAATAGAAATATAATACAAATTGACAGATCTATTATTAGTAAAATAAAATTTTATATTATCATATAATAATGTGTACCTATGATTAAATAACTAATATACAAATTTACATAGTACATATACATATATTAAATTCTATAATAATCATAAACTAAAAATTTTTAGAGTAAACTTATTGTATAAAAATGGTAAAACTTAAAGGATATGAAGTGCGTTCATCTTATATTTAAAAAATCAAAACAATTTTCTGAACACAGCCAAAAGATATTTTGAAGAAGAAGAATAACAATATGTTAAAAGAAGCCTCCTAAAATTATGTATACAAATTTATTTTGACATTAAAATTATTAATTATAATCACAATATAAAATTAGATCTAGCATAAATTTTGTGGGTAATACCATAAGTTGACATATGATATTCATGTATATTTTTGCATCAACTATTTCTTTCTTATATGTGTATTCTTTCTATATTACAATAATTGTGTGTTAAATTGTTATCGTTGTGTGTATTTTGATCTTGTTGGGGCTTTATGTTATGTCAATTTATAGTCTGGTAATTAATTAGGTTATAAATCTATAACGAAATATATATATACAAATACATATATAACTTGATTCACATACAATATGTTTACATTAACATGGATGATGACATGTTCATGGGTGACCATAATTGTAAAATGGTTTTAAATAAATGATTATTTTTTTATTATATGCATATTCTTAGGTATTTGTTTGTGTTATTTTGGAAATTTTGTTATGTGGTTATAATTAATATATGTATATACTCATATATATATATATATATATATATATATGTAAATATTTTGTGTAATTATTTAGACTTGAATGGATTTAATAGATAATAACATCATAATGAAATATTATATTATAAGTATATAGTGATTTAAAAAAACATTTTAAGTTAATTTTATAGAATTTTATATTATAGGTTAGAATTCTTCTTTGATTTTATTTAAGAAATCTTGTTCAGATTGGATTGTGGTAACTGGTAAGTTAAAGAATGTCAAATTATATTGTGTCAAATTTTTGTAATGAATTAACTGTTCTATTATTATTTATTATCAAATTTTGTTAAGGAAATATTTTGTAAATTATTAAGATTTTATTATAAGATTGGATGTAAAATATTTACAATTATGATGCATTTGACAATTTTTTTGAAATTTAAGTAATCAAGTAAGAATTTGGAAAATATTTTTTGTAAAATTAAACCTTTTCTTACGATTTTAATTATTTTAATATGATTATAAATCTATGAGTCTATACTTTTTCAGTTTCAAAATGAGAATAGTATACCTCAATATGAGAATAGTAAACATCAAAATGGAATAGTAACTTTCAATATGAGAATAGTAAACTTCAAAGTGGAATAGTAACTTTCAATATGAGAATAGTAAACTTCAATATGAGAAATGTTAAAATGTGAATAACAATAGTAATCTTTGTGATGATTTTCAATAAATTGTTTAAATTTTAGAGAATAATTACAATTTTGTTTTAATAGTAAAAATAAAACCCTACAACAATCTCTACAAAAATTAAAAAATTAGAAAAACAATCTAAGAATACACAATTACTTGTCGTTTCAAATATGAATGGAGACTGGAAACAACTTGCGAACCAGCTTAATATTCCTCAATCAACAGCATGTCGTTGGATTTCAGAGGGTGAAACCTCAGACAAACGAGGAGGGAAAAGATTTGAAAAAATTATTCAAATTCATAAAGATTATTTCGTTGAAATGATATAAAAACAATTGTCTTATTACATTAGCGGAACTTACTGGTGCGTTTGAAGAAAAATTTAATTTCTCTATTTCAAAAACAACTCTTTCTAAACACCTATTTAGATTCTCTCTGTTACTCGTTGAAATACGTAAGATATGGACCAGAAAAGGGAAACAGCGAAATACGAAGAGGTTCCTTCAAAAACGAAAACGCAAAAGAGTGGAAGGAAACCTGCCTTCGCTAAGCAATGGTCAGACATGGTGAACCGGTTGTTATCGTGATTGAAAATGCACCATGTCACAGTAATATTGAAGAAGTTTAATTGAAGCAGGAATTCAATGGAAATAAGATACTGAGAGCCCAATGTTTAACCCAATTGAAAATGTGTGGTCTGTAATGAAAGCGTATGTTAAAAGAGAATTGTCAATAAAGTTGTCAAGCATTATTAATACAAGAAACAATTTAACTATCAAAGAACGGAGAGTTAGTGCCTTAGAAAGCCTTATGGAAGAAGGCCTTCAGACAATTACAACAACAATATGTACCAATTGCATCGAATCCATTCAAAGGAAAATACCTGCCGCTATTAACTTAGAAAATATGCAGTATTAATAAATCTAATTTTTTTCTAAAATATTTGGTATTTCATAATTTTTTTAAATAAAAATTCTCAAATTGAAGTTCACTACTCTCATATCGAAGTTTACTATACTCATATTGAAAGTTACAATTCACTTTGAAGTTTACTATTCTCATATTGAAAGTTACTATTCCATTTTGAAGTTTACTATTCTCATTTTGAAACTGAAAAGGGATAGTCTACGTTCATTTTCATGAAGTATTTTAAGATAATTAAAAATATATTAAATTATTGGAAAATTTTTACTAGTAAGGGAATGCCATTACATTATCAAGAAGGAGTAATTATATTTTTTGAAGAAAATTTTATTTTACATATGGGTACATGTTGGAACACTGAAGTCATATTATATTCTTGTTATTAAAATTGGTTTCAATAAATTCCACATACAATTTAAACATCAGATATTTCTAGGCTTTATAAGATGTAGAAACGTCTTAGATTTCCAATATATACAATTAGCATAAGTTATAAGGTATCTGTGAGTTATATTATTCAATTAAATTATTGTTATATTAATATATTTTTTGTGAGAGATATGAAGGATGTTTCCTAATTAGGTGCACTGCTATATACCACTGCATAGGTACTTATAAGTAGGCATATTTTTTTGTATGAGATTTAAGCTTGGCCTCTCCTAGTTTCCAGATATGGGGGCTTAAATGAAATTTCAATATTTGTTTTTAGTTTTCATAAATCTCTTAACTCTGGTTCTAGACTACTTATGAAAATTCTGTAAAATATATTCGAAAGCTTAACTCCTCTTTTAAACAAACACCTTTTAAACAAGCACAATTTGTTAAAATTTCCACATTTTTTAAATGTAGAAACTCGCAGTTTTGAAACTCTTAGAGATAGAAAATTGAGTGTTTTTTCAAAAGAAATTTGTTAAAGTTCCCACATTTTTTAAGATAATTAAAAATATATTAAATTATTGGAAAATTTTTACTAGTAAGGGAATGCCATTACATTATCAAGAAGGAGTAATTATATTTTTTGAAGAAAATTTTATTTTACATATGGGTACATGTTGGAACACTGAAGTCATATTATATTCTTGTTATTAAAATTGGTTTCAATAAATTCCACATACAATTTAAACATCAGATATTTCTAGGCTTTATAAGATGTAGAAACGTCTTAGATTTCCAATATATACAATTAGCATAAGTTATAAGGTATCTGTGAGTTATATTATTCAATTAAATTATTGTTATATTAATATATTTTTTGTGAGAGATATGAAGGATGTTTCCTAATTAGGTGCACTGCTATATACCACTGCATAGGTACTTATAAGTAGGCATATTTTTTTGTATGAGATTTAAGCTTGGCCTCTCCTAGTTTCCAGATATGGGGGCTTAAATGAAATTTCAATATTTGTTTTTAGTTTTCATAAATCTCTTAACTCTGGTTCTAGACTACTTATGAAAATTCTGTAAAATATATTCGAAAGCTTAACTCCTCTTTTAAACAAACACCTTTTAAACAAGCACAATTTGTTAAAATTTCCACATTTTTTAAATGTAGAAACTCGCAGTTTTGAAACTCTTAGAGATAGAAAATTGAGTGTTTTTTCAAAAGAAATTTGTTAAAGTTCCCACATTTTTTAAATGTAGAAACTCGCAGTTTTGAAACTCTTAGAGATAGAAAATTTTCTCTTTCTCTTAGTTTCAAAACTGCGAGTTTCTACATTTAAAAAATGTGGAAATTTTAACAAATTTCTTTTGAAAAAACACCATGAATAATTATTAAATATTGATTAAGCCATCAATTTGAATCCAATGGTGATTGGTACTTGAGTTACGTCAAAAACTAGATATAAGTTTTTTACTTTCACTTTGGTTTCGAACACGGCTCTTTCGCACGAAAGATTTGCATTCTTGAAAGATTCGAAAGGTTGCAACTGGCCACAAAAATCGAAAGTTACCCGAGTTTTTCAATATCAGAAGAGACTTTAACATTTAAAGCCGACTTAAATTACAGATTTTTGAAAATTAGATAAGATTAAGATAAGGCTTATTATAATTAGTTAAATAGTTTAATTTTGAGGATAGGGATTTGGAAACGGAACTTTGGCAACGGAGATTGGATTTTTTGAAGTATGTAGAAAAATAAGGTTTATTTAATTTTTGTAAAATAAAACTTGTACTTTTACAAGTATTTTAGTGGTGACATGAAAAAAAGTCCCGGAGTCAAAAGTCCCGAGAAATTCAGCTGGCTTTCTTATATAGCATATATTATATAGTTTCGTTAAAATAACTCGGCTAAGCGTTTATTTCTTAAAGATAAAATACATTAAAATTTTGCAAGGTATAGAAATAACAGACTCATTACTTACGGATTTAAGACTAGGTGATTCGTATAAAATGCATAAAACAAATTTAATTTGCAGGAAAAATTTAATATTAAGAAAATTTCCATAGAAATTCATTATTATTCATTTCTAGTAAATTTCATTGTTTACAGATTTCATATGCTTCAAAGTCCATTTAATCCATGGTTGTCGTTTATAAATGTCCCATTGCTTGAAAGAGTTTATCTAATGTCTTTGGCATCCTGTAAAAAGTTGACTTCCAATCTAAAACAAAAAATATAATCAAATTTATTAAATGTGGACCTTTAAATTAGATAAATTTAAATTTATTTGGTTTTTAATTTTATTTGACCTAAAATATTTTCAACATTCAAATTGTTTATTAATAACTATTTAAAAACATTTTGTACATCCATTTCTAGTGAATTGATTTCTTGGGTTGTAAGTAAACTAGGGCGTTCTATGACTTCTATATTAAAAATTTTTAATACAGCTTCTTTCTGTTTTAGGGTCATAGATGTTTAAAATTCATTGAAGAATTTTAAATTATTTTTTATAGAACATTTCCATTTATGATATAAAAACTGAATTGCGGAAAAAATCCAATTCAGTCAATGGTAAATAAACTCCAATTCAATTGACATAATAAATTTTCTTTTATATTTGAGGTATAAATTAGAATATAAATTATTTTACTTTATTCCAGAATTTTTAAATCTTTATACTATACCATCGCGATTTAACCGTTTCTTTAAAAAAATTCTTTTAGATACAGATAAAAAAAATTTAGAACATTTATCAGAAATTCAAAAAATAAATTTATTAAGATCTAAGATATATTTTTGATTACTTATTAGAATTTTGATCTTATCTTAACTATTATTATATGTTTCATAAAATATATAGCCAACAAAAAATTTATTACATCGACGACCAACTTCCTCATTGCCCTAGATTTATTAAACATGTGTGAATTATAGTTACGGGTATATTAAAATTGTTTCCCAGTTTATAAAGTATCGTATTAGACGCGATTGATATTAACTTATGAGTATATATCGGAGTTAGATTGAACTTTAAAAGTTTACAACTAAAAGAGCCAAAGCCTTTGAATTCAGCCAAAAACTAAAGAAGTCAAAATCGTGGCATTCAGCCAAAGTATGGCACCCGTTCTCTTTGATTGAAATTGTTTCGTTCCTTGAGGTAATTGCCACAGAAACTTTTGAATTTTATTTTTTAATCTTCAAAACTAGATTTAGATGTTGATATCAAAAAAAAACCTAACAAAATAATAATATACGCGCAATCAGAAAGGTTCAAGTTATTCGAAGCAAAACTGGAATATTTTCTATCTCTGAAGACCAGAACCTTGTCAATTACAATGGGTATAAGTATAATATTGCATGGAATGGAATGGGGTATGGATGAGACAAATGAGAATAAAGGAGGGTCAAAAGGTAAGGTAGCGAAGAATCTTTTGAGATTCTTCTTAAATTTGGGCAAATTGTAAATAACAAAATTGCCAAGTTTTGGGAATACAATTACAAGTAAAGAATTCCACATTTTTGTAGTTCTGACAATGAACGAATTTCCATAAGCAGTAGAGTAGGAATTCACATTGTAGGAATAAGCCTTTGTTGTCTCTCTGGTGATCTAATCTCAAATTGTTTGAGAGGAGGTATCGGCGATTTTATTTCAACAGAAAAAGTGTCTTTGTCTACAAGATATCAGTAAAAAGGAAGAAAAGCTCCAATAATACGCTGGATGTCAAGCAGAGTTATAATATTACCCACGGTTCGGTCATTAATTAGACGCGTTTTTTAAGTCGATTGAGAAAGTAGATGTGGTACCAGTTTAAAAATGTGAGTTATATACCATCTTTGCTCTTTATGCATTCTTTGATAGTTAAGAAGACCAGATATATTCTTCCTCATTCTTTACAAAATTTAAAATCATACCAAGGTCTAGCGTAACCAAGTGACAAGTTTAAATCTAGTTTCGTCTATAGAGTTTGCATAAATAATTGTGGTATCGCTACATTGTTTTTCAAACGATTTCAGGAATTTGATAGGTAAATCAAGGTCACTATATTATTCTTCCTTCTATTCTAAAGTTTTAAGCTATCCAATGCTGAGTGAAACTATGGTAACCCTATAACAATGGTATTAGAATAACCATTTTTACACTCAGCAAAGGATTCTTACTGGTATCTGACAGATAACAAGGACCAACCATATTCTTCCTTGTTTCTAAAGTTATATATGATGGATAAAGAAATAAACAAAGAGGAATAAAAATAGAATTTAAATTATTATTTGACCAGTAAACAATTTTTCTTTAAGTTTTTATTCTTTTAATACAAAAATTATCACCAATTCCTTTAAGTATATAATATGGACATTAGATAAAATCAATTTTATGTGAAAAAATTTATTCATTTATTATTTATTTATTTCTTATTTTTTTATTTTATACCCTACAGTAATAGAATAGTTTTTTTTTTTTTTTACATACATATATATATATATATATATAAATGTATATGTATATTTAAAGTGAAATTATTTTTACTAATGGATTGGAAAAGTTCTCCATTAAATTCAATTCATATGTTATTTAAATTTTTCAATTTGAAATGAGAAAAAATTGAAAAATAATTTATTTTCTTTTGATTTTTATCGAAATTTGAATATCGATTTTATTTAATTTTCCTCTTTTATTTTTTTAGTTTTATTTAATTTCAGTTTTTTATCTCTTAATTCAAGTTTTAAAGAAGGAAAAAAATGAATATAACAATTATCCAGAGAGGCGGTGGCAGGGGCAGAGTTGTTTTTCGGAGATTTTTTTTGTAATCAAAGATTGGAGATCCTCTAAAATTTATAAAAAATGTATAATGTCCATAAAAGGCCGATTCGATTCTCTTATAAAGTAAAAGATTTTAAAGTAGATTCCGGAACAAATCTAGATAACTATGAAACAAGATAGTTTTTAAAATTATGAGGGTTTTTAATTGTGGAGAGTTTTAAAATATTCTTAAGTTTTTGGACCAAATTATGTTGTATAGAAAGCTTCCGTTAGTGGATGTATTCAAGTACCCCTTAGAGGCGCACCATAATTAGCCAGCTCAACAAGTGCAAATTCACATGGGAGAATGCAAAAACAGCAACAGGGAATCGTGTGATATGGAGATGCCAAATGGAAGCCATACGCTCACTCGCGGAGTGAAATGGACAAAACATAATTGATATTTATAGATTATTTAGCATAGATTATGTAAATCGTACTTCTTAATACTAGTTTAAATAATTTAAATCTTTGTATTTCTTTAAATAAACTTTTTCCTAGATTTAATGGATCACTTTATAGATCATAAAAGTTCTTCTGACTTTACTAAATATTCGATTTCCAACTTAATTTTTTTATTATCAAATAAAAATTTTAAGCTTTCAACTCTACAAAGGAATTGCACAAACTGTAACACAACTTTTTGGAAGCCATACTTGGCTAGAATACTCTATGTTAGACTTAACAAAACTTGTATAGGAAAATTTAAGAGTATAGGAATCTTTAAATTCTTTAGTCCATCGGTTTACAAAGCTAAGCATTCCATAATGCGCTCTGAAGTTTACATATATTAAGGCCTTGTTCTATCTCATACATTATTTGTATATGGAATTCATTAAGATCAATCTTAATAATAGGGATAAAATATGTCCAATACCTTTCCTCCTATTCGATCATGTAACTTTGGTATAAACAGACTTAATGTAGCCTAACAGTTGAACATTTATCATTTAATAAAATATATACAGGGTGTTTCCTAATTAAATGCACTGCTATATACCATACTTATGATTAGATAAATAATGTGTATAAGACCTAAGCTGAGCTGCTCTTCTAGTGTTTTCAACATTTAGCACTTTAAATTAAATTACCGTTTTACTCCCTTTTTAGACCACTTTTAGACTCTTTAGATATAGAATCATAGCTTAGCTCCTACACACAAAAAGTTATCTATTCATAAGTATCTACGAAGTGGTGTATAGCAGCGCACTAAGTTAGGAAACACCCTGTATATACATATTATGCGACATACATTCATCTATTACAACATTACATCATTTTATTTTATAACTCCCTCTAAAAAAACAATTTCACATATTGCCAGGGTCAAAATCTATCGATTAGTTGACAAAAAACCAACATTTCAAACAAATTTTCTCTTCTTTTGTTTTTCTTTGTCTGGTCCCCAGAAACTAAAAAAAAAAAATAAAGAAAAAGATATGAAAATAATTTGTGATTCTAATTTATTTGATATTTTTTTAACCAAAAAAATAAAATAAAAAAAAATTTGGTTAAATTTTTAAAAAACTAAAAAGACACAAAGATTATAATAATAAAGCAAAATTTCTATTTTTTATAATATATATATTTTATATGTATATATGTATATATATTTATAAATATATTATCTCTAAAATTTATTACCATATCAATAGCTATTATTGTATAATTTACTAAGGTTTTAATTTAAAATTCTCTGATTTAGAATAGAAATAAAAATAGGAAATTGAATTTAGAAAATTTTTAAAAAATAAAAAAAAAATTTCAAAAAATAAATAATAAAAAACAAAGAGTATTAAGAAATGTCATTAATTTAATCTGATTTTGATGTTGATAATATTTAAACTTAATTTTAAAATAATATTGAAAATAAAATATAAAATTAAATTAAAATTGAAATTTGTTAAAAATTTAAGTCTGATTTGAATAATTTTAAATTTTATAAAAATTGCATATTTTTAGGGGCAACTTGAAAAGTAATAAATTAAAGAATGGTTATTGTTGGGAACTGAAAAGAGTTTTTAGGAAATCGATGGTTTAATGACTAAGCACATTTAGTGCAGAACTATTAAGAAACTAATAGGTTTAAGAAGGATATGTACTGAAGGATTACGATTTCGAATCCTGTTCAGGTTATAAGAGATTTTTATTGAAAGGGAAATATTGGAAAAATAATAATAACGCATTTGAATTGGAATTCTAGTGAATTTTAATTAAATATAATGTGTTTTGTAACTTTCAGACTATAAATATTTAATAAATTTATTATATGCATATTATTTTGATCTATTTTTAATATTATCAGCAGTTTTATAAGACATTCACAAAGGCTTGAACCACTACAACATGTATAATATGTAACACTTTCAATCATAATCTCATAAACTAAAGCTTCTTATATTAAAATATAGAATGTATTTGATTAAAGTCGACCAAGACTCCGGGAAGCTGTTATACGAATTTTACGAACCAAACTGAATTTCTTACAAACTAATTAAACTAAGATGATGAAAATTGCTTACTGCTGGTTATATATAATAGGACCAGCACTTTTACCGAGTTTGGTCATTTTTAGCTTCAATTTTCTATACAACTTTAGAACTTTGCTTACATATTTTCAAAACTTTTAGCGCTACAAAGTCTAAATTAAAAATAGTAGTAGTAGTAAATTAATATGGCAATGTTAATATTAAAATGTTTAGATTATTCGGATATTATGCAAGGCAATTTTCCGAAGTTTTGAAAAATTCGGGCATCAGTTTCAGGAAGCTCTCATATAATATTATCAATTCAATACCTGTGAATCTAATGAAGATACAATGAAGTTTTGAAAACTTCGAACACCAGTTTCAAGGAGCTGTCATACAATATTATCAAATCGATAAATGTGAATCTAATGAAGACACGAGGTTAAAATTGAAAGTGGGCAAGTAATGTAAGAGGATAAATGCGTTGGCATAGTTGGATATTTTAGGGTACCCCAACTTGTTTTTGTCGTTTAGTGGTTTCTTTTTTATGGTTTTTCAAAACAAATATATGGGGTAGGGTGGGCCAAATATTTTTTTATTATTTTTTTTTGCTTATATCATGAGGGAATTTATAGTTTATTTAATTTTAAACATCATAGTGGGTATGCACTTGGCTATCTAAAAGTTGACAAGGATAACTAAAATCTGCCACGTTTTTCTTCTTTCATCATTAAGATTTTCATTTGGAGTCCATTCATTCAGAGATTTAGGAGATTACTTTTAGAAAGCTGTTGATTACTTGATTTCATTTAATTACGAGGTTGTGCTACAATTTTGCCCCAATCTATTTTCCTAATCTTTATTATTATTCTAGCATTAAAATATAATACAACATGTTAAATAAAATAAACTTGTAATATGTTTAATGTCTACTATAATATTACCCAATTTATCATTATATGTAAATTACCTCAATACATATATACGTTCAAAATCAAATTTTCTAAAAGTCATTTAAATTTTAAAAATAAAAATCCATAAAATTAAGAAAAACTTTTTTAAAAAAAAATTTTTCCAAATATTTAAATAGTAAATCCTTAAACATATCCTCTTCTTCTGAATCAATGCAAGTATATGACCTTATAAACTTAATTCTATAGAATTTTTTAAACGAATAAGTACTCTTATTAAGAAAACTGATTTTTTTTTTATTCTTTCTATTGAATATAATGTACTTATATATTATATACATATATATGTATATATAATATGTAAGTGTTGTCTAGGCGAGTCATTATCCTTTTATTACAATAACATTGTAAAATATGTTGATTATATCCTGACTGTTATATACATCCAAAGCCAAGATATACAATACAAAAAAAAAAAAATAAAAATCAACACAAAACACACCATACACCATAGATTGGCAATAGAAGATATTTTTGAAAAGTAGCACTTCACTTCAAGAGATTAAACGTAATATGAGTCCTTCAAAATTTCTTCTTATACAAAATGAGAGTGAGTGTAAATTTTGAAAAATTTCTAAGTAAAAAAAAAGAATCTCATGAAATTATCATTAGATAACAGTAAATTTTTCAATTATAAACGATTTTTTTTATGGGTTATATTTATAAAGTCAATAAAAGATTGACTGAATCATCAGCCACAGGATGTTTAGTGATAGAGCAACAGTTATATAAGAGTAATCGATGAATAAAAGTTATTTTTTAAAGTATATTAATATTAAATTAAAAGTGAGTTAGAGATGTGTTTTTTTTTAAATGCATTGTACATTGCATAGTTAGGAGTAGAGTTATAGACTATAAGAAAAGTACATTGTAATCCTTTTGGGGATTATAGAAGAATTTTACTAGATTTTATTGATTTTTTTTTTTGCAATGCTGATGAATATCGGAAATTATGTAAATTTTTTTATAATTATGGAAGCATAATTCATTGTATGCCAAATCTTTCAATAATGGGATATTTAATTCAAATTTAGGAAAGTTTAATTGAGTTTAGGAGTTGATAATATCATATTTGTAGTCGCTAAATAGTTTTATTTTATTTTTTTTTATTTTAAAGAAATACAATTTAGAAAATGTCTTTTTATTTAAATAGTTTATTATTTCTTCTTTAACAAATTCTGATAATAAATAAATGAACCGAGCCAAACAAGATCTCTATAATTACTGACTATTTCAAATTTTAATTTATACATTATTCTTTGAATACTCTTTGCTCTTTTTTTTTATTTATTTTCTTTTCTCCTTTTTGTTTCATATACATATGAGAAAACTACTACAATTCGGCCATCCTGACCACTTAATCGTCCTCGATTAAGACATATCAATATTAGACATATACATCATAAACATTAGTGCACTATTAACATTAAAACATTACCAACATTGGAATAGATTAATCTGAGTTTCAAAAATGCGATTACCAAAACCAATTCAAATTTAAAAAAAATCAATTAATAGTTAAATAATTATTTTCGCTATTATATATATATACATATATTTTTTTTCTTCTTTTTTTTTTTTCTTTTTTTTTTCTTTAAGGGCCCCTTCCAGATAATAAATTAATTGATTTTAATAAACACATAATTGAATTTCTCTATTAATACTTAAATCTAATACAATTTTTCTTTCTATCATTTGAACTTTTCATACAATTATTTTCTTTCTTTTATTTTTAATTTTTTTTTTTTTTTTTTTTTTTTTTTTTTTTTTTAAAAAAAAAAAGAGCTAAGTTTTGAATGCAATACAATTTGCAATATTTCATACATATATTAATATCAGATCGGTTCAAAATATAAAGTTTCCCAAACAAAATAATAAAATTCATACATATTGTATTCCAATACATAAATTCCAAGTAAATAAAGGTTTCATTAAATTCAATTAGTTTTTCCATTATTATTAATATGAAAAAATATTAAAATACATATCTACAAACTAATATCTATTTTTAATCTTTCTTTTCTCTTTTTTTTTTTTTTCCTTTTTTTTTTTTTTAAATTTTCTCCAAATATTTACATAAATTTTTTTTTTATTGAATTGAAATAATAAACTTATGATAATATAACTATATATTTTATTTCAACATATCTATGATTTAAATATATATATATATATTTTTTTTTTTTCCCAAATAAACTGGAATATTTTTAAATGGTCATTTACGTTTTCTCAAATTATAATTATTTTTATATGGTACCATGTTACGACTTTCTATGACACCTTTGTATGGAATTTGACTAATTTGAAAATTTTCTATGTCATTAACAATATAACGATTGTTACCTAGCACTTTGAGGACCTCATATGGACCTTTCCATTTTGGTAGTAATTTTTTACTAATACCAGGAGTACAAACATAATTTTTAATCATCACATAATCTCCAACTACATATATTTTAGCCGGTTTTCTAAACTTGTCGAAATACTTTTTATTATAATCCTGAACCTTTTTGTTTGCTTCAATACTATTTTTTCTAACTTGTACTAAATCTCGCGAATTCGAATTAATTTCTCGCTCAATAATTTCTTTAACACCGTCGACAAATACACCTCTTTGATTAACTCCATACATCATCATACTAGGGGTTGTAGCAATTGAACGATTGACCGTATTATTAAGACTAAACTCGGCCTTAAATAAAACGTTATACCAGTACTTTTTAGTAGAGTTATCGCTTAGTTTAGCTAACATTGGAATAAGGCTACGATTTATCCTTTCAACTTGTCCGTTAGCTTGTGGCGAACCGGTGGCTATCTTTATGTGTTCAATATTATTTTCTTTTACAAAATCATCAAAATCTCTGGAGGTAAAACAACTACCTCTGTCTGAGATAATTCTACGCGGACGACTATAAGAATTGAAATAATTTTCCAAACAAACAATAACTTCTTTAGTGCTGGTAGATTTGACAGCGTATAATTTTGTATATTTTGTAAACGCATCTACAACTAAAAACACATGTTTTTTTGAAAACTTAGCATTGTTATCTATAGGACCACAATGGTCTATGTGAATGGTGTCAAATGGAACGTTATTTTTGGGAATATTATGCAAGAAACCCTCAGTTTTGCCTTTTGATGAAGAAAAAGTTATGCATTTTAAACAATTGGAAATGTAATAACTAATACTTTCTTTTAATTTAGGGAACCAGTAGTTTCTAAGTATAAGCTCATAGGTTTTATCTACTCCTATGTGTCCCATTTCATCGTGATTTATACGAATAACATTATTTTGCATACTTTCCGGGACATAAAACAGTAATTTTCCTTTCAATTTCCTATACACCAAACCATTTCGCATCTCATAGAAACTATCTTCGGACGATTCTAATTTCTTTTTAATTTTCTGAATATTAAGATCTTTATTTTGTGATATCGATAGTGTTTGCTCAAAAGTGTTTTCTTCGAGAACTAATATATTTGTGGATCTACTAAGTGCATCTACATGAGACATTCGATTTCCTTTACGATGCTCTACCATATAATCATAGTTTTGAAGCTCAAGTGCCCATCTTGCTATACGAGCATTAATATCTTTCTTATTAAGAGTAAGCGTAAGTGAGTTACAATCTGTAACGATCTTAAACTTAATGCCTTGTAGGTAAACACGAAATCTTTTCAATGCATAAATAATAGCTAATGTTTCCAATTCGAAACTATGATACTTGCTCTCAGTTTCAGTCGTTCGTTTGGAAAAATAAAAAACAGGGTGAAATTTATTATCCGGTTGGCGTTGTAATAATATAGCACCAAAGCCAATCGAACTGGCATCCGTATGCAACTCAGTTTCGGACTTAGGGTTATAAATGGCTAAAATGGGAGAACTTACTAAATGATTCTTCAATGTTTCAAAAGCTTTGAACTCTTTTTCCTGAAAGTTAAATTTTACATCTTTACGAATTAAGTCATAAAGTGGTTTCGCTATTAATGAAAAATGTGGTATGAATTTACGAAAGTATGAACTCAAACCTATAAAACTGTGCACTTGTTTAGTACTTGATGGAACTGGGAATTCTAAAACAGCTTTAATACCAGATTCAGTTGGCTTTATTCCTTCATATCCAACTGAATACCCCAAATAGTCAATATTTGTTTGCAAAAACTTGCATTTTTCCAGATTGAGTTCTAATTTATTTTGCCTTAAAAGTATAAAAACGTTCTTTAATATATCAACGTGTTCTTTAATAGTCTCGGTCGCGATCAATATATCGTCAAAATACGTTAAAATTTTTCCATCAGTAATCATTTCTTTAAAAATAATATTTACAAAACGTTGAAATACAGCCGGGGCGTTTTTCAACCCAAACGGCATTTTAGTATACTCGAATTGACCCAACGGGGTAATAAACGAAGTATATTGGACAGAATCTTTATTCATGGCTACGTGATGGAAACCATTTTTGAGATCCAGTGAACTAAAATATTTTTTCCCTTTTAATTGAGTAAGTTGGTCCTCTATTAATGGTATAGGATAATTATCCCTCACTGTAACTTTATTTAAAGTTCTATAGTCTACACATAACCGAATATCATTATTTTTTTTTTTTATTAAAACAATTGGAGAACAAAATGGAGATTGACTAGGTCGAATTATTTTTTCTTTTAATAATTGATTAAGTTTTTCTTGCAATTTTTCTTTTTCGTAAAATGACAAACGCCGAGGTGTCGAATAAAATGGTACGTTGTTATTTAGTAAAATTTTCATTTCATATTCCAATTTATTATCATTTTGCAAATTAGAGTTAAAATAATTTTCATAAAATATGTCATAACAATTCTTAATAATATTTTTATCAATATTTGGATTAATGTTTAATACTACATTTTTATTTTCAGATTCATCCAAATAATTAATAGAAGAGAGTAATTTAATTTCATTTTCAATCGGGTTTAATATATTTGGTTGATCAATACAATTTAAATTTACTAATTTGAAATTTGAAATTTGCATAAAATCTCTACCAAGTATTAAGTCATAAGTCATTGTTGACTTAGGAACTACTTTAACATTTAATTTATAATATTTATCAAATAATCTAACAGAAACATTTATATTACCTAATACAATTAACTTACTGTTATTGATACCGTAATAGTTTTGTTGATTTTCATGATGAATACTTTTATATGATACAAGTCTTTCTGAAATAAGTGAAATTGAGCTGCCAGTATCCATTAGTGTTGATAAATTGTTGATTAGTTTTTTATTATCATCCGCGATGATTGTGGTATACATGAATTCTTCAATTGGATTAATATTCGAGATTGCATTCTGATGATCTTGAAGTAATTTATTCTGTGATTGTGATTTTTCAATACAATTGTTGGCAAAATGTCCTGATTTTCCGCACCTAAAACATTTACCTTTTTCTCTCCGTGGTTGCTTACACTGTACTACTGTATGGCCGATTCCGTTACAATTAAAACAACGAAATACTGGTTTTTCTTCTTTAACATTTTTAGTTAGATCTGCATTTTTATTTTGAAAATTATTATAAGTTTTGTTATTTTGTTTGAATTGATTTTTATACACTGGTTTTAAATAATTTGAATAGTTTGAAAAATTTGCTGTCGGAAATCTTTTTTGCTTGATAATCGAAGAAAATGCGCTTAATATTTGTTCACTGCTAGTAAATTGTAACATTTTTGCTTGATTTTGAAGTACGACATCATTCATTCCTTCTATTATAAACTCACATAATTCTTCTTCAGATATATCTAAACTTCCAGCAAGTATGACTTTATCATGGAAATAATCAGCGAAATTTTCATTTACATTCCAAATACGATGCTCAAATTTCCGTCGAATTTCAATTTTTTGTAGCTTATTTCCAAATAATTTGTCCATTCTATTTAATAACTCGTTTAAATTCATTGTTAAATGCTCTGATTTGGAATGAAACCATCTTAGTGCTTTACCTTTTAATTTTTTAATAACAAATAATTTCATCGTACCATCGTCAACTTGATATGTTTCTTTACATGTTTTTACATGTTGACACCAAGGTAAAAATCCTTCGTCACTAAAATCATACAATAAATGATCTAAATAATTTAAATTTACCTCTAAATTAATATCATTTTGTGTTGTTTTATTGTTATTTGCTTTCATTCGTTCAATATCTCGTACTAGCTTTTGACGTTGCGTCTCTATTAATTTAAGTTGTCGTTTTAAAACATCTATTTGACCAGTGCCGTCGATAACTTGACTTTCATCTTCTCGAGCACTAGTACAAACAGAACCTTCAAATACAAGTTGGTCCAAATTCTCACCATCATCTTCTATTATTTCATTAACATTTACATCTGGATTATTTTTTTCTTTATACTGGATAATTCGATTAATTATAATTTCTTTTGTTCCCGTTTGCGGCAAACCATAAGTCTTACAACTTGAAGTTAATTGTTTTTTTGATTGTTTACGTAACTCCGAGCGTAAATTCTCCATTTTTTTTTTTTACTTTACTTTTTTTTTTTTAAATCAATCTTTAAGCAATTCAAACGATGCAGCCAACCTCACTTTTCATACCAAATTCAAACAAACAGTCAATTCAACTTATTATTTTTTTTTTTTTATTATAATTTTTTTTTTTCTTAGCTCTCAATATTATATTCAAAAACATAATATACCAATTTCCCCTTTTTTTTTTTTTTTTTTAAATAGCGAAGACAGCATAAAGAGGAATACACAAAAAAAATTAATTTTGTTGCGGTCGTAATACTATAATAATATTGTTATACATTTTTTTTTTTTTCACGATGCTTGCTCAGCTTTCAACTCTATAAGAATATCACTGTAGTAGAGTGAGACAAAACTATGCATAGTTTTTGTGTTTTGTTTTTTTTTTTTTTTTTATAATAATTTTTTTTTTCTTTTTTTTTTTGAATTGAAAATTTCAAAATTTAACCGTTTTTTTTTTTTTTCAAATAGGTTCTAGAAGCTTTATTACCAAATTATCAAATATGGTATTAAAAGTACATGAATTTTTGGATTATAAATTGAAATTCACTATATTATATATATCTTGGTTTTGTCTTTTGTGACATATTGTTTTTTTTTTTTTTTGGTTTTAAATGAACAAACGAATAAAACATTTTTTAAAATTTTAAATACTTAAGAACAAAATGAATATTAAGATTCTTTTCTTTTGAATATTTTGTTATTTTCAGAATTTTATATTTAAAAATTTTTTTTTCTGGATAAATATCCCACTTCTGAAATTTTGTAGTCGCTAAATAGTTTTATTTTATTTTTTTTTATTTTAAAGAAATACAATTTAGAAAATGTCTTTTTATTTAAATAGTTTATTATTTCTTCTTTAACAAATTCTGATAATAAATAAATGAACCGAGCCAAACAAGATCTCTATAATTACTGACTATTTCAAATTTTAATTTATACATTATTCTTTGAATACTCTTTGCTCTTTTTTTTATTTATTTTCTTTTCTCCTTTTTGTTTCATATACATATGAGAAAACTACTACATATTTAGTTAATAGAAGGATATGTATATATGGAATAATGTTAAATATTAAACGGATCATGAAATGATTTTTAATTAGCTCTTTTTAAAACCTTAAAAAATATATATTTCTTAAAACTATATTTGACGCTTATTTTATTGTAATTGAAACGAAATTGAAGTTTAATATCACAGACGGAATTTTTTTTAACATTTGGTTCTCTCCGAAGAATTTTCTTTTTCGGAACAATTCCGATTCAAGATTGAAATAAAGTTCCAGCTCTCGTATTTTTGAGCAGAGAGGTTGGATCGACTTGATTTGAAAAACCTTGTCTCCAATTGTGTAGTAGACCCTAAAAACTGAAAAGTCCTAAAACAAGGCAAGAACATTTTTGAGGGCTAATTGTTGAGGAGGGCTTTAGAGTCAAATTTGTTTAATCTTGGCAGATGTATTTAGATTCTACTAAAATATCTGTGTTTATTTTTCTTAAATTATGTTGGTCCGGCTACTGGGTCTCGAGAAACGGGGACTTTTATTTTTTTGTTTTCCAAAAATTGTACAAACGTAAAAAACTTTGAGCGACTTACAATATCTACAACAGTGTTTACGTGCTTTAACAGTAACTAAATCTTAAATATTAGCGCTCTCCTTCTTCCTCCCACTTCAGTTGAATACTCCTTCCTTTTAATTTGCGGCACCATAAAATTTTTTAAAATAAGAATAGCTCAACATTTTTAGGTTGATATCATTGAGTTGTTAGAATATAGTGTTGGGTAAATTTTTGAAATTCTATAATTTTATTCTCTTCTTAACATTTGCAATTGCCATTTCAAAGCATTTAGGATTAATGCAACTTAAGTTTTGAAAAATACTCTTTTGATTATTTTTAAAGTTGAATGGGAAAAATTTATTTTCTATCTGAGATATATTGAATTTTTAATTTAAATGAGGAAAAGTGTAGTAGAGTAGACTGTGTCAACTTTGATATACCCGTATGATTTTAAATACAAAACTTAATTATAACTAAAATTTTAAACGCATAACTTATTAGGCTTTCAATTATGTACAAATGAAAATGTAAGTTGAAAAGCAGATATTCGAACCTCTTCCACAAAATTAACTTTACTTATTTTGACGTTGGCCAATAAAATTAACTAATGACAAAATTCTAGACAATCATCTTCATTAGGTATTTACTCTATACTCTAATAAAAAATGAAGTTGTATGGCAAGAACTTGAACCCGTGGAAACTGGCTGGATTTGAATAGCGATGACGGCTTTTGCATAAAAACGAATCTGTGAAAATTTCAAAATCCCTTTATTTTTTTGAGTTATCGTGCGGGTAAGCGTTTGAACATACATAGCTAGATCGATTTACTTTTCAATTCTGATCTGATCCATACTTTCGAGCCTATATATACTCCCTCCTTCTCTGCGCCCTAAACGTAATGGAAACTTTAGTATGCCCTTTTGACTTATAATTATATGGGTATAAAAATATTCATTTAAACATAGAACCGATCATTACAAACATTTGAATATAACGATTTTTCAATGTACAATACGCCGAAGAAAACGTGAAGCAGTGTTATTGAATTTAATTAATTTACAAATTAATTTTATTCGTCCTTGAAATATTTATATTTTAATTTAAATATCTCTGTATGTCCTTCATAATTATTGATTAAATATAAGATATGTCCTTCGAAAATATTTAAAAAAAAAGAAATTTCCAAAGAATATTTAAAAAAAGTATGCAATTATCTAAGAAACAAACTTTTTAATTAATTTACATTTTCACAAAACTGTATATTATGATTTAATTTATATATATACAAATGTTTATGTATATATACATTTTAAAAATTAACCGCAATGAAAATTAAACTTAGGTACTTCTGCAAACATATTGTTGCTAAACATTTTATAAATCAGAATGACACTATCCAGTCAGTACTTCATTAAGAAACATTTGTATCAACATTCAAAAATTTCACTTCAAGAAATACAAAATGTTTCTATTAACATGTTTCCATTAAAAATTTACCGTTTAACAGTATATTGCAACAAATTTTCTGCTATAGAATCTAAAAATATTTGCAGAATTACAAATAAAATTTTCTCAATCAACACAACACTGCCAATGCTACCAATCACAACAAAATCATATGTTTATATACAAAACAATGATACATAAACACACACTCTACAGTCTACACAGTAGAGTAATTTATGTCTGCAACATCTGTATAGCAAATATTTTCAATTAAAATTTGCTGTCAAATACAAATACACAAATATAACATAAAATTAATAAATACAGTTATAAAAACATAATAATACATAAACAGAAAAAGTTAAATACAGAATTAAAAGAAAATGTGTTGCCGTGTGCTATTAAAAATATAATAATTGTAGTGTAATTGAGAATCAACTATCAAGATAAACAATAAATTGAAAAAAGTAGAAAATAAAAAACAAAAACACACGAAAATAAACAACAAAACAAAAAAAAAAATGTTTTTATATATATTTTATAAAAAACCGGTATTTAATTCATGTATTTTTGTTATTATGTGTGTATGTATAAATTAAATATAATATGTTTCTTTTGTAGTATTATGAAAACTGTGTATACGTATATGGGTTTTTGTTTTGTTTTTTTTTCAGAATAAATATTATTTTTAAAGGTGAAAAAACAAGTTTTTCATTTTCATTTCAATAGTATTGTCAGATACATCGACGACGACGGATGTTTTGTATGATAATTTGCCGCCGGTGACGGTTTATTTTTTTTCTCTTTTATTATTTAAAAAAATAGAAATAAAATTCACAAAAAAGAATGAAATAATATTTGGTTTTATATTTTATGTGTGGAAATTTATAATAATAAAATAATATTTAATTGAAAAATAATGTGGATTAGAAAGAAAAAAAAAAGTTTAATATTATTAGTGAAAAATAAAATTAGAAAAGGACAAAAAATATACAAATATTAATTAGAGAAAAAAATAAAAATTATAAATATTACCGTTTACCTTCGAAAATAAAAGTGTTCAAAAAAATTTTGAAATTTAATTCGAATATTAATTACAATAAATTTATTGAAAAAAAAAAAGAAGGAAATTATATTATTTAATAAATTTAATATTTCCTTTTATTTGTTGTTGTTTTTTTATACCAATTTTTTTTTACACCGAATTCCAAGAATCTACAGGTGGTTTTATTTAATTTATTATTTTTTTTTTTACCTCGTTAGTCGTTCGTTAATATTTTTTGTTTAAAACGTGTTTGTATGTGTATAATGTAATGTGATCTTGTTTTCTTAACAAAATACATAGAAAGGTGAAAAAATATAAAATATTTTGTTTGTATTAGTATAACAAAATAAATAAAATTTGTCTTTAAATTAAGTCTTTAAAAATTATTTTTTTAATTAATAACTTAATAATTTAAAGTGTGTGATTATTAAAATACCAACCAATTAAAATTGAAATTCGAATTTATTTAAATTAATTAAAAAAATTTAATAATAATTATTAAATTGCATCAATAATAACTGCTAACTAATATATCATACCTTTTTTTAAAATATCAATTTTATTATACTTTTTGTTATGATTTATAATTGTATTGGTAATGAATGATATTCAATATTTATTTTGTATATAGCAGCGCCAACTAGTGTTAAAAATATTGAATAAAACTCAATATAAATAAATAAAATAAAAAAATATTACTTTTGAATTATAATGGCTTTATAAAATGTGAATGTATATTAAATAATACATATGTTATATATATATATCTATATCAATCAATATAGATATTTACCTTTTCAGGTAAAATATCTTTAAGATAATTACTCTGGTTTTGTGTTTATATTTTTTGGTTGATTCTTAAAGTTTTTTTTGGTTATTTTTTGTATTTTTAAGATAGTGGCGCAATCTTATTTAATTTTTATAAAATTAAACACACACACACATAGGTAAACGTATATTAAATAATAGTTATTATTTTTTTGGAGATAATAACCGTGTATAAAAAATTAAATAAAGTGAATTAAAATCAATGAATAAATGAAGAATAGGTACCTATTATAAAAAAAAAAAAAGTATGCAATAAAAAATGTGTAAATTAAATATTAGAATAAAAATATTTATTAATATTATTAAATATATTTATTAATGTTATTAAAGTATACAATTTATTAAAGTAAAACAAAAGAATGAAGCCATGATTTGATTTAATTATTAAAAAATTTTTAAAATAAAAATGTAAAAATAACAATAATATAATATTTTAAATAAATTAAAATAAATTAATTAATTAAAAGATTTAAAAAAAAAAAAATTAATAAATATTTATAAAAATATAATCGAATAAAACAAAATTAATTAAATAATCAATTCTTAATTAATTTACTAATTTACAAAATAAAAAGAAGCCGATTAATATATTCCAGAGTTTTACAAATAATAGAATTAGAAATTGTTTTATTAAAATTGTTTTTATTAAAAAGAAGAAGCATTTATCATAGCAGTGTGTTTAATAATTTCTATTTAATTAAAAAAAAATATAAATAATAAATTTGATCTCATTAAAATTTTTTAATTATGTTTTAAATCATCATCTATCTCTCTATATTATAATTTTAATTAATTTAAAACTTTTTTTTTTTTAATTTCTCAACAATTTGTATATATATATATATATAAATATATATATATATATATCTATTCATAACATCAGTACGATATATTAAAAAAAAAATTTTACAAAATAATCTATAATAAAATAATAACAAAAAAAAATATATCTATAGATACTAACAGATATCTATTAGTAACTAATATTAAATAATTCTATATAAATATAGGTACACATAAGTATATAGATTAAATAATAGTATTTTAATATAATATTATACAAAATAATAAATTAATATATAGAAAAAAAAATAAATAAATTTAAAAATATGGAAGAAAGAGAAAGAGCGACTATTTTAAAATTTATTAATATTAATAATAATAATAGTAATAATACGATTATTAAAAGATTTTATAATCATCATTATCATTTAAATCAGCATTTTTGGATTATATGGATTTTTTTAATAATAACATATGGAATAACCAGCTGCATAAGTTCAGGTAAGATACCAAATAATACAGAATAAGAAGTATATATTATAGCTATCTATAGATATATCTACCCTATATATAATATACATAACATTATGTTGGTAGATACTATTAAAAAAAAACTAGTTATTTATTATTATATGTTTCCTTTTTACTTGTTTTCTTCATCTCTCTGCTCTTGTTGTTCATAATGGGTTTTTATAATGTAAGAAAAAAAAAAAACAAAAACACAAAAAACATTGGAATTGAATAGAAAGAGATGGAAAATTTAAATAAATTGCATGCAGCAGAGGTACTCTGTGTACTGATAGATATAAAAAAAAACAAAACAAAATGCAAAAATATTTATAATTGAATCTATTTTTCTTTATATATATATATATATATATATATATACATATATTTGTACAAAATAATAGTTGTTGTTTTTTTTGAGTCCAAATGGAATGCATTTTTTATACTATGCAAATTATATATATATATATATAAACGTGTGTTAATGTGTTGGTATTACATTAACATAAAGGATGGAGTTGAATTTTTTTTCAAAAGGAATGTGGTTTTTTAAATACAAAAAAAAAACAAAAATAAATAGAAATTTAAATTGAGGAAATAAAATTAAGGTTTTTTTTTTTTTTAGGTTTGGGTATCTGGGAATTTAAAATTGTTTAAAACAAGTGAAATTTGTTTTTTTAAATTTTAGATTTTTAAAAAATTTTAATATTTAAATTTTTTTTATTTTTTGAAATTCCTCGATATTTTGAAAAATTAAAAGAACCCTAACCAAATTTTTATGAACTAGGACTATAGGTAGGTACCTACTGATATTATAGGATCTCTTTAATGGTTTAATAGAAACTAAAGCATTTATATAATGTGTTCTAAGTACAGTAGGAAATTAAAAATATAATTTTTTTTTTTTTTTAAATTTTAATTAAAGTGTTTGATATAATTTTTTATTTGAAGTAGTTCACATTATAACACATTTTTAGGGTGATTATAAAATTTATGTAATAATTATGCATTATTTAGGGGGAATTGAAAATGTAAATTCTTTGTCCCTATTAGTTTTGTATTTTTTTTTACCTTTGTACGAGTACATGTGATATGAAAAAATTCTAAATAGGATAGGTAGGTTAAGGTACGTACTATCTCAAGATTCTTTGATAAGTAAAAATTGTGACCTAGGAATATTTTAATTATTTTGTATTCTGTACTAATGAAATAGTTAAGGAAAGTGTAATATTATTTCTTATTAGTTTAAATAAATATGTTGTAGAAATTTAATTTTAAAATTGGGGGACTGCTTTTTTTCTACATTCTAACCTATGCTATAAATCTTGAATATTAAGTATAAATTTAAAATATGTTAATATTGAAATAAAATTTTATTTTGTTTAAAAATGTCTCAATTTTCACTTTTGATGGTATATATTTTATTTCCGATGTATGTACGTACTTATATAATGTGTCGATATATTAAAAATTTAATTGTTTATCAAGTCACTATTTTTGTTTAGATATGTATAATCAATTCGGTGTAAATCGAATTTCTTTCGAATCTAATACGTATATTTGGTATAAAAAGTTTTAAGGATTTTTACAATGCCTTCTTACACAAATGGTAATCGTTTTAGTACATATTCTAGTTTAGATTGTTATTATAAGTACCTAATTACTTAGCACTATTATTAAATTTAAAAATCAAAGTTTTCCTACAGTACTTTCTAAGGTATTAGGATCTTGTAGTATAAAATTAAAAATAAGTGTTGAATAACTTGTTTTTATAGACATTAGTAATCTTTAAGATATCAAGGGGGACTAATTGCACTAATCACATCTAAATAGCCTTTACACATTTGAAATTTCCAAAAATATGAATATTTGCGCTATTTTAAGACAGCTGATAAGAATTTTAAGAGTACCTTTAAGTAAGTATTACCTCAATGAATATGTTTATAGCATTTTGGTGTCAAATTTGTTTTGACAATGCCAGAAAAGTACTTTATTTTAGTACATTTTATTAAATTATATTAATGAAGATTTCTTAATAGTTCATAAAAATTATTTATTATAAATATATCTATAGTGTAATAGTAATCTTATTCTGTCATTTATAAAGGCATAAGTATATACCTATGCAGATAAAGCATAGATTTCTAGATTGAGCAGTTAATTAAATTTGAAATTAATAACCATAGAATTTTGAGAAATATCCAATACTTAACTTATACTACTATAGTTATTTCGAATAATAATTAATTATAATTGTTCTTTTTTAATTCTTTTGATACTCATTACCCTTTAATTAGATTTAGTTTTTATTATCAATAAAAAGTAGTATTAATTCAATAATTATATGTACATGATAATAATGAAATTTAGTGTAAAGTGTGACCATCTATTTTCATTTAAATAACACTAAATTTTTGACAATTAATTTAATATGAATATTTAATAATTACAGAGTCAAAATAAGTGCAATAGACTAGTATTTTAGTGTACATTACAAAGATTCTCAAAACTCATAAATAATATAGGGTAGTCTAATACAAATTTTATAGACTAGTATTTGGTACCATAAAGATTCGGAAAATCCCTAAATAATATTGGGAAGTCTAATACAATAATTGTCAAGTGTTAATAGATACTTAGATACAACCTTGTATTAAATCATTAAGTAATTTAAATTTCGAATTAATATTTGATCTGATGTACCTATGTAGCTTGATATATCATTAAATCAACCTATTAACTTAATTTCAATTTAATACCAATGGTTCTTAAGAAGTTTTCAATTCCAAAAATTCAAAAAATTTTATTTTGCAAATTTAATTAAGTATCCAATCGATATTAATTAATGTCAAAGAAATTCTAATTTTTTTTTTCGATTTTAATCGATCAAAATTGATTAATATAATTTTTATTTTATTTTTTATTTATTAATAACTCAATAAATTATTTACTTAATAAAATTAATTTCAAATTTTTCTCTTCCTTCTTATTAAAAAAAAAAAAATTTCAATTTTCACGTCCTTGAAAGCCAACAAAAAAATGAGAATTTTGTTTGAAATTATTGAAAATTTTTTATTTACACAAGGAAGAAAAAAAAAGTTTTTTTTGTTATGAAAATACACAAAAACTTTATAAAATTTCAATTAAACGTCACAAATTTAATTAAAGTTTTAATAAGTTTTTTTTAGTAAATAAGTAAATAATTTATTAAATTCATCGGAAGAAAACCCTCTATTGATTATTAAACAAACTAATTTTAATTTTCATTTATTTTTAATATTTCATATTTTTTTGGGAAAAATTAAAGAAAACTTTTAAAAGATTTTATAAAAAAAAACTAAAAAAAGTTTAATTGTCAAAATTTTTTTTTAAATATACTTTTTAATAAATTAAAAACAAATTTTTTGAAAACTTTAAATAAGTAATTCTGTAATTTTTACTCAAAAAAAAAAAAAAAAAACAAAAATAGTTCTTTGCAAATAGTTAAATGAAAAGTAAAGTGTTTAATTGCTTTTGGAATATTTTCGAAAAAAAAAATTAAAATGTAATTTAAGAAAATGATAATGTAAATGGTTGCATTAATAGAATAGAATATTGTTTTTTATAAGTTTTTATGAAAGAGAAGTTTACATTGAAAATAGTTGAAAATAATTAACTCAATTTAATTTATTATAAAAGATATTTAATAATTTAAGCTTTATTTTTAATAGAACCGCGCTTTAAATTGATTTCTTTGGATGATTTTCAAAATTTGCAACTTAATAGTGAACCATTTCATAAATATATTTAGAAAAGAGTCCAATCTGTCGGAAAAAGTTGGGCTTTAATTTTAGGCTAGGTGCAGATTGCAGTTAATAGAGTGCACAGAGACCACGATCTCTATTGGAGTTATACGATTTTCGTATATGTCAAATCAAAAAACTATTTGTCGAAATTTAAATAACTTAATAAATACTAAAAATATTTTACCAAAGAAAATTTTAATAGAAAACCATTTTATTTACCTCATGCGGCTGGCTGGCACAGTGATTAGAGTGCCAACCTTTTATGTGAAATATCCATAAAATAGAATAAACTGAAAAAACTTCTGATTTTCGACTCGACTCAGCTACAATTAACCATTGGGTTCAAATTAATGGCTTAATCAATAATTAATAATTATATATCTTTAATTAAAAATACAATAATACTTATAACAATATAAACAAATAATTTAATTAAATAATATAACTCACAGATATAGAATATCATATAATTTAAATACAAATTATTACAGTATAAACAAAAATAGAATTGTATCTTTAGAAAATCTAAGAAGTTTCTACATGTTATAAGTCCTAGTACTATCGCATGTTTAAATTGTATGTGGAATTCATTAAGATCAATTCTAATAACATGAATATAATATAACCCCATGTTCCAAAAAGACAGGCTTAATAGCCTAACAGTTGAACAGTTAGCGCTTACACAAAAAAACAAAAAAAAAAAAACATTTAAACTAATATTTAAATTTTTATGTTTTTTAGCATTGACTAAAATTATAGACTTTTAATACTATTCTTATCAATTTTCGAAAAAATAAGGAAAATAAAAACCAATAACTATTAATTTGTTTTTACAAAAAAATTAACCAAACTTATCGTACTCTAATTATTTAACCTAATTAATATCGATTTGTAAAGTTTGAGCTAATCTTCGAAAGCGATTTCAAACCACCACTCTCTTTTTATTAATTTATCTATGAATAGTATTGACATATCGTATCTTAGATGTATTCTGACGTTATATCGTCCAATTTTTATATTATATAACTTTCAATGTAGCACGTCCATTATAGTGATATAATAGGAGGTAATTTATTTGTTTTTTTTTGCATTAAAATTGAAGAAAAAAATGCTTAAGCATTTGTCAATCAATCGTTTAAAAAATTACCATTTTCAACTGTTATTTACTTCAATTTGATTGATAGGAAGTTTTCTCAAAGTTCACTTGTTTACTCATTGTGTACTTATATTACATGTTTACTCATAATCTTATCTTAATGACGTTTATTACAAATTTACAGCTATATTTTTCAATTATTAAATCAAAGTACATGCTGATTAGATAAAACACGCTGTGCTCAGAAATTGCTTTATCTAATCACGGAACTAGTTGAAGCGTATTCATTCACTGTTTTATTAACTGTTCGATAAAGAATAGGTTAAAATAAATTTAAATTCTCGGAAAACTTATACATGTCTTTAAATGAGAACCAATTCAAAAATAAAAAATTAAAACTGTTAAACATGAGTATAAAATGAAAATAATCTGCTTCCCAGTATACGGATGCATCCTAACGTTTTTAATATATTTACACTCCCATTTTTTATTCCCATTTCTAATAACTGAAGACTGAAAAAGCTAAATAAAAATGCGTAGGCATGTAGGATGTTCTTAACTGTATACTTTCAGTCCTTAGCAGCTTTAATTTAAAATTCCCACAGATTTCAAAGCTTTTTAATCTCCAGGAAAACCTATAAAAAAAAAATGTTTCTTAATTTAAAAATTTTATTTTAATTTTACTTTCATTTAAATTACATTTTAAATTACAACACAAAAATTCTTATATTTAACTTTATTTAAACGATTAACCACAATTTACCATTTTTCTACCAACAAATTACTCTAATTCCAATCTTAAATACAAAAATATTCTTCTTTGTTTTCACTTTTATAATCTAAGGTCTATAACCAAAACTTTAAGAATTAAATTTTCTTTTTATTTAATAAAATTTGTTTTTTTTTTTATAGAATTTTATTCTTTTTACCTGTTTCTTTTGTGACAATATAATTCACCACACCTCAAATGTCATAAAAATATAAAAACAATAATAAAAAAACAACAAAGAAAAAAAAGAAATCAACATTTTTATTATTTACTTTATTTATTTAACAAATTACATTTTTTTTTTCACCTTAAATTCTTACCTTTATTATTACATGTAAATATATATATATATATATATATATATATGTAACTAAGTATATATATATATAACTGAGTACATATATTTATATATATATATATAATAAATTTTATCTTTAATATTTACATGTGCACTGCCACAGAAGCAGACGTCCTTGAAAATATTAAAAAAAAAACCGAAATTCAACTTAAATGTTGAAAAACCCACCCTAACCCCAAAAAAATTCTTGTGTAAATCGTAATCAGTAACCGTTTATTCAAACTCTCCTCTCTCCATGTTATAAAAAAAAACTTGTCTCATAAAAATGAAGTGATTCTTCTCCTTTTTTTTTGCATTTTGTTTTTTTTATTTTTTTTTTTTACTCTATATATCTCTATCTCATTTCCACCTCACTTCACTCCTTCCATTCAAATTTATACCATCAATTTTTTTGGTAACTTGGGTAACTAAATGAAATTTTTTTTCTTATTGTTGTTTTTTTTTTTTTATTAACTTTGTTAAAATCTTTTCATATGCCATCTATGGTGTGGTGAGTGTAATTGAATTGGTGAGCAGGAGAGAGAGAGGAATATGATAGGGATACGTTATTTTGCTTTTTCATTTCTTAATAGAGATTAAATGTTTGGTAGGAAGTTGTGACAGGGGTAGGAAGAGCGCCAACAAAAAAGGAGCAAAGTAATAGAAAGGAGATGACGAATATTTTTTAATCGTCGCTTTTTTTTTTGTGGTAATCCTTAACGTATTTTGAATATTTAAAAGTTATTTAGTAAAAATGTTTCATCAAAAATCATTTTATATATTTTTCTTCAATTACAATAAATTTTAAAAATAATGTTTTTAAAGTACTTGTATCTTCTGGAATTTTTTTTTTGTATTTAAATTAATTTTTTGATGTAGGAAAAATTTTGTGTTTGAGTGTTTTTTTTATTTTTTGACACTTAATTTGTTTAAAAGTCAACAAGTTGATTAAAAAAAATAATAACGATGCGTTTAATGTTTATTCGTTTTTTTTTTTTGCTTCAGTTTTTTTTTAATTTAAAAATTTTTTTTATTAAATTATTTAAAAAGACATTTAATTTTTTTTTTTTTTTTTTAATATTTATACGTGTTGGATGTAATGAATGAATGAATTTCTATTAATATTATAAAAGATTTTAATGAAATAAATTTAAATATTAAAGCTGATGGTTTTAAGAATTTTTAATATTTAAGTAGTATGGATATAATATTGAAGGCTCCGATTTAAGGTTAAGTAACAGCCTTTTATTATAGAACTCAGAAAATAACTTAATTCTTAATTTTTTAAAAAAACTACCTTAAAAATCAAGTGTTTTTAGTCAAAAAGATGGAATTGGAGAATATTGATGTCAAAAAAAGTCGTTACCTATCAATATTTCATACAGGGAGTCAAGATAGTAAAATAAAATTAAATACCGTAATTAGATAATCCAAGTCAGAATTCAATTAAAATAAGCACTTTAGTAAATTTAACTGCACTATAGACAAAATGAACAGCGTTTCTATCCACAAATTTTCCAAAAGACTCTAAGAACAGTCTTAAAAAACTAACTGAACAGGGTCAGAAAATTAATATTGAGAAATAAATGCACAAAGAAGTCAAAATAAACCCAAACTCCTGACCAAGTTTTAAGAGAAATCCCTTTTAATAACGTGTACAGGAAATAATAGAACAGACAATAATTCCGAACTCTTTAAATTTTGATTCTTGGCTTTATTTTCTCTTCAGCAGGTTGGTTAAGTCTACATTAGCTTAGAGAAATTCGTTAACTTAATCTGAGTTAATTGAGGCAACCACAACCATAATCATAAAGTAATAAATTAACAGAACCGGCATAAAGTCAATATTGCCAAGTGAGTGTAAAAAAAAGTCTCATGAAAGCATTTGGAGAACTTCAAGTTCAAAATAAAATTTTGTTAAGGGGTGATCATAGATGAAAGAAGACGTATATTAACGACTCTATTACGCTCTACAATATAGAGCAGAGGACGATTTCATTTTATTTTTTAACGGTAAAAATATAACGGTTTAATTAAAATAGTACAAAGTTATAGGAACATTTTTTTAATTCGCTTCCACTTTGCCAGCGGTACTTTAGGTATATATATTCGGAAATTAGAAGATATAAAGTACCGTTATGTGATAACGTCATTGAAATCTAAAATTGCTCCTTAACGGAACCCTATCCCTTAAAATTAAAAAAGTTGACAGGAAATACATCTGAATACTTTAAAATCACATTTTCGATTTAATTTCATAAATGGAGCCCAATCAGTAACGCAATAATTTTCGACCACCTTAAATTCAAGCTGCAGTCTGACAAATTTGTCCATGTTTAATTTTCAATGAAGGCCAATAAGTAAAACATAAGTAAATAATTACTAATCAAATGCAATAAATTATGTTCATATACCATAAACATATACTTATCTTATAAATGTATTAATATTCTGTTACTATATACTTCTGACAATTGAATTGCATATAAATGACTACAAGTATACAAATGATAACTTAAAGTGGTATATAAAAAAAAAAAAAAAAAAAATAAACTAAACTGTTTGAATAACAATTTAAAGAATAACAACAAAAAAGGAAAAACCCCAGAAAAATTAAAAACAATAGAAAAGTTAATCGAACTTAAGAATGTTTGCATTCATGTCTCATTAGAGATTGGTTTTACTTATGGATTATTTTTCTTATTCTTTTCAAGGCCCCAACTTCTTCTGCCACAGATAAGAAATTATAAAAAATTACAAAAAAAAAAAAATACCTACAAAAGAAAATTGAACTCTTATGTTTTTAGATGTACGTGATTGGTTTTTATAAGTAAATTACAAAAAAAATACGTAAATAAGGTTTTCATGATTGTCTTATTCTTTACTTTTAAATATTGATAAAAATGAGTTAAATATAGAAAACAATAAAAACTGCATTTTAAGAAATGAAATAAGAGAAGACCAAGTACAATATTCAAATACTTGTAGAAATATACCTATATAGTTAGTTCTAAAATTATTCAGTTATGAGGCTTCTTATGAATGTTTCCTATCAGTATTCTTTCAGCTCATTTTCTTTCCCTTTTTGTATTCAAAATACCACAATATTATGCGGTGACTTGAATAAAGGCCCAGTGAAATAAAGCCCCCGGGATGTTATTACCCATTTAATGAGAAATAACACCCCGGGGTCTTATTTCTCGTAGCAGTTGAAAATAACGCCCCGGCCCCCGGGGTATTATTTCGTATAAAAGTTGAAAAATATCGCCGGGGTGTTATTTCTCTTTTAAGTATAACTACGACTCCTATGAGAAATAAAACCCCGGACGTTATTGATTTTTCAATCTCATCTTCAATCTCTTGAGAAATAAAGCCCTGAATTGTTAATGTAATGATGATATTTTGGAAATTTCTTAAAGTTAGATTCAAATAAGATAGATATTCCTCTTTTCCAGAATTTTGAATGCAACTTATATATTAAAAAATAAATTTTGAAAATTGGAATACTTTGATTTCGAATACAATTCTTAAATTCTTCTCAATTGAAATTAGAAATAACGAACCGTGGTTTTATTTCTTATAGAAGTCGCAATTAAACTTAAAAACGAAATAAAACCCTGGGCTTCATTTCCTATGTTTTCGTGCTGCATTTCCCATATTTTCGGTACCCGCTTACTATGAAAAATAAGACCCTGTGGCGTTATTTCTCATTAAATGAAAAATCACACTCCGCCGGCCTTATTTCACAGAGTCGTAATTCAGAGCGCCATATTATTCACCATATATTAGGTCTAAAAAGAAAAGACAATATTGAAAAGATATTAGTTAATTAAAAATTAACAGAAGTCTAGTATACTTTGGTAACAAAATTTAGTATTCCAGTGGGGAATTCTTCAAAAAAAACAACTACAACAAAACAACAACCAAAAGATTTCTTCAATATTTTCCATTAAGTATTATTTATTTAAATTTATTTTTAGATTTTTTTTATAAGTTTTATAATATTTTGTATATAAGTAGGTATACCTAGTTATGTTAATAAATTCTATTTGAGTTCTCGATACCTGATAAGTTTTGGAACCAAACTATGTATCCAATGAAAGTATAAACTTTTTTTTAATATATATATATATTAAAAAAAAAAAAACTTAAAAAAAAAATGTCAAAATAAATTAAATTATTATAGTTATGAATTTATGAGATATTGGAAAAATTATGCAGAAATTATAAAGGAAGGATTAAGAATGTCTTTTGGCTGGTATATTGTATAGTTATAATGTGCCTGATCTGAAATTAAAATATAGTAAAATTAAAAAGGAAATATTTTGACAATTTTAATAGATTTATTTTATCAGATTTATGACCATATACATATATATATATACATTAAATATATTTATTAATACATTAAATAAAATAAAAACGTTATTTTTATCAGATCTGTAAATTTAAAAAATACTTAATCTAAAGATAAGTATATGTTAATCAATAGAACTTCCTCTCATTTTTAATTTATTTAATTTTATATTGATAAAAAAAATTTTAAAATTCAATAGATATATACTTAAAACTCTTTTTTAAAGAATTTACTTCAAAACTTTAAAATAGAATTAAGGGAATTTAGTTAAATCATTGAACTTAAAAAATAGTAAGTAGTTTAATGAAACTATAATAGTTATGTTATAATTTTATATCATTAAAAATACAATATCATAACACTTATTACTTTCTTAGCTATTCCTACAATATACATTTCAATAAAATTAGTATTAAGCAGAAATAGGAATTTTGAATTATAATTAGAATGCCTTATTTTTGGTAATTATTAATTCGATACAATGCATTAATTTCTTTAATAATACATTAGAATAATTATTTAAAATAATTTTTTCACACTAATTCATTAAAATAATGCCTTATATTCAAAAATAATGCATTACTTATAATGCATGACTAAAAATAATTCAAATTAATTGAATTACTTTTGAATTATTTGAATTACTTTTAAATTAAAAAAAATAATTCATTGATTTATGTGAATTACTTTTGAATTACAAAAAATAATACATTGAATTACCTGAATTATGTTTGAATTATATTTTTTTAATTCATATATAAGTGAAATAGTTCAAAAGTAATTCAAATAATTTGATTTATTTTTGGCAATCCATTATATATAATGCCTTATTTTAATGAATTAGTTTGAAAAATAGTTAAAAAAATTATTTTATTTCATTATTAACAAAATTAATGCATTATTCTATTTCATTAAAAAAATAAAGGTAATGGTGACGTAATGCATTACAAATATAATGCATTAGTCCCTCTATTTAGCTACTATATATTAGCGAAACCATACTTTTGATTTTGGAATGAGTTAAGATGGAAACTTTTTTACATTTTTACCTTGTGCCTGAAATGAAAAAAAAAATACGTTATAGAATCAGAAGAGCATTTTAGGTTTTGAGACTTATCAAACTAGAAAATGGTTAATTAAATAGCCTAAAAATTACAACTAAGTATATATGATATTCAACTACATTTGGCATTGGGGTTAACTAGATATTAGTAATAAGTACTCTATTTTATTTTTTAAACCAACTTTCATTAATTTTTAAACCTAATTTACATTCAGGACTACATGAGTTATTATAGTGGAGTAGATCTTATAGTCCATTCATGGATTATTGTTATTAAGAAGTAAGATTTAGTCCCTGGAATACAACTAAGTCTTTCTTGATGATTTTTCTAGTTTTGTTAACAAGGAGGTATCTATAGATTGAACCGTCCATGCGATGATAAGATACTTATTAGTTTGAACTATTTTTATTATAACCAATCGGACTCCAAGGTCTGCTATAGGATGATCGATCAATTTCAGAAATGAATTGAAACTGAAAC
The DNA here is from genome assembly GCA_963082915.1 of Dolichopus griseipennis. NCBI lineage: Eukaryota > Metazoa > Arthropoda > Insecta > Diptera > Dolichopodidae > Dolichopus > Dolichopus griseipennis. Next base: position 346,244,349 of record OY720441.1, read on the forward strand.
CCCAACCATTAGTTGAATAATCAAAACTTATAGATTTAGGTCGGTCGTAATGTCAAATTCTACATTTCGTATGCTGAATTCCACGGACATTCCCTATTCCACGGTCTCCAAATGTCATTTTCCCGAATCGGAACATCCCCGGAAAAAAATTTCCGATTCAAATACAAAAAATTAAAATTTATTTAGCATCTAAGAGAAAACTCTTAAAGGGGTTATGCTTAGGTCTTTCAAAATTTCAAATTCCACATTTCGTATGCTGAATTCTGTATTCTATTGTGCGGTCTGGAAATATCATTTATGTTTCGGAAATTTTGAATATCGTTGTGCAACGCGAAAAAATGAATTTATTATCGAAATTCTTCAGCAAAAAATATTTATTTTACTATTAATTAGTTAGTAAATAATTTAAAAAAAAAATAAAATATAATTTATGCTAACAGGTCAATAGAATCACATAATCCATAAATTAAGTATGTCATATATTTATTTCCTAAATTTTTTTTTCAAGATTGTTTTATCTTTTGTTTTTAAAAACTTGTTTTAAAGATATTAAAATCTTAATTAGTTAAATATATTAAATTTGAGTATATGTTATTTAAAAGCTATTAAAAAAGTTTTAGTTTTTAGTATTAAAAAAGCTTTAAAAAACTTGGTGAAAAATATTTTATTTTTTTTAATTTAATTTTAATTATAATTTTATTATTTTTAAAAGTTTGATAAGTAATTAAATTGCAGACAATTTTCTTAGAATATAAATATATTTAGTATATATTTTACTATATTGTACTATATATATATAAATTTTAAGTACTTATATTACATTTAACTTAATGTGCAATAAAAATTTCACCTAAGTAATAGTAAAATGCAATTTTTATTTAACAGATTTTATTACAGTTTTGATTTTAATTACTTTTAACTTATAAATTGAAAAAGTTTTCAAAAACTAATTACAGGTTACTCTATATACAAAATTTATACTTTAATATTAGACATTTCTAATTACTTGAACTTATACTTAAGATTTCCATTGATTTTCATTGAAAAAAATCCACCTGTAAAATTTGGAAATTTTTAGCGCAAATTTTAAAAAAATTGGGTTATGTATATACATCAAATTTTAATGACGTAAGTTTATTTATACAAACATACATTTTTATTATATTAACTAAACTTTAACAGTTATTTAACAGTTATTTTAAATTAAATTACTATTAACATTTTTGATTTAGAATAAAAGCATATTTTAATTAAAATTCAACTATCTTTTTTATATGCAATTATTTTTTTAATATACTTTATATACTTTATAAAAAGTATATATATATATATATATATATATATATATATATATATAATATGTATATGTATATGCTTTTTTTTGTAATTTATGAGCTTAAATTTTTTTTAATTAATAGTTTAGTAATAGATGATTTAAATTATATATATATTTCTGATCCAAATTCGGATATTAAGTTAATGCCCCACATGAAATAATTTTGGAAATTTGTTCAAACAAATTCGGAAACTTGTTGTGATCCAAGTATTTATATATGTATGATTAATTGAAATGAAAGATCAGGTTTTTGAAATGTTAAATTTTCCTAAAAAAATGAGTTAAATTTATTTTCATATTAAATATGATTATAAATTAATTAATTACAGTGATAGTATATTTGATAAATTCGGTCTTATTACAAAATATGAAATCGTTTCCTAATTTGGTTTAAAAATAATTGTGCTAGATCTAAGCCTCTTTTCCAGTATTTATTTTATTCTTAAGCTTTAACTATAGCTACTGATGAGATTTTATAACCAAATGTTATCTACTTCTCTTTGAATTTAAGCTTCGAATTCTTGAACAATAAAGCCAGCCTCGAGAGGGTTTAATTTCTCTTATAATATGAAATAACATTATATCCTGAGGTCTTATATCTTCTGAAACTAGTAGAATTCATTCCCAGAGGGCTTTTTTTGCTCAAGGGCCTATTTTATGGCTCTCAAATGGCTTACGAAAACCAAATAGATGGTTAATGGAAGGTAATGATATAAATGGAATTAGTGGATTATCGTTCCAATGACACACTCATTAATTAGCTACTGAAGAGGTTTTAGAACCAAAATTAAGGACATGTTATCTATTTCAATTTAATTTTTGACTTCTTGAGCAATTAAGCCAGCCTCGAGGGTTTCGTTTCTCTTTCAATATGAAATAGCTCCCAGAAGTCCTATATCTTTTGAACCTTATAGAATTCATTCCCCGATGGCTTTTTTTGCTCAGGGCTCTATTTCACAGCTCCGAAAGGGCTTACAAAAACTAAATAGATGGTTAATGGAAGATCATGGTATAAACGGAAGCAGTGCTTTATCGTTCTAATGACACACTCATGAGGGATAGTATTAGAAAAATTAAAAAAAGAGTACTCATTTGTGATCTGCTGTGTTTCGATACTTCGAGTTCTAATACACAGTATTTATTCGTACCAAGCCTTTATAATTGTTAAGAGAACTTTCCCTACTTCTAGCCTACCCACTACAGTGTCCATATCTTCTACAAATTTAATCTTGAATTTTAGTTTCTAATTTGTTTCCATTGCTTAAAGCCCAATATTATAATACAACTAGGGTGTCACGTGCATCCCACACTCTAAGTTTTTAACCCACTAAAAAAAAACTGGAAACACTGTAAAAAAATTTTAATAAAAAGTACCTATTCATTAAAAAAAGTTCTGTTTCTAAATCACCATGAAGCCAATACTAACTAATACCTACATACAACTAATAAAAACAGTATTCATAACCCTCTTTTTTAGTTACTTGAATTATTTTTTTTTAAAATGTAATTAAATTTATATTTTATATTTGAGTTTAACAACCACCTAAAAGTACAAGTCCATTTTATTTCATAATATATTTTTTGTTTTTCAATAAAACTTTTTTTTTTCTATTATTTTTCTTCTCCATCACTGGTCTCTCCTTCTCTTTCTCTCTCTCCAACTATATATTACAATTTTTATGACACTAACCTACATAATTCAATTTATCGTCTATTACAAATTTTTTTTTTTTTTTTTTTAATTCCAAAACAATATTTTTCTATTTATTTTTTAACATGCATAAAATTATGTACATAAAAATGTATAACTTACATAATAATATAACTATATAACATGTTTTGCTACTATATAATATACATAATAATAAAATGTAATATACTATGTATTTAAAACATAATAACAATAATAACAGAAAAATAATAAAAAAAAAAAATGGATGAAGCAAAAATTAATCGATAATTCAATTTCACTGAACATCAAAAAAAAAAATAAATTATAAGTTCCCAAACAAAGTAAAAAATATACAATAAAAAAAAGATTAAACCTAAAAATCGGGCGTTCAGTCTATTTTTTTTGCTTTATTTTATTATTACCAACAAAACATGAAGTTAACCATTACCAAATACAACAAAAGATAAAATTTTAACGTTATAATTGTAACAGTAGTTTTAATTTTGTAACTGTTTAATCTAATATAAGTATTGAAAAAAATTTCATTTACACCTGGAAGTATGCAATCTTTTAAAAATAACATTTAAACAACTGTCATGCACTTTTTTAATACATCATCTGTTGTTTCACGGTAAAATCTAAAATGTCATACTTATTTTAACGCCTATTTTTCAATATTCTTTAAGGTTCAGTTTGATTTTTACTCTAATAAAATACTTTAACCTCATAAGTCATGATTATTTGAAGCTTGTCATAAAAGTTTAAGATACCGAAATTACGATTGACCTAGTGGTCAAATATGACAGTTTTTTTTCCTTAGTTTTAACTTCATACGTCATGACTGTTTGAAGTTTGCCATACGAGTTTATTAGACGAAATTACGTATCGAAATTACGATTGGCCTCATGGTCAAATATGTAAGTTTTTTCGCCCTAGTTTTGATTAAGTGATTCCTAACAGGGTGTCGTTTGACATCTGAAAATATATTTTTCAATTTACTTCGACAAGAATATTGTGCAAATCAAACTTAGATTTAAAATACCAAATTTTTTGATAACAACTGCCAATTTGACAGGGTTAATAATTAATGTTTCTTTCAAGTGTTGTCGTTCTTTAAAAAAGCCTAATTGTATTTAGACTTTATACTTCGAGAATAGAGGTAGTCAAAATAATGACATCAGCTTTAATCCGCAGGTTCTTAAACCTTCTGAATAAAACTGTCAAAATATTTCATTTCACATTCGCAAATTCTTCAACCTTCAAAAATAGTCAGTCCGTCATTTTATTATTCTTATATTTATTGTATATGCGAAAGAAAAACAAAACCGTACCCATATTGCGGTACATTGTAATGTCATATTGCATGTTTTCTAAGTTTTTGGTTTTTCGAAGATTTTTTTTTTTTTTTTAACAAAATTCAAATCAAAATAACACGCAAAAACAACGAAAACACACAATAAACCAAAATAAGTCAAAGAAAAACAAAAAGTACAAAAAAAAATTAAAATAAATTTGAATTTAATAAGAAATTTATTGATCGAATTATATTACTTCCGTTCTACCTCAATATTTCTTTATTTTTTTTTTTGGATTACCACAGAACAGCACTCCCTTTCCTCTAAAATAAAAAAAAAAATAAAATGAAAAATTGCCTTTTAATATGATTTGTTTACGTTTCCATCAACTTGAAACAAACGGACAAGTAAAACAGAACAACTGCGAAATTATATTATAAACTACTTTATGACAATTTATACCTGTATTATATTTCTAAATTCTACTGTACACAAAATTTTGATTGTAAGAAACTTAAAAACGCGTTAATTCCCTTTTTGTAGAATAAAACACTACCCATTTTTATTTTAATTGTAGTAAATTTAATTTTAAATAATTGTAAGTGATGTTTTTAGTAATTTATGGCTTTTTTAGAAGAATTACAGAGAATCTTTTAATTAGTTAAGCAATAACTAATCACAAAATGATAAGTACTTAAATGGGAACTTCTGACTTGTCTTAAATTTTAAAATCTTAGAAAAAAGGTTATTATTAGATTTTGCTGAAAAATGTGTTGGGATGGGGTTTCGCGTATATTTTTATAGTTTATTCAATTAATTTTTTGATATGTAATCCATTAAGTCCAAGCTGTACTATTCAAGAATCAATGAACATTACATATTGTTATAATAGACAAAACTAATTTTCAATTACATAAATTCAAAATTAATTTATATTAAACTTTGGAGACTTTTTATTATGAAACTTTGGAAACGTTTTTAGTATATTTTGGGGACTTTTTAAATATCTTTTTTCTAAAAAGCCACAAATTACTAAAAAATTACTTACAATGATTTAAAATTAAATTTTTAAAAATTGTTCTTTTTAAAAGTATTTTTATAGAATACACGACAGTTAGGTTCAATTTTAAGCAAGTTTAGTTTTCGTTATAAAATTTTTTAGGGGTGTTAGAGTTGTAAAAGGCAGGCATGTATTGATTTTTCTATTACGATTTTTTCTATATCTATCCCTAGCATTTAATGGGTAATGAGAGCTGCAACTCCCAAAAGCTTTTTAAACAAATTATTCGATTCCTGATTTGGTAACCAACTCAACTCCTTCTAATTTTTTTTTGCATTAATTATAAGTCACCAACAAATAATTTTTTATAATGTTGGCTGCCCTGCTGAACAAATTATTGCAAGCCTGATTTTGTATTCAACTCTGTGATCTCTCCTATCTTTATATAATAAATAATAATTCAGCTAAAAAGCATTTAATTTGGGTGCTCCCTTATTTAGAAGATTTTAATATAAAGTGTCGTTTGGGCACTATTTTCCTTGGGACTTTTTTTGTACAGCTTTGATGATTTGATACTCTAACTAACTATAAGTAACATTTTAATTTGTTAATCATGTACGTGAATTAAAAATATAATGCATGTAATTAGTAATTAATTATGAATAAGTAACAAAAAGTACTTGCACAATCTATTCTCTAAAAGTGAATCAAAAAATTTTCTTAAGGTTCAGTACAATATATTGATTACTATAGAAGTACTCTCCGATTCCTCTTCCTTATTTTGAGTTTAAATTCGTAGAAAATTTATTTTATAAAAATTATTTTACATTTAAATCTGTTTTAAAAGCTGCATATTATTTTACTTATCAATTTCATATGAACTTCATATGATTACGGTTCCATACAACTAATGTAACATCAATATCACAACATCATTTTGTTTATTTTAATAAGTAATACTTACTTATATTTACTGATAAAATATTGCAAAAAAAAAACTGAATTGATTCAGCAAAAAAATTGTTGATATTTTTTTTAATAAAAAAAATAAATAAATAAAGAACTTATTAAGAATTGATTCAAAATAATCAATTGTAAGTAGTTATGAAGGGTTCAATAAAATTTTTATTTGATTTGAAGGGTTCAATGTAATTTAAATTTAAGTTCAATAAATTTAAGATAAAAATAAAATAAATTTTACAGTAAATGAAGTACTCAAACATATAAGTACTTACAATCCTTCACAATTTCTGAAGAATTTAAAAGCAAATAAGAATAAAAGCTTATCAAATAATAATATTGATTCGTAATAATTGATTTAATTGTGCATTAAAAAAATTATGAAGAAAGTATTTTTGAAATTGCAACAATGATAAGATGCGTATGGCAATTAAGCGTTATCAATTCTGTTGTAATATAAGTACTTATTTTTTACATTTGATTCTTGTGTAAATATTTTGCTCAAAAATATTGAGGGAATAGTGCAAAAATATTCTTGAGAAAATTAAAATTTAAGTTAGTTATATATGAGAGAAACACATTTATTAGTAATTAACTAATTTTAATTGAAAATAACATCTAAATCTAATTCTCCATATATTTTTATACTTTAGTTTCTCAAAACCTAATTCGTCTCGAAAGCGATCTAAGCTATTATATTACTTCCCATCTGAAAGTTTGATAATGGATATGGTTTCAATGTAGTTGAGTCTTACAGCCGTTACAGAAATACAGTCTAGGTCCAATGATTAACTTTTAATGTTTTCTACTGTCTCTGTCTTTCTACTACAAACATAAGAATCGAACCATTTGTTCAAATTTTTACTTGAAAATAACATCCTCCATTATATTCTCCAAGTTCTTCAATCCTTAATTTGCTAAATCTGACTCTCTATATATTTTTAAACTTAGTTTTCCAAACATAATTCGCCTCGAAACCCATCTAAGCTTTTATATCAGTTTTAATTTTAAAGTTTGGTATTGGATATGGTAGTGAAGCCAGCCATCTACATAATACAGCCCAGCTCCAATGCATGGCTTTTGATACTTTCTACTGTTTCATGCAAACATAAGAATCGAATCTTCAATAAAGCATTGGCTCGGCCTGAATAAATGGCTTTTAATCATTTCTACTATCTCATGCAAACATAAGATCCTCTACCGTTTTAAAGTGCAATTAATATTCGTGAAATATAAGATATAGAAAGATTCATTGGAGAACTTTTAATAGTTCCAATCTATTACAACTACAAAAAACCGTATATTACATGATCACATTAATAAATTTTACAATTTCAAGTTTCACTTTTTACCATCAAATTTATTTGACAGTTTATTTTCAAATAAAAAGTTTGTTACTAAAAATCCAACTTAATATGTCACATTAAAAAAAAATTACATGGAAAATTGTTATTTTATTGCAAGGCAAAAGCTTTGGGTCACATATAAATTTTTAAATTTTCTAACGGTTTTTTTTTAATAGCTACCTACTAACCTAACCTAGATATAATACCTATTTCCTATGTAAAATAATTTATTTACTTTTAGTTTTATTTGGTAATCTAATGCTCTTTTAAGTTTTTATTTATTTTTAAATAAAATGCTACTTAAAAAAAAAAAAACAAGTAATGAAAAATTCCAAAGGGTTTCTAAAAATGCACATTTTTTATAATTAAACAATGTTCCTTAATAAGTTTTGAGTTAAAAATTGTATTGAAAAAAAGTTCATAATAATTTTTTAGAACTTTTGTTGGAAATTTTTTAAAAATCAAAAAACAATTTTTAAAATTTGAGAAAACCGTTTGTAAATAAAAAAAAACCGTTATTCCCTATAAAGTATAATGTTGGAGCTCTATTTTTGACATAAACATTCCTTTAAAAATAAATTTGACAGGTATTCAAGTTACAGTTATTTAATAATTGGAAACTTTCAATCAACAACCCTTTACAGCTGCTAAATAGAAAGCTGCTAAATTAAAATTTTTCAGAATCTAACTACCCTCAAAATTTTAAGTTCCTAGCTCATAGGGTTTCAAAGATATAAGAGGTCAATAATTTTGCAAAAATTTAGTTACATAAAATACGGTCCAGCTCCAATTAATGTCTTAGGTATTGAAAAATTAAAAGCTTTCAATTTACAACCCCTTACAACTGCTAAATAGAAAGGTATTTTAAAAACTTTTCAAGATCTAACTGGTATCTAAATTTCAAGTTCCTAGTTCATAGCATTTGAAAGATTTTGGAGGTCAATAAATTTGGAAACTATGAGTGAAGCTTATGTTACAAAAAGAGCTATTGCTTGAAGTTTCCAAATTGAAAATATTACTTATAGAACTTTTGTTATGATAATTTGATTCTAGGCTCGTTTATCGCAAGCAATTCATCGCAAGCAATTCATCGCGATGGAATTCATCGCAAGCAATTCATCGTAAGCAATTTATTATTATTTAATTATTTAACTCTGGTAGCCAGAACAATCGCGCGATTTTTTTTTTTTCTAACATTATATATACAAACACACATATAAATATTCTGGAAAAAGCGGTAATCCTGATTTAGAATTCAACTCTAAAATCCAATATTACATTAGGTATCGGATATTCATCGCAATAAACTTCACGATGAATATTTCCTTGTGATGAATTGCTTGCGATGAATTGCTTACGATGAATTGCTTGCGATGAACTTTGCTGTGAATTTATTATTGCGATAAACTAGCCGTATACCGATAATTTATATATAAGGCTTTTTCAGAATTTTGCGGGCTGTGACTTCCGTAAGGGTTTGGACTACAGAATAAAGTTCTACCCTAATATGTATTTTTTTAAAATACATTCCTGCAGTTTATTTTTAGTAGTTATATAGTTTCATTATGTCCTTCCGTCCGTCTGTCTGTCTTCGGTCCGCCTGTAAAAACTTTTGCACCGCTAGAAATATAGATAAGAAGTTTTAACTACGGGTACAAATTGTTAAAAAAAATATTTTCATGGACGAACTTTTTTCAGTAACCCCACCCCTTACAAACCTACTTCTTAATATCTTTTCTTTATTTCAAACGGTTCAAAGTTTTGTGAACATACAGACGGACAGGCAGAGTAAAACTATATAGGCACATTAATTTGTTTGAAAATGTACTATTAAAACGATTTGAAAAATTTGATCATCTTTCCAAGTTTCCATATAAAAACAAAAACAACAATAATAAATATTTTAGTTCCCAAGCACCAAAAATTATTTTGACTCATCAGCAGTTTTCATGTTTTTTTTTTTGTGTGAAATACCTTTGGTGTTTTGTTTAGTTTTTAAACTTTAATTTTTTTTTTTTTTTTATTTATTTAAGCGTTTTTTTGTTTACAAATTAAAAAAAAAAAGCAAAACAAAAAAAAACTAATTTCGGCAAAAAAAACTGAAATAAAAAGCTTTTGATTTTATTGCTATTTCATATTTTGCGCCTTACTTTGAAACAAATTTGTTTAAAAGATATCAAATTGTTTAGCTAGTAATTGCTAGTTAAAGCATATTGAAATTTAATTCTTTGTTAAACTTTTTTTTCTGAATGAGTTTCGGAATTTGTATTAAGGTTTTCGGTTTTTTATTTCATTGTTTTTTTTCCACTGATTATTTTGTAGCTTGTTTTTATTTTATGCTACTCTGGTTTTAAATAAATAAAAAAAAATTACAAAAAAAAAGCTTGAAATATGGTAGTTATTTGTTTATTTAGTTAGGAAGTGTTTAATTTTATTGTTTATATTAATTGTGATTAGAGTAAATTTATTTTTAAAATGTGAGCATGAGCATATAAACAAAAGCAATCGTAAAGAGTTCAGTTGATTTTTTAAGATTTTTTACAATTATGTCAGATTGACAGAAGAAGACGATAGAGTTGTCAAAAAAGTACAAGAAATAGCTGGGTGACACAGTGGTTATAGTACCGATCTTTCCTGCGAAAGGTTCGGGTTCGAATCCCATGAAAACTTTTATCTGGATTTCGACTCGACTCAGCTACCATTGGATTCAAATTAATGGCATAATCAATAATTGATAATTATATATCTTTAATAAAAAATACTGAAATATAACAATATAAACAAATGTAAAATATAAACAAATAATTTAATTGAATACATAACTTACGGATATAGAACACCATATAACTGAAATACCAAATGATTACAATATAAACAAAAAATAGAATTGTATCTAGTTATCTATTGAAAATTTTAGATTCCTTGTTTGTGGAATTCATTTGATCAGTTTTAATAATATGAATATAATAACTACTTCCGCCAGTTCCGACTTGCATATATATGTAGTAAGGCAAGTCTTTAAAAGTGAACAGTTAGCACGTAAAAACCAAAACAGATATTTAAAAATTTTATTTCTACATATAAGAAATGCCACATAATAACCTTTCTGTAAGAATAGAACAAAATCAACCTTTAACCTTTAAAACTTAATCTATAACCTCAAAATTTTATTTCGCTCATTTCCCTTACAACCGTTTCTTTTGTTGGCTATACTATAAATGGGAGAGGTAATAATATGCCCAGTAGCCTTTTAAGAAACTTTTGGAACTCTTCCATATCAGCTGTCTGAGTTTTGACACTTTTGAATCTGTTTGTTTTTTTTATTTTCATTTAAAAAGGAGTAGAAGATCTTGCAGGTAATCCGTCTTGTTTCTACACCAACCTTTCCAGTGCCTGGCATGTCCTCGCGTCTGTACTATATTACACTTTATTAAAGTTACCAAGCTTTTTCCTAATACTTATAATTGATTGTAATAAATTTGCCGTAGGTTGTCTTGTTAAACTCGATGCTCACCATTTTTTTAGAAACTTTAAAACGGCTACTACTTCTTCTGTAAAGGTTGACAATTTTTTGGACTTTCTTTTTAAAATCTAAAAATTATAAAAGTCAAATCATAATTGATGCCTTTTCTACAAAATATAGGAACTAATCAATAGTTCTTATACAAATATTACATGTTTAAAAGATAAAAATTCTTTAAATCAATTTTCATTTAAAAGTATTCTATATTTAGAAAATTATCTTCATATCAGTTTATTTTCTTATTTCAGAAGAAAAATAAATCAATTTTCATTTTAATTTATAAGAAAAAAAAATTTATTTTATATAAATAAAATATTCTAAAAATAAAATTCATTACTTTCTTACCTTTATTTATTTAAAAACTTTTTTTAAATTCTATATTCTATATTAAATTCTATATATTATTCATGAGATATTTTGCGTCAAAAAAAGGTTGTATTGTATTTAAAGGTTACATGAGAAGGAAGAGTTGAAAGATCTTTGTTACATTTTGAACTTTATTTTAACTCCCACTCACACTTCATTTTAGGGTAGTAAAGGAAAATCAAAAATTAGAAATTTAATTTACCTACTCAAACACCTTTTAACTCAATTTTATAATTTTTTGCTTCATATTTATAATTTTGTTAAATTTTTTTAATTTAACGGTAAAACCTGAGTTTTAATAAACTTTTAAATTAAGTTTTGTAATATCAAGTAAAGTATTGATTTTAAAAGCTCAGATTTAAAGCTTTTAGCAATTAATTCTAATTTTTATTCACCTTGAATTTAGAATAATAGATTCCTCGTTTTTGCAGGTCTGATAACAAATGATAGGCTAAATCCTTTATAGAGGCGCCTGGAATACTTAACTCCTCGGTAGGGTAAGATTCCTATACACCAAAATAAACCGGCCACCTAGCCATATTAAGAGGATAAGCATCGAACCTGTTTGAGTAATATATATTTTTCGGAATTTTTCTAAATCATAAGTAATGAGATCTAACCGATAGCTGAATGGTTCTCCATTACTAAAGTAACGCGTTTTCAATCGAAAAGTCTCGGATTCAATTCCAGAAATCATATAATTTATAATTGATATTGTAATAGTTTACATCATAATATAGAATAAATTTAACTGCCACACCTGAAAAGGGAAGGCAGATTCACTTACTTATCACATTGGAAGTGGAAGACCCAACTCATCGCACAACTCAAACTTTGAGTTCGCTCACGGTTTGAGCGATACAATGCGCTCAAAGGTTAAACGGACTCAAATTTTGCAAACAGTTGAGTGAAGAGTTGAGCGCGACTCATTTGAGCTGAGCTATAAGTTGAGTTTGGCATTTGAGTCTGCTCATGTACAACCCTGATTTTAAGTTTATATTCCCTTAAGGTGCAGCAAATTAACAAAAATCATTGAACATTATTATCTAATTGACTGTAAAATTAAAATCGCAGTTAGATTTAAAAAAAAAAAAATTAAATTAGAGTGAAACAGCTTAAACAAAAGTTTATTACTTCATCTCTTTTGTCAATGTTTAATTTTTTTATTTTAAACTTGAAAATAAAAGTGTAAGCATAAAAGTTTAACAGAAATTACCAAAGGTTCATATTTCATAGCAAATCTGATGATTCAATAACAATTTTTTTGTAGTTGATTAGTAATTGTTGATACCTGGGAACTTTTAAAATATGATCAAATTTTTTAAAAGCGTTTTTTATGACTTTTTTTTTAAATAATAAAAAAAAAAAAAAACATTTGTATTAAACTTGAAATAGTATTAGATTACACAAAAAATAAAGCTTGAGGTTAATAAATAATTATATATGTAGTGTATATATATATAGATTGGTATTTAATAAAGATTAGATAAATTGAAAAATAATTTTGGGGTTTATGATGTATTTTTTTTTAAACTTAAGTAAATATCGAAATTTTCTTTGTCCGTGTGATATACGGAACGTGACACACCATTAAGTTATGTGAGTAAAAATAGGAATAGCACTTGACTAGAAATTTTGGAAATATTTTTTAAAATGTTGTTTACTTTAAACTTTATTTAATTATTTTATCAGGCTAACCATTCGTTTAGGTATACATTTTGTATTTTATCTTCTTCTAATTTCAATTTTTCAAACCTATGTTTGTCTAGTATTCGACTTATTCGTCAATAGGTATAGAACCAATACTAATTCGTATAATATAACTTGCATGTGTTCGATTTGTAACACCTGTCTCATATTATTACACCTTAATCCCCTTAACAGTATGACGATTTGATTGTGTTTGAGTAATTGAATATAGTTATCACATATTTTTTAGACAACTCTTCAATGTATTAGTTTAACACGCCTGAATAATTGGGGTTACTTTATACGTTTATACATTGGACGTATACTTAAGTAGCTAAGTGTATTGAAATTTCTTTTACTAAATTTTGGGGTTCAAATAGAAATTCGACCTATGTGGAATCGTAGCCAAATAATTATGAAGGAGAACAAAAATTGGAAAATTTAACTCCTGTTTTAAATCCGCACTAAAATATGACAGTGAGTCATGACTACTAACGAGTTCAATCAAGAATAAGCGGCAAGTTTTCGTAAAACAAACCTTGAGTATCATATGCAGGATTCCCTAGCAACTGATTCTCGCAACCTTTACCTTTCCTTGCAACAGATCAATTGAACTTAGTGAACGAGAATCCCTTGTTCAGCAAATAATCAGAAGAAGATGTAATTGGATTGAACACACATTGAGGAACATTGAAGAAAGATGAAAGTGTCATAACTAGAATTTTACTTTGTTGGAACCTAGAAGGTGGTTCTAGAGCCAGAGGTATACCCAGAATGACAATGAAGCGTATGTTTTTGGAAGAAACAGGTTGAAAAGATCCCTTCTGGAACATAATCGAAGAGAAAGCAACAACCAGATATCATTTAGGAATTCAAGTTGAAACACCATGTTCCCTAAAATATAGGGCTTCAAAGAAGCTTCATGGAGAGTATCGGGGGAAAAAAAAAAAGATATCAAAGTAATTAATTTTTTTTTAAATATAATTGATTAGGTAGATTTCATTTAACATTTGTAAAGTTTCTCAATTGATAATCTTTGGGAATATTTATAAATTGTATGTCAATCTTAAAATTAACCTTGCTGATTAGTTTTTAAATGCGTCTTTGTAATTTTTTTTAAAACATTTAAGGTTTGCATAATTAATGGATTAATATTAAACATTGTAATATTATTTAAGTACAATGATTATTAATATTAAAATTCGATTTTAAAAATCTGATAATTTAAAAGATTACATATTATATGCTTATGTATATTTTGCTCAGGGCTAAAAATTTGTTAATTATTATAAGATTTTGTAAAAATTTACACAAAAGTTGCATTTAAAAGTGTTAAAAATTTACTACTTAGTAGTTTTAAATAGTTTGAACTTAGGCTGTTGTTTTTTTTTTAATTTATTTAAAAATATTTAAAACTCTTTAAAAGATTGTTAGTATTGCATAATTTTTAATTTATAAGATACATTTGAATTTAGTTTTAAGACAAAGGTATGAAAAAATTAGTGAGAAATTACATAACTATCACAATAAAGATGAATATTAAAATAAATAAAGCTTGGTTTAAATTTTAATTATTATAAGTTATTAATAATTTAGGTTTACAAATCATAAAAGTATTATGAACTATTTAACACTGATCCAAGTATAAAATTTTAAAGAGATTTCTTAACTCATTTAGTGCAATAAATAGTTACAAAAAGTTGACTACAGTTTATAGTGTACATAATTGGTGAATACAACGGGTTTATAATTCATTTAAGGTTTGGTAAGAGATTGATATTGTGTAAATGCATGTGACCCGGTTTTTTTTTTACAAGAATCAGTGTAATGTTTCGAAAGTTACCTATTGAATATGAACGCAGTTCCATTGGAGAGAATGATGTTCTATCATATTTGAACCACGGTCATTATTACTGGAAGGTGCCATTTAATTGATTTATTGGTAAAGTGCAATACTACCAGTGCTCCTACCCATAGAAAATCAAATTCCTGTGTCGAAGCATTGATGAATAAATAGAAGAAATGCTATGATGAAAAGAATTTTAGAAAATCGAATGTATTAAACAAATTTTATTGTGTTATTCAGGATGCAGAAAATTATTTGGGATGTTGAGAAGGTTCTTATTCTTAAACTTTAATCGTACATATTGGAATGAAGATTCCTTTAGCTGCGATATGTGTAATATTATAGTCTCTTTGATTAAACATCAATTGGTAAAACTAAATAGTAACATTGATTTTAAAATTAAGTAAATGTTAGAAAGAATAATTTTTCCATGAAAAAATACCAACACCAATTAAAAAGCTACTTCTTCTTCTTACACAGCCAATATAGTGCTTGCATATGTTGCTTCATCTTTTTCTATATTAAATAATTACCCCACGTAGTGCAAATTGTCGTAAGACAGGTGAGTTTCACCCTATTGAAGACAAATATTATAATGACAGCATTCCTTCGTAGTACGAGAGGAACCGCTGATACGAACCAATGGCACAATACTTGTTCGAGCGAACATTGATATAACGCTACGTCTGTTGGATTCTGCTTGAGCGCCTCTAAGATAGCAATAAACCATTAAACATATTTAAATTTTAATTAACATCATAGTTAATATTAAATGTTATGTGAATTATAAATATATATTTGTATATTTTAAATAATATTTGGTCACCATGGAGATTTGTAAAAAAACAATTATTTTATAATATTTTTTTCAATTAAAACAATGCTTGGCCCGTTTTGGAATCGAATACGCACTCCCTCGCTTAGTAAGCCAAATGCTTACCCACTAACCCATCGAGACCTCTGAGTTGTATGTGAATTGATATTTTAAATTTATCATAATGTTACCTAAAAATATGCAATATATTTATAGATACCCTTTCATTTCAATAATAACTTAATTTATATTGAATATTTAATTATATAATATAATTAATTATTAATTTAAAAAGTAAAAATTGCAAAATACTATAAATACATATACAAAAATAATAAATCAAAAATAGTCCCAGAGTATCTTTTCATCAAATCAAAAGATATAAAATAAAAGAACATATTTTATAAATCTTATGAATATTAATAATATAACTAAAAGATTTTATTCAGTTCAATTATTTAAAAAATAAAATATATTTCTTTTTTTTTTTCAAAATTTTCCCAAATTACCATGGAAAAATTTGTTAAAAAAACTTTATTTTATTTTTTTTAAATATAATAGAAAATATTGTTGATATTGTTGAAATTGACTTTTCTTTTAAATTGAAGACAAAAAAAAGTTTTGTTTTGATTTCTGAACTAATAACTATTCAGTATTTACTTATTTTTTAAAAAAAAATTCTTTACATCAATTGCATTCTATTGCATATCAAAAGTTGCATTCAAGAAAAATATTATTATTATAAAAAAAAAAAAATATTCTTCCAAATTTAATATTAAAATTTTTATATAATAAAATTTGTTAGGAAAATTATTTTGAATAATTTAATACTTAAAATTATTCTTATATGTAAGATATATTTATAATATACTTTATTTAACATATGTGTATTTTTCCTGTGATAAGTTTTTAAAACTTTATTATAAGAATGGGTTCAAGAGAATTTTTCTATTAAAAATCAATCTTTTGTGTAAAAATTCAATAGAATGAAAGAAAAAACTATTGAAAATTATTATATTTTTTATTCTTTTTTTTGTTTTTTTTGAAAATTTAATTTTATGTAAAATTATATTTGTCTATCATTTCTAAGTTATTAGACTAGAATCGAAAAATTTCGAATGAACTTTTGCTCGCCTGCCTAAGTATTAAACATGCGGATTCCATTGGAATAACCATGAAGCATGATTCTTTGATTTGTTGAGGAATGAAAGTTTACTAGTTTAGATAAACTTCCAGTGACGTGTCCAACAAAAGTTTCAGAGGTAAAAGAGTTACTCAATTTGTGGATCAAGAGTCTCTAAAAGACTTTAAACAAATAACAATGAGCCTGACAAGAAATAATGGGTAATAACGTCCTTGGACATATTCGGTCAATTAGGAGAGGTCACGGATTTTAACTCGGAAGTCTCGGATTGATTTGTTATAAGTATCTATAAAATAAAATTTTCAACTTAGTTTATACGTGCATATTTAGTTTTTTGCTTTCTTAATACAAACTAGTTTCGCTAATCACTCAAAATTTGATAGATTTTCACCCTCAAACTATTATTATTTATACTCCACATTAATTTTATAAATAAAAAATTGAGCCGCGAACGTAAATTTTTTTCCGAATAAGCTGATTAAAATATTTGATGATATTTTTTGTACTTCTCCAACACATTTGTTGACACCTCTTCGACATACTTCGCCACTGTCATATTGCCATAGTTACCACATTTGTTTACACCTCTTCGATATACTTCGTCCCTGACATCTTGTCATAGTTACCAAATATATAAATTAAAATTTGACTTATTTAATATAACATAACTAGATGAACCTAAAAATATATTTTTATTTTATAAATAATTTTTACCGAAAGAATTTTATATATAAAAAAGAACTATTATTAAAAAAAAAAAAAAAAAAAATTAAATTCAAAACTTCATTCATTCAATTTTTTCATAATAGAATAGAAAAATTACCTACATTTCCACCTTTTTTTACATAAGTTGCCTGCCTTCAGAATGTAAGTACCTAAAAATAAAATGTAAGAAACCAATTAATAAATTATCTTTACTGTAATTAAGTTTTGGAAAAATGAGATACCTATTCAATGGTACAGTATAAGAAAAACTTAAGGTGCAAGTCTTTATTTAAAAAAATTTTAAAGTTTAATATATATAAGTAAAATATACAATCAACAATTTTAAAAAATTATAAAATTATTTAAGTATCTTTTAGCTTTAAGCACACCAAAAAACCTGGTAGTTTAATTATTTGGACTTCTAATTAATATCCATATTAATTATTATTCAAGCATCCAGACTTATATGATTTGATTCCAATATTGTCCTTTCGTTTCCGGGCAATTTCTAGCTTTTAAACACTCCTGCAGTTTGAAGAATCAGTCTTTTTAATGTTAAATTTTCGGATCTAATGTGTTTGTCTAAATATCTTAGAATTTTGAGTTTTAAAAACTGTAGTGGGTTCACTTTAATTATTATTTTTTAGTTTTTCCACTTGTTCAACTTTTTTGACTTCAAATTTATTTTGCTTTTTGTTCCCGGACAATTTCTAGCGTTGAAACAATCCTGCCATTATAAAGAACCAGGGACGTAACTTCAGTCTTTTAAAAGTAAAATTTTCGGACATAATGAATTAATCTAAATTTCTTAAAATTTTGAGTTCTAATTAAAACTCCTCAGCATTATTATACAGAGGCGTCCCAACTTATTCAACTTTCTATTGAATTGAATCAATATAAGCTTTAAAATACTTCTGCACTATAAAGCACCCGGGATGAAACTCAATCTTTTTTAAATTAAATACTTCATTAAAATTATATTCTTCTGCTATATACTTGTCTCCGATGCTTCAATATTTTATGCGCTTCTCTGATTACGGTTTTATTAGAACTGGATTTAGTAAATGATTTTGTACCAAAAACAATTTCCACAACTGTGTACATTTGATTAATATTAAAATGCATTTTCATTCTAATGAAATCATTTATAAATTCCAATGAATATATAGAAAATCGAAACAAAGGAAAACATTGATTTTTTACCGCATTATTATTATTATTAAACGTCATCATCATTGTCATCATTGCCATCATTACAATTTATTAGCATCGACATTAACAATTTTTGTTAGCTTTTACAGTTTTCTTTTTGTGTTCTCTATTTTTTTTCTGTTTTTTTTTTTTTGTAGTTGTGGTTATAAAAGGTAAAAGAAAAGCCAATAGAAAAAACTTGAAAGAAGATTTAGAAAGGTTCCAACATACATAATAACTATTCCCAATTTTATGATGAATCATGTTTGATTACTTGTAGGTGTAAGCATTTCTTCTTAGAAAATTGAAATACACATTTAAAAAAACTAAAAATAAAATTTACAATAATGGTGATTTACTGTTATAAAATTGAAAGTTTAATGTACTTAACAGTTATATATATGTACATATATATAGCGATGATATGTTATGTTAAATTGTGAGAAAATCATTATTCATTCATTTTACATAATATAAACTGTAAAGTGGTACCTATATGAATTTGAATTTTATGTTGACATAAGAAATAATTAAATGTTTTAATATAATGTTAAAATTAAATTTAACTTTATTATCTAATATGCATATATATATATATATATATATAAAATCAACAATATGAAAATTGATTATAATTAAAAGTAAAGAAAAGTAATTTGTTTAATAAATATTATGGTGAATGAAAATATGTAAGGCATTAGATTCATAGAATATATGAAATGTTTGATTTAATTGGGTAATAGTTGTTTTTCTGGTTTGTTGATGTTAATTCTAAATATAATTAAATCATTTCTTTTTTTTGAAAGATTTTTTTTTTTTTTTAAGCGCTAACTGTTCAACTGTTAGGCTAACAAGCCTGTCTATACCATAGGTAAATGTTGGATCAGGTGGTAATATTATATTCGTGTTATTAGACTTGATCTTAATGAATTCCACATAAAACTTAAACAAGAGATAGTACTAGGCCTTATAACATGTAGAAACGTCCTTGATTTTCAATATTAACAATTCAATTTTTTTGTTTATATTGTAATATTTGTATTTGAGTATTTGGTATTCTATATCTGCGAGTTATATTATTCAATTAAATTATTTGTTTATATTTTTATATTAATGTATGTTTTATTAAAGATATATAATTGTAAATTATTGATTAAGCCTTTAATTTGAACCCAATGGCAACTGGTAGCTGAGTCGAGTCGAAAACCAGAAAAGTTTTTTTTCACTTTCGCTAGAATTTGAACCCGGGGCTTTCCGCATGAAAGGTCGCCACTCAACCACTAAGCCACCCAATCGTATTATTATTAAACTTGTCAATCTTAGCTACTTTATCATTTGTTACGGCTCATTAACTTAGACCAAGTTTTTAATTTCTTAAAACGCTTTAAAACTTCTGATTCCAATTAAAAAAGAATTCTCCTTAATATTTTTCTATAATTAGAAAAGCCTCTTTAATTCGAGGCCTGTTTAATAAAAAGGTATATAATAAGTTGATAATACTAAAAATTGTTAGCACAAGATGTTAATAAGTAGTATTAAAATTTGAATACGAACGCTATATAACAATATTTTATAAATTTTTCATCATATTTTATAAAAGCTATAAAGAAAGCTAAGATTTTTAAGAGTGAAATGGAACAACAGATCTAAAATTAATATTAATTATCTAAAAGTAGTTGTTGATACTCATTGTAAGTACATAATTATAAATAGGGTTACAGTGCACATGTTAGACGTTTAGTTTCATACGAAATTATGGAAATAAAATCATCGAAATAAATTCATCCATTTGATACTGTTCAGGTTTCATTTATAATATTTTAAAATTTTGATGTGAATGTAGGGCAATTCTTCTTTTGAAATTTTCAAAGCAAATGATTATTTGAATATTTTATATTAAAAATCCATCTGTTTTTTACATTTTTGAAGTATTGGTGAAATGAGATTTATTTATAAAAGATTTTATATTACGTATGTACTTACTTATAATAAATATTAAATATTGTATAATATGTTATTTAGTTATATAAGATTTAAAATTTACATTACTTATTGATTGAAACAACTTCAAAACCTGACTATGACGTCAATCCATTTTTCTATTTATGTATTTAGAAAAAACGTTTTTAAAAGAATATTTTCAAAATACCTAACCAAACTTTTATTTCTCTTTAATTTTTTTTTTTTTGATTTACTTAATTTAATTTGAATTTTTTTAATTTAATTTAAAATAAGTTTCCATTTTTGCTAGAAAATATAGTGTGGGGAAACTAAGTTTATTTTTATATAAAGCAATTGATTTGAATGTGGCTTGAGAAATTTATTTTAATATTCTAATTACATATTCTAAAATATATGTACCTATCCTTCGAATGTTAAGGTATTATAATACAACCACTTTATTTTGATGGTTATAATTGGTAAGAAAATGCCACTATTCGAAACTACCTCTTAATATTTATTTATATACAATCCCCTACTGCATACAATGTGGGAAGCGAGTGAATTTTCGGGTATGGCAAGTATTATATTTCTTATTATGATAATATATAGTTACTATGATCGAAATTATATTTATTTTAAATGAGATATGATCTAACCAGGATTTGAACCGAAGACTCTTCGATTAAAAAGCTGACGTCCTAACCACTATTACCATCTGTCGAATACTTCTTAATAATTAATTCCCAAAAATTATATTCATATAAAATATTTCAAATGAGTTTAATAAAAAAAAATTTCAATTTAATCTAGTACTATAATCTATAATAACTCATTAATAATTTATTTTAGATTAAATTTTAGAATATCTTTTAAACTATACATTGTACCTACCTAAATGTATTCTTTTTAAAAAATTTAGGTCACAATTTTTCTTATGTTTTGTTTTTTTTTGGGATTGTTTAGAATATTTTCTTTTGTGAGAACTCTTATATGTCGCAATAATTCATGGGAACCATATATACAAAAAAAAAATAAAACAAACCCTAAAAAAACCTTTCCTAGAAAATCAACAAAATTTATTTCTTTTCTAGTTTCTCAGTTTCCTCCTTTTATTCAAAAAATAAGAAAAAATTTAAAATTTAAATTTCTGGCACTTCCAGTCTTAACTCTACAACAAATTCAAAACTGAAACTTAGTAAAAATTTATTATAAATACATACAAAAAAATTAGAAAATATGAAATATGTATTATTGTTTACCAACATATGAAGAAAAAAAATTATGTATATATATATATGAATTTAATAAAAATCATATAATCCATCATCTATACAAATTAAAAAAAAAAAAAAAATTATAATAGATTATATACATAAGAAATATATCATTCACAAAACATGAAAGTTTCTTATATTTTTAATTAAATATAAATATTAATTTTATTTTATATATATACGTATGTAAGTATGTTGATGTGTAACTATTTTTAATAATATCATCAATTATTTTTTCCACTTTATTAAGACTTATTTATTTATTTTTTTTTTTTATTTTCTTCAATAATATTAAATCCCATCCATTACCCTATAATATATTCCCCCATCCCTTACTCTATAATAATATAATATTATTTCACCCCTGACTTTTAATTATATCCACCAACTACTTGCATTGCGTATTGTCAACACGGTCAAAATATAAACAATTAATTCACCACCAAAAAATTACACCAAAAAAATTCACAATGAAAATTGATGGACAATTCACAATAAAAATAAATTAAAAAAAAAAATTAAAATTTGTATACATAAATGCATACATATATATATATACATATTATATAATAATAAAACTACTCATTGAAAAAACAAACAAAATATTGCCTTATACACTGTTCCATCCAATGCTAAAGTAAACTCAACCTTTTAATATTAACTTGTTCAAAATCACACACACGCGCACACATATATATTGTGAATTGTGATTTAAAATTCCCAACCGATCTGTCAAAATGAATAGAAAAAAACACTATTATATTTCGTGAATCTGAAGACTGTAGTCCTTTATTAAGTTACTCAAAAATGATATATGTATGTATATATGTATATATAAATGTATGTAAGTATATATATATGTATGTAAGTAACCATTTCAGGAATTTTAACCTCAAAAAATTTAAGAATTTTTGACTAGAAGCGATGATGAAACCATAACAGAGTTAAATTAAAAAAAAAAAAAAACAAAAACAAATAAAAAAAACACACACTGAAAAAAAAGGTAAAATGTAAAAATGAGGAGCTAAAAAAACAAACACGAAATGAGTTCCTTGTTTTTTTACTGAAAAAAAAAACTGAAATTTCAACTGAATCACCATTCACCACCATATGTTCGGACTTCAAATTCTTTCTTATAAAGCAAACAAGTACTTGTACTTGTACTTGTACTTTTATGCTCTGAATACTTAAACAAATTTTTTTATTTTTTTTTATTCATTCTTTGCATGACGTTCTTATTAAAAAACAAAAAATTTAAAAGGATACTCGCTTTATTCTTCGTCTTATTCTTTTTTTTTTCACCATATGTAATGGTGAATTTTTTGTTTTTTTTTTTGTTTTTGTTTTTATTATTATTGTTTTTGTAATTGAGAATGCCATAAACAATTTTCTTTTGTATATTGCCTGCTGCAATCGTGCATTTAAACTTTTACATACATTTTTTTTTACATACTTACATATTTGATATTTATGCGCGAATATTCATTCGTGTATAATATATTTTTGTTTATATATGTGTGTGTATGTGAGTTTTTAAAAAATAAAATTTTTTAAATGAAACTGCTTGTTAAATGTCCTGAAGGAATAAAGAAATATTTCATTGTATTTTTTTTTTGTAATAAAAAGGAAAGGTGACGGTAATGAATATGACGAGAATATATTTTTTTTTTAAATAAAATATATAATTATATTATGTAATTGTGTGTGTGTGTGTGTGATAAAAAAATATTATAGAAAATAATATTCATTAAAATGCATATAAAATAATATTTTGAACTTATATACGAGCATGTGGTATAACAAAAAAAAAAAGTGATCGTGTATCATGATATTATTATTATGGAATAATATTGTGAATAGTTTCTATATAGTTAATATGGTAATGGAGGTGGGATTGGTGTGAAGCAGATGTGAACGATAGTGTGTTTTATAATGATTTATAGGAACTAGGTATAGGTAGTATATTAGGTGACCTGAATTAAGACCCTGCGAAATAATATCCCTTATGAGTTATCTCCCAGTTAATGAGAAATAACGCCCTGGGGTCTTATTTCTCAATAATTGAGAAATAAAGCCCCCAAAATGTGGGAAATGAAGCCCATGGTTTTATTTCTATTTTAACTTGAACTAAGATTTCTGTGACAAATAAAGCCCCGCGGTATTATTTCTCATTTCAATTGAATCTGCAAATGGAAAGAACGCAATGGTTTCATATATTTTTAGTAAAAAGTTAATATAACATCAGTGACGGGTACGAATATATATAGACTTACGTGAACTACAATATCAAAAATAATTAGCACACATTTTGGAGTTCGAATCGAAATCCAGGGTATTCCCTTTTTTTAAAATTTAAAAACAAATATTACAAAAATTGATTTAATTACATATTTAATGAGAAATAATTACTTGCGGCTTTATTTCTGAAGAAGTCGAAGATTCAATTGAAAGAGAAACAACAACCCGAGGCTTTATTTCTCATAGAAGTTGTAGTTCAACTCAAAAGAGAAATAAAACCCTGGCGTTATTTCTTATTAAACGAGAAATAATATCCCGGGGGCTTTATTTCGCAGGGCCTTAATTCAGGTCAACATTATATTATGTTTGGGTTTTTAAAGTTTTAAGTTAGAATGTAATTATTTTGTACTTAGAACATATGATAAGTAATAAAAATATTATAATAATATTGTGATCCATGACCCATGCAAGATATTTTTTAATTTTAATAATTTTTTTTTAGGTAATTTATACAAATTTCTTGAATATTAATAGAAATTAAATAATAATAAAGTAACGAATTTTTTTTTTTTGGATTTTCAGTTAATGAATTATAGTTAACTTTAACAGTATTTAATCGGTTAATAACCTCAAGAAATCCTTTCGTTCGTGTATTAATCTTATTCTAAGTATTAATAAATATGTTGTTGTCATTAGTTAGGTTGGATATAGCATGCTATCCTAATATCCAGGATTTGCGCCTATATTTTCACCTATACATCCTTTCTAATCTTCTTCTAATATATAAAGAAGAAAATTTGTTTGTTTGTTTGTTTGTCCAGGATTCATGTGAAAACCACTGGTCCGATTGTCACAAAATTTTAAAGGAATAATTCTGGGAGACCGGGGGGTGACATAGGCTATGTCACATTTTTATAAGTCAACAGGTTGCGGCTCCAGAGCTGTTTTAAGCTTTTTCGTTTTTTTGATGTCGAGTCAAAACTGCTTGACCGATTGACTTGAAATTTTGCACAAATGTTCGTCTTAGCAACCGGAATTAGTTGTATAAATTTGGTTGGAGTAAATTAACCCATTTCGGCCTGGCGGGCTTCCAAAAAATTTTGTGTTTGCGATTTGTGTCCAATTTTACAGGGTGGTTTCGCAGTCGAAAATAGAGTCTGGCACAAATTTTTGTTGAATTCGGTTAACTCGTTTGGGCACGAGGACCCAATGAAGCTTTTTCAATGTTTTTGATGTCGAGTCAAAACGGTTTGACCGATTGACTTGAAATTTTGCACAAATGTTCCTCTTAGCAACCGCAATTAGTTGTATAAATTTGGTTGGAATAATTTAACCCATTTCGGCGTGCCGGGCTTCCAAAAAATTTGTGTTTCCGATTTGCGTCCAATTTTACAAGGTGGTTTCGCAGTCGAAAATAGAGTCTGGCACAAATTTTTGTTGAGTTCGGTTAACCCGTTTGGGCACGAGGGCGCAAAGAAGCTTTTTCAATGTTTTTGATGTCGAGTATCCAAACTTAGTATCCCCATTTGGCCAATAGTCATTTTAATTCAGTTAACATTATTCGCCGGAAACCTAACATCCTCAACTCTATCGTCAAGGAGCACCAAATTGTCAAGAAGCACCATGTATAGAAAAATTAGAGATAATCGTTCAAACTGTTGTAAAGTTTTTGTTTCGCAATCGGTTAAAAGAACTCGACAAAACATTTTTTTAAGCATTCCCCTAATTCAAAGAAGTTGTACCTACTTTCAGAAATTGGACGTAATTTACTTACAAATTTTGTTTTGAACAATCTTCGGGTCGGCAGGGGTTAACAACTTCCAAATCTGTTAGTAAATTGAACTTCATTTTCAAAGAAGAACACATATACAAAATTTGAAGTTAATCGGTTAAATCATTTCTAATATATAACAAAGCAACGAAAAAACCTATAAAAAGCTGTTGGGCCACGATGGGTTAACGGAACTCCACAAATATTTTTTTGTGGCTTCATTTATAAGCAAAGTAGTATTTCAAAAAATTGGCTGAAACTTGCGTTTTTACAATTTGTATGCTTCCGGGCAACGCCGGGTAAATCTGCTAGTAATTTATAAGTAACGAAAAAAACCTTTCTTTTGGTTGCTGTTTCATTAAAATTGGTCAAATTATTTGTAATAAAAAGGAACGTTTATATTTGTATGAAAAAAAATAAGCCGATATTAAATATTATGATTTTGCATATTTTTTTTAAATTACATATTTTAAATTTCTGTATTATTGGTCACCAAGAATTTACTTCTGGAACTGTATGGTTCAATTAAAATCACTTTAACTCTATACTTTCTATTTACTGCTTACTTTTTATTTTTATAACCTTAATTTGCCAAGCCAATACTATATTATATTTTTTTAATTAAATTTCTGGAAAAATATGGGTTCGGCCCCTAAAATAAAACTTAGGAAAGCTTTGGGATCTTTGCGTCGTATAATTCGTAAGGTGTTATATTCTATTGTATGTTTTCAATGACAGATGGTATTTAAAATCAATTTAAAAATTAAAATAATTGTATCGCTATCTTTGTATACAATTATTAACTTTACAAATCACCATAGTGACCAAATATAATTTAAAATACACAAATATATAATATAAACAAAATCAATAATATTACTTATAAATTGAGAGAAAGTCTGGTAAATTGATAGAAAGTCTGCTTCCCATGTCATATTGGCAAAGAGCCATTAGATTGTGTGCAGATATTGTATATATGTATATATATAATAAAAAAATTAAATAAAAATAAATAATGATTAAAATTAATTTATTATATACTTATATAAATATAAAATAAATAATCGTTGTAATATTCTGCATGGACAACAAATAGTTTAAATCCGGCCGTTCAGGACGAGTGGCAAAGTGTGTATATTTAGTAAAATTTTCCATTTTTAGTGTTTAATACGAAAGGTGATAATCCATTAGGAGGTGATAAATTAGAAACTTCTCAAACGTCATTTGACATGATTGATAGTTGCTCGCTTCTTCAGACACCAGTTTAATGAGATCTCCGGTTCAAATTCGCTTAGGTTATACTTATTTAACGGAAGTTTGTATCTATCATCGTAGACTGATTGCGATTCGAATTAATGTAAAAGAGCAAGTGGTAATAAAATTTAAAAATAAACAATTTTTGTATAAAATAATAGCTGTAGTAGTTCAGTAGTAGTTCATTGTACAATAACTGATGAACAGGATTCAATAACTTCTTGTAACTAAGGTTTGACATTGTTTAAGGTTTAATATTGTTGCTATTGTTGTTTTGATATGGAGGATAGCATGTTCCATCGTAAAACGTAGGCCTTGCGGCCCGTTATGCACCCACTTTCAATACTTTCTATCAATTTACAATTTACATTTAATTTATTTATACGTATTTGTATATTTTTTAAATTATATTTGGTTACCATGGGTTACCATAAAGAAAAATTATTTTTAAAAAAATTCATGACCTATACGGGAATCGAACCTACACCCCCTCGATCGGTAAATCAAGTGGTTACCCTCCGAGGCCTTCATAACATACTTCATAATAGTTTTATAATATGTTTCTGATAGACGTCCAAACCAAACCTTTGAATACTCATTTGTAATGATAAAATTTTGTAAATGTAAAATTGGTTATATATACATAGTACAATTAATTAATAATACAAAATTTTATACAATTGTAAAATACATTTAAAAAAATATCTTAAATACCAAAATTATCCAAAAATATCTTGTTTTTTTTTTTTGGTATATAACTGTAAAAACCATAACTAGGTTTTATTTTGTTTACCAATTTTAATTAAAGTCTAATTTATCCTGGCAAAAAAAAAAACATGTTATTTCTACCATAACCATCTCTTAAAATGGTTAAAGTGTTAAAAAATAAAAACAACAACAACAATTCAAAAATGCACCAGAACAGGAACTGAAATAAAATAATTTTTCCTTGAAAAAAAGTATAAAAAAAAAAAAAAACATTTTATATAATTTTTAATAAAATAAAAACTATTCGCTTTGTTTTTGTTTTTTACCTTTTGGTTTTTAATAAACATTGAATGAAAGTTAAGTTGAAGTAAACTTCTTACAACCAAAAAAACTGCAACATGAGCATCCGAATTCATATACGGAATTTCCGAAAAAAAAATAAGATACAAAAATACAAAATTTAAGAAAAGGTACAAAAAAAAAACGTAAAATAAATTTTAAAGTAGCAAAAACAATGTTATAAAGAAATAAAAATAAAAGCCAGGTGTGATCTTTATTTATGTGTATATTTGTTATAAAATTTTTTTTTTTTGTAAATATAAAAAGTAAAATAAAAAGTTAATAGTTATGTATATATATATATATGTATATTTATATAACTACATTAAAAGAAAGAGAAATATAATAAAACAACAAAGTATAGAAGTTATACAGAGCAGAAACCACCATTGATACTTTAAATAAAAAAAAAACTTTTTTTTATCATAACTTTTAAAAACTAAACACACTACCATATTTATGTTATGTTACTGTTACTGTTAATGTACGAAATCATCTTGATTTTTTCGAAGATTTTAGTTTCAAAGGTTCTATTTTTGTATTAAAATTAATTGTATATTGTTATTTAATAAAGTAATTGTATATTGAAGAAGAATTCGGGAATAGGTTGGGAATTAACCCTAAAAGATTGATTTTGAATTTCAGTAAATTTTAAAATGGAACATTTTATATCATCATGTTTTACATCTCAAGAGTCCGCACAAAATAAGAACTCTGGGATTCTATGGAATGGTGTAATAGGAAGCATAATTGGCTTAATTCCGAAACATCAAGTGTTTGTAAGTAAGTAAATACACTAAAGTACCTCATGGCTGATAAGGATTGGGTACGTAATCCCAAATCAAAAAATCACAATCACAAAATCCCCAACACAAAATCGCTGACTACAAAATTCCAAATTACAAAAAGTCCTTAAAAAGTTTCAACTTATTACAATACTCCAAATCACAAAATCCTAAATTACAAAAATCCATATTTCGAAATTTTATTCGGCTAGGGTACGAAATTCTAAAAAATCCTTATTTTGTAACCTATTTTAGATCCTTCCTATTCTGGAAAAAGCATAAACTTAATACCAATTTTTTAGCCAACCACAAAAACCCTTATAATTTAGAATTTCCCAATTTCCTTCATACGTTCTTGTAAATGTCATATTTTTTCTCAGATTTTGAATCCAACTCTGAAATACCTTCTAATTTAAAATTTGTGGATACATATATCAAACTAAATAAATATTCTGAAAAAATCCTGGTTTTGAATCCTGGTTTTAAAAATCAATACGTACTAATTGTATCTATATCAATACTTAATTTTGACATTTATCTATGAAATACAGTGAATTTTTTTTTAAAATTTTGACGTTTTTATATGAAAAAAAATTAATTTTGAAAAATACTATGAAAAATTTCTAGTTTTGGGATTTACTAATTTTGAGATTTTCGTATTTTGAAATTTGGAATTTTGTTACTTTGGAATTTTGAAATTTTTGGATTTTGTTACTTTAGAATTTTAATACTTTAGAAATTTTGTGATTTGGGATTTTAATATTTTCCAGGATGATATTTACAAGTACGTGAAATCGTTCCAATATTTCAATGAGTGTTAAGTGGAAATATTAAACCGATTTTTCGGAGAAAAATAGCTTTGTTTTACAATGTGTCAAAAAAATGCGGCATATTTTGACAGCATTTTGACTTTTTTAAAAATATTAGATAACTTTTACATTAATTAATTATTAAACTAGTTAAAAGGAGAAGAACTCTTTATCTCAAAGGAGGTAATGGAGTTTCGAAATTTTAGCTCTTTTTACTACTGGAATTTAGGAGCTGTTAATGGGCCCTTATTCTTCTACGATTTTGTTATCAAATTTACACTAGAACCATAAAACTCATTCACCGGTTTTTAAATTTCAATTATAATAAAACATATTTTGAGTACAAAATGAAACCAGAAAGCGTTTTTATTCGATTGAATACTTTAAAACACAATTTTCGGACTATTTCCCTGTCATCCATTTCAGTTACGTCACACTTTCATTATAAAATTACTAACCCCTGACAGTATATAAAAAAACAAATATAATTTTATAAATGTTATCGCATTAGTTTTATTATTATCTTTCGATCTACTGCAGTAATAAAACTTTATGAAAACTTTTTTTATGTGACACACACATGTAAAAACTTACTTGTATAACAAATAACAATATTTTAACATTTATTTCCGGCAGAAAAATGGTAATAATTTCTGTACAGTGTACACTTTACCTTACTCCCGCTTTTTTTTTTTTTTTTGTTAGTATTGTTGGATTTTTTCCAGGTTACCAACAACTAGTTACTAACTTTTATATTCGTATAAATAGACACTTACCTGCATGTATCAAAGAACCTTTTAAAAGGCAAAGCACACATGTAACAAACCAATATGAATAAAATTGGGAACTGAACTTGAATTTGTTGTTTTGGATGTTTCTGATGTCATCTAGTTTTAATTATTTCTTAAAAAAATTAAAGGTTTTTTGTGTTAGGGGTTAGTAAAGGCAGGGTGCTCTAACTTGTTCTTTTTTTATGTTAGGGGTTAGTAAAGGCGGGGTGAACTTATTCTATATTCTAATTAAGATATTTTTTTAAACCAGTTATGAAAGATTTCAATTTTTTGTGCAAAATAGGGATGGCATTTTACCAAAATTAATTTTTGTGTTAATGTTAAAGTTTTTTGTAGTTTAAATTTTGCATTGCAAAGTGTTTGGGGTTATTTTGAGAAACCTTAAAAGAATTTTTTACCTTTTTATTAAATAGAAACTATTATTTTTTTTGAAACTTATTTAATCTTTTGTTTTAGTTAAAATTTATTTTAAAAATATACAAAATTAATTTAAGATAATGGTTTAAATAAATGTTATAATGCAATTATGAAAAATTATAATTCCCATGTAACAATTTGTTGGTGGTTGTCATGGTTGCAAATTTTTAAATAATGACATTCGATGCAGTTAATTTATATTTTCTTTTATTTTGATCTATTTAAAAACAAGTTGGTTATTGCGTCCAGATGGTTCAGCTAGATCTGTCCTTTGATGAAGTGATCACTGAATAAGCTTTAAAACTTCGAATTGTGTTTCAAAATGCCTCAAAATTGAGTTTATTGCTTTTTAAAATTAAAAATGTGAATTTTTATATAAAAGTGGACATCTGATTAAGGAATGAATTACACAAGTATTTAACTGTGCAGTTAGTTTTATGCAGCCGCTCTTGTTGTTTTTTTGATTTTCTTAAAGAAGTTAGAAACATTCAAGAGATATCAGAGCAACGTAAATCTCTTAGTAGTTAGAATTCACTGACAAAAACTGGCACGTATATTTTATTTTTATTTTATTTACTTAACCAAAACAAGGTTTTTACAAAAAATATCTTACAGCTATTGAAAAAAAACAAAAAAATATTAAAGCTAACAAAATGCACAAAAAAAAAAATGAACTTGAAATAATTTAAATGTTTACAAAGTAATTAGGTATAGTAATTAGAAAAGTGTTACAAACAGCCTCAAAAATCATTTCAGAATTTCCTTAACTTTTCGTAATTAAAATATTTGCATATTCTGCTATGCATTTAAAAAATCTGCATGCATCTTATTTTTAAATTAAAGATGTGAAGGAAGTAATTGGCTGAGAAGATTGGAGCGATGGGGAGGCAATTATTTTTTTTATTTGAAAATAGAATATAAAACTTTGAACCTTTTAAAATCAAGAGTGGTAAAGTTTTAGGGTGCGTTTATGCTAGAGGCTGCGATAAGTGATAAGAGCATATCGTAGAAAACTATATACATGATTTAAATAGACGTGTCTATATTGGAATATTGCTTTTATCATCGGTTCTACGTTATGCTCTAGTTGACGCCCTTATTACTTATCGCAGTTCCAACATAAACGCACCCTTGGATATACGCACTTAAAGACAACTTTTAGTCTGAGGATTTTTAATAAACAAATTACATAAATCCCTTAACACCCTCCTTAATTATGATTAATATGTATACTACAGAAGTAAAATTAATAGTTAATAATCCTTACTTACACTTATAATTAACTTTAACAAAATTGCTTCTAGGTAAAATATTTTAAATTTTTATTAAAAGTTCCACATTTTTATTTTTCAAAAAGAAGATTTATCAGACCTGAAAAATGTTTATATACCACTTTTTTGTCCACAGAAAAAGTTGAAAGTTAGTTTAAAGGAAAAAATTATTCAAAACTCATACTTTCAAAGCTAAACTAATACTTTCTAAAAAAAAGAAAAGCTTAACACATTTTTACATAGATTGGTTTGTGGTTTTAATGGTTTAAATAGTAAATTGTACAATTACCATTCCTCCCTCTTGAAAACATCTAAAAAAATCCGTTTACCCCTGACAGGTGATAACTGATAAGTTAAAAAAAAAAGTTAGATGAATAATATATATTATAAACTTACATAAATAACAAGTAAAGTACTCGTAAATTGAATTTTAAAAACCTTGTAAATTTGAAAATGAGAGTTTTTTTTAATATTTTTTATAACTTTTTTCGTTATAATTTTAACTGGAGCAGAGCAGAAAAAACCTGCAATAAGTATAATCAACATAAATGTAGAAAAGTGTAAAACCCAAGTACTGAAAAAAAAATATATAAATAAATTATAGTGTAAAAATGTTCACAGGTAAAAATAAAAAAAAAACTACAATAAACTGCGAATAAATTGAGTGTATCTAAGATACAGCTGAAGATATATTTTTTTTTAAACCAGTTGAATGGTTAGGTAGCAGAATATTTGAAATGTTAAGTAAAAGTGTTTTGTTAATAATTATTTTGATTCTTTTTTTTTTTTTAATAATTTTTTAAAAGAGTTGAGACTGTGTCTGGTTTTTAATAATTTTTTAATTATTTATGTTTTATTAATTTACAGGCATACTTATAAGTAATAAGTACTTGAACATCAAGAGTTTTGATACTGGCATTTGTTTATAGCTTGATGTAGTTGAATATTAAATTAAAAATTTAGAAAAATGCAAGGTTTTGCAGAATTATTAAAGTTGATTAGATTAGTCATGGAAGTAAATTAAATGAAATTTATAACAATTTTAATTTATCAAGTAATTCATTTTCAATAGCATTTTTCAAGTACATCTGGTTTTGATTTTAATTTTAAAAATTGATCTGTAATTTAAAATTCTGCAATGTATTTTAAAAATCTGCAGCAAATGTGCCTTGGGCTTAAAATAATGCTTAAAAAAAATGTTTACTTAATTTTTTTAATAATTATTATTATTAGCATTTTTCAAGTACAGAAATTTTACATTTTAATTTTGAAAATTGATCATTAATTGTAACTTAAAATTCTGCATCGTCTCTTAAAAATCTGCAGCAAATGTGCTGTGGGCTTAAAAATGTTTTAAAAAAAATTTTTAATTAATTTTTTTAAGTAATTCATTATCATTAGCATTTTTCAAGTAAAGAAATTTTACATTTTAATTTTGAACATTGATCATGGATTGTAAGTTGAAATTCTGCATTTTCTCATGAAATTCTGTAACAAATGTGTTTTGGGCTTAAAAATCTTTTAAAAATTTTTTACTGCATACATTATTATTAGCATTTCTTAAGTAGAGAAATTTTACATTTTAATTTTGAAAATTGATAATTAATTTTAACTTAAGATTCTGCAATGTATTTTAAAAATCTGCTGCAAATGTGATTTGGCCTTAAAAATATTTTAAAAAATTTTTACTGCATACAGTATAACCCGACTGTTTAATATTAAAATTTATAAAATGAATAATAAAATTCTTAAATATTAATTAAAATTTATAAAATGAATAATAAAATTCTTTAAGATTTGTATTTTAAATATTATAATGCATTACTTATTGCATTGTTTAATTAAATTATTATTATTGTTCGATTTTAGAACTTTACAAAGAGTAACCGATGCGTTAACTAACTTATTAGAGATATAATATTTAATTGTCTATATATACCACTTTTAATGTAATAAAGATATTTAAATTGATTTTCTATAT
Source organism: Dolichopus griseipennis (assembly GCA_963082915.1). NCBI lineage: Eukaryota > Metazoa > Arthropoda > Insecta > Diptera > Dolichopodidae > Dolichopus > Dolichopus griseipennis. Next base: position 346,278,818 of record OY720441.1, read on the forward strand.
ACTTTGAACTTAACGATTTCTCATTATTATTTTAATAATAATTTCATGGTGAATCTAATTTTACCTTAATAAATTATATTATGTTTAAATTACTGCTTAAACAGGAAATTTGAAATTTTATTACACAAATTCAAATTAGTTGTTGTAATATTATTAGTACGCGGTTTCCGTTTTAACAAATTATACAATAACTATTTAATTTCAATATTTAAATACATTCTTAAAGGTGGTCATGGTAATAAACGGTATTTTTTCAATTTAAATAAGTATATGTCACTGCTTTATTGCGGTGGAAGTGATTATGACGATTATAAATGCAATCAAAATTTATTGTATATATATTTTTTATTTAATTTCATTTCATTACAAAGAAATCAGCTTTCATTTAAATTATGAATTTTTATAATTAAGTAAAAGTTGAGGAAACCACAACTCAATTATAGTCTCTTAGGCGTCACAGGTTTTCATTGCATATACAATGAATGAATCCGGAAGACGTTTAAGATATTAATAATTTAAAAATAAAAAAAGTGTTGATTTTATGATTAAATATTTTCCAAGGAATTAATTCAGATCCGAATTTTTTACAATTGTAATTTAAATATTGAAAAATCGTATTTCATGGTTTGCGGGATTTTTTTATTATTTTCTTAGACTGCTGATCAGTTTTTTCTTTGCAATAATTAGTTATTTCCAATAATTAGAAAAACGGCTTGACACATAAAATTTACAATACAAGTTACAACTAGCCTATATGTAACAAGTATTTTCTAATATATGAAGCTAATTTCGGAGCATAGTTTGAAAACAAACTCCTTCCGTCATAATCGATCTTACTTTATTCCCCCTTACTTATACTTCCCCCTACTTGGCTGTCATGATTCTGCTATAAGACTGTTCTGATTTTACACTTTCGAAGCATAAAAGTGGAAACCATCTCCTTTCATTTTAATCGATATTACGATATTCTGCTTAATTCTGCTCCCCCTTACTTGGCTGTCATGATTCTACTAAGACTGTTCGGACTAAGGTGTTGCGTCTCTAGATTCCATTCAAAAGCGTCTTTGGCAATATCTTCCATTAGTTTCCGTAAAGTGTCGCCTATCCACTGCCACTCTCTAATTAGGAAATCCGTTGGTATAGGTTTGCTGTTGGTAAGTTTATGAATTCATATTAAATTAGGCCTAAATATCATGTATTTTCTTCTAACTTTCCGTATTAGGGTATCTTTTCTGTAACTTTCCAGGTTCCGCATGCATATGTTAAATAATAAAACAAATTTGATCCAATGCCTTATGTTTCATTTATTTCCAATTTCTAACCTTAAAAATTACTTTATCTTCAATTTGTATTTCAAATTACAAGTTTATTTTATTGGAACACTCCTCCGATTGACATTATCCACTTTAGGTAAATGAAACGTTTTTTTCCGTATGCATATTTTATGACAACTGTAACTAACGCCTTATGAATTTTGTTTAAAATATAAAAGGTTCCCCGTTAAATTTTATTTAAAATTTATTTTTCTTCTAGGAGAATCAAATTTTTCATTAATTAACTTTAGAACTCCAAATTTTATAATAAAGTTTAGATTTATTTTGGCATTTGACCAAAAATCCTTCCTCCTAAATTATTTTTTGTAAATAAATTAAAATATAAAATTTAAATATTCAAAATTTTTGCAATAAAATCAACCTGTCCATGAATCTTAAAAATTTTTTGAATAATATTAACTAAAATTATACTACCATTCTAAAATACTATACCATTAAAAATTCTTTAATTTTACAGGTAATTTAATATTTATATATGTATACTTCAGATAATTCTTAAGTCTAATAATAAAACATTGCCTGTTCTAGCATAATAACTGTCCATAACGTGTCTTTAAACACCATAAATTATTCTGTTGTCCTAAAGTATATATATACATACCCTAGTACCTACCTATTTATTTAAATTTCAACTATCTGTAGAAGAAGGACTAACTACTTATATTCAATTTTGATTCAGGCATCATTTAACCAACAAACAAACAAATGAATTTTTGGGGTACATTGAATAAGTCCAAATGAAATAAAGCCAATTGACTTTATTTCATTATCGTATTTGAAATAAAGCCAAAAAACGAATTTTTAAATTTTGGTCTTATTTCAATATGAAAAATTGAAATAAAGCCAATTTGATTTTATTTCAAATTGCTAATTTATTTTTTTAATGTGCAAACTGTTACTAATTTTAATTGTTATATATTTTTCAGAAATTTTGTGAAAATTACATTTGTTAATGGTTGTATTGAAAAGCAGGGTTTTCCCCTTTTACAGAATATTTATAAATGTGTGTATTTGTAAAATTTGAATTAAGAGAGATTTTAAATTTGTATTCAAAATCAGGATTGCCGTTTTTGCCAGAATATTTATATATGTGTATAAGTGACATTCTGGATTAAGAGAGGCTTTATAGTTAGGTTCAAAATCAGAGTATTCCCTTTTTCCAAAATATTTATATACTATAAAATCCCTCCTAATTCAGAATCTGGTATATTCACATATATATATATATAAATATTCTAGAAAAAGCGGCAATACTAATTTTGATTTATCACGTGTTTAAAATATTTTTGGCTTTATTTCTTTATAATTTTGGCATTTGACCTTATTGCATGTACCCAATTTTTGTCAGAATTTGCCTTTATTTCATTTGGCCTTATTGCATGTACTCAATTTTTGTCAGAATTTGCCTTTATTTCATTTGGCCTTATTGCATGTACCCAATTTTTGTCAGACTTGGTAATAAAGTAAAGCCACAAAAGTGCAATTTGCCTTTATTTCATTTGGCCTTATTGCATGTACCCAATTTTTGTCAGACGCTGGTGAATGAACGTTATAAGAAAAATGATTAGGGGTAATAAAAATTTTTTTTTTTGAAGGAATTCATATCCAAAAGATACTCGCATTCATATATTATTATGTGTCTGTACAATTTTTATATTCAACATAATGTTCTACGGGTTTGTATGTGTATTTTGAAAATTTAAGTATCTTCAAAGGATAATAAAAATGAAATTAAGGATAATGAGGTAATATTATTTTGAATTACATGTAAACAGGACTACTTATACACGCACGTTTTTTTTTTTTTTGGATTTTTTTTTAAAAAAATTTATAAGACCTTGGCATGAATTGAAGTCGTATAAGTCTAGTCAAATAATATTATATTTTAATAATCACACATAGAATGTCAATTTTTGTTTTTTTTCTTACCTTAAATTGTTTCACGTTTTTTTTTTTGTTTTTTTTTTTTATTTAATTTTATTTTATAGATACAAATTTAGAATATTTTTTTTTCCAAAAATAATAAAATAAAATTAGTAGAATTTTTTTTTGGAAAATTTTTAAATTATGAAAAAAAAATTAACATTGGCATATAAATGATATATAATTAAATTGCTACATTGAGTCCATTAGTCTAGTTGGATTGCTCTTTTTTTTTAAAGTACATACTACTTATAGGAGCTACCCTATTTTATTTATAAGCTTAAGTAGGTCTATTTATATTCTTAACTTGATTATTAAAATTCTTTTGTATATTTTAGCAATTGAGTTTTATTTTTTTGGAATTTTTAAATATTGGACATTAGATTAAAAGTATGATATGACATACAATATACTATCATAAGTCACGTAGAATATAGTTGAACATCTGGTATATGCAAAATGATAGATACAATTAGGTACCTATTATGTACTAAAGCATCATACATATGTATAATGATATAGTCATTAGCAACTCGATAAAAACTGGAGATTGCAGCCATTAAAAAATAATGGAGTGTCTGAGTTATGAGAGGTAATGAAGACAGAATGTACTTTTAAATGATTACAGGTAATCAAGAAATTTCTGTTAAATGCTTAGTACCTATAAACTCAAATTATTTTTCTAAATTAGTAAATTAACTTATCTATGACTTGATATTCTTATTTATTTTTTTTTTTATTCCTTTTCCATCCCTTTAAGGAGTAAAGGGTATTCACCAAGTCTATTTAGCCTACGATTCAGTTTCTGTAATCTTTATATTCTTTAAGCTGTTGATTATTCGGCTGTTAGTTTTTGTATATGAGATTATAAATATACAAATGTTAATTTTGTGCGCCATCCATTATTCTACCCAGGAGTTATTTTTTATTTATATTAAATTTTATCAGGGTTGTAAATGGGCGGACTTAAATGCCAAACTCAACTCATAGTTTAACACAAATGATGAGTCCACTCAACCTGTGAGCGAATTGTATCGCTTAAACCGTGAGCGGACTCATTATATAAGGGAACTGAAAATTTGAGTTGAGTGATGAGTTGAGTCGAAATTTGAGGTTTTTACAATCCTGAATTTTATTTTATGTTTCGATAACTATTACGATATTATACAACTATTACGAGGTTTGAACTCGAGACTTTCCACATAAAAGGCGGCGTCTTTATCATTACGCAATTACTAGTGACTTTTGAATTAAGTATCGCTGATGATTACATACAAATTAAAAGTATATAGAATTTGAGATTTACAATTAAACCTAAAATTGTTATTCACTTAGATCTACATGAAATAAGTACTATCATTTGATTTGTTGTAAAACAGAGCTTACTTCAATCGACTAACTACTGAATAATTGATTAGATATTTAAAACAATTTGGAGGAATCGAGTACTAGCACTACAGACGTATGCATGTCGTAGACGAAATACGGGTATTAGCATTATATAAATAAATTTTTGTCAAATTAAAAGGAAACTACACGGGTTCTTATTTAGTTTAAAATTTTTTTAGTTTATTTCAAAATTTAATATAGACTCATGATCAATATCAATTTAAAAGTACCTATACTACATAATTCATATTGAAATTACTAATTTTACTATTAGTATTATGACATCCTGTAGCTATGTATATCTCGTAATCTTTTCAAGGTTTCTATAAATTTATTCTAAAATAATTTACCTTAATAAAATAAATATAATAATAACTAACTGAGTCAATATAAACTCTAAAATTGCATTTTTACATTTCAATTACCTAACATTTGTATTTTAAATAAATATTTTTTTTGCATAAAATTTACAAGTTTCAGATTTTGTTTAACAATTCTAAAATTATGTACTTATTTATTTATATTTTATTAAAATAAATCATAACTATTTGTTTTAAAAAAAAAATCAGTAACTCAAATATTATTCTCTACTTACTCTCTACTTGTTTTGTTTTTTTTTTTGAACAATGATAAAATAATAAATTCTAAATTTTAAGCAGTTTTAAAATATTACACATCAATGCATAGAAAAAATTATATTTATTCTTTTGTTTATTTCAAATTTTTATTTAACAACAAAATTTATTATGCAAACCCTTAAATAAATATAATTAACCCCTTGAATCTCCCGGAACTGCATTTACATAATTGATTTATAAACCTTCTTGATCTTGTATACATAAGTTAGAATCTAGAAAATATTGGGGTATTGTAACATAGAGAAAAATTTCTAAAAATTGAAGTTATCAAATCCACATGTCAAAAAACTACAATGACATTAGATGTCAAAAATGTTTTGAATAGTAAAACTAAGATGGCAGAGAATGCCAAAACTATCACTTTAAAGAAAAAATTGATAGGTATTATATACAATTTGTCCACAATGCGGTATTTTATTAGAAGAAAACTGGTTTTGAAAGTTATGAAATAATGTTCACACTACAGAACTTGTTTAATTTTGACAGCACAAATAATAAAACTTGTATAAAATTTAATTGTACCACAAATTATTTTATACAAAAAAACTAAACTATCATTAATGGGACAGGTAAAATTGATTCACCTAATAGAAAAATCGATTATGTCAAAAATTTCAGTCCCGACCTTGGAAAAGAACTCGTTCAAACGAAAAACTAGTTCAAAAATAAAAAAAATTTTCAAATTAATTCAGCAATGTCAAATAGAATAAAATTACTTTTTTAACAAGAAATGCAATTATGTTTTGAATTAAACCTATACACCTGTAGTATGGAGATAGTTTTAACCACTCTGACAGTTTATATCCATTTTAATGAACATGACGAATCATAGGGTTAAAAAATAAATATTTATATTTAAACAAATAAAACAAAATGAGATTAGAACAAGGAACAAATGAGAAAGAGCAAGTGGTAAAACCTAACTGCAAAAAAAAACAAAATTTTTAATAATAATGCTTTCAACAATCAACTGTTATAAAACTGTTAAAAATTCAAACAATATTTTTATAACTCAGTTTTTTTTTAAATGCACCTGCATAAATCATACATACATACATACATATTCAAAAAAAAATAAACAAACAAAAGAATTTTAAAAATATATAAAATTATATACTAACTATCCATACGTTCATTCTCTTTTGATGGGATCTTTTCCTTTTTTTTTTGTTACCTTAACCATTAATACATATTTACCGTTATGTTTATTAAGTGTTTATATTTTCTGGCACAATATTGTTTTAACTTATTGTAAAAACAATAAAATACTCGCTAACGAGGTCATCGTTTCATATTTTGTTGGTTCACTTTATGACATTTTTTTAGATTTAGATTATCCTGTCTATATAATCGAATACATAATTTGAAAATAAGAAAGAGATGGAAAATATAACAATAGAAAAATTTTCACTTCAATATGTTGGGAATTTACTTTACAATAAAAAAGACGGTAATTATGAGTAATATTTTATAAATTAATTACATTTCTGATACTCTATAATATACTTAGAGTAAAAAGATACATAGTATCATTTCCATGCTTCTATAGATGAGAGGAAGATAAGTAAATGTATAATTTTAGAAGAGCTACTCATTTTGATGTGGTAGCCCTTCGTATGGACCCCAAAAAACATAACAATGCCGGGCTACTCTTAGAAAATGGTTAATTTAGGTTGAATTATGTAATGAAATGTAGCATTGCCTTTGCGTAATCCCAGCCTCTACATTTATTCAAAAAATACTCTAATATAATGGCTCTCGTACAAACACTCATTTAATAGGTAGATCTGAATATAATTTAAACTTAATTTTTTGCAATACTTAATTAATTATTAACCCTAACTACGTTTGCCAAAATTACAACAACACAACGTTACTTGGCTAAGAGTTTTTGTATACCTTAGAGCTTTTGCATAGGAAACTTTTTCAATTTCAATGGAATATTTATCTGTTCTAAGAATGAATAAATTTCTAAAAATTCTGGAACCTGAGCTCTGAGTTGTCGTGTGTACCGATATAAAGGCAGACGGTGGGGTACATATACGTACCTAAATGAGGCATTACTAACCTTGACTCTTTAACAGCTTAAAAAACATAATTAATAAGTTGTAAATATTGTTCGAACTAGAATTACTCCTACAAACACACTTTTTTCTGACGTAATACTTAACTTAATTTTATTTTTATCTGAGCAATTAAAATTTCAATAAAAATAAGTCTATTTTTTATATCCAGTATATCTTAAAATCCTCAAAATTCAGGGATTGTATTAAAAAATAATTACATGCTTGTTAATTTTACTAGTACTTAATACAAGTACATACTTTAAAAGAAAGTACTATAATTTTTCACTTTTCCAAAAGCCAAATAATCACAATTAAGTGATAATTTTATAGAACAAATTGAAAACTTATTACCTAATTACTTAAACACTTATTCAAGTTAAGCGGAAGTGACTTTTTTCAATTAAATAATATCTTCCATATATTCACACAGTACACAGTACGTGTACCAACTTCATTTTCATTGCTATAATCTCATAATCCGCTTACAGAATTATAACATGTAATTTCCACTTAAATCAATACAAGTAGGTACTATACAAAATATTAAGTTCGATTCTGAAATTATTAATAATTCCAGATAAAAAATCATAACAGTATTTTTCAATTAGCACCAGATTATAATGACTTTTCAATTACACAATAATAGTTATATTAATTTCATTCTTTAAATGCAATATGGTTTTCAGTTCAGTTAGGAACCATTTACTTAAATCCAATTTCTTCTTAATTTTTAATTTATTTTATATAAGGTATACAAAAAATAAATGTGGTTTGTGTCTGTCTACAACAGGTCTATAGTAAATTCTTTTTATTTTTTCAATCTTTATTAAAAATTAAGGTATTCTACAACTTCAACAAAAATTAAATATTTTAGTGTTACCAGATTGTCAAAAAGTTTTTTTTACATGTGACATTAAGGAAAAGGGTACAATCTGTGTATGTAGTGGGATTATGTCCTGTGTAATTATGAACATGGTTTGTTAACAGAGGGTGTCGTTTACGCTGCAAATGTTGAAAAAAATTTAACTGTCATGACACTTTTGGTAAAGCAGCTGGAAAATGTCATTCTATCAGTCAAACATTAATTTTTAAAATGTAAGTCAAGTTTCTTAATGATTAGTTGTTGATTACTTGCCACTTTGACAGTTGACTGATTGAATCAAACTTAAGTCAAGAGTAAAGTTATTCATCACCACTTCAGTATAACCGTGTGGCACAAAGGTGTTAATTTATGGAAGCAGGATATGGCTTGTATCAAGAAATTTTGTACAGAAACTACAATTCTTTGAAAATAAATGGCTGATAATAATATGTCACATATTCTAGCCAAGGCCAATTATGAACAAAAAGGGTTATGGGCAATGACATCTCAATGTTGGTTCAAATAAGAAAAAAAGAAATGCAAATGGGTTGGTCACATTTTAAGGTGCTAAGCAATATTAGCCGCACGCCAAGTGCTAAAATGGAACCCCCATGACTGAACAAATGTAGCCAGGTCAAATGCTACTTGGTGAAGAACAGCGCCAAGGGAGTGAGGCCTATCTAAAAAATCATGATAAGAAATAAAAAGAATTGTGAGAATCATTGTTTACCCAAAAGTCCATTGCCTGAACGTTAAATATCTGTTTTATAATTTATTGTTAATCCCAAGTTTGAGCTCATATCTTTAAATTTATTTTATTGTACATATGGTCACTCTATTTCTATTATTGAGACCATAACAAAATTAATTTAAAAAATATTTTTCAAAAAATTTTGGTACAAACGCACTTACATTATATTATTTATCAAAAATTCACCTAGTGTTGTTCCACAATATTACACACAAAATATATAAAATATTTTCTTCATTTTTTTTTCTAAATGTAATCGATTCTTTTCCAAATTTGTCACTCCTGGAATTTTTTTTTTTCCAAAATTGAATTTTCTTTTTTTTTTATAAAATTTTTAAAATTAAATTTGTCACAAAATTTTTTTTTTTTGGAATTTTTATTTTATTTTTGCATCCATAGAAATTTTATCAGAGAGAGAACGATAGAGAAAGAAGAAGAATGTTTACAAATATCTGAATTATACTGTAACACTTAACTTATATTGAAAATTTACAGTTATCTTGTTAAGTTGTTTAAATCTTACCTTGTTTTTTTTTTTTATAACTCATTCCATGAGTTTTTTTTTTTTTTTTATTTCTCATTTTTTTTTAAAAAAGAATGTGCAATATCTGAATGAGTTTATTTTTTTTTTTTTAACAGAACACTATTCATACCCAAAAAATTAAATAAAAATAAAATAAAATTTAATAATATATATAGAATACTAATATATATATCTAGAAGTCAGAAGTACCAATATTCTATATAGTGTGTACCGTGTTGTGTACATAAATAACTACAAAAATTAAGGAATAAGAATTCACTTTAGAAAAATTATTTAAAAAATAAAAAATTAATAGGGGGAAATATTGAACTGTAATCAAATATACCGTAGTATATATTATAATAAATGTAATATTTTAGTTTTAGCTTGAAAAACCTAAATTAAGTTAAATTTACGCCTTTAGATATGCAATATTTTGAAAAATTGTTTATAGAGAGTTTTAAAGAAACCTATAAGTTTCAAAAAAGAAATTTAAACCATAATTGATTATGCATGGCATTGAGTCTTATTTATTTTTAAAAGGACGTACTAATCCTGAAAAAGGTGTTTTTTTTATATTTGGAGTTTATTTTTTTTTCCAACTACAAGCAAACGATTGTTTACTTTTATTGGGGGTTTTATTTTTTAAGGTGTATTTCGGAAAACATAGATTCGCAGGAGATCTCCATCTATTCGCAGGAGATTTTTTTATTTTATAAGCATATGATTTGCTCAGTATAGACTTGATAAAACTGATTTACATTCATATGGCCCCTTAAGATATGCAATATTAAGTAATTCTATATGAAATTTAAATTTGAGCTCACAGATGTTTGAATTTATAGAACTGTTTTAAACATAACCTCAAATAATTATTTTGTCACAAAAAAATAAACCAGACTTGGAATTTGACTTGGTTCTACCTTAGTAGTAACATTTTTTTAATCTTGCGCATCGTTCATTTCAATTGCAAGACACAAACAATAGATCCTGTAGTTCTTTGTGTTTAAGACACTTCTTGGAATAATTAAAACTCTTCTTTTGAATTTAAATTTAGAAGCTTATCATCTATTGGATGTGATCCAAATGAAAATGGGTTAAAAATATACAGTGAAATATATTCGCACATAGTTTTGAGAATTAAAATCTATGCTGTTCCAAATCTCTTAGCAGCACTGGATTAAACTAGAAAACAAAATTTCTGGTTTGAAGAATTTTAACCATTTTCTTCTCATATTTCTCTAAAAAAAATTCATTTTTTAAAATTTTTATTTTTATTTTGAAACATCTGAGTTTTCAGTTTTTGGATCTCATTTTTATTATTTTAAGTATAGTATCTGTATTGTATACATTATTTTGGAATTCAACACAATAATTCATGGTTGCTGATGTTGCGAAATAAAAAAAACTACTAAAAAAAATACAAAAAATTCAAAATAATGAACTGCAGGTAACATAAAATAGGTGTAATTTAATTTAACATTATTTTATTTTTTTAGATCAGTATATGTATATATATATATATATATATAAACAACAAATACTAAAAAATAAGATGGAGTACAACCTTAGTAATATATATAATTGAATATATACCTACGTGTATTTATAAAATGTATCTTATAGTTATATGAGTTGTACTTATGTTACTTATAAAGTTTCAGCACATGTTTTCTTTTAAAAAAAAAGTTTTTAGGGGTGTGGGTGGTTGGTATATACAAATAATGATACAAAAATCTACTAAATATGGTGTAAATTATATATAATTTTCAATATAGAATTTTATAAATTTTCCAACAATTTTTTTTTGTTAATAGAAGTGCAATGTATATTTAAGATACAATATACTGAAGAATATTGTATAAAGATATTTTTAAGAACAATTTTTCAACTTTAGTTGTTAATAAAATTTTGTTGAAAAGTTAAAGTAATAAGAAAATGAAAGTTAATGTTCTTCATTTAAAACCTGAAAATACCTGGAAAAATTATTTTAATATTGTATTATATGAATGAAGTGTTAATAAGGGATGGGATTTACACATGACATATTCATTTTGATCAGTGTTGGCATTTTGAAGTGATGTTCATTTTGTACCTTTTTAGAGATATATATGTACTCGTATATATATATAAATCCATTTAATGAAAAATGAAAATTTTCTGGAAAATTAATTAATAAGAACTAAATTGATGTTTGCAAATTGGAATTTTTGCGGTATTTAAAATAATTTAACTTGGTTTGTTGCATTGGTTGTAATTTTAATTGCAACTTTTGTAAATGATAAGATGAATGATTTAAAAATAAAAGAATTTCTATTTACTGAAAGAAATTAAAATAAAAAATTGTTTTGTAAAATTGGTGTGTTTAAGACTTTTACTTTACAAAACTTGATATTATAAAAAAAACAAGTAATGATAAAAAACCAAGGGTTTTTAAAAAAGCACATTTTCAAAATAATATAGTGTTTCATACTAAGTATTTTATCGGAATATAATGTTCAACCTTCAATATTAACGTTTAAGGAAACATATACGTTGGTGACTAAGTTACTGCTTACTTATAAAAAAAGTAAATATTTTATTTGAAAGTTCTAATAGCCCTTCAATGGGGATGGTTGCCAAATTTCTCAAGGACCTAACTTCATCTAATCCCCCCCCCTCCCTCTCCATTTTGTAGTTTCTAGGAATTAAACCAAAATTTGATTGTTACTTAGAATTTTATTATTTAAGAAAAAATGGGTAAAACTGAGAGACACTTTCTTTAATTTAAGGAACCGCTTTTAAATTTAAGAGAAACCTTTAACATATGTTAAAATATAATGTTGGACCTTCAAATTTTGTATATTAATAAAAAAAAAATTGGACAGGTATTCAAGTTACAGGTGCTTAAAAAATAGCAAAATTTCAATTTTCGAGCCCTTATAGCTTCTAAACAGAGGGCTTGACAAAAAAATTTTGTTAACCGACTCCAACTAACTTTTAAGGATCTAACTTTTCCCAAAATTTCAAGACCCTATCTAAAACCGTTTAAGAGATATGAGGAACCAAAAATTTTGCAAAAATTGGGTTTTTTATAATGCTAAATTTTAGTACCGTATGGCAACTCTATATATTTAATCGACCAATTTTTGTTAAGTCTATAAAAGCAGCTCTCTTATACCGTTTTTCGATTGAAAATAAACCTAACAGAACTCATGTTATATCATTTTAAATATAGGGCTTTTTTGGAATTTGCCGGGGCTGTAGCTTCGTAACCCTTCAAAATTAAGAAAAACCTTTGACACATGTTGAAATATAATTATAGAGCTTTAAATTTTGTATATCACTAAAAAAAAATTTGGACAGGTATTCCAGCTACAGGTGTTTAAAAATAGCAAAATTTCATTTACATTACTTATTTCTTATATTTTTACATTACAATTCATAGTATAACTACAATTTAATAATACATAAAATATTATTAAAGAAAACAAATGATTGCCCCTGGAAGTATGCAATTATTTTATTTTACGTAATTTACTGCAGAATTTTTTTCAAATGTGTGCCCTCGGCAGTATAGTAGATAAATACCTGACGTAGTAACAGAGCATGTGCGAATTCGATTCCTCTTGAGGTCTAAAGTTTCTTTTTTAAAGAAAATTACTAAAACGAATTAAATTTTATTCCAGTGCCCTCCAGCTTTTGAATATATAATAATAGTATATAATCATTTAATAAGCAAGACCCAAAATGGCCATTGTTGTCAATAGTCTTGCTGTTTTAATCACAATTTTTAGTATCTTTTAGTAATAGATACTTAGATTGAAATAAATATAGTATTGGTATATTCTAATAATACTAGTATTCAAACCTATAATGGTCTCAACATCAGATGGTTTTGAAATATTCTTATTCTTCTTCTATGGAATTACAGTCCGTTGTCAAACCTTGGCCTCCTTATAAAAAAAGGAAATATTATCATTTATGTAATATTAATAAATAAATAAATGATTAAATAGTTTTTTTAGATTCAAGTAATTTAACTTTTAATTAGTATTTTAAAGACTAAAACTAATATTACAAAATTCATTTAAAGTTTAACTACCCTTCTTCTTCGTTAATTAATTTTTAAATCACTTTGAAACTCTAAGTAATATATAAATAATATCATTCTAGAAGACCAATTCTATGTTAAACTTTCTTTTAAAATTCTAATTACAAACATATCTAAACTTTATATTTAAAATATCGTCCCATAGATCTCATGGCACCCAAAACTAGATACACCTTCCTAACATATTAATATAATATAATAATGAACAAAGGTTACATAACAAATCAAAACGGATAGCATATATAAACTTAATTATTTCCTAGTAGATTTTATGAAGAAAAGAACAAAGTTTTAATTGGGCCTAATAAATTTTGAATACAAAAAAAAAAAGTTGGAAAAGCGGAAAAATTGTAGATAAACAATTTATTTTTTTTTTTACGAAATTATCAAAAGTTTTTCCCAGCAAATTAAGTATAACAAAATATTATAATTTATAAAAAAATTTATCTAAGTTTTTACTTATATATAGTTATATATACATTCTATCAGTGCCGGCGCTACGCTTTTTGGCGCCCTGTGCACTTTTTGAAAACGCCGCCCTGAAAAAGTTCGTTTCCACATCATCCTTGAGGTAGAACTTTCAATGCATTTTTTTTAAAGAGGTGTCCCACGGAGGTATAATCCTCAATAACAAAAATTTTAACCGATAACAAATTATTAAAAAAGTTAAAATTAATTAAAACATTATGAAAAAATTTAAAATACTAAAATTTAATTCTACGCGCTTTTATTTTTGCAAAGTCGTTAACTAATTCTTCGTAGTCCAAATTTTCAAGAAGTTCGCTTTCAATTGATATAGTTGCTAATCCTACTAATCTATCTTGAGTCATTGTTGTTCTCAAATAATTTTTTATAATTTTTAATTTTGAAAAACTACGTTCTGCTGAAACTACTGTAATAGGTATTGTTGAATTTTTAAAGCTATAACTAAATTGGGAAATAATATTTCTAATTTTTTTTCAAATATAAATTCTAATGTTTCAATAGTGGAGAAAGTAGGTTTTTCTTACAAATTACAATATCTTTAAGCTTTACTGCACTAAATTTAAAAAAAAAAACAATCAAACAATAAAATTTTTATAACTTAAAAAATGAGAATTTAGATATTTAAATTTTTCAAATGTTTTAATTAATATGTATTATATGTATTTAATTAATAATAGGTATTTGAAAAATAATTTGATTTGACATTAAAAAGGCAGTTTAAATAAAAAATGCATTAAAAAAAATTAACATGCTAATCTAGTAGGTAGGTACTATAAAACTTTTTTTTTTATTATGTATTTCTATACTCTATAGATTATAAATATAATTATTTATAATTCAGTGTTTTTTTTTTGTTCTTCCATATAAAAATATTTCATGTACGTACCTACTAAAAATAATAACATTTTTTAAGAAAATAACACACAGAACAGTGTTTTTTTTTTGTTCCACCATATAAAAATATTTCATGTACCTACTAAAAATAATAACATTTAACATTTTTTAAGAAAATAACACACAGATGACAGAACAGTATTTTTTTTTGTTCTTCCATATAAAAATATTTCATGTACGTACCTACTAAAAATAATAACATTTTTTAAGAAAATAACACACAGAACAGTGTTTTTTTTTTGTTCCACCATATAAAAATATTTCATGTACCTACTAAAAATAATAACATTTAACATTTTTTAAGAATTAATAATGTTTTTTGTTCTAATTCTCTAATCATGGACCATGGTATTTGTATATTTATACAAATATATGTAGTATTAGTATAGTATTATATTTATATGTATTATATATACACATTACACACAGCTATTATTATAATGTTCTCAAATCTCAATTAATAAAGTAAGAATCAAAAGAATAAGAATACAACATAATCAAAGAAAAATTTAAGAGAATAATGAATAAGAAAGAAAAGAATAAAAGATAAAGAATAAAAATAAATTGCTCTTATTTCAATAATTTATATTGAAATTTGAAAGAGTAGTATGTTATTTACATATTTTATTTTCTCATTTCTGATTCTGTAATAAAATAAGCCATATGAACATCAAAAAATCACTGTTCCTTAAATTAGAAAATGTAGTACAAAAATAAAAATGTTATTTTTTGGTCTTATAGATTTTGTTGTTGTATAAGGTGCACTTTTTTTAAATTGATAATTTTGTTCAATAGCTTGTTGATATGAATGTTAGGAGGAATGTTATTACTTATTAGAAGAATTTAGAAAAGAGAAAAATAAATTACTCTTTCAATATTTTTATGATAGCTGCTGTTGAAAGAAAACTTATATTATTTTCTTATTCTATGGAAAGAGTTTGATAACCACAATAAGCCATATGAACACCAAAAAATCACTGTTCCTTAAATTAGAAAATATAGTACAAAAATAAAAATGTTATTTTTTGGTCTTATAAGATTTTGTTGTTGTATAAGATGCACTTTTTTTAAATTGATAATTTTGTTCAATAGCTTGTTAATATGAATGTTAGGAGGAATGTTATTACTTATTAGAAGAATTTAGAAAAGAGAAAAATAAATTACTCTTTCAATATTTTTATGATAGCTGCTGTGAAAGAGAACTTATATTATTTTATTTTCTTATTCTCTAATCTATGGAAAAAATTTGATAACCACAATAAATACAAATGAACACCAAAAAATCGCTGTTCCTTAAATTATAAAATGTAGATAGGTAAAAAATAAAACATGCTTTATTTTATATGATATTGAAAAAACAAATTTCGAATACATTTTTTCAATACTTATTTTATTATTATATAATTTTTTGTTAGATAAAAAATTTTTTTTTTTTAATTTCAATTGAAAATTTGCCGCCCTTAAATTCTGGCGCCCTGTTTTACTGTGCATACTGTGCATATGAAAGCGCCGGCCCTGCATTCTATTAAATACTTATATGTATATACATATGTAATTTATATAATCTATACTAAATTATTTCAAATAAATTAATAATAACTCAATTAACTTTCTATCATTAAAATTACACGTATCTACCTAGACTCCGGAGGTTAAAATACGGTTAAAAAAAAAACAGCAACAAAAAAAAACAACAACAACAAAAAATTGTTAAACAAAACTTCTTTTTGTGATATTTTAACATTTATCTTCCGTTTCATTCCATTTCAAAGTGTTATTAATCAAAATACACGCTAGACATACTCTATTCGTTTATTTTTTTTCTATTTTTTTTTTTTTTGTTTTCTTTTTTTTTTCCATTTTTTGTCTACAGTAAACGATTTTACCAACTTTTTCAATAACATGTGGTAAACCATTTCTATTTTTATATATTAATTAAAGTAATTTATTTCTCTTTAATACAATTTAATATTTATGGGAGCATATTTGATACCTACTTAAAAAAAAAAACAAAAACAAAGCATTTTAAAACTTTTTGGATCAATATTATTTTAATTTGGTTGCTTTTTTAAATTGTTTTAATTTCAAAAATTATTTTTTAATTGAATTTGAATATAAATAGCTTTGCTGATTTCTATAACTGTAAACTAGAGGAGAATTAAGGTGGGGGAGTTACCTGTATCAACTATTTATAAGTTTTAAATATTTTTTATAGTAACACAATTAACCTTCAATTATACTTAACGGTAAAAATTTTTCAATCAGTTTTATAACTCACTGATAATTTTGCTTAAAATTCAAATACCTATAAGTATGCAATTAACACTGTATAGCTTCAAGAAGAGTTCTAGAGTTTCTTTAAGAGTTTAATCTGGGGGAACAAAACATTCCTTGAATATTTGGACCTTTTTATTATAAGAGAAGAAATTTTAACTTTAAGTGAAAAATATTTTAATTTAAAGTGAATATATCCTAAAATCCCCTTATAAGTGATTAAATTTTTCACTTTCATATATTAAAATCATATTTTATTCAAAATTAAAAAATTCTTGGCTTAAAAATGAACTCGCTTCACTTAAAGTGTTCATAAGTGACTTTGTAAAGTACTCTGGTATAGAGCCTTAGAATATGAACTTGATAAACTTGGTACTTTCAATATTAAAATTTTTTTAATCGAGAATTAGCCGTTTGAAAATATGACCAAGTACTACCTGCTTCTTCTTAAAAGACTTAGGTTTTAAAAGTTATGTAGTAACCACAGTCCTGTATATTTCAAATATCAGTGGTATTACCATTACTTAGCACTACTGGAATGGAATATCATACAAAATTCAATTCAAACCCATGTAATATTGAACCCTTAACTATACTGGAATTTTTGAATGAAAATATTTGCAAATTACTGAAATATTTGGAAAATAATTAAGTTCTTGACACTTAAGTATAGTCTTGATACTTATAATTACTCAAAAATACTTAAGTATCAAAAAATAATTAAAAAAGTAATTAAACTCAAAATTTGATTACTTTTTGAGAATTACAAGTATTTTTACTTGATTTTTTTATTTACACCTAAATTTTGTACATATCGAAATCAAAGTACTTGTACTTGATAATGTAATGAGTATCATGGTAATGGTATTTACAACTGTACTTAAGTATCATTTTACTCATTATTATACAGATCTGGTTGTAGCACACCGATTAAGATGAGTTAAACTAACGATTTTAACTTAGTTTTAAAAAAATATGAAGTCAAAACCATACAATTACCTTAGAATCACATACAATTACTTTATTCATTCAAATACTTTAGAAAGAACATACAATTACTTTTGAAACCCCTTTGCCAAAATCAACAATGGTTGTTAAATTACCCCTTCAAACATTTATAACTATCTATTCAAAGCCATTCTCATTTTTGTTCTTAGTGATCATTGCTCCCCTTAATAGTTTTGCAACATCTCCGAAACCTTCACAACAAATTCACGCGTGCCACTAATGTTTCCCAATTATAATTAGTTGCATGTATCAAATAAAAAAAAAAATATTGTTTAATCACAGAAACGATTTTTTTTTTTTTACCTAATAATAACTGTAATTTATGTTACTAATATTTTATATTTACTAACATTATTACATAATATATTACATATTACAGGTGTATATTAAAGTCACGTGTATTAAAGTGGAAAAACTGAACAATAATATTTTTTTTTTAAATAGTTTTTTAATTTCTAATTGGAAATACGGTGTGAAAATAAATGGAAAATATTTGCGTGAAAAGAACGGAATTTTCGGAAAATTTTTTTGAAATAAAAAACAATCCCTACACAAATTACAAAACTAACATCCACTCACATACGTTTGAAATTATTTTCACTTTTAAAATAGGTAATAATTTGTACTAATTAATAATTACTAACTCATATTTAGTAATTTTAGTAAAATGTTTAATTATTATTTTGTTTTTTTAATTTGTTGCAATTTTTAATTAGAGAACTGCAA
Source organism: Dolichopus griseipennis (assembly GCA_963082915.1). Classification (NCBI taxonomy): domain Eukaryota; kingdom Metazoa; phylum Arthropoda; class Insecta; order Diptera; family Dolichopodidae; genus Dolichopus; species Dolichopus griseipennis. The sequence continues at coordinate 346,297,785 of OY720441.1, forward strand.
CATAATTTAATTAAAATTTAAGTCAAATTTTGGTATCCATTTGCATAATTAAAATCAAATAAACACTGACTTAATTATAAGTTTTGTGTGTTACGATTTGGAAAATTATTTAAAACGAGGAAGAGTGTAGTAGAGTAGACTGTGTCAACTCTGGGATACCCGTATGACCGTTATATAAACATTATATCATTATTATTATAAACATTAATTATTTTTGGCAAAATTTCAAACATACCAGCTTTATTAGGTACAATATAATGCTCATATAAATGAAGGAGTTGTATGGCAGCTACTCGAACCCTTTGCAGTAGACCAACCAAATTTTGCAGTAACTTTGGCCATTACACTAAACTATTTTTTGCAAAATTTCAGACACCCAGCTTCATCAGGTGTAGTGTAATGCTCATATAAAATAAGAAGTTGTATGGCAACTACTCGAACCCTTTGCAGTAGACCAACCAAATTTTGCAGTAACTTTGGCCATTACACTAAACTATTTTTGGCAAAATTTCAGACACCCAGCTTTAATAGGTACAGAGTAATGCTCATATAAAAGAAGGAGTTGTATGGCAGCTACTCGAACCCTTTGCAACAGACCAACCAAATTTTGCAGAAACTTTGGCCATAAAACTAAACTACTTTTGGCAAAATTTCAGACACGTAGCTGCAATAGGTACAGAGAAATACTCATATAAAATAAGAAGTTGTATGGCAGCTACACGAACCCATGGATCAAAATGGCTGCATTTAAATAGCGATGACGGCTATTGCAAAAAAACAAATTTGCGAAAATTTCAAGATCCTAGCTCCTTTATTTTTTGAGTTATCGTGCGGACAGACGGACAGACGGACAGACGGACAGACGGACAGACGGACGGACGGACGGACGGACGGACATACATAGCTAAATCGATTTTTTTTTCGATTCTGATCCGATCCATACACTTGAGTCTATATCTACCCCCCCTCCTTCCCTGCGTCACAAACGTAATGGCAAATTTATTATACCCTTTGACTATATAGTCATACGGGTATAAAAAAAAAAAACTTTAAAAACGGGGAAATTTTTGCAAAATTGCCACACAAATTGTGGAAAATTATATTTTAATCAAATTAAAATGAAAATTTTATCCAAAAAATTGGATGTAGAAATTCTATATTATTAGAACTAATTTATTATTGAACAAAAAAGGGTATAATTTAATATTGTAAGTATAAATTAGAATATGATAAGTTGTCAACCCTCATTTTGTAAATTTTTTGAAAATAAAAAATAATTAAAGAGTTTATTCAATTATAAAAGAATTTGATATTTAAAATAAAAATTATGATGTTATTGACCATCCCTATAATTATAGTTTTTTTTCTGCATTAATTAGGTGGTTTTTTATTTAAATAGGAGATTTATAAATACTTAGCAAATAGGTGATTTGATAAGTTAAATGCGTTTATTAAATCTTCTAATGGCTTTTAACTGCCTTAATGTAATCCTTGTTTTTCTACAAAATTACACGTTCAGAATACCTCCAATACTCTTGTACTTTGGGGTTAGAGCCTTCGAATGACGAAATTGAATTAAGTAATAAACGAGTGTAGACTGTGTCAACTCTGGGATACTCGTATGACCGTAATAGAGACATTATATTATCCGGTAAAAATTTCAAGCGCCGAGCTAATTAGGTGGAGGGTAATCCTCATAGAAAAAAAAGTTGTTGTCTGGCAGTTACTCGAACCCACTGCACTACCTCAACTAAATTTTGCACAAACTTTATTCATAAAATTAAACCACTTTTGGCAAAATTTCAAATACTCAGCTTTACCATGCGTAGAGTTATTTTCATATAAAAAAAAAGTTGTATGGCTGCTACAAAGAACCCGGGGAGCAAAATGGCTGGATTTTAATAGCGATGACGGCTATTGCATTAAAACGAATTTGTGATAAATTCTAGCTCTTTTATTTTTTGAGATATCGTATGGACGGATACACGGACGGACCACGTAGCTAGATCAATTTACTTTTCGATTTTGATCCGATCCATAACTATGAGTCTATATCTACATCCCCTTCTTCTCTGCGTCACAACCGTAATGACAAATTTAGTATTCCGCTTTGACATATAGTAATTCAGGTATAAAAACCCGTTTACGATTTATCCGAATAATCTTTTGTGAATTATAATTATAATGAATATCATTTTTGGGTACTAAACACTTAAGTTGAAAGATGATTAGACATTTGTGATGTTCAAAAACATACAAAGTTATGAAAACTGTTTTTTGCAATCGGCTGAAGCTGCCCAAGTTTGATAAAACTTAAAAAACTTGGAGTACAGCATATACAGTTAGAAATAAAGCATATTAAGACAGAGTCAATGATGCAATTTAACTATTTTTAAAACAGTGTTAGAAAGGTGTAGAAAGGTTGAAGAAGATTAAAGGTTGAAGAGTTTAAAAGCATTAGTTTTCTCTAGATTAGAACATAAGATCTGAAATGGTTTGTTATAGGTTTATTTTTACTTAAATTTTATAAACATTTCCTTTCTATTCGGAACTTTATTTAAAAGTACAAAAATTTTTAATTCATTTACTTTCCCCAACATAAAATTAAATTTATTTTTATTAACAGCTTTTTAATAAATTACTTTTTTTTTTTTATTTTCAGGTGAGTTTTTGTAAACAAATATGTCTTTAGTTTTAAAATAACTAATTTTTTATGGTAAGAAATATTAATATTAAATTATATTAAAAAAAAATGTTCCCGGATTTTATTTTTTTAAGGTTGTCATTTTAATGCCGAAAGTCACTTCAATTTAATCAGATCATTAAAAAAATATCTAGTTATTTTGTTTCCTAAAAAAGGTGTTAAATAAACAATTTTGTTTTTTATTTAGATTCTTGTTTTGCCTTTATTTTGAATTTCAAAATTATACTTTAAATCGTGTCATCATGAGTGGTTCCCGAGTCATTCTTCTTTTTTAGCTTGTATCGCGTATTTTGAATGTCTGTGATCACTGTCCGGAAGCGCTCTCTATCCAGCGTTACGTGCAATAGTTCTCCATTGTTTGGAGGCTCTTTTCGACAGTTTTCATATCCTAAAGTAAACCAGGCTTCAGGAATAGAATACGATATTTTATTACTACACTATACATTTTTTATTCCTTTTCCACTCCTCCACTTAAGGAGTATATGGCATTCACCAAGTTTTTATTTTGAACAAGCCTTCAGTTTCTTTAATCATAATATTCACTAAGCCGTTGATTACTCGGCTGTAGATATTGTATAAGGTTATGAAATATGAATGCACAAATGTTAACTTTGTGCGCCATCTATAATCTTACACAAGAATTATTTATATATTTTTATTAAATCTTATTTTATATTACGATATAAACTATTACGATATAAGTAAACAATTTTACGATATTTTTTTATTGGATATGATCTGACCGGGGTTTGAACCCGAGACCATCCACATGAAAGGCGGCGTCTTTACCAGTACGCCATTGGTCAGATACTACACAATACATAACCCAGAAAAAATATTTTTTTGCCATTAAATATTAATAACCATAATGTCATTTTATTTAGATGTTTCTTTAGTGATACCTTAGCGCCTTCTGAAAGGTTTTCGATAGTTTCTTTATAAATCAGCCGCCCTTACTATATAGTACAGACGCTTGATGATGTCGTCTACTTTACGTCATAGACTAGGTTTATTTATTAGCATTTAAGTCGAGTTATTGAAGTAGCTCCAAGAATACAAAAAACATCCTTTATACAAATTTAAAAAATAATCCATGAAGTTTGCAATATTTTTAGAAATTTTTTGAATATAAAATAAAGTTTATCTAAAGTCCCCAACATCAGATTCAAAATATCGTTGTATATTAAATTACCTCAAAACTAAAAAATTTCAAAATTTAATTTTTACACAATCTAACATAGATTGATTAATTTAAACCCAATTCAATTTTGACCCAATACTATGAAATGACACAACTATGATAAAAAAGAACTGTCAAAATAATAAACAGTTATTTCCGAAAAGGTACATGTCATAAAAATATGCTGTATAACATATCGTTTATATCATTTCACTTTTATTTAAAGTCTTTAAAAATAGATAATAAAAATTTTATTTAATTAATTTTCAAATTTAAAATGTTCAAATTTATATTTCCAATTAAAAATTAACTCTTTTTTTTAGAGTCTCTCTCGTTAGCACTAAAAATGTTTAAACAAATGTTTATTAACAAATCAAATAATAATAAAAATAGTGAAATAATAAAATACACGTTTATATAGTACTGATGCCTCACCTCATCGCATCTTGTAACAATTTTAACTAACTATAATTTCATTCATTAAAAATTAACTTTATTATTCAAATTAGTCAAAAAAAAAACAAAATAAAGGGAAAATTTTAATTATCACACGGTGACATTTCAATTTTGGAAACATATTTTCAACAGATTATACAGTATATGTTGTATTTATTTTGAAGTTTCATTCACGCTCCAATGTACGCTTAAATTTTTTGGTTTTTTTGTGATTTTCGTTTTTTTTCAATAGTGTCGCGTTTCTATTTAATTATGTTTAAGTTTCCGTCAAACGTCATCAACGATTTTTAATTATAAAAATACAATATAGGTGCCATTTTTTTTTGTCATGATTCTAGTTGAAAAATAAATTTTATTACATCTGTACTTTACACCTCATGAAATCCAAAAAAAAACAACGTAAATAAAATAAGTTTTTCATGAAAACTAAAAAAAAAACTATAAAAACAAAATGATGTCAGCTAATTTTTTAACGCGTCGTACAAATGGCGCGCTGTAAATAAATTTATTTTAGTGTTTTTAGCACATTTTTAAAGAATTTTGTAAAAATGTGCCTATATAGCTTCACTCTGTCCGTCCGTCTGTCCGTCTGTCCGTCTGTCCGTCTGTCCGTATGTTTACAAAAACTTTTACATCGTTTGAAATAGAGAAAAGAAGTTTTAACCACTAGTAGGTATTACAAAAAAAATAATTTCGTAGAAGAATTTTTTTCTGTAGCCCCACCTGTTACGGGGCTACAGCCCCCCAAAGTTGGAAAAACCCCTATATTTAATTTGTTATAACAAGAGTTCTGTTAAATATATTTTCAATATGAAAACGGCAAACGATAGCTGGTTTCATAAGCTTTATAAATATTTAAAAGACAAATGTTTAGGGTTGCCATACGGTACTAAAATTTAACATTACACAAAACTCAATTTTTACAAAATTTTTGGTCACACATATCTTCTAAACGGTTCAAGCTAGGGTCTTGAAATTTTGGGAGAAGTTAGATAATCAGAAATTAGTAGGAGTCGGTTAACAAAATTTTTTTGTCAAGCCCCATGTTTAGGAGCTATAAGGGCTCGAAAATTGAAATTTTGCAATTTTTACACACCTGTAACTTGAATACCTGTTCAAATTTTTTTTTAGTGATATACAAAATTCAAAGCTCTATAATTATATTTAAACATGTGTCAAAGGTTTTTCTTAATTTTGAAGGGTGACGAAGCTACAGCCCCTGCAAATTCCAAAAAAGCCCTATATTTCAATTGATATAACAAGAGTTCTGTTAGGTTTATTTTCAATCGAAAAACGGTAGAAGAGAGCTGCTTTTATAGGCTTTACAAAGATATGTCGCTTAAATGTATAGGGTTGCCATACGGTACTAAAATTTACCATTATATAAAATCCAATTTTTGCAAAATTATTGGTCCCATATATCTTCTAAACGGTTTAAGATAGGGTCCTGAAATTTTGGGAAAAGTTAGATCTTCAAATATTAGTAGGAGTCGGTTAACAAAATTTTGTTGCCAAGCCCCCTGTTTAGGAGCTATAAGGGCTCGAAAATTGAAATTTTGCTATTTTTAAGCACCTGTAACTTGAATACCTGTCCAATTTTTTTTTTATTAATATACAAAATTTAAAGGCCCAACATTATATTTTAACATATGTTAAAGGTTTTTCTTAAATTTAAAACGGGTTCCTTAAATTGAAGAAAGTGTCTCTCAGTTTTACCCATTTTTGCTTAGATTGTATAATTCTAAGTAAAATTTCAAATTTTTGTGGAATTCACAATTTAATTCATAGAACCTAAAAAAATGGAGGGGGTCGGAGGGGGGGGGGGTTAGATGAAGTTAGATCCTTGAGAAACTTGGAAACCTTCCCCATTAAAGGGCTATTCGTCAACAAATTTAAAATAAAAACTTTACTGTTAGCAGTAAATTTTATAATTAAGCAGTACTTAACTATTTCCAAGTAAATATTTCCAAAGTTAAACTCAGTATGTAATACAATATAAATTTGAAAATGTGCTTTTTTAAAAACCCTTGGTTTTTTTTCATCACTTGTTTTCTGTATATTGTGTAAGTTTAATGGTAAAATAACGTGTATTATGTAATGGTTATGGGTTTAGTGAAATATGGAGCAAAAATACAGAGATTTTTACTTGAAATATCTGGTACTATATTTAAATTAGTTTACAAGGGCAAAGAGATTATCAGAACAATTTTTTTTTTAAATTCATGCCATTCTAGGCTTTTTTGTTTTTATACCCTACACCTTAAGTAGGCAAAGGGGTAAATTAACTTTTGTACGGAGTTTGTAACCAGTCGTTAATACTGTAGGTAACTATTGACGAAAGAAATGCGGGGATTTCAAACGGGCGAGATCAGATCGTTGTTTCTGACTTTGGAAGTCGGTTGCATCGACTTACTATTATTTTATTATTGACTTTTTTCTATACCTAAATTTTTTTACACCCTTAACATGGTTAATCAATTGTCTTATGGATTTGATGACAGAAAAATTGAACGGAATTCTTTTGAGCGGCAACTGTGATCCTTTTTTTTTGCAAAGAGAATGGAACGCCCGAAAGCCACCAATTGAAACTGTGCGGTATTTCGTTGGGTAGTGTGCGACTTTTTCTAACCAAACTTTAGGAAGGAACCTGTAATACAAATGTACAGTTTGGTTACAGGGATGGCAATGTCAAAGGATTTTCGAATTGTGGGGAGGTTATTTGGCAATTTAGAATTATGAGGAAACGAAATTTTTAGGTAGTTTGAAACCAGCATTTGCAAACTTATTAATTTTTTAAAACTTTTAAAATATAAAACCTGTCTCCATGTAATTTTGATCTCCATAGAACTGGTTCATTTTACAATTTTTTTTACAAAGAAACGGTGTTGAGATTTTATAATTTTCTTTTGCTTCACGCTAAATCAAACTGATATCTTAGAGAGTAAAATAGGAATCTCAGCTGTTCCAACTCCAATATGTCAGTTAAAAACGATTTGATAGATTAAACAAAAGTCAATAGTTTAGTGTTCGGAAAAGTAATATCTTTTTGGCTCCATTATAATGTTCCTTCGATACAATCAAGAAGAACCAAATGTTAACGTAAACCAGGATTCCAGAAGTAAAAAGTGTTTATAAAGCTTATGAAGTCTACTTTTAATATTTCGAACAAAAATTGTATTTTTAATTTGATCACTACCGACAACATTCTTTTGATAATAGTTTGATGTATGAGTTACATAAAATCATTTAATAATGGAATATACAATATAATTTCATATAACCTTTATCAATATTTTATTAACATTAATGAAGGTCCAATTACAAAAGAAAATGATGACCGTCCCACAAAGCAAATTAAAGTAGTTGGGGTGTTTTAAAAAATCAAATATGCCACTCCTCATTTAAAAACAAATAACCTTCAAGAATACCCTTATCATAAGCACCTATACTACATTACTACCTACATTAATTAAATGTAAATGTTTTGACATTAGTAGCATTAAACAAATCATTAGTTACTTATTTTTTAAGATTTTATAATAAATAATATTTTTAATAAACTTAATATTGCATGATACAAGATTTTTAATGATTGCTAAATTTTTTTTTTTTTAACTTAATTTTGTACCGTTTTTTTCTATCCACCTTTTGGTTAGATGCAAAACACACTACTGTGTTTTAGCCTAATTTTTCTTGATTGAATGACATCTTAAAAAAAATAAAAATTATAACACAACACTAAATTTACCATTGTATCAACATTTACTTAATTGTAAAATAAAAGTAAAAAAAAATTAAGTTATGTAGATCTGTCTAATCAATGTTAAAAAACAGATAAAAGAACAGCACATTTATGGAACAGTGTGATATCAAAACAAAACAACTGAAACAAGGTTACCAACTTCACTGAAATTTTTTTTTAATATTTAGTTTTTATTTTCAATTTTGTTTTATGTTTCTTTTAATTATATTTTTATTGATAATTAGCCCTTTAACTTAAGGCTTCAAGTAGGTGTAGAAATTTTATTTATTAAAAGAAATTTTGAACAGCGGGTTTATGCTCACACCACATTGTATGCGGTATGAAAGTGTTTAATAAAAAAAGAAACTATACAAATAAATTAATTTTATTTGTAATTTTTTTTATTATTTCTGTTGAATTTAAAAAAAACCAAAAAATTTTTATCTTTGAAGGAGGATCGAACTCAGACCTATTTACACCGTCAGCCACTTTGCTAACCACTGAACCATACAATTCTTATAAATTTATGGTGTGATTTCTAATATATATTTATCACTAACTGGCAGAATGAAAAATAAAGCCATAGACAAAGGCAAGTTCACTTAAAAGTATATAATAAAAAAAGAAGTTTCTATTTCAGCTCTAGATAAATTAAACTTGAAAAATATAATACGGTTTCCAGATACTTTTCCAAAAAACCAGGATGCTATCAAGTCTAGTTATAAGCCTAAGAGATTATTAAGTTTAGTTGTAAGTCTGAGAGGTTATCAAGCTATTCAACCGGTACTTTTTCGTAATTCTATTTTTAAATATAACTAACAGTTTTTCAAAACTAATCTGTTTTATCCATAATAAATAGAGAAACACTTGAAATAGTCTAGAACTTATTTAAATAAGTATGTACTTGCGTTAACAGGGGCTAGAAAAATTGGTAATACCCAAAAATATTACAATAAATATCTGATCTAACTTTTACCCTCTCTCTTTTATTAAGTTGACAGACCTTAATATGTTCATTAGTTAATTTAATGAGAATTTTTTAGTAAGTTCTTGAAACAATTGACAACTTAATTTAAAACCTGAATAAATACTTTCATTCGTATCCGACTTTTAAATAAAATATTTCGAAACTTGTTTATTCCGAATTATTTCAAAACATTTACTCTAAATATAAGTTGGTTACCCTAATATTGAAACGGTGAATTTAAATTAAAAATTATAATACGGTTTTCAGAAGTTTCTCCAACAAATTCCAACTAGAATTAACTTTAAATTTCAATAAATGGTTTTTGTAAACCCCGTTTTTTCGCCTGGTTATAAATATCAATATCGAAAAAATTGTTTTTATTCGATACTTTTTCGAAATTGTATTTTTTAACTTTGATAACGGTTTCTACAAAATTAAAAATCGTTTTCCATAATAAATTAAGAAAATTTAGCATATGATAAGTACTATTAGCTTTAATAATGGCTAATAACATTGATTATGTACAAAAATATTACTAAATACATTATCGGAACTAATTTCTACTTCTGCCACATTAAGTTGACATTTGACACTAATCACAAGGTTCGTCATTATTTTTACATAAACACTTTAATCAGTTCTTGACACTCAAATTCTGCAAATGACAACCAAAATAAAAATATTACTAGATACATTATCGGAACTAATTTCTACTTCTGTCACATTAAGTTGACACTTGACACTTATCACTAGGTTCGTCATTATATTTACATAAACAGTTTTAATCAGTTCTTGACACTCAAATTCTGCAATTGACATCCAAATTCATAACCTGAACTATACATTCCTCTGTCACTTTGTGATAAAATAATACGAGACTTTTCCATTCAGAATCATTTCACACCACTTTCATTAAATACAAGTTGGTTACCCTAAGTAACTAAAACATTTTAACTTAAGTAGCTATAATAAGGTTAAATATAATGTTGTTTTTACTTCATAATTAAAAGTTATTAAGCAATTCGACATTAGTTATAATAAAAATAAAACAGTAAATAGGTACATAATAACAAAATAAAGTGATATATTAAAATATAACAAAAAAAAAAAAAATTTATCTTATTAAAAACATTAACTATACACTGTGAGTCAAAGTTTAAGATGGAGGCAATGGTTCGTAATGGTGTAAATCTAATTTAATGAAAATGAAAGTACTTAGGATAATTTTTTTAAAAGAGAGAAAAGTATCTAAAGGTTAAATTAACTACAATTTTTTTTTTTTTTTCTTTCTCACTTTTTTTTTTTTAACTTTTTTATTTTATCACTTAAATAAGTGATCCTTTGATGAAAGTGATAGAAAAGAAAAGGAAAAAATTTTTGTATGAATAATTTTTATTGCAATTAAAGTTAAGGTTTTTTTTGTTTTTGTTTTTTTTTTTTATTTTTTTAATGAGAGTAATTGACTGGAAGAGTTAGATAAAAAAAAAAAAAAGAGGAGTAAATGGAACAATTTAAGTATCTGTCAGATATAATTTTTCTTGTAAAGATATAATTAGTTTTAATTTTTTTACATTTTTTTTTTTTGTATGATAAAAATTTAAATGTTACTTATTCTTTGGAAAAGTTTGTTTGGAACTGTCAGAAAGTTTATAAAGTTTTCCTCTTTGTATACCAGAATTCTATGGTAAATTGTTTTGGGACTAAAGAAATAGAAAAGAATAAATTATTTTCATATTTTTGTGGTGTTGTATAACTTATAGTTTTGTGATCAGCTTAAGTTATTCAATTTCTATTTATTCATATAAAAAAAAACTTATTTCTTTTTGGAATTTTAAATTTGTAGTAATGATAAACTTAAGTACAACTTCAATTCAAGTACTTATTAACTTGAACCATTTGTTAGATAAATCAATTTTATCTTTCAGAAATTTGGGTGATCTGAATTAAAGCCATGCGAAATAAAGCCCCCAGGGTATTATTATTAAGAAATAAATCCCCAGAGCATTGTTTCTCATTAAATGGGAAATAATACTCCGGGGATTTTATTTCGCAGGGCCTTAATTCAGGAAACCGGAAATTTGTATAGAACTTCATTAAGTTCTACGTATTTTTATTATAATAAAAGGTTTACTCAACTGTCGCTTACATACAGCTACTTACAGTTGCGGGAATTTCAAAAGAATTCTATAATAAATGGATTTTCGATTAATGGAATGGATTCTTCGAATAATTAATTTATTTCATTAAATAATTTAAAATACCAAAATATTGACATTCAAAATCTCGACATATTTAAATCCCGACATATCAAAATCCCGATATATAAAAATCCCGACATATCAAAATTCTGTCATATCACACATCAAAATATTCAGTAACAGATAAATAATTCTAGGAGGGATTTTGATATTTCGGGGTTTTAATATGTCAGGATTTCGATAATCGGGATTTCGATGTCGTGCTTTTAGCATGTCGGGATTTCGATAATCGGGATTTGAAATGTCATCTCAAATACTTATACCCAATGGCTGTAAAGAATGAAGAGCACCCAACCTTTATTTTGTATGGTCGTAGAATTGCCAGACATAAAATCATGGAACAGTTGATAAACTAAACAATAGGTAAAAAATTTACAAAAACACGTTTAAAGTTTTCTGACAAATACAAGGATTTGTTTCAAATTAAATGAAGAATTTGTGTCAAATTAAATGATAAAATATGAAATATTAAAATTTTGTGCAGTGGTGTACCCCAAGAGTCACCTGTATCGGTGTACATATACTTATCATTAACATAAATCGTTCAAGTATTCAAATAAATTCAAAAGTTTTAATATACTTATTGAACAACATCAAAAACACTTAAACAGGTAAAATTAATTTTGATTGCACCTGCTCTAATGGTCGAATAAACAACATAATTAAAAAAAAAACAATAAGTTATTGACACTAATTTGCTTCATTTTTTACACTTGCGCTATTTTAAAAGGTGAGAACTATATTATATAACACAATTCTATTAGTATACAAAAATTAAAAATTGATGATGTGGAAAAATTTGATTGTTCTAATGAAAATTTAGTGCAAGTTTATTTTCATTATTCTACTTTATCACTTGTTTTACATGTAGTATTTAATGCATATAACGGTATTACATTATTAAATACGCATGGTTCAATGCGTATATACTATGTAAATTGGTTAAAATCTATTTTGTAAAATGTAATTCATATTTTTTTAAATGTATTTTATATTTAATTTTGATTTATTTTCAAAAATATTTCAGTTCCATTACAATCGCATTGCAATGGTAATTATAGAGCCGGGAATTTTTTTTTTCAAATCATTCATTTTTAATGTATACATGGTATACAACGCATTCAAGTATTTAAAGATTCTTTTTTACAATAATAGATTTGATGTAGTCTGCTACAATTATTCAAGTTTCCAAGTTTATTATGAGAATATTTTTTATGGAATTCTGAAGTTAAACGATACATGCCTGATGCCTTATAATATAATGATGCTTTAAAATATAACAATACACATTTATTATAGAGTTACTTGCTTGATATTTACTACCTTTCATTATTTTGCCTGGCAAAGTACTAAAAATATTCCCTAGCGTTGAATTTTTTTTTTTTTTTTTGAGTTTTGCTTCAAAATAGAAAAACCTAAAAAAATAAAATAAGAAATATTGCTTTGTTGTGCAATAATAATTTTCTCACATGATATTATCATCATGCATTATTAGTAGACATTTTTGCTCTTTGTTATACCTAAAGATGGTATATATTTTATTTTTTTTTTTATTTTACCTATTTATTTTTTTTTTCCATTTGTTTTTGTTTTTTATTCCGTGATTGTTTGCATTTTTTGGTTTGTTTTAGTTTAATTTTGCATAATGTTAGGGTGACCAGATGAGTGAGGAAAGAAAAGGGACAGGAGTTTGACGAAAGTCTTGAATTTAATCAATAATTATTAACTATTAATTAGTATGTGACAATTCTAGATCCTCTACTTTATCCATCGCGCAATATAAAATTGAAAGAAGAAGTTAAATAGGATCAGAAGATAGACAGAAGTATGATGGATATTTTATAGAAAATTTATCAATAGATTAAAATTAATACAAAAGCATTTTTATCGAGATTTTAACTTAACTTTCAGGATATATACTTCAGTAATGAATAGGTTTCGGAGAAAAATAGAATCAATACAATATTAATTACTAAGCTACTAAATTAAACTTCTAACTATATCAAAAAATTCCCGTAAACGATACGTAGACGATAGGAGTGCGTCTAAAAATGTATCCAAATGTAAATTCAAAGTCAAATTCAAGACATTATGAAAGACTCTTTTAAAAAGTAACTCATGATCAGTAATTAATTTATTATTAGGTGTCTAAGAACTACTCGAAGAGAGAAAGAATTAACGATTGCATTTATGAATTTTTAAATTAAACTTCTAGTTACCACCAGTTTGTCCCAAATAATTGTAGACTCTGTCTCCTATTGTATCCAAATTTAGGTTCATATAGTTATATTACACATTTAACAATGGGGCTTTTAAAAATATATGTAAATAAAGAGCAATTAATTTTTTAACTATTTGCATCTCTAAGAACTGCACAAATGGTCACCTTAAACAAAACATCAAACAAATTATACTGTATAAAACGTGAAAAAGAAACCCTTAAAAGCTTAAAGCATTTTATATTCTATTTGTTAAACTACTTTATATAAATATATAAACTTATAATAGTACATACCATAGCTGTTTCATATTATCAATACAAAATCATTTTATTTTTTAAAGGGCGGAAATGGTTAATGATAGCTCTGCACCTGAATTTAATTCAAAAGGTGGAAAACAGAAAATAAACAAAGAAAAAAAAAATTTACGTAAGACAAAAAAAAAAAGAAGATTGAAGCAATTTTTATTTTTTGCTTTAAAAATGATTTTTGATTTTTTTTTATATTGTGACATGGTACCTATAAACGTGCAAAAGTAGATATTTTTAGTGTCTCTACTCTCTAGAGTGGTATGAGGTAAATAATTATAGTATGCATATATACCTAGTATCTGAAATCCTATTAGTTCTTACTTTTTTTTTTTTTCATTTAAAAGACTTTTTCTCTTTAATGTTATTTTTTTTTTTTAAATACATTTCAGTATTTTGATGTGAAATTTCCGTCGCTGAATTGATTTTTTTTCCATGTCATTTGGAAATGAAGTTCAATTAATATCATTTAATTGCAATTTTGCAAAGTTAAACAGATTTTTTTGATTTTAATTGAAATCGGGTTAAATGAAAATTTTTTTTTTACAGTTTTTCACGAAAATTATAGAATTGCATATAAAAGTTTTAAAATCAATTAGAATACCCCGATACGAAATGATTTTGAGGATTCACTAAATGGACGTGGAAAAAATTAAGAAGAACTTTGTTAGGTTTAATCCAAAACTTGAATACTAGATCCATATTTTCATATATTTCCATCATTTCCTTTGTTTTTTGTAACAGCGGCTAAAAGGCGCAGCGGTTAGAGGCGTAGCGTTTGTCGACCTTTCATTCGAAAGTCCCAGATTGGAATCCCAGTAACAAGTGAATAAATAGTTTTCGACTCAACTCAACTACAATTCACTATAGGGTTCAAATTAATGGTAAAACCAATATTTAATAACTGTATATCTTAAATAAAAAATACATTAATACAATAATATAAATAAATAATTTAATTGAATAATATAACTCACAGATTCAAATGAAAGAATTTTTTACAATATATGACAAATATAATTGTTTCTAATGAAAACCTAAGAAAGTTTAGTATTATCTCATGTTTAAATTGTATGTGAAATTCGTTAAGATCAATTCTAATAATAAGAATATAATTTATCCTCCATGTTATAGCCCAGCAGATGAACAGTTAGGTCTTTAAAAAAAAAACAAAAGCTATAAAGGTGATAACACAACTCACGTGTTATCACTACCGTCTTTGGGTGCATCTTTTGGTGCTCTGTATTTCCTTAAATCTTATATAAATTAGTATATTCTATTTAAACGTCATAGCGACGCTTGTGGGTAGGCGAGCATTTGGTCCTCCTTAAATCCCTATTATGCAAATAACCATCTCATGACTTATATTTCATATGATGTTTTGTTTCAAAAATTACCAAAAATTACAAAAAACGTTTCAGTATTGCCAGCCATTTAAAAAATGCTTCTCTAACAAGTTTTCTTACATTAATCCAAGAAAATGCCCTCACTTTAAAAACAATTACATTTGATATCAGGCATATAATAGGCATTCTCTGTAATAATATTAGTATCAACTTGAAAGTTTAAAGAAAGAAATTTCCGGCATTTTGTTAGTTTTTGAAAAGTATGAGAATTTTTGTGCTATTGTTTCTATTTTTCTATTCAAAATGAAATAAAAAATCATTAAAATAAGATTGGGTTGTCTAAAAAATTTATTTATTGTTGTTGAGTTCAGCCCAAAAAATTTAAAATCAAAAGAAACATTAAAACAACTTTTTAAAAAAAAAAGTAAATTACACCCATAAAACATGTGAGTACATTTTACAAATATGTAGATAGAAAACGCATGTAAATTTTAAATCCTCCTGCCTCTATTAATTTCCAAAAAATTTAATTTTTCTTTTGTTTTGTCTTGAATTCAACTTGTAAAAGTTTTTAGTATTTAGTCTCGGCCTGTTATACAAAAAAAAAATGGAATGAGATCATTCAAATCAAAAGATTTAAAGAATAAAATGCAACAAAATTAATAAAAAAACGAGGAAGAGTGTAGTAGAGTAGACTGTGTCAACTCTGGGATACCCGTATGACCGTTATATAAACATTATATCATTATTATTATAGTAATAGGTATAGAGTAATGCTCATATAAAATAAGAAGTTGTATGGCAGCTACTCGAACCCTTTGCAGTAGACCAACTAAATTTTGCAGTAACTTTGGCCATTACACTAAACTATTTTTGGCAAATTTCCAGACACCCAGCTTTAATAGGTATAGAGTAATGCTCATATAAAAGAAGGAGTTGTATGGCAGCTACTCGAACTCACTGCAACAGACCAACCAAATTTTGCAGAAACTTTGGCCATAGAACTAAACTACTTTTGCCAAAATTTCAGACACGTAGCTGTAATAGGTACAAAGAAATACTCATATAAAAAAAGAAGTTGTATGGCAGCCACCCGAACCCATGGACCAAAATGGCTGGATTTAAATAGCGATGACGGCTATTGCAAAAAAACGAATTTGCGAAAATTTCAAGATCCTAGCTCCTTTAGTTTTTGAGTTATCGTGCGGACGGACGGACGGACGGACAGACGGACGGACGGACGGACGGACGGACGGACATACATAGCTAAATCGATTTTTTTTTCGATTCTGATCCGATCCATACACTTGAGTCTATATCTACCCCCCCTCCTTCTCTGCGTTACAAACGTAATGGCAAATTTATTATACCCTTTGCCTATATAGTCATACGGGTATAAAAATTCTTTCTTTTAATAAATTGATTGTGAGAAAAAATGTTACAAAATTTAGTTATTAAAGTTATTCTACATTTACTTGATTTAAATCTTAAAACTTTTTACAACACATCATTTTAATTTAGTTCCAATTCCCAAGATTTTTATACCAGAACACAAAATAGAACAATTTAATAGAAAAATAATTGGGATTTAAAAGTTTTTTGGGTTAAACTTGAAGAAAAAACAAAGGGATTTTAAAAAAAATAAAAGGTTATTTTTTTTCTTAAATTAAAGGGTCGGTTGAATGAGCAACAAGTTGATAATAGCTTGTAGTTTTCAACTAATTTGGTTATGGTCTGGAGATTTTTATTCTTTTAAAAAAATAAAAATTTAATTTTACTACTTTTTTTTTTCTGCACATTTCTACTAAAAACTTATTTAGATGGTAAATCTTTTGGTAAGACTTGACTAATTACTTAATGGTAACACTTGACTAATGCACTGAATTCAGTTGAAGACTTGATTAATAGACTGGAATGGACTGGAGTTATGAAGTTGTACAAAGTTCAATATTTTACTTCTAGCAGATTTCAAATAATAAATACCTTTCTCTAAGATATTGTGTATCCGAGGCAAAGTTTCTTTGTATTATTATTAACTAAATTTAAATGGAAGCACGAATACCATCAGTTCCAACATCACATAACTGTGAAGCTTCTTATAATACCTTGATTTTTTACCAGACAAGTACTTTAAAGTGATAATAAAACACATTTTCCCAAATTCTTTGAGGAAATATTTCCTTTGGCTGCATGGGTCAAGTCCTTAAATGTTTCCGAAGCATTAAACTTTCCAATGTTTCTCAGCCTTGATAGCAATTATTCCTCACAATTTGTTCTCCTTTATTTTTATTTGGTTCAATTTTCCCCCCCTGTGATTCCAAACAAAACCTGAATATTTTTACGTCTTAGTATTAAAGCGGTCAAAAAATATGGAGAAATTCTGTTTAATTTCTTGCTATACGGTTCGAGTACCCAATTTTAAACAAGGCAATCCAGTTCCAATTGCTGTTCAGTAATAATAACTGTTATATTCTAACACTTTATCCTCTTCCCATTCTGCCTTCGTCAATAAGTTCTAGAATTCCTTAAAATTAAAACTTATTAAAAAAGCTCAATTTGTTCATATTTTCTATACATTCTTTTCTTGAACTTTAGAATCATAACATATAACTAGCCAATAAACAAGCCTTTCCAAGCCTGCTGTTTACACTTCAATTACTTATAAATCATAAACCATCAACAAATTGTATTAGCAAATTCAAAAAAATTAACTTTAACTTGTGTCTAAAACCTCTATTAATAAATTGATCTAATATGAAAATCAACATGATACCATATTTACCATAAGTGTTCAATTCCATGTTAGAATTTATTTTCTAAATTTTTTTTTTTTTTTCTTTAACTTTTCTTCAAAAATGTTTTGATTATTTCATGCCTTTAAGGTAACAATTTATCATCAAATAAAATAAGAACAATATATCTTAAGTTATTATTTATTCCACTCTGATTCAAAATGAATTTTATTGGAAAAATTTCCCTAGAGATACCATACAGCAACAAGGCATACATATACAATTCCGCCACATACAAAAACTCTGGTAATCAAATCAAAAAACCAAAACAATAATAACTACAAAGAATCAATTTAATTTTTCTGAATAACACTGAATTGTTGAACCTAAATATACATAATCTGATACCATACCACGTGTCCATTTGCTTTACAAAAAACCTAAATATAAAACCATTTGGATATTGTCTTAAAGTTAAAATCAAAAACCAAATCAGAAAATTGAATAAAGTGGTCGTTCATCAATCAGATAAACAGTTAGAAACTCAAAAAAAAAAAAAAAGAGATAGAAAAAACTTTTGTGTCTACCTTTTTTCTTTTGATTCTTTTGTTTATTTTGTTTGCTGGTGCTTCTGCTGTGCTGCCTTGATGATCAAAAATCATCTTTGTATAGCAGTAAATATCAATGGGTCAACCGTATACTTGGGGTTATTATCAAATTTCTTTAGCATTTTCCAAAACTTTCCATTTTTTTTTGTTATTCAGTTGCAGTAGTATTAATTTTTTTACTTTAATCTTTTATCTCTTTCTCACATATTTAATATGCGAATATAAAATAAATTTGCCGGGTCAATTTGGGTCATTTTAAGAAGATTTATTTTGAAAATTAAATACTTACATATATTATATATATAGGTACTTACCTTTAGGTATTTGTTTTAAAAATATGCTTACATATTTTTTAAATTAATTTTTTTTTTTCTGTATAAGATGGCTGACTTATGCAAGATGAATAAAAAAAACAAAAAAAAAAAAATATTATTTCCAGACCAGACCAAACAGAGTAGACACATATAGTTGAGTTGACTGTCTGCTCTTTTTTTTAAAATGAATGAGGTCAAAAATGTTAAAACAATATGATGAATGTGAAAATTGTTAAATGAAAATTTATTGTAGTGGAATAATATGTTTTAGTATATTTAAGATTTAAATCCTTTTTCATTAAGAAGAGATTTTAAGGAGCGTTTGTAGTTTTTAATATGCAATTTAGATTATAATATATGCTTAATACTTCCTTAATGATTTTGATGCAAAATGCAAAGAAAATTGCTTAATTTTAGGGTATTTTTGAAAAAAGGTGTTGGATTTATATAACATCAACGCCAGAAGATGTCCTTTAGAAGGAATCAAATGTTTTAAAGCTGCTGAAGTACAAACCTTTCACAGATTTATATTAGCTTTGTTTCAACGTGTCTGTTTCTTAAATTATAATTATTATAACGGTATTTCCTGCATATGAAGATTTTCTAGGTTTTTTGCTATGGTACTCGATTTCAGCGGATTTTACGATACAATACTTTGAAGCTCCCCTCAGACAGACAAGGCTTGATGTTTATATAAATAACGTCTCTGTTTCTTAAATTATAATTGTATATGAAGATTTTCTAGCTTTTTTGCTATCGATGTCAATTTTGAACGAATTTTACGATACAATCTTTTGAAGCTCTCCTCAGACAAGGCTTGTGGTTGATATGAATAACAGAAATAATTTGATGTTTGAATTATATTATTATTCAGTGGTGTTTTAAAGACCTACTTTCATTGGACAGTAACAGTTAATTCATAAATTTTGAAAACTTTTTTAAAACAGCTAATCAAATACCAATTTACCCAATGGAATTTATATCTGTTCCTAGTCTACCCTCTTTGACATCTGTTGAGCAAATGCAAAGTTTATGGAAAAGGAGATAATTTTTAAATAAAATAAAATTTTTAAATTAATATTTTGAATTTTAAATAATAAATTATGAAAAAAATTTTTAACTGATTTTTCAAATTTTTCATTTACATTTTTTTTTTCTGTAATTTTAGACTGTAATAAATTCTGTGGGTGATTTAAAGGATATTTTTTTTAATTTTGTGCATATGTGTATGTGCATATAAGTTTTCTGTTGACTTAAATTTATTCTCATACAATACAAAAACAAAAACAAAAAAAAATAAAAAGTAAATAAAAAAATATGGTTGCTTTAAGAAAAAAATAATATAAAAAAAAATAAACTCGGTTGTCACTTACCCAAGTGAACTACCGGTTGACCATTTGTTGTTGCTGTTAAAATTCAATTTTTTGTTCATATTGTTTTTTTGTAATAAAATAAAATAAAAAAAATGTATAACGTAATGTTTTGAAATGGAGTACAGTACTGATCAAATTATTAAACGTTTTTAAATAATTTTTAAAATTAACAACTACTTGTTAACATTTAAACTTTGCAATGCATGGGGTAATTCGTAAGTAAGTGCATTGACTTATACAATGTTCTAGGAAATACCGTTAGGATAAAAATTTTTGTATGTTGGCTAATACAGGTTCAATAGTTTTAGAACTATAGGGAATCAACGTTTGGGGCTGTTTTCTTAAGCCTTTGATTTAAGCACCCATAACTTCTGTTCCGAATAAGACTATGGCATTCTGAGAAAAGATTTTCATAGAATAAGAAAGTAACATTCTTAAATGTATTGATCTTAAATCTTCATCTTCTTAAGGTGTTGCCCTAAAACGTTTTCAGAATGTCAAAATCCTTTCCGGAACAGAAGTTACTAGGGATTTAATTTAAACAGAGAAAGCGACCGCTAATTCAGTGTCCTATAGTTTTAAAACCCACGTTCATTTAATATAATATTAACCAAAGAATATCTGTCCCAAACTAGATGTTTAATACTATATGTAAATCTGACTTATTAATATAATATAATAACTTGACCATGTCTGTTTTCACCTTCTTCAATAAATGTGCTCATACAGGTACTTATAAGTTTTCCATTTTAGAGAAAAAAATTAACCAATGTCGAATAGAATTACTTTTATGTACCTACTATATCTATGTACTCATATGTACCTACATATATAAAATATATATATACACATTTTGAATATGTTATATAAGTAGGTAAAATATAAATAAATATATATAAGTACAAAATGACATATAAGTAGGTACAATATTCATATATGTATAGTGGCAAAAACAAAAAAAATTGTAATAAAAAACAAAATTCAATTACAACATTTCGGCCACCTAGGGGTGATCGAGTTACCGAGTACTATTTTATTTTTTTTTGTTTTTTTTTTCAGTACATAATACAATATTGAAAAATGTATCTTTTATTCTTATTCTTGTTTTTATATTTAAGTACTTTTTATATTTTTTTGTGGGTTTTTTTACTTATTTGTGTCATAAAAAAGTTTTTTTTTTTTTTTTATTTGTCAAATTTGTATGAGAAAAAAAGCAATGAATGAAATGTTGGTGTCAACATAATCTAAGCTGCAAAGTACTTTTTTAAATCCATATTATACTAGTACTTATAGCTTCTCTTTATAATCTTCACGTTCTCTGGGTGAACTAATGTAACTATATTTTAAATGTTTGTGTGCTGCTTTCAATGTATTAACTTTAGAAAAAGTACTTTACAAAAGTATTTTTTTTGTAGGTTAGGATTGATTTTTATAAACTGTTTTTATAAGTACTTGTCTTTCACTTTTTAATTGTTGCGTCACTAAAACTTACAAGTTCTAAGGATTATCTTATGTTGGTCAGTTCATGTTGAAAATATAGTGAGCACTTACCAATGAAATATGAACTTTTATTATTAAAATGTTATTCAGATTGTACTTAGGTTTTAAAATGCAAAGTAATTGTTATAAGCCTCCATGTTTTGATTTGAAAATAATCAGTGGGGTAGTGGTATGCAATGTTGTAATGAGTAGCACATTAGGGTGCACTGTTGTTTTGTAAATTCTACACTATCTATATTATAAAAATTTGTTACGACTTATAATTCCTTTAAAATCTTTAGGAAATAAACGAGTACCGAGCATAAATTCCTTCAAAAACTTTAAGACAAACGAGAACCGAGAACGATTACTAATAATATATATAGTAAGTATCGAGTACTTGAAAATAAATTCAAGATTCATATAATTAAACTATGCATAAATCTGTTGGGAAAAGGTAATTTGATGCTTAAACTGACTATGTAATCATTCTTTTCGTTCTTTATTACAAGTACTTATAATATATGCAACCTGCACTAAGTTTTATGCATCTCACTGTACATTATTATGTTCTAAATATAAAATATGTATGTGTATATTAAATTTTTACGGGATGGTGGGCTGTTTTGTTTTTTTTTTTTTAATGTGCACAAAAATATTAAATACTATAAAAACTAAAAGAAGTACTTTTATAATATACATATATATATAAAATTTTTTAATTAGTAATTTAAGCTTTTCTATGGGTCTTTTACATTTTAAAAAGCCAACAAAAGAAACTAAATACAATTTTTTATGTCTTTTGCTTTATATATATATACATTTTACATTCTTTATTACTTCATACCATTTTACACCTGATATTTTACCTGTTTTATACGATTTTCATATAGAATGTAGTTCCCCACATTTATTTTCATATACGAGTACAATATGTATATGTGTGCATGTATTCACAAAGTAAAGTAAACATTTTAAGAATGAGACAAAAAATAAGTACTCGGGTACTTAGAATCTAATGCTGCATTTGGGAATAATGAGTAAAAAAAAAAAGTTTTTTAAAATTTTTTTTTTTTTTCCTTTTTTTTTTGGGAAGT
Organism: Dolichopus griseipennis; assembly: GCA_963082915.1. NCBI lineage: Eukaryota > Metazoa > Arthropoda > Insecta > Diptera > Dolichopodidae > Dolichopus > Dolichopus griseipennis. Next base: position 346,320,568 of record OY720441.1, read on the forward strand.
GAGTGACTAGGTCGGAATTATTATAATGACCAAATATTAAGGTAATAAGGGGTGGAGTTGAAAAGAAGAAGAAAGTGGAGAAAAATATCACAAATAAAAGAAATATTTAGAAACATTTTTAGTTTAGAATTGTTCTAAAGTTTTATATTTTTATTTTTGGCTTCTTTGCTTTTGTCTTTGGTGACCCAAATTTTTTGCTTTTAGTTTGCGATTTAAAACTGGTTTTGCTTATATACTTATGTTTATATACATAACTATAATATATGGTTATATATATATATATATATATATATATATATATTACCAAAACAATATTAAATCTTTATTAATAATAACTGCTCTAGTTTTGAAAAATACAAAATATTTGTGTAGGTACAGTACAGTGGGGTAGGTATGAAGTAATTTTTAGAATTTAAATACTTATATGTCTAAACTCTAAACTTAACCAGTTTTTATTTATATTTTAAAGTATTTAAGTAGTGTTTGAGATTTTTGTATTTTAATTCTATTTTTTCTCTTAAACTTTAACTTTTTTAATGGGTTTATGGTGGTTCTAAAATGTAGATTTACAATTTTTTATTTTTGAATAAAAAATAAAAAGTTTTTGATATAACTCTACTTTTCCTTTGGCTTTTTAATTCGGCATAGAAATAAAATATAAAATTTTGAAACTTTTAGAATATGTATTTAAAGTTTTTGTTTTATTTTTGTTTAATCTTTTCTATAGTTTAAATTTTTAAAACAAAGCAAAATATAAATAATCGTTTGGTTTTTTGGTGGTTATTTAATTTAATTTTTTTTTTTTTATTTCCTTTATTTAAATTTAAACTTTTGAGATTAAATACAAAATTCTTTGTTCCGAAATGAAAATGAATGGAAAAACTGATTTTAAAAAAGGTTTATTATATATAATTAGTAGAATATAATTTATTCTATTTTTTTAAAGATAAAAAGTTTTATGAGCCATGGCTTTGAATAGGTTTGCAACACCTGATAAAATTTAGCTGACGATCTAAGTTTCGACGATCATCTGTTTCGTTTATTTATCGAGTTACTTATAAGTATGTATTTCAAAACATTTTTTTCAACAAATTCCCACCCAACAAATTTTCCATTCCCAAGGGTTCGGAAGTTCAAAATTTTTAAGTTAAAGTATAGCGGACCCCACCATTACGTGATTCAGAAAATGATAAAGAAGTATTTTTCAGTTAAATAGAAAATGATAATTTCAAAATTTATTAGGTGACATATGTCAAAAGTTCACTTTATATTTAATGCTTTATTATGGTTGGAATATGTGTGCAAAAAAGTTATAAGCAAGGATTTTGGAATTAACTGGGAAGTCAAGTTCAAGTGAAAGTCAAAATTTTAGAATCTGGAAAAACCTACACGTACCTTAGAAGCCACCGTACTTGATTTAAAAAAAAGATCTAAAGACAAAACTGTCTTCAAAAATTAAAAAATTAAAAGAATTAAGTACCTAGTTCTAAAAAGTTAATCCTTATTATTAAGGGTCGATAGCTGTAATTTTTAGGTAAACTTTATCAATTTTTGATTACCATATTCAATTTCTACTACAAAACCGATGATTAGCTTTTTTAAAACATGTATTTCTAAATTATTTTTGTAAATTCGAATACTTGCATTCAAAAAATAAATCATTGCACTTAAAAAGCAAAGTTTACATTTGAAAAGGATATAGTTGTAAGTAGAAAAGTGTACTTGCACTTAAAATGAAAGTCGGTCCATCTCTTTTTAAAGATACGAATTCCTGCATTTGAAAAAAAATCCAGGCATTTAAAAGGGAAATTAGTCATTTAAAAACAATATACTTGTCCTTAAAAATGTTAACTTGCACTTAAAATAAAAATCGGGCAGCTTCTTTTTGTAAATACGAATTCTTGCGTTTGAAAAACAAATGCTAGCAGTTAAAAAAGAAATTTTACATTTAAAAATGGAATAAGGTCCTTAAAAACTAAACTTGCACTTAAAGTGAAAATTATACTTCTTGAAGTGAAATGAATGTAAATGTATACTTGAAACGTGTCACAAATTACCTTTTTGTAAAATTAAATTAGGTACATATAATAAAATAACTGTTAATTACATAACGCATTTCCCAATCTACTAATACCTATAGCAAAGTAATTAGTTTCGACTTTCTTAGTTTAAAAGTTTATACTAATAATAATTCTACAGTATTCTTATTACAAATTTTATAACTGTGTATTTCTAACTTAACTTTTGCAACAGTACTGAATGTTGTATAACACTAATTCTTGGCTGCCAATTTAAATTTCTAACAGGTTCTGATCCTTTATACTACAAATCCAATTAAATCTTTTAATTTTTACTATACAATATTTATTTTTATATTAATCATAACTTTTCAGTGAAGTTGTCAAGAACCTTTCAAATATTCATATCAGAATCCGGTATCTTTATATAACAAATTCCAACTTTTAACTTTAAATATTTCTTATGCTTACAATATTATATCCAATTAACGATTCCATATTTTACAAGTTTTTAGTTACAATAAATCTATAACAAAACAAATTTTAGGATTTATGTTAATATAACAGAATTTTTAAAAACTAATTTAAGTTTTTATAAAAAAATTCAAAATTATAAAAAAAACAAAATTCCTCAAATAAACTTATTACTTACATATATTTTACTTCATCAATTTTTCATGAAAATATCTTAAAGTTTTCTTACATTTTCATTCTTTTTTTTTTTTTTTTTGTATAATTCCATCTCTTAAAAACTAAAATTCAATTAAAAAATATTATTATATTATAAATTTTTAATTTAGTTATATTCTTTTGAATTTAATATTCGATATCAGAACTTTAGATTGTTTATGACAAAAAAAATAAAAACAATAACAACAATAAGTATAACAATATAAACAAAAGTTACAAAAACTTTTAAAGTAAAGTAAGAAATGTTTAACCAAAAAAAACGAAAGAAAATACAGGAAAAACTTTCAATTTCCATACCTTAAAACCACAAAAAAAAAAAAACCTAAATTTTCTATCTTTAAAATTTCCAAAGTAAAAATTCAATAAAAAATTATTTAAAAAACTAAAATGTATCTTATAAATTTTAAAGATACAAAATTTCGTTTATAATATTGGATAAAATTAACAGTTAAGTCTCCATCCATTAATCTCTTAAATTAAGAATCGATTAATTTTCTATTCACTTCCAGGATATTGCATGTCTCCTTAATTAATCTAGCATTGTTCTTCTACATGTTATTATGCGTTTACCTCTTGACCTGGATCCATCTAGAGGATTCCAGGACATTGCCATTAACGGTTGTTATACCGATATTTGTCATCGAACCAATAGATGCCTCTTTCAATGCTGCTGGTTACTCTCAGGACTTTGTTTAAAACGATGGTGAATCGTAATGGCAAGAGGGAGCATTCTTGTTTCACATCTACATTCATTGTGAATGAACCACTATTAATCCCATTGTATAATACCGAAAATTGAATGTTGTCATACTTCTATTTTGAGAAAAATATTAAAACTTATGTAACTCCGTCTTGTTAGAATATAAAAGTTATATGTACTTCATTTTCAAGAGTTATTGAGGATGGCCCTTATTGACTTGATGGAAAGCAATTTCATTTACACAAATCAAATGGCTGGAACTACATACCTAATGATAAATTTCGAAAACAATCGCAGAGGAATTATCATAAATGTATTCTTTCATTCTTTAAACATCATACAATATTGATTCAAGTTACTACGGACCACTATCTGAATTATATAAATGCGAGGAAATTTGGTATCCAAGTGGATCTCCAATGTTAAAGTTTTCTGATGACGAATTTATCTATCTAGAGAAGAAGTGGAACTCTTTTTTTGCATCACAAGCGTGTTATAGATTAAAAAGACTTAAACAATTTACGTAATTTATTTTTTAGGGTTTAGAGAAGGTCTCCAACAAGCTTCTAAGAACTCTAGAAAATTTCTTCTATCCAAAAGGTATCATCGCATAATAAATTCAAAAGGAGCAACAATTCTTGCATTACAGCTATTTTACTCGAGGAGGTGAATCTTGAACTTTGAGTCGATTGTATATATGTAGCTTTATTTCAGCTTTCATCATTAAAAAGAAGTCTCATTATCCCTTTAATTAGCAGAGGATACTTTGGGAAACTTACAAAAGTACTCTATGAACCCATTGTTAATTGCTTGTTTTTAAAAATTTACTTTATTTAATTGTCTTATATAGGTACTTATTGTTATCCGAAAAGTTCAATATTTTCTTAAATAAAAGTTAATAAATTTTTAAGGGCAAAATTCCCTAGGTATATTTTATTATACTGGTATAAGTACGTTAGTACATAACATTACGTTTATTGTAAATGATTTTGTTCATCCTTCTTCCTTAGAAAACTTTTCTTTAAAAAAAAAAACAGAAATTTTGTGTTGTAAATTACTTTTTAAGAATTTTAAATAATAAGAAGAGAAACAAAAGTATAATAGAAAACTTTTTAATGGTGTTGTTATGGTTTTAAATTTAAGTAATTTTTTTGGTAAATATTTTTTAAATAAATTATTACAAAACAAAAAATCAATTATATTGTAGACAACAAGTATATTATAAATCATCTCTTTTTGTTTTTTAATTTAATTTTTAGCTATTTTAGATATACCTTAAAGTTTATATTGTGTTAAATTGGATTTTATCTGACCAGATCTTTGAAATTTCATCCAACTTCTTATCGGCTGTTGTCTTCTCAAATTGTTTACTATAATCTTGCATCATAAACCTTGCCCAAATATTTCTTATTTTATTCTAAGATCAAGAAAGTAGAATGAACCCGTTGTTTTATTTGGATTCTTCTTTAAATAGTTGGGAATGCAATTGAATTTAATAGAATTTCATTATAAAATTTTTTACACTTTTGAATTGGAATGATAAAGTGACCAGACATCAACATTTCCGCTCGTATTGCATTAGAGATTTTGATTAAGGAACCAATTACTATCTAATATATATTCATCTAAATTCAAAAGAGAAATCAACTTATTCCTTCTGGATTCCATAATGTCTTCAGGTTTCAGGTATAATACTGCGCAAGTAGGTTGGGTGCTCATCTCATTTTTCTGGTTAAAGGATTGATTTTTTAGTGAGTAAGAGTCTTACACTTTTTGAGGGTATAGCTTTCACGAGACTTTTGAAGGTTTTTCCTCCCTTAGAAAATTAAAATAAAATAGTTGGTATATGTAAAGTAGGAAGATTGAGGTCTTTTTCCATCATATACGTCCAGGCTAAACAGTTCTTCATACAAAACGTACAAATCCCAATACCTTTTTCAAAAACTTTCCTTTTGTTAAAAACGCGTTCGGTTTCCAATACTAAATACCGAACGGGTTTTCAACGATATGTTTTGCTTCTTTTAGAAATGTGCTACCTTTGGCTAGTCAAATTTTAGTACTAACCCAAGGATCCACATCCAATTATTTATGGATGGCTTCCGAAATTTCGGATCGTTAGAATCAAAGTAAAGGTGAATCCAAAATTTCATAAATAAATGTAAACACCATTAGTTGCATAATACCATATGTTGAAATGCATAATACCTCTTGTTACCCGATGGCTATCCTTTCTTTCATATTTCCTTCAACTTCTGCCATAGTACAATCAGTCCTGGAAAATTACAAAAAAAAAGAAAACCGTTAACAGGATATTTATTTTTTTCTTTTTATTTTTTTTTTATCGCTTAAAAGATACCACAAAACAATAAAAACAGCATTATAACAAGATTCCGGAAAATTTAATCTTAATGGTGTCGGGTATATGGTGCATTGAACATTATACAAACAAATAAAAGAAAATAACAAGTAAAATATGTAATTTCTTCCTTTTATATTTACTTTTCATTTTTTTTTTTTTAATTAAATATAAAAATAATATTCACGGTCATACACCATACTCCAACATCCTCCAATATATACAACACTTAATATTCTTGTGTTGTATAATGACTTCCGGTATATTAAACGTGATTTTAACACATAAATACAATAAAATTATCTTTAAAACAATGATGACTCTGGGGGAAAGAATTCTAAAGACAAAAAAACAAAAAACAACCACCTCTGCAGTACATCATTATACATCATATAATAACGATGTTTAAGTACAACACTTGTATTCTATATGCAATATGCAATAAAACTCTTAACTTTTTTTAATAGAAAATGTGTGGTTAAAAAAAAGCCGGCTTTTTTTTTTAAATACATAAAAAATAACTAAAGTGCTGAGCCGAATAGAATATATTTAACATCAATTTATGCCATCCCATGCCAAATATCCTGAAATAAAACTGCAAAAGAACGACTAAACATTGTCTATACTTGAATATATGTATGCATATGAGAATTGCATTTTACTTTAATATTTACCCTGTATATAAATTCCCAGACCAGTCTACTTCAATTTGCATTTTTTTTTGTATTCTAAAGGACCTTAACCACAAACAGAATGTCTGATGTGTTTTTTTTTTAACATTCATTAAATGTCCTTTTTTTTATTTCTAGCTACCGCAAACAGCACTACCATCACCACCACCACCACCAATAGACTATAACTACCAAATGTCTATTGTTATCTTTGTTTGTTTTTTAATTGTTTCCTATACACAAATGTATAGGTTCCCATTGTAGACACGTGCAATTTAAAATGTCATAAGTCATCATTAAGGGAAACGAAGAGGAATAAAATAAAGGAAAAAAAAAATTACTGAATCCCTATTATATTGCACACCTTATGGAGGTTAATGAATTGAGAACATATAGTTACAGTATATAACGTAAATAAAATTTCTTTTATATATCTGTGGTCACAAGTATTAACCGCCAAAGTTTGTTTTCTTACATTTTGTACCAATCAATTTTAAAATTAAAATTGTTCCCTGAAATCAGGTAATTAAGACAGAGAAATTGACATTTTGAATTCTTAATAATTAATTTAATTAACAGTTATAATTAAAAAAACTGAATTTGGCTCTTAATCGTTTTGGGAAATTTTAAAATTTGGAGATCAAAGTCTAGTTTGACTGTTTTACCTTCTTTATAATTTAAGTTTAAAAAATCCTAACTGAAGTTTGGCTGTTATTCCAATTTTAACAATTTGATAATAAAACTCCAATTTAGAGTTTGGTTGTTATTGCTAGTCATACCCGTAAAAAACTGACTTTGGTCATTGAGTTTTTAGGGTATAACTTCTGCATTTTTCAAGCTAGAAGCACCAAATTTTGTAAGATAACACATATTGGTGCGGACATAGCGGTAATATCAATAACTCCATTTTGACCAAAGTCGACTTTGGCTGTTAATGTTTGTGACCACAGATATGTATGTATTTTTCAGACTTTTTTCTTTCAACTCTCTTATTAATAAAATTAAAAATGTTATTTGAATGGGTATGTGTGGGTATGGGGTTCTAATATGTATGGGGTTGTAATATTTATGGGGTTCTAATTTTTCGTAAAATGATAAAGTACATCTTAGTTTCTTGTTCAGAATTTTTTTATAGTAACCGTATAATTAAAATGAAATAAAACAATGTAAAAGCATATTTCTCTTGTACATATCTTGTAAGATTCTTTTTTAAGAAAAAAGACTAAAGCTTTTGTACTCATGTTTGTATCTTATTCTTTTATGGCTAAAATTAGTTTCTCAAGTTCCAAAAAAAATATTCTTACTTTACTGGAATTTCTCCCAGTGTATGTTATGTATTTTGTTCTGTGAGGATCAAATACTAGTGTACAAGTATAAAACAGCTTTCTATTAAATAATTAAAAAGGATATGGTAAAGGTCAAATGCCTCCAGCAGGTAATTATGATTCATTGTTTCATTAAACAATCTTTTATGCTTTATTTTATTATTTTTTGAAGGATTCAACAAGGTTTTTTGTTTTTGTAAAGGAAGAAAAACAACTTGTGTTTAAGGTTGGATTTTTTTTAATTTTATTATAAATAAAGTTTTATACAATAGATACTTTGAAGACTTTTTAATACAATCCCGTTCTTTAAAAATCAAAAAAGTTTTTTAATTTTAAACTTGATAAGTTTATTATTGATTTGAGAGTACAATTTTTGATAAACATAAGTAAATGTTATAGGGATATGACTCAAAATTCCGGAGTCCCGGAAAACTCTAATCTAAAACTAATCTTCCGCGGACTTTTTGTTTTTTTTTTAATCTTTAGTCCTCGAGGATTTTTCTTAAAACTCAAAGTATTATATATACATATCAAATATCAATAGATACATGTGATTAAATTAATTCCTAGATATTTAATTATCAGTCGCAAAGATTAATTTGTAATTATTTTATTTATAAAACTAGAGGCCTTAAAAAGAGTTAACAAATTCTAATTCTGCTGTCATCCTGTAATCACCTTTACTTTTGAGGAACATAGATAATTATTAAAAGATCAACGAATTTATGTATTACAGAGATAATTTTTTGCCTACATTCCCACATGCATAAAATTTGTAGGAAGTAGCTCGAAGCCTTTAATTATGGAATTCGAAAAAAAGCGTTGTGTCGAAACGAGTTAATGAATCTAACAAAAGATCTGACTTAAGAAGCTCAAACCAAATATTTAGCTTAGTTCCCCAATTGTTCAAAAGATGATTAACCCACAGAAATGATAGATCACCTACAATAGGGATAAACATTTCTTTGAAGACTTAGACAGGAACTGTTTTCGATATATACAAACAAAGCATTTAATTAAACGTTTTTGCTTGGATTTTAAAATTTTGCAAGATCTTTAAAGTTTTCCTTACTAAAAAAATTGTTGATCTCACCGATTAGAGATTCAATCAGAGATTGATTTTTTTTATTTTTAATTATGTTAGGGATATTTTAAAGTTTTACAGTAATGCAGTAGAATTTAGATCAATTAACTAGATCATACCAAATGCTTACATACCTACTTATAGATTGAAAAATCCCCAAATATCTTATTTTTAAAAATTTGTTTTTGCATATTTAGGAAACTATTCTCCGAGAACTGATAATAAAAACTTTATTATAAATGTTAAATATGTGCCTAAATTATTAGATTCAGTAGAAGAAATTGATTTATACTCTACATGAATACTTGAGATAGAAAATTGGTTTTGAAACCCAAAAATCCTAATTTGACATATTTGTGATATATCCTAAAATTGCGGCGGGATTCACGAACAATGTTAAACAGATTGAAGCACGTTCTATATAATATAATAGTAAAAGGAGCCCTACTAAAGTATCTATAAAATTCAGTTAAAAAGTCGATTCCTAGGAAGCTCCTGAGAAAGCTCATTAACCCTTTTCTGAGAAAGTTTATAACAATATGTTATAACAGAAATTGTTTTGCAGATAAAATTTCCTGGAATTAGGGTTATCCTGTTCATATCAAACTCCCAGTTGTTATGTAGAAATCTCTCCAATTAATTTTTAATGTAATCAATTCTATTTCGTAGCTCCCAGTTCTAAACTCTTTTTTTTTTTAAAAAATGTTAAATTGAAATTTATTAAATTCCTAAAAAATTTTTTTTGTAACATGACAAACATCTTTTAAGACCTTCGGTTTTGTTTTTTCCTTTCGTCATTATCCTTGAAAAAAATCCTTAACATTAATATAAGAAAATACTAAATTTTTTTTACGATTACAATAAATCTTCTAACAAATTCTTCCTTATAAAATATTATTAAATAAATTTGTTAAAGATAATTTAGAAATAAATTTGATATGTTATGTATATGTACATGTATATAAACATTCAATTCATTGAGAAAAGTATCAACTTTTTAGTTTCCTGTCATACTCAATTTACGTATTAATTTATTGCAAAGGACTAATTGATTTGTCAACTTGATATCAATATTATTTTTATATTTACTAATTTTCTGTAATAAAAGTCTTACAAAATTTGTCCCTAAAGAATTTTTTTTATTGTGTAAAAATAGGAAAAAGACATGAAATCATGAATTTTATAAATTTGAATGTCAACACGCACGCTAAAATTAAACAAAAAAAAAAAACACAACAAAAATTGGACACAAAAGGAATGAAGCAGAGTATTGAAATATTGAAAACGGAAAGGAGCCAATTAATAAGAACATAATTTTTAGTATTTTATATACTTACGTTTTGTTTTAAGAATTTCTATTTAATTTTTTTTTTTTTTTTTTTTCTTATCATTTAAGAATAAATTTACCTCTATATTTATATTATATATTATATAGTATATAATCTAATTCTTAATATCCGGATATTATATTCGGATAAGGTATAAATAAAAAAAAACAACAAAAGAAGTAAAGGAAGTTATTAAAGAAAGTATGCCATGTTGTTATCAAGATGAAGAATAAAATAAAAACTATAAGAAAATGAAATATTTATTTTTTTGATTAAGAATTATCCGAACAAAAAATAAGGCAGTTTAAAAATCTAAGGGTCTTTTAAGGTGCGCAACTTTAAAGCGCCACTTAAAATAATTTTAACTGGCGCTTAGATTCAGCATTTTACCTTTGCAAAATTTTACAGTTACCTTTGCCTACAGTCAGAAAATAGTAAATTTTCCGTTTTTTTAACTCCTTTTCGAAGGAAACGGATTTTTTTAAGGAAGAGGAAAGAAATCATTAACTCTAAAGTAACTTAAATTCATCTTTGAAAAAATATATCTATTCTTTAAGGTTTTTTTTTTTTTTTTTTTTTTAAGTGCTAACTGTTCAACTGTTAGGCTTTAATAAGCCTGTCTTTACTATAGGTACATGTTGGAACAGGGGGTCATATTATATTCGTGTTATTAGAAATGATCTTATTGAATTCCACATACAATTTAAACATGAGATAGTACTAGGCCTTATAACATGTAAAAATGTCTTAGATTTTCAATAGTTACAATTCTATTTTTTGTTTATATTGTAGTATTTTATATTTGAGTTAAATGGTATTCCACATCTGTGAGTTATATTATTCAATTAAATTAATTGTTTATATTTTGTATTAAAGATATATAATTATTAATTATTAATTAAGCCATTAATTTGAACCCAATGGCGAATGGAAGCTGAGTCGAGACTAAAACCAGAAAAATTTTTTCATTTTCACTAGGAATCGAAACCGGGGCTTTCGCATGAAAGGTCGGCTCTCAACCACCCAGCCATTATAATAAGAAGATAAAAACCAGTTTCATTTATTATTACATAACGGTAAATTCAAGTACTGAATTAGTGTTATTGCACTAAAAGTTTTAAAGACCCAATAAAGTCTTTTGACTTTCAAAAAACATTCATTAGAACATTAGCTAAATGTACTTGAATGATCTTTGGATAAAGTTAAGTAGGATTTTATTAATAGTTGTTTTATTTTTAAGGGTTCTAGTTATAACATTTTTTGAAGTATCATTGAATTACTTTGAATATGGACAGGTATTTTATAAAAGAATAAACGGACAGTTTGACAGACAAACAACTGTCAGACGGACAGTCAAATACCAGAATATATAAAAGGAAACTATAAAAATGAAAAAAAAAACTTTTTGTTTTTAAATTTGCTAAAAAAACAATCAAATATAAATTTAAATTAAATATTTTTTTGTTGCTTAACAATATTCAAATGCTTTTAAAAATTTAAATTTAGAACCAAACAAAAAACAAAAACTTTAAATTAAATAACTTTGTTGAAATAAAAGTTTTTGTTTATTTATTTTTATTAATTTTATCTTATTTTAAAGAATTCTTGAATATTTTTAAAATATTTTTACCTTTTTTTTATAAATAAAAGTTTTACAATGTCTTTAGGAATTGGTAAGCAATGTTCAAAATTAATATAATCTAACTTATAATTTAACTTAATACAATTAATAAAATCGGAAAGAAAACTTTATAATAACTTGAAATTTTTTTAATATTGTTTGTGGACATTAAAATGGCGTATAAAAAGCTTGTGAATTAAGAAAGTGTATTTAACTTTCGAAAAGTATTTTTTTTTTTAAATGCATGTTAAGCATCGTTAAAAGTCTTGTATAATTTCCAAACAAGTTATTTAAAATGCTGTATCCGTTGTTTTAGCAGCGATTAGTTTAATTGTCCCACAACTAAAAATGTTTAGTTTCACAAAAAGATAAATTTTTAGAACAATTTTCTGAATTTGTTCTAAAACAACAATGATGACTTAATAAATTAAGTATATGTATATATACTAACGACTGGGTGGCACGGTACTTAGATTACAAACCGTACATTCGAAAAGCGTCGGTTCGATTCGTTAGAGTGAAAAGACTTTTATCTGGTTTTCAACATTGACTCAGCCACCATTCGTCGTCGGGTTGTAATTAATGAACCAATAATTAATAATTATTGAACTAAAATAAAAAACACAATAATATATGACCATATAAACAAATTATTTAATTGAATAATATAACTCACAGATATTGAAGTACCTTGTACTTAATCCAATATAAAATTATTACAATACTTATATAACAAACAGAATTGTATCCATGGAAAATCAAAGATGTTTCAGCTTGTTATGTTTAAGGCCTAGTACTGTCTCATGTTTAAGTTTTATATATGGAATTCTTTAAGATCAATTCTAATAATAAGAATATAATATATACCCCCTGTTTAAAAATTTACTAATTAGCGTAACAGTTAAGAAATTTAGCAATTTTTAAAAAAAAAAAAATTTTACCAACCAATGATTAGTTCTCCAACTTTTCAAGCAATAGATCCTGTCATCAAACCTAAATTAAATCTTGATTTAATAGTTACAGTTGATTTCATAATAATCTTCTGATAGTCAATCTACAGGATGTCCAGAACTACGTAATTCTTAGACATCGAAGTGTTTGAGGAGGTGCAGATGAACTTGAAGATTTTTAACATGAAGAGGTTCAGATGAACTTGAAGATGTTGCAAATTATAGGAAGAGGTTTATATTTCCTTCAACTTAAGTTTTAGAACTCTTTGCTGTTACTAAAGATCAACAAACCTCTATCGTGATTGTCAATCTCAACTGATTCACTTAATTTTAATCCATAGAGATATGGTAACATATCCAACTTCTACTTTTATTCCCATTAATCATTATTGTACTTTCTATTTACTCTAAACATAGATCTGAATATACCTACTGCACTCTGGAATGGAACTCTGGAATTCCTTTTTCTTAACGATATAAGTATGCCTTGACACCTAGTTTTATGATGTTCTTCTTATATATACTTACATTTACAACAAACTTGAAAGCAGCTTCTATGCACGAGATATACATGATTACGACATTAGATGATGATGTTGATCTTCCATATTATCTTTTTAACCATGACGAAATCAATTTTCCGCATCATAATTTATTTTGTTATTTCTGTAACAGATTCCATCTGTACAAATTAAATTCCTTTTGTTCTAGAATAAAAAACCATGTATCAAAAATACAATTCCAAAGTATTCACAAAACATACACTACACAAAAAAACAAACATAATAAAAAACACAAATGGTAAAACACACAATTAATTACAGATGACAAACCCTTTTTATATGTTCATTTAACACTTTAGGTCATAAGTTAGTAATTACTAATTTTACATTAAAGTTTAATAATAATTAAAACAAAAAACGAGGAAGATTGTAGTATAGTAGACTGGGTCAACTCTGGGATACCCGTATGACCGTAATATAAATATTATACCATCCGATTTATTACTTTTGACAAAATTTCAAACATTCAGCTTTATTATGTATAAAATAATGCTAATGTGAAATAAGAAGTTATACGCCAACTATTCGAACTCACTGCAGTAAACCAACCAAATTTTGCAGAAACTTTGGCCATAAAACTAAACTATTTCTGGCAAAAATTTCAGTACTCAGCTTTATTAGGTGTAGAGTAATGCTCATATAAAAGAAGGAGTTGTATGGCAGCTTCTCGAATTCGTGTAGCAAAATGGCTGGATTTCAATAGCAAAGACGACTAATGAATAAAAATGAATTTGCGAAAATTACAAAACCCTATCTCCTTTATTTTTTGAGTTATCGTGGGGAGGGACGGACATTCATAGCTAAACCGATTTATTTTTTTGATTCTTATTCGATCCATACCTTTGATTCTAAATCTACCCCCCCTCCTTCTCTGCGTCACAAACGTAATGGCAAATTTAGTACACCCTTTTGACTTATAATTCTACGGGTATAAATATTAAATTTAATTGTTAAAGATTGTCTGAGATCTTTAAAGATAACGAAAGATTACATTTTCCTGTCTAGTGACTTAATTAAAATTTTTATAAAATACACTGTTTACTTAAATACTGCATTACATGATTGTGTCATCTAAGTGTTTAATCAGATTTCAACACAAACAAATTTTCAAAATAAAAAAAAAAAACAAAAGACTTAATATCAAATTTTAAGTATAATAATTTATACTTTTATGTTATAAAGTATAAATATTATTTTATTTTCTTTTAAATTAAAGAAAATAAAATAACAAACACTCCCTCCCCATTTTTAACAAAAAAAAAACAAAATTATTAAATGACATTTGCAAACATATTAGTTTACTATATCTTCTTGTTTTTTTTTTACAGTTTTCTTTGTTTTAAATATAGAAAAAAATGCATTCAGATACTCATATGTCATAATTTTCTTACAATAATTCTTTAATATGACATGATAAATGACCATCTTAATGTATACACTTAAAATTTAATGTTGAACGTTTTTTTTTTGTTGAATTTGTTGTAGTTGTTGCTATTAATTGCATTTTAAGAAAAATAATAAAGCAATAAGTTTGAAAATAATATTTGTTTAAATACAGTGAAGTCAAGATTTATGGAACAAATATTGAGTGAGTCATTACGAAAGATACGAATTCAATAAAAATAAATTTGGAATAATTTTTTTTAAAGGCATTACCGTATTCTTTCACGATCCTATATATAATAAATATACACAAGCTCTTAGCAAATGGTCCTGTAATATAATATGAATTTAAAGCCGATAGTCCTCCACTACGGAAATGCAATTCGAACTTTCTCATCTCAGGCAACTAAATGTAAAACTTCAAGAACTCTAAACTTTGGACAATGCTGCCAAATGTTTGGGTTTTCTATCGGCCTAAGATTTATACCTCGACAAAATTCAAAATCGTGCCTTACGCCTAATTGGTGATCCTGTCGAGCAAGTAACACTTACTCCTCTTTACTCTCGTTGAAATATTGAAGCGATTTCGCTGTTTTATATATATCTTGTAGTTAATGACACTTGCGCTATTGAACTAAAGTCAATTATGCCTCCTCCTAAACAATTCCAACGTAACACCAGAGAAGCAGCAAGTGCTCATTTCTACACCGTGGAAATTCCAAGATGGTTTAAAACTGGTTATGGAAACTCATTTGTCGTGAGAACTGCTAAGATGTGGAACATGCTTCCTTCTAATGTGTTCCCCTCTTTTAATAATGTCCCATACTACAACTTGCAAAAATTCAAAACGAATCTTTTCAGATTCATTTCCAACCTACCTCCTAATTCCCCTCTAATATCTTATTTTCCTTCCCTTTCCACCTAAACCTACATATTATGTATACAAGAATCTATTCCTAGCGTTTAGTTAGCGTGTAAAAAAAAAAAAATTTTATCCAAACATATGTTTAAAATAACTCTTTAAAAAATAAAAATGAGTAAAGTGCTGAGATCAAGACTGGAATGAAATTTAAAGTGTTATAATAATAAAGGAGGGACTCAAGACTGTAGAATTCTAATCCACAAAAAGTTTACTTTATGTAAAGTTAAAGAGTTATGAACTATTCTAAGAATAATAGTTTCTTCAAGTTGAAGTCAACATACTCAAATAAAATATGCATTATAAATTATAGCGCTTAATGTAATTAGGGCCATAATAGTTCTAAATACCTCAAATATAACTTCTAAACTTCTTTATTACTATCACTATGTATCACTCATTTCTATGGAATTAATTTGAAACGCTATTTGAGTTTAATGATTAAAGTGAGGAGTTAAGGTGGACTTTGCAGCTATGGTTTGGCAGATGAAATTAGTAGAAACTGGTTTTTTTTTCTTATTAAACTTTTAAAATGCCATTCCAAAAGCTTAATAAGATGCCTTAGCACTAAAAAATATACATATATATCTACTTAGCCTAAAACATATATATTAAAACTTTATAGATATTAAAACTTAATGACAATCGAATTCTTCTAATTTTCAAAATTCCTGTCATTATAAATCCATTGTCTGGATATGAGGCATGTAGTTTCAACAACTTATTACTATTCAAATTATCAATTTATTTAGAAATCAAGATTAAGCTTAGTAATAAAAATACTAGTGTCACGAAGCACTTAAAGTTCGCGCGATTTTAACATTCAAATTATTTTTTATACTTATATAAACATTTAAATGAGTTGCGACCCGCAATTCTGTGACAGAATCAACCGATTAGTATATAATCGTGTTGCGTAGCTATCAAAATTCGCGCGATTTTATCTGTCAAATATATTTATTGAGCCGCGAGCATCACTTTGCGACCGAGTAAACCAACTAATATATATGATGATGATGAAGATGAAGACAATGATGATTGATGATGATTATAATAATGATGATGATATAAATTATTATCATCAATTGATTTTAATAACTCAATTTGACTGTAATTACATGTAATTAAATTATAGATATTAATAATTTCTGCCATTGCCATATTTTATAATAAGAACAGTCAATGATCTGGGTTATCATTATGGCTGGCAATTAAATTCATAACCCCAAGACCAGTCAGTCAATACAATTTTTACGTACAGAGCAAAAAAAATGTAGAACAAATTCATACAGCACATTTTCTTTCATTTTTTCGCCTCTTTTATTCTTTTTCATTACAATAATCCCATTGTACGTACATACTTAGAGAACGACAACGAACCAATATCAAAATCTCACCAGATATTTTTCGTATTCATTACACAAGTACATTTGTAAAGAAGTGCACTTGACTTGACTTTATTTTTTAATTCTTTTTATTCTGTTATGGTCTTTTTGTTTTTTTTAAAAACGTTCCGCTTATTGTTGAATGGATGTTGTTCAGATGTCATTTCGAAAAAATTTCAGATTTGATCATTTTGTTTTATATATATATATTTTTTTTATATATATATGTATATAATCAAAATTGAGTGTTTTTTTAATTCAATCATGATTCAAATCATAATTTTTCATTAATATTTTATTATAAATACAAAAGTTGAAGGGAGGGGGCGGAGCAAACAGCAGAAGAATAAAAATTAAAAGGGATTCAAATGAAAATACATAATTGTTGATGGACCTCGTCCCAATCCCATTTAATATAATTGATGGCTATTTATAAAAATAAATTTAAATAGGACGCAAAAAAATAAAAATCGATTAATATTATTTCTTTAATTTTTATGCATTATTTTTTAGGGTCTATACACACTTATAAACAATAACATCTTTTGTTTATGAACTCAAGTGTTTGGATACTTGGAAGTTGGATTCTGTTAAATTTCATTTTTTTTTTTTTTTTATTTTCCGGTCCAAATTTCTGTAGAATTTTTATGTACTTACATACATATAAACTAAATTAAATCTCAAAATTGAATGTATAAAGGTCAAAAGTTCAAATAAAAATCGATTTATTTATGAACAATTGAATGGTCTGTTTTAGCTTTTTTTTTTATGATTTGTAAGCGTTCCAATATGGGTGTTGGATGAAAATCAAATAAATCTTAAACTAAACGAAAAAAAATATTAAATTTGATTGATACGAATTTTTGAATGAATTGACAAAATACGATTAAAAAATTTTTTAGACTTGGGTTAACATATGGGATGTTTAACTGAAAAATATGCGTTTAATATAATTTTAGAAAAAAAAATTTTGAAAAATTAAATCGATTGTCCATTGTTTGAATCAAAAATTTTGATTAAAACAAAAGTTATCATTTGTTATGGTTAGCTATGCTATGCATCTGGGAAATTTCCAAAATTAAAACTTAAATTAATAATTAGGTTATTATAAATTATGCACATTCCGATTTATGAATTAATCATTAATAATAAGTAGGAGGGTACCAAGGATGGAAATTGTAATTAAGAACGGGGGATTTATTAAGACTAATATTGTGGTATACCCTTTGTTGGTATGCATATGGATGTAGGTAATCGTTATAAAATATCATGATTTTCTAATCTAACCTAATCATATTTTGTAAATATGTTTAAATAAGTACTGCATTATTCAATTAAAAACTGAACAAAAGCTTAAATTAGATGATTTTCTTTTTATTTTGATTACAACAATGGATTGATCTCATTTGACAAGCTACTGGAAAGGTAGACACCTTTATAGTTCGTCTCTTTAATTTTCTTTAAAATATTCTCTACATTTTTGGTACTTTTAGATGTCTTTGAAAGTCTTTAATTCTACCTATAGTATTCAGACGTATATTTCAAGTACTTACCAGTACAATTACAAGTACCATTACCTATAATATTCATTACTTTGTAAAGTAACAGTTTTACTTAGATATTTATCGATACTTACAAAATTTAAGTGTATTTATATGTTTTTTAAGTATCAATTTATCAATTTTATAATACTAGGTACTTGAAAAAGTAATGAAAATTAGGTAAATTTACTTACAACTGTACTTAAGTGTCATTTTACTCAGTATTTATACAGGTTTGGGTAAACCATGAGTACATTTAATAGATTCCGAATTTTCTTGTTCAAGATATAATTTTGTATCTGAGTAGAGCATTAACTTGAATAGCCCCCAACTCCATAATTGAATACTATAAAACCAACTGGGTTTTTGTAACTGATTATTTATGTATGAGTACTGGATTTTTAATTGAACGTTTTGATTAAAGTCCTGTTAAGCTCAAAAAACTTTGTTTTTATATTTCAAACATTAAATGAGGAAAATAAATTATAATAGTCTCTGCAATTATTTATTTTATTATTTCATGAGAGTTAAGATTTGGTGCAAAATTTTGCAGTTTTGTTATTTGATAAATGTTTACAGCCCTGGCCAATAATGAGTAGGAGTTTTTACAAGAAAAAAATTGAAATAACGAGAAGTCGATTCATTAGGAAGATCCGTTATTTCAATATAATATGACCCTTCTTAAAGTTAAATGTGGGGATACTCCTACTAGTTCTAAGAATTTGATTCGAATTTTAAGCTTCCTTCAATGATCATGAGAAACAATTTAGAACTAGGAAAATTATAGTTGCCATTGTCAACGGACGGACGGCAAAAATTGCTATTCGATGCTGATAAAAATTTTCGATGCTGATCCGATACGTTTCTTTGACACTATATCTAGCTTGTCTAGATCATTGCGTTACAAACGGAGGAGCAATTTTAATATACCCGATGTCATATATGTATGTAAGGGTATAAAAAGCAAATCTCCCAATTATATTCAATTTAGCTTTCTAATGATTTAGTTTTTCTATAGTCAGAACATTTGATTAGTAATTAAAGACCAACCAACTGACCCAACCAATTATTTTTCTAGCTAAATTCACGTATTTATTTTAAAGATTTTTTGCTATAATTTTGTTTAAAAGTAATTAATTTCATTTTAACGCTTTGAAATTATTTTAAAAGTATATATTTTCTTTTGCTTATATTTATTCTAATCTTTTCAATTTCTACTTATAGTACTTTTTATATATTAAAATAATTTCTAATCATCCTATTAAAAGAAAATTTAAAGGAACCCCGGTACCCAATAACAAAAAATTGAAAACATCTAAGAAAACTTCTAATAATTAAATCTCACTGTGTTAATTATATCGTTTAAGATTTTTTTTTTTTTTTTTTAATTTATTCCACCATTTGTTGTATTTTTTTTGTTATTTCTTTCGGTTGATTATGTGTTTCTCAACATTTTATGTTATATTTTATATAGTAATCATCAGTTAGCAATATAACAACAATTATTAATTATTATTCAACTCAATTTAATCCCCTTAAAAAAATAATAAAAAAAAAAAACTAGCAATAAAAATTAAATTTTGCTTTGAAAAATTATTATGACGATATTTCCAAGACTTTTTACGTCGAGTGACCTCTTGGATGATAAAACAGTGTAAAAATTTGCATACTTCACTTATAATAAACTTAACTTTAAAAAAAAACTTCTATATAACTATAAGTAAATTATATATAACCGTTAGTTATTCTATACCATATTAATTAAAATTTTCTTTTATATTTTTATTTTTGCTAGAATTAAATTGCAAAAACTTTTATTAAGTAAAAAATAGTTCTTGCAACACTGCAACACGACAATTTAACTGAAAGAAAAATTAGTTATTATAAAATAGTGTTGCAGTGGTGCACAACATTTAAATTTTGCGAACAATGACATGCAATTCTTCAACTACTGTTATTTAACTACTAGGTAAAATAGTTCTTGCAACAATGCAACACGGCAATTTAACTGAAAGAAAAATCATTTATTTAAAACAGTGTTCCAGTGGTGCACAACGTTTAAATTTTGCGAACAATGACAAGCAATTGTTCAACTACTTTTATAGTAGGTATAATAATTTTTAGTATCTCAAGGGTACTCATATTGATCTGAGGAATTCCCCCATTCAAAAAATAAAATAAATTTAATAATTTGTTAAGAATGGGTTTAACGTCTGGTAATTGAATGTATTCTTATTTCTGAACCTTTTTGGTTACACTTTTAGGTTGTTAATTTAAATTTGAGTTGAATGACAGTAACAGTGACAGACTGTAACATTATTTAGTGATTTCGTATGTTATTTTGATTTTCCTCTAATTTTTGTTTTAAAGTTGCAGTTTGGATTCAGAGAATAAAATCCGTATTAAATTACTGATTTTCAGATCTAGAGTTATATTATGAGGATTCGATAACTTAAATACTGCAATTTTAAATTACACTTTCATCTTATGATTCATTTGTGTCTTCGCATTAAAAAACTTCAAAAAAAAAATAGGTTACACACCACTGAATTTTGACCTTTTATTATAATAGAATGATTTTTAAGTCAACTAAAATCAAGTAGAACTATATACTATTTCTTTGAGTTGAGTTGAGATGTCAATCACCCAACACTACATAAATGAAGTGATGCATATATTTTCCCTTCTACATTATTTATTCCTTGCATTTAAAATAATTAACTTTGATTTTAAAAAGAGAATCAAAAGAAACTTAGAGAAGCACGACGAACGATTTCTTTAACGTTTTAATGGAAGGATTCGAAAAAGTAAAAATTAAAATAAAAAAAAAACTCTGACTTTTGATAAAAAAATACTATTCAAAAGATTTTTTAATTTTCTTTTTAAAATGACTTTATTATTTAAAGAATAAAAAAAGAGAAATTAATTGCAATAAAATTAAAAGTTTTTATTTTTTTCTAACCCGTGAATTTTTTTGGGAAAAATTCGATTTAAGTGGAAAGTTTTCTAACAATACCTATGTATTGGTCTAAAAAATGCTAATAATTTTCTTTGGGCGTAATAAATCTGAATATTACCTATTATCATAGCAAGATTTTTACCAATATCCCAATTCGTAGCTTCAAGTAGATTGCTCAGCATTTTTAAATTGTATAAGGTTTACATTAATATTTAAATTTATTAGACTATTTCGATATTTACCCGCGCCTGTGCTTCAAGGTTTCAAAGCTCTGAAATTTTTAAAAGTTATATTACAGTTAAACATAACTAGTGACTTCATTATCAACACTTGTATAGATATGAGGGATATCTTAAGAAATGTTTTAGCCCTTAGACAATTTATTATGACACAGAAAAGTAGACAAGGCTTTGATCCTTTTAAGCTTTGTTTTAGAACAGAGAAATCTTAAAAATTCTTAAAAAGTTTTCTGTTATTCAGGAAGTTTCTCTCTTTGCGCAATATCGTTTGATTAAAATACAAGAGACATTTATTTCGCAGTAGAAAGAGCCCTATTGTTTTTGAGTCTGGTCCGGTAAAAGTATTTAATACTCCGGAACTATAATTTTCTTCTGGGACTAGTTTTTCTGGGAAAAATCCTAGACCGGTTAACATTATTCTTAAAAAGGCAGAAAATTTGGGGAAGAAGCATCGATAAAACATCTAAAGATTTTCTGATTCAGATTTTTCTTTGAGCCCTTTTTGCACCACTTTTTTTTGAACAGCATTGCGTTCTATCTGAGATTTAAAAAAGTCTTATTATATTGAAATAACGGATCTTCCTACAGAATCGACTTCTCGTTTTTTTTCACTTTTTCTAATGTAGTGAATCTTGAACTCTTCTCAATTTGAGTGTAAAATTAACATTTTTAAAATTTTTTTATTGAAATTAATAAAAAAAACCGTATTAAAATTACATTTTACAATTTCCTTTTTAGTTTTTCTTTTTTCCTCCGGAAAAGTCTGCAATTTTCATTTTTTATTACTAATGAAAATCACCATCAGAAGATGCTATAGAATTTGATTACAAAAAAAAAAAAAACTTCTGTTATTTAATTAAATTACATAAGAAGAACGGATGTAATGCAATGCCACTTTAATGATAACATTGAATTTATTAGATTGCATTATAATTAAACTCATTAAAATTCTTTGCTGTGAATTGTTACAATGAATGATCAAACATCTTTCAATCACTGCTGCTTTTAATGTTTTTTAATTTTGTTGAACATAGCAGAATTGATTTAATTGTAATAATCTAAAAACATTGTAGTCAAACTTATTTAATTTCAATCAAATATGCCGAACTAAGATTCTACGATTTAAATCTAATGGGAGGATCTTTTAATTACTATGTGTATAGTGGAATTACTATGTTTTTTTCTTTGATCTTAAATATTTAGAGACTATTTTCCGAGATGGCAAAACTACTAAACTAATATTCTGTAGCACGGAGTCGACTTACTTCGACTGTCGAGATTATAATATAGCTTTAATAATACAGTTTTTCTTTGCAGCAGTGAGTTTGCATTAACGCCAAACTTTTCTGATTTATTTTTTTTAACTAGTTAAACAAGAGCTTCGAAATGCCGACTTCCTCCAGCTTAATTTTTTTTTTCGTATTATTCCCCTAGGGAATATAGGGCTTCCACATAGCCTCTCCAACTGTCTCTTTTTAGCGCTAACCTCTTTAATTCGGAGCATATTTTTCCATATAGGTCACATTCTCTGGAATGATCTCCTCCAAGTTGTTCTTCTCACATTTCTCCTACCTTGCGGGTTCCAATCTAGGGCTTGGCGTGCTACTGATGTTGTTGGCCACCTTAGAATGTGACTAATCCACTTCCACTTCTTTTTCCTAATTTAGACCCATATCGGCTCTTGCCTCGTCATTACCCAGAGTTTTTCATTTATTATTCGCCTAGGCCAGAATATGCAACATATTATTATTCTTAGACATTTATTCATGAAGACTTGTAATTTTTGTATGCTATTTCTTGATACAAGCCATGTTTCACTTCCATATAGCAGTATGAATTTGACACATGCCTCGAAGATTCTTAATTTAGTTCCACGTGCTATGTGTGTTGATTTCCATACTGCCCATAGCCTTCCAAAGGCACTTCTAGCTTTTGTTATTCTGTGTTCTATGTCACTGTTTGCACCACCATCTTTTGTTATTATGCTTCCCAAGTACTCAAGTTCTGTTACCTCTTCGCCAAACTTTTCTGATTTATTGGGGTATTGTGTATGAGTTGTGGTACTTGGTTTGTGTTGTTTATTCTTAAGCATTTGGTCTTGTTAATGTTTATTTTCAAGCCTATTTTTCCAGCTTTTTCTGCTTATTTATTGATGGTGCTAGTTTATTTATGATTGCTGAGTGGGTTATTAGAACTATGTCATCCGCATATTCCAGTCTCTGCAGTTTCTGTGAGAGTTGGCTCCTGCTTCATTATCATGCTGCATTTCTTTACTGCTCTGCTTTGATTACTTCATTTAACTTACTATACCATCAGTGTGACTGCAATTTTAATATTAGTTAAATATTACTCAAGATCAGTTTTATAAATGACGAATTTTTCCACAGTTAAATATTAGTTTTTGTATTCAGTTCCTTCAACTTAAGTCATTCTTATCTTTTCTCAGAAATTTAAATTCTTTTCAATCTAAAAAATATTAAGTAAAGTACTCTTTAACTTTTTAAAGAATGTACTCTTTTTGAATCATGCATATAAACTTTACAAAATATTATAATTATCGGTGTAATCACTTATTTACTATCTTTACAGTATAAACAAAAGGGATTGTTGTATTATTTCTTTCCTTTTTATTTATTTAATATTTGTTACTTTTAATAATATAATTAAAGTATATAATTATAGCAGGTCCTCATCTTCATCCCCTCTTCCAGAAAACCTACAATATAAAAAGAAATTAAAACTTTTTGTTTTATTTAACTGGCGCAAGCAAACAATATAATAAAGTTTATATAAAAATTAACCGAACCTCTCTTATTTATTGTATAAAAAAATAACATTAACTTTAAATTACCCAACAATACTAGTACTTGCCTTTATTTACTTTATTTTGTTTTGTTTTAAAACTTTGTATAAGTTTTGTTTGTTGCTTTCATTTTTTAAATCATTTTTAAAAACCTTAAATAGTAATCAGAACAATACTTACAACTTTTTTGTTTTGTAAATTCTCTGTCCCTTGTTTTTATATTAGAGAAATTGTTGTTACCCTTTTTGTGTCTCATTCTTAGTACTCCACTCTTCATATGATAAGTTTTATTTATTCTTTATGCTGTGATATTATGTTTGTTCTTTGCTAACTTTGTACAATTGTAACTTTTTTTTTTTACTTTACACATCATTTTGCTGTCCCGATTTTTTAGTTTTGTCCTTCATCCCTTCTAAAAGTCGTACACCTAGGTTTATCTGATGTGCTATCAGTAAAATGAAAAGCAATTAAGACAAGAATAAAAAATAAAAAAAAAAAACAAAAAAAAAACAAAAATTTATATGAAAATGAATTTTATTTTTGTTACAACAATGTTTTATGAAATGTTCATTTGATTCCATTTCAAATTATTTTTCAATGGGATTTGGAATGATGTTATGCAATAAAAGTTTAGTATTGCAACATAGATTTAAACAAATTGAGATGAATTCATATCCATCAAATCTTTTTGAGGGTCTTGGGACATTTGTTTAACATATCAGTAAATAATCTTAATGGCTCTGTAGGAACTAGTGGCTTTTTAGGACTTAGTGGATTCTTAGGACCTAGTGGCTATTTAGGACCTAGTGGCAGGACTTAGTGGTCTTTTAAGACCTAGCGGCTTTTTAGGACCAGTGGCTTTTTAGGACCTAGTGGTTTTTTAGGACCTAATGGCTCTTTAGAACTTATTTATGAATTAAGATCTTTAATGAATTTTATACTTGGCCGAGATCCGTAGACCGCGTTACAATGATAAGATTCTATCGCAATATAGTTTCAGTGATTGATGAAGTAGTATTTATTTAATTTCCACTTCGCTTTTTAATTATCGTATGTTAATCGCTTCCTACAATACGCTTCTTTTTCTCTTTATTTAGGCGCGTGCTTATGGAGCTGACGCGGCTTGTCAGCCTTAGAGTTTACTTTAAATAATCAAAAAAAAACTCTACCCTTTAGTTGTCAGAGTACATTAAAGATAAAATGTTTTTGGTTTACTTTCTTTTATGACTTTTTTTTAACTTTGAAAAATTTTCAATCTGCAATGACGTGTAATTAAAAGGCTAAATTACAAATAGAACAAATAGAATAAAAAAAAAACCAAAATTAAATAATAAAAAAAAAACATAAAAAAGTAGAGAATATAAAAAACTATGATGATTGTCGTTGTTCTTTTTACTATTTACTATCACTAACATCAATATAATCAACATCATCATTATTATCATAAAACATCAACAATGTAACCATTAGTAGAGCTTTAAAAAAAAAGTCTATAAAAAGCCTACGTAAAAAAAACATTAAAATAATTTTTTTATAGTGCAGGACTTCTAATTTTTTTATTTTTAGTTCATTTAAATCTAGAAAGAGGATTGAGAATAAAAAGAGAGGGAGGGGAAAATAAAAACAGTAAAAACATATGCTTTTATTAGCATTGTCTATCTGCACATTTCTTCTTTTTATTAGCGCCAATTAAAATGGAATTGTTAACTGGCGCTAATAATAATTTTTATTTTAATCATTGATTTATTGAGTCAAACCCAATTCAAACTAGTTATGTGTAGTGATTGTTTTTTGGGTGTTAGGTTTAAGTGATTCAGAATGAATGTCCTTCTAAAGTGTCCCTGAAGTGTTAACATATGTTTTAAATATTTTTTAGCTTTAATATGTATATGCAGATTTTGGTTTAATATTATTTTTTTTCTTATTATTTTAAGAACTGAATTATCTTATTCTTGAAAACTTATGTGCCTTTATGAGATTAGGTTATTGAGATCCTTGGTTAGAATTCTAGTTGGTCAATATTATTATTTTGTAACGGGATAAACTCATTACATTGAGTAATGCGGACTAAGGGGATAGGAGATGACTGTAACAGATGGTTCTAAGGAGGTTCAAAAGATTAATTCATGTAAATTTAAGTTACTCAATTACCTGATTGTATAATCGATCTCTTAGCTTTTGATAACTAGAATCCTTGATTTTTGTAAG
Source organism: Dolichopus griseipennis (assembly GCA_963082915.1). NCBI lineage: Eukaryota > Metazoa > Arthropoda > Insecta > Diptera > Dolichopodidae > Dolichopus > Dolichopus griseipennis. Next base: position 346,347,311 of record OY720441.1, read on the forward strand.
GAAGGTGTAAATCTTTAAAACGGTGCAGAAAAGTTTAGACAGTTAAATAGTATGAGCATTCTACTTAATTTTTCTTATCCATGACCAAATTAAGAGGGATAGAGCCTTAACCTGATTCTGAATTAGAATTTCTAAGGAGTAAAGATGAAAATGGACTGGAACGAAACTAGAATACCACGTTTTGTGGAATATTTTTGTTATTTGAAGGACTGGACTTCACATTCTAAAGAAGGACTGTTACCATATCAACGATTAAATTCAATATGATTTGGTTTTTATAATAATGTGTTATACATACATTTGTTATAATATATAATCTACATGTAGTATAATTTATATTTTTGTTTCATTGTTTTCTGTTGTGTGCAATGTGATTTTTTTTTGCTATTCTTTTTTTCTACAAAGTTAATTTGATTGTTGTTTCTTTGGGCGCTGATTGAGGTTTAGAATTTCTGTTTTTTTTTTTTTTTTTTTTATTTTTACATTTAGTGAAGTGCATTTGTTTTTTTCATTCATTATTATATGCCATTGTGATTTGAGGGCAAATCAATAAAATCAAAAAAAAAAAATAAAAAATCAGAAAAAAATGGCAAAACCAACCATTGATTTGATGACAAAGTTGGATATTAATTTTTTTAACACAAAAACACTGTTAAAAAAACAAAAAAAAAATTAAACCAGAAACACTACGTTTGTATTAGTTACATATTACGCAATGAAGCCTTAGAACATACATGGGATAGTTTTAAAAGTATTTTAATCGCGTTTAAATAATATTTTGAACATTTTACTCTCTTAGCAATATTTCAATACCAATCAAATGTAAATCATAAATCTTAATTTTATTAGATATTACATTGCAATATAACATGTATCCTATAAAAAAAAACCCATTAAAGGATAAGTATGCTTTTAAAAATAAACCATGTATGATTTATATTCATTATTAACATGAAAAAACCATTTCCCTTTCACTAACTCTAATCCCCATTCCAAAAACAAATCTAGGAATTAATATTTTCTTCGGATGAGGAATCCTTTCGGATTCAATTTAAAGAATAAAATAATAAACGTCAGCGGGTAACAGATATACAAAAGGAAGAAATGCCCTATAAAAAAGGCAATTTTCCAAAAATTTAATAATCTATAAAAGTATTCTTTTAAATATAGATAATCTTATAAATTCTTAACAGACTTTTTTTTCTAGAACGGTGTTCTAATTTTTTATATACAAAGTATGTACTTACATTGTTAATTTACATTGTGTATATATATGTTGATACATTGATAAAAAAATACATGATAATAAGGTCTTTAACATCCGTTTTAAGTACAATAATAATAATGATAAAAATATAAAATACATAATAATAATAATAATCCGTGTGGAAGACATTGTACAAATTTACCTTCTTCTTCAAACCAAATAATATTCATTGTTGGTTTTAAGATAATTTTTTTTTTTTCAATTCCATTATCATTATGTATATCGTAATGTATAATCTCCGATGAAGCAACACAAGATAAGATGTTATAGAAGGTAATGCATTAATTGACAAATGATTTTATAAAATCTGAATTCAACAGTTGTTGAGGGCGTGTATTTTTCCTAAAATCCTAGGAGATGTTTAACAAAGTGCGTGGAGAACTGCAAATAGATTAAAGTTTAACTTTAACTCTCTATATGTTGTTTAAAATTCAGAATCTCTAAACAAAAGAATGGGTAGACAACAGGTTTAAAATAACAACATGAACTATATACTGCTCAACAGTCAAAGTACAATTAAAAGCCATTCTAAATAATTTAAAATTACCATGGCTTGGGTGTAAATTGTAAAAAATTTGCTAACAAAAATAAATTAAATTTTTTATTGTCCACTGAATGAGATCTTTTGGCAATTATTTAAAGCTACACAACAAAAGTTACAAGACAACGGGATATACCGTTATAAAAATTCTTTTAACAGAGTTGATACAGCAAATTCAGAGTTATACAAAGTGTAAAATGTAATTGGATCGAAAAAAAGTAACGAACTGTCAAAAAAGAACACTATATTTCTTTATTAAAACTTTACCACTGTTTAATTCTTACAGGATTTCTAAATAACTGGCCGTTGCTTGTTCATCTCTTCATACATTTTCAATGAGAAATTGATGCGAAATTGTTATTAAAACTTACTATGAATAAAACCCATTTATGTCACTCATTTATTTTACCAATATTGTTTAGTATAATAAAATAATATAGTAATACAATATAACATCATAATAATATGATGATAATGACATATACATCACCATCTAATATACCCACTGTGAATTACACACTACTTTGCATATTTCCCCATTCAGTTTTTATACCCGTATGACTATATAGTCAAAGGGTATAATAAATTTGCCATTACGTTTGTGACGCAGAGAAGGAGGGGGGGGTAGATATAGACTCAAGTATATGGATCGGATCAGAATCGAAAAATAAATCGATTTAGCTATGTATGTCCGTCCGTCTGTCCGTCCGTCTGTCCGTCTGTCCGTCCGTCTGTCCGTCTGTCCGTCTGTCCGTCCGTCTGTCCGTCCGTCTGTCCGTCCGTCCGCACGATAACTCAAAAACTAAAGGAGCTAGGATCTTGAAATTTTCGCAAATTCGTTTTTTTGCAATAGCCGTCATCGCTATTTAAATCCAGCCATTTTGGTCCATGGGTTCAGGTAGCTGCCATACAACTTCCTTTTTTATATGAGTATTTCTCTGTACCTATTACAGCTACGTGTCTGAAATTTTGGCAAAAGTAGTTTAGTTTTATGGCCAAAGTTTCTGCAAAATTTGGTTGGTCTGATGCAAAGGGTTCGAGTAGCTGCCATACAACTTCTTATTTTATATGAGCATTACTCTATACCTATTGAAGTTGGGTGTCTGAAATTTTGCCAAAAATAGTTTAGTGTAATGGCCAAAGTTACTGCAAAATTTGGTTGGTCTACTGCCAAGGGTTCGAGTAGCTGCCATACAACTCCTTCTCTTATAAGAGCATTACACTACACCTAATAAAGCTGGTATGTTTGAAATTTTGCCAAAAGTAATTAATTAATGTTTATAATAATGATATAATGTTTATATAACGGTCATACGGATATCCCAGAGTTGACACAGTCTACTCTACTACACTCTTCCTCGTTTTTTTTTGAATTGGTACTCGATTTTGAAGTGTTCATCTTTTATTCGATTTAAAATGTATATTTTCTATACAAAAGTTAACGAAATAGGATGTAAAATAATGATAGCATAGAATGTTATCGGTATAGGTATACCTAGTATATTATTTTTATTATTATTGTTTGTTCGTTGGTTAAGTTGAAGATGATGTTGTTGATGGGATCTTTTATTGTAATTTTATGTATTTTAAGGCACCCAATTTTATGATTACAAGATAAAAAAAAAAAAATAAAAATTTGTGCGATGTTGAAAAAAAATATGCAATTTTTAAGAGGGATGAATGTATAAAATCTATATACACTTTATACTTCGAATATAATAACATATAATGTCAGTTAGTATCGATAATAAAAATATATGTATATAGAATATATAGAAAATATTAAAAAAATGTCAATAAACGGATTATTTAATTTTTCTTTTATCATAAACACAATACGGAAATATGAAAAATAAGTTAAATTTTTCCTTTCCAGACGTGAGAATTTTATCAATATTATACAATTATTATTAGCTAATATTAGCATATATATTTAGGATAATAATGTCTTCCATACCATTTATTTAAAACAGAGCTTAGATATGGGATAAGAATAGATTTATTTATGTTTATTTTCCTTTGTTTTTTTATAAAAAATCTTTATGCCGCAAATACATTTTTCTGCAATAACCCTATGGTACTATTGTACTTATGTATAAAAAAATAGGATTACATAGAAACATATTTATACAGTTGACTTTTCTTAAACTGTAGCACAAATATCGTCTATACGCTAGGAAGAAACGGGTGTATAGTTTGAAAGAAAGCTAGTTTCATTAACTTTAATCACGGCTGGGTGGAAAAGTGTTTATAGCTTAGACCTTTCATTCGAAAGAACCCGGTTCGATTCCTAGGAACAAAGAAAAAACTTTTACCTGATTTGTGAAATCGACTCAGCCACTATTCGTTATTGGATTCTAATTAATGGCTTAAACAATAATTAATAATTATATATCCAAAAAAAAAAAACTGTAATATAAAAATATAAACAAATAATTTAATTTAGAAATATCACTCACAGATACAGAAATACCTTATAATCCAAAATAAAATTAATGCAATAGATAACAACAAATAGAATTGTATCTATTAAAATTTGACGTTTACAAGGTATGTTACGAAGCATTTTAAAAGACCTACTAATATTTAATGATTTAGTTGCATGTGTAATTCATTAAAATTAATTCTAATAAGAAGAATATAATATTTCCCCCTTGTTTAAACATGCATGGTATAGACAGGAAAACAGTTAAACAGTTAGCGCTTTAAAAAAACTATATATATATATATCTCTTACAACTAAAGGGACATTCACAATGGAAATTTTTACACTTAATATGCATCTACTGGTTCATGCTTTAATATGCTAATAACGGATAATTTTTTAATTTGACATTTGACATTTATAAAGTTTTGTTAAAATTTGAAAAACTTCAAAAATGGTTCTCGAAATTGTGTCAAAATCGTAGAATATTAAATTTTTGCATCTGGATGATCGTACCTTAGTTCTAATTTAATTCGAAGAGTATCAAAACTAACAGTAAATCAGAAATCAATTTTAAAGTTCTTCAAACAAATTTAATAAAATTAAGTACATATTTGATTTAACTTTTTTTTACCAATCTAATATAAAATTTTTTATTTGTTTTTACCCGCTTTTAAACACCGTTAACGGTAAAAAACTATACATATATGTTGTAATAACACGCAATTACAACTAAAAAAAAAAATGAAACAGTTTTGAGTTTTGACTGCAATTTAATTTGAAAAGAACGCTTTTGGGAATCGAAATCATTACGTTGACTAAAGGTTGTAGGCTATATATGTTTTTTTTTTTCTGGATGTTTCTGCAACATTTTTTCAATATTTTCGCGAATAACAATTAGAAATCTTTTATTCCACCTGACGGTTTTTAATAGTTTTTGCTTTTCCAAAGGAAAAAAAGAACACTACCCGAAAGGGCAATTGAAATTGGAAAATTTTGTTTGTTTTTTTTTTGGGAGTATAAAATTTTTTTTATTAAAAGAATCGGTTAGATTTTTTTTTTTATAGCCGTAAACAATGAAAGGTAACCAATAAATTGTATATGATAAAATCATTTCTGATCTGAAACATTTTAAAATAAAACTGTATAGAAATTAATGTAGTGTGTCAAAATTGTGGTTATGGACACAATATAACTTTGTTATTTTGAATTGCAATAAAAAAAAGCAGTTCTGCGATGACAATTTTTGGTTAAGTTTTTTTCTAATTTTTTTTTTTTTATTTGTTCTAAATTTAAAAAATTTTTTTTATATTAATTACTTTTTTTATTATCTTTTCAGGTAAATTTGTAAATTATTTAATGGAAATTCATTTAGCATCAAATCTTAATTAAAGTTATTTAAGTAAGTTTTTTTTTTCATAAATAAATTTAAAAATTTAATAAAAGCTCCATAAATTAAGGAATTTAAGACTACATTGGTTTAATATTTTTCGAGTCAAGAATTTGAAAGCGCAATTAGTAAATAAGTGTATCTAAAAGTTATTATAACATTTTCCGGAAAGATGCAAAAATTTTACCACGAAATCATGTGTAATAAAGGGTTCAAGTGATTCAAGTGTGATAAAACCCTATGCCGCCGAAACAATTTGGAAAACCAAAGAAAAGTTACGCACATGTCAATTAGAACAAATCGAACATTAATACAGTGGTTGCCTTGGCAATTCCAGCATTGCAATGCCTACTGATTAGTCGTGCGATGTTTAAAAGGCGAAATACTTCTTATATATATATCTAATACATCTACTACAATTGTTTTAAAAAAAAGACCCAATTTCCAACAACACTGGCAGAACATTTCAAGTTTTATTTCTTACACTCAAAATATCAAAATAAACATAAGGTTTGGACTGCTATCGTATTCTCCATATTTTCATTCACAATACGCTTTTAACAAAAAAATTTCTATTCAAAATACATAGTTTTTTAATTAAAGTCAAGAATCTTAAAACACTCAAAAGAAACAAAGAAGAATTTATAAAGAAATAAATAAATTTTTACCAAATTGAAGTGAATCACATATTTTTACAAAAAGGGGAGTTTTACTGGAACACAACCAGTTAACATTTCATTAGTATTAAAATTAAAAAGCAAAAATATATGCATATTATTTTACGCTTAAAGCATTTCATTTATAAATTAGCAATTATGTGTAACTCAATTAAAAAACAATATGATGTGTCCACCACAGAAGTCAGAACCAACCACTATTGCAGGAAGAGCTTAATGCAAAATTTCTTAAATAAATTTTTTGTCTACATGCGTTAATTTTTTTTTTAATCAAAACATATTTTTTAAAAGATTTTAAAATATACATATACATATGTATAAAATTTTTATTATCTATTTGTTAGACATTATTTTTTTCCAATTTTAATTTTGCAATACGTCCTCAACAATAGCATATCTAAAAAAAAAATTTTATGTAAATAAGAATATATGAATATATGAAATTTGGACTTGGAAAATTCTTTTAATTTAACTAAGTTAGTCCTAAAGTTCGTCAGATTAAAAGACTTTCTTTGGCAAAGTTGTATCTCTTTATTTATATTTTTTTTTACTCATTTTTAGCACATTTTTAAAAGATTTTGTAAAAATGTGCCTATATTGTTTCATTTTGTTGTTTATATTGTTTTGTCCGTATGTTTTCAAAAACTTTTACATAGTTTGAAATAGAGAAAAGAAATTTCAACCACGGGTAGATATTACCAAAAAAATATTATCGTAAAAGAACTTTTTTTCTGTATCCCCACCCGTTACGGTGCCACAGCCCCCTAAAGTTGAAAAAAGCTCTATAATTAAATTGTTTTAACAATAGTTCTGTTAAGTATATTTTCAATCTGAATACGACAAAAGATAGCTGGTTTTATAAACTTGAAACTTTTTTAAAAGGAAAACGTTTAGGGTTACAATCGGGTACTAAAATTTACCATTATGCAAAACTTAATTTTTCCAAAATTTTTTCCCCCACATATCTTAAAAACGGTTTAAGTTGGAAGCTTGAAATTTCAGGCGAAAGGAGATCCTCAGAAACTAGTTGGAGTCAGTTAACAAAATTTTTTGTCACATGAAACTTTATTATTTTTAAACAGCTGTAGCTTGAATACCTTTCAAGTTTCAATTTCAAGAGGTTGGCGGGGGGGTTAGGTAAGTTAGGTCATTGAGAAATTTAGCAAAATTCCCGAATAACGAATAATTAGAATTTAAAAGTTAAAAATTAACTGTTTTTACAAATAAAAAATTTCCTAAATTAAACGCCAACATTGCAGCTTCAACATTATATTTTGATAAAAAGTGTTAGTAACACTATATAATTTTGAAAATGTGCTTTTTTAAAAACCCTTGGTTTTTTTCGTTAATCGTTTTTTGTACTAAAAACACTCAAAATAAGAAATTTTAAAACAATTTTTCTTATTCACTCCCTCAAACTATAAGAAAAATTCCAATTATATTAATATTAATTACACAAACAGCTGAAAATAAAATAATTTTATGCTATTATGAAAATATTTCAATAACTACAATATTTCTCTAGTCTTGTATTCCAAAATATTTCATAACAATGTTGAATGAAAATTTAAAACATCACGAAAATATTTCAAACAACTATTGATAAAGCAGAAGATTTTAATTCAAAAATTCAAAAAAGAAAACTAAAATACCTAGAAATTCTTTCGCAGTCATTCTTAATTCATCCTTATATTTTAATTATAAAAACAAACATAATATATAGTAACAATCCCCAATGTAATATTTAATCAATGTCAAAATCTGAGATCATCATTGAATGTTATTTTTTGATTGCTTCTATATATACGATTGCTCTTGTCACTTTATAAATCTGCATTTAAATACAATGACATGGGCTAAACACAATGTTTATTTGAATCTTCAAGCTAATAGAATACGCCTCATAACATTAAACATGTTAAAAACAGAAGGCAAAAGAACAAAGAACCTTGAGAATTTATTAAAAAAAAACAAAACTGTATAGTAATAAAAAAAAATAATTGCGTGACTCCGATTCAAAAGAATGACTAAGACTAACTATAAAATAGAAAAATAAAATTTAAATCAATTTAAAATGCATAAAACTTACAACTTACAGAATTTTATTTTTTTTTTTTAAAGAAATAAAAAAAAAAAAAAATTAATTAAAAAAAAAAACTAACCCGAATCCGATCGTATAAACAATTTTTCATAGTACTACACTATATCGCATCATTGCTACTAATGACTTGCTTTTTATTTTATTTCATTTTTAATTAATTTTTTTTTATATTGTAACTAACAGTAAAATTACTTGGTAATAAATAAATTAGGTTCGCGAAGCCCAAGTTTCCGATGACAATATCAATAGAGTCAAATAGCTCAGTATAGCACTCACTTCTTTAGGGACAGGACAAGTTGAAGACAACGGATGTCGTCTCTAACTAAATACAAGATAATATCCACAGTGTCACAGCAGTGGCAATATATTAATAACAGATGTCATCTCTTTTATCATATGTCAGATCTTTTATTTTTCAGAACAAGACCCATTTTAATTGTTTCCCCTTTCAGTTGTGCGTAACAATCTAATCTCGTTAACTCGGGTTTTATTTAGTTAAATTTTTAAAATTTTGTTCAACCATTATATTTTTTATTTATCAAAAATCCCAATTTTTTTAATGACCCTTTTTGAAATTACTATAAAAATTATCAAAGTTTACTAAAAAAAATATTTGCTTATTATTAATTAAAGCTCATATAAGTTTCAAGAAGAAAAGTAATCAACCTAAAAAAGTTAAATCGTTTAAATCTAGTATGAAGTTTATTGTAATTTTTATATTTACACTGATCTTTTACACAGTGATCATTGATGGAACCGAACATTCCGATGAAGCAAATGATTATGATTTGGAATCATCACCAGAATATGATGACCCCGAAACAAATGATATGATGTTTAAAAGCGGCGGAAAACAAAAAACTGGAGCTGAAAAAAAAGGCGCAGAACAAAAAGGAGCAGAACAAAAAGGAGCAGAAAAAAAAGGAGCAGAAAAAAAGGGCGCAGAACAAAAAGGCGGAAGCGAAAATGATGTAGAAGAGGAATCTATAGTGCTGTTTAAAATTATTAAAGGTACAAGCCGTAAATTTGTGAGTGAAATCCACGATATATTAGAGAGATATTTTAAATCAACTAAAGACAGATCAACTAGACAGAGTTCTTTCAATATAAATATTAATTAAAATTATAAAAGCTAGTTGTTAACTTTACTAAATGTTGTACTAAAGTGAACCTTTAATTAAATAAATGATAAATTTGAAAAGGTATTATATGATCATCTAGTTTTTATTTTAATGTTAACAAGGAAGATTATAGTTGCCATTGTCAACTTTGAGATACCCGTGCTAATCAACTATTGTTTTTAAAATTATGTTTAAAAAAAAAAACGTAAATTTAACGAAAATCTAGCCCACCCCGACTATATTCGAGTATATATTTGTATTCCAACCTTTCTAAAAATAGGATCCAAATATCTCAAAACTTCGCGAAATTGCTTGTCATATTATATCATTACTTACGAATTATAAAAATCAACCATCTAGTCTTATTATTTGCTAAGTTTACTTAATCTTTATGGGAGCTTCGTTTAGTTTTGCTCCGAGAAATCTCTAAATTTACAAACAAGCTTGTCCTATTACTTTATTTAAACTATTATACTCCTAGTATAATGAGTTTCGAATAAATTCATGTTCATCCAAAGAAAATTTATATAGAAGTTACTCAAAGCTCTGGTCGGATTTTATTTAAAAACCATATAAAACATTTAAATTATCTAAAAATCATTTTTAACAATGTTCGTTCATCTTTCTCAGCTAACTACTCTTTATAAAATATGCTAAAATTCGTTCGTGGAAAGCATTTTAAAATTATTTAACATTTTCCCCTTTCATATACTTTTCGACCTCACTGTAAAGCCTCTTTAATCTTTTTAGGATTAAAACAAGTAAAGAAACAGTCAGTCGGTGCAACCGACTTAGAAATACCCTACACCTATTTGGTTCAAATTTAAGGACATATCCATAAGTCGCTTAAACACCATAAGAGCTGTTATTAATTTGATCGTAAGACATAGCTAACCAAATTAACTTTTTAATACTAAAACATTTTCTAATTACACTATTTATTAAAAGATATTACAAATTCTTACTAATTTAACTATTTAAAAATATTAAAACAAAAAAACTTGAAATAAATGAAAATATATTTATTCCAATTCAATTACAAAATGAAAAAATTCTAGTTATTAAATTTTGTGATAAAAAGCTAATCAAAGCATTATATATTTAATAAACCAAATTTTTTAAAATTGCAATTATTTTAAATGGCTAGTTAATATACCTAATAGAAAAGCTTATACGCAAAATATGCAATAAATGTACTTCTAAAATACATATACAAATTTAGACCTTATCATATAATTCATTTAAATATAAAAATAAATTTTACATAAATGCAGCAAGTACCTTTGAACATAGCTGAACCACTACAATTAAGTCAAAATTTCGGAGACACATAGGAAATAGCAAATATATTCTTTGGCTTCGAAATTAAACTCGACCAGAACCAATTCCCATTGTACTTTCATTACTAGTAACCTAGAGTTTAAATTTCATCAAAATACCGGCATTATTTTTTGAGTTATGACGTGTTTTAAGATATATGTTTGTTAGCCCTTGAGCTTTTCAAGGGTTTCAAAAACTCGAAACCATGGTACGATTTCGCCCATATGCAGTCCCCGTCATACTTTCAATACAAGTTAACTCTTGTACACTATTGGAACGTGTTATCTTAATTTTAAGTTACTAGTTTTAGTAATTTCGATGGTAAGCTTTTACACATTTGTGGGTCTAAGAGAGGTACTGAACCACCACTCCAATTGATCCAAAATTAGAGGGACACGCAGGAAATAGTAAAGAACACGCATGTGCCAAATTTGAAGCTTCTACTTTTGTTTCAAGTTATTATCTTTATTATTTTCGAAAATATCCTTTAAGGTCCTCGGAACTGAGTGGCTGGTCCCCACCCACTACTCCAATTGGGCTCAAACTTGAAGGAGACTAAGGAAATCGAAAGCGACACTCTGATACCAAATTTGGAGGTTCTATCTTCATTGGTTACGGAATTATGCTAGTTTGGCCTAAATTCGATCAAAAAGTTCTAAGTTCCGAACCCATTGTCCAAACCTCACCGTGCGCAATAGGCGCAGTAGTTTCATTACCAATAACCTACAGCACAAATTTCATGAAGATAGCGTCATTATTTGTTAAGTTATCGTGATTTTTTACATATGTTCGTTAGTCCTGTAACCGATTCAAAGGTCCAGAATCCGAACCCTTGGGCTGATTTCGGTTTTATACAGTCCGCGCTGTACTTTAAGTACTAGTTAACCCTTGTACAAACTTTAAACGTTCTATCTTAATTTTAAGTTACTATTTTTAGTAATTTCGAGTATAAGCTTTTAAAACTTGGGAGGTCTGAGAGAGGTACTGAACCACCACTCCAATTGATCCCATATTAGGGGGGCAAGCAAGAGATAGTAAAGAACACCTAATTTGAAGCTTCTACATTTTTTCAAGTTGCTATCTTTATTAATTTTAAAGATATGCTTTAATGTCTTTGGATATGTGTGGCTGGTCCCCGACCCCCAACTCCAATGGGGCCCAAATTTCAAAGACACTTAGGAAATAGGAAAGGACACCCTGATACCAAATTTGGAGATTCTATCTTTATTGGTTTCGGAATTATGCTCGTTTGGCCTAAATTCGATCAAAAAGTTCTAGGTTCCGAACCCATGGTCCAATCCCGACCTTACGCAATTCCCGAAGTAGTTTCATTACTATTAACCTACAGCACAAATTTGATGAAGATAGCGTCATTAGTTGTTGAATTATCGTGATTTTTTGTATTTGTTCGTTAGCCCTGAAAACGATTAAAAGGTCCAGAATCCGAACCCATGGGCCGATTTCGCCCAAATGCAATCCCCGCCGTACTTTCAGTCCTGGTAACCTACAGTTAAAATTTCATCAAGATAGCTCCATTATTTTTTGAGTTATCGTGCCTACGGACGGACGGACGGACGGACATGGCTATATCGACTAAGGCGGTCACGCTGATCACAAATATATATACTTTTCCATACCTAGCTCGCTTCCTTTAGGTGGTTACAAACACCATACCAAAGTTAATATACCCCTTTACCTATTCTATAGGTGTAGGGTATAAAAATTGAGTTCTTTTTTTGCCAACGGCTTTTATTGAGTGCGATACCTATTGAAACCATTCTTTAAATACTCCGTTTTGTTTTATAAATTTATTTTAATGTTGTTGGTACTTACTCAATTTTACTCCATTTTGTTTATTTGATTTCCCCACAAGTTCAATATTCCAATCTGCTTTATACTATTTTCTGAGCAAGAATAAAACCTTTTTGTAACAGCCATTCAATGATATCTGGAATCGTATGTAATTTTAAGTTTTGTATTAAAGCTCACTAACTAACCTTAAATTTTTATAATTAAGTACTTTAATTTAAATATTTTTTTTTTATTCCTACCTAGTCAAAGAATCCATGCATACATTAATTATTATTTTATATAATGAATAAATATCAACTGAAACTAGCAGCACCCCATAGAAAGTTAGAAATTTTTTTGTTATCAGTTTGCTTGTACTGGTTCATACATTTTTGATTTAAAGCCCTTTCCACTATAAATATTGGGTATAGATAAGTAAATTTTAAAAAAAAAAAGGGTTTATGGTTTTACGATTATTAAATATTTTAAATTTTTGAATCTTTTCTGGTATTTAAAAGTTAGGGTTCACATTTCATAAATGTTTATAAATATTAGTCGGATACTTAAACAGCATCAGTCATATTCAAATATAATAGCTATACAGTTCAATGTTTTAAAACTTATAAAAGATTGCATATCTCATAAAATAATATGAAACTTATTTTATTTGTCGTTATCATATTTGTATTATTCATCAGAGCAGAATCGAAATCCATCAGAGGAGATTCGAAATCCGTCAGAGCAGAACCGAAATCCATCAGAGGAGAATTGCAATCCGTCAAAGCAGAAAATCCAATCGGTAACGAAAATTCTAAATTTATTGAAATTGAAGCAACCGATATGGATGATTTACCCGTTGGTCCAGCAAAAGGTCCAGAAAATGAAGTTGAAGATGAAGTTGTTGCATTTAAAGTTATAAGAAATGGAAATCGTAAACTTATGAAACAACTTTCAGACTTACTTAACATTAATAATAAATGATAAATAATTAAAGAATTATAATTAATGAATAATTAAAAAGCAAAAGTTTTTTAAATGAATATATTTCTTTTATTAATTTTGGTAATTGTGTTGTATATTAGTGTTCCGGTGAATATCATAAAAAAATGTTATTTAAAATATGGATTGCCTACCGTCCAATATGTGGCATCTAATAATATAGAAAAAAACGAGGAAGAGTGTAGTAGAGTAGACTGTGTCAACTCTGATATACCCGTATGACCGTAACATATACATTGTATCATTCGGGTAATTACTTTAGGCAAAATTTCAAACATATAGCTTTATTAAGTGTAGTGTAATCCTCATATAAAAGAAAAAGTTGTATGGCAGCTACTCGAACCCTCTACAGCAGACCAACTTTAAAACTTTGGCCATTACACTAAACTATTTTTAGCAAAATTTCAGACACCCAGCTCCATTAGGTGGAGAGTAATGCTCATATAAAATAAGAAGTTGTATGGCAGCTCCTCGAACCCACTGCACTAGACCAACCAAATTTTGCAGAATTTTTGGCCATAAAACTAATCTACTTTTGGCAAAATTCCAGACACGAAGCTGTAATCGGAACAGAGTAATACTCATATAAAAAAAAGAGTTGTATGGCAGCTACCCGAACCCAATGACCAAAATGACTGTATTTAAATAGCGATGACGGCTATTGCAAAAAAAAATTTGCGAGAATTTCAAGATCCTAGCTCCTTTAGTTTTTGAATTATCGTGCGGACGGACAGACAGACGGACGGACATACATAGCTAAATCGATTTATTTTTCGATTCTGATCCGATCCATACACTGGAGTCTATATCTTATTATCATGTAATGTGTTTTTCACGCAGTTGGTAATTTATCTATGAATACAATTCAAAAAAGTTTAAGAAGAACATTACCATCCAAAATTCATGACATCCCTTTAAATTATTATACACCTACTGTACAACTCAATCCCAATTGCCAAAACCTATCTCTAATATCGTCTCCCAATCACGATCCTAAAAACCAAACAATACATATATGTATTTAAGATCCATTCCAAAATTTGGTTTTAAAAAATTTTAATGGTTTTTTTTAATTGATTAAATTCAAACACCATCCAGATGAACTCCGTATGGTAATTCTATATTCAATAAATTTTCGTATATAAAAAAAAAAAAAAAAAAAAATTATGGAGTTAATTTAAAATTGAAATCTATCAATGTTTATTTAGCAATAATATCACCATTGTAGCAAAAATATATTTTCGAAACACACCCTTTTTATTTATTTTATACGTTTTATATGGAGTAACTGAATTCACAAATTATTGCCTCTTATTTTGTTAATTGAGTCATAGGAACTTGTTTCCATAAACGCACTAAATTTTTTTTTCACCAGCAGCTGGATAAATTTTTTTCTAATTTTTTTAATTCAATAAAATTTTTCTGAACAAAGTTATTAGTTTAAAATAAAGCAGACTTCACACAGCTTATGATGTCCTTGTACTAACTAACTTGTATAGTTAACATTTACTAATCATGAATAACTTATTGTTAAATATTGTAATAAATAATAATGCTGGATATTGTAAAATACAATTAAATTGTATTTATATAAATATTTAATTGTATATATATATATTAAAATTTTTTAAATTACCATTTCAAGTTTTTAATAAATAAATCTTAATTAATTTTTTTAACAGATTATTAATTTTTTTCATTTATTTCTTTTAAATTTTGTTTTTAATTAAAATGTGTTTTTTTTTTTTTTTTTTTTTTTTAAACTATAAAAATGTAAATTAAATTCGGTTTTCTAGACAGTTAAAATCAAGTGGAGCTGCTAACTTCAAGTTTAAAAAAAAAAAAAAAAAAAAAAAAAAAAACAGATATAAATTAATATGAAACGTATATTGTTTTTTTCTACCATTTTCGTTATATTTACCACTATAATAATTTGCCGGCCACAAGTTGATCGTTATCCACTTACATTTGGTTTACCAGACGAATGGGATGACAGGTATTTTAAAATTGGGGCAGATGGACCAAACGTGCCAGTATATAAAAATATAACAACATGGGGCTAAAATTTGTAATGTTCATTTATTAAGAGTTTATAAAATTTGAAAAGAGTTCAGATATAATTAAAGTAAATATATATATATATAAATATGAAACAATAAAAATAAATTTTTTTTTTTAATATTCAAATTAATCATCTATCAGTTTTTTAATTTTATTGTCACTTATTTTATTATAGTATAGGTATTTTTAATGAAAATATATGCATATATTTGAAATTATGCTTATTTAGTATGTTTTATTATTCATTTTTTGAATAGAGCTGCCACCTCAACAGAGTGCCAAATCTTGAGACTAAACAAAAATGCAAAAAAATAATAATTCATTATTTTTGATTCAATTTTTATTGCGATTATGACATTTAAAAGTAATTTCTTACAAAATATAAGTAATGTAACATTATAAATATTTATATAATTATAATAATATTATAATAAAAAACAAAAACAATATTCATAATTCATTCACTGGGTTCTACCCAAAACATAATTATAACAACTTAAATCTAAGTATACTACAAAATGAACTGTTCTGAATTTTTAAAAATTTAAAATACCAAACATTTATTTAATTTTAAAATAATATTTAGTATTATTTTTGCAACTCATCACTAATTTTTTTTGTTCGTTCTGTTGTACGAATTTTAAAAATTCAGAACAGCTCATTTTGTAGTTTACTTTTATGCACAGTTCGGCTTTCACCATCGCAACGCTTAAACAATTTCGTTCCTGTGTCCACAAATTGCCCATTAGTGAAAATATACGCTCAACAAAAGCGTTGCTTTTTGTAATTGATTTGTAGTTTACTTTGATGCACAATTCGGCTTTCACCATCGCAACGCTTAAACAATTTCGTTCCTGTGTCCACAAATTGCCCATTAGTGAAAATATACGCTCAACAAAAGCGTTGCTTTTTGGAATTGATAAAATTTTTCCAACAATTTTCGGCAGTTGAGAATAATTTGTAGTTTGAAAAATCTGTACCCACATTTGATCAATATTGGTACCCGAGCCCGAGTATAAAATTAATATTAATATTTTTGATTACCCAGTAAGTTATTTTACCCATCAGAAAGCTATTTTTAATCGTATTTAAATGTTCGAGCTTTTTTGCTGGGATATTTGGGAAATTAAAATAAATGTTTGGGAAATTAAAATAAAAATTTAAATAAATTTTGTGTACCAATTTTCTTTAATAAATATTTTAGAGAGAAGAAATAAACCCGAAATGTGAAAATTTATAAAATCTTGAAATTCGCTTTCCAAATCTTGAGTCTTGAGACTTACAATGAAAACTTGATTCTCGAGCCGAAATCTTGCCGAGAGATGGCAGCTCTATTTATTGAGTATATAAATTGGATAAAACCCTATAGTTTTCAAAACTGTTATTCTTCTGAATGTTTTTCAATTAAGAAAATGCCCAACTTGTAACAAATATGATTATCATACCTAACCTTAAAACACTTTAAACCCTTCTAATATACAATATACTTAAATATAAAAGATTAAGTTTGTGAGGCAGTTAGTATTGACGTGATAAATACAGTTTTGGCATAAACTGCAGTTAACACAAACTGTACAAAACAGGTTATTGCTAATTGAAAAAATATAGTTAATAGTTTTAATGATTTTATTGTATTTTTTTCCAGTTCATTTCAATTTCGAGCAGTAATTAAAATAGAAAGTGTTTGGGTAATTAAATATATTATATATTATATAATATTTAAATTAAAAAAAATTTTATTTATTTTCTTCACACAATATTAATTCTAAAAAAAAAAAAAAAAAAAAAAAAGACCGTTTTATGAAAGGTATATTAAAAGGTATAAAATAGTTAATTTAGTTCCATTTTCTAATACAGTTAGAATTAACTTATAAGCGCTTAAAAAAAAAAAATAATAATTTATAATATGAAATTATTTATAATTTTTACAATAATTTGCATTATATTTTCTGGACAATCATTTGGCTTGCCATCAAATAGCGGCGGGAAACATGAAGGGTTCAAGTCTCAGTCTCAAGGGTTCGAATTTGTAAGAAATAAAATTTTACCTATATTGCCAAGTGCGTTGGACTTGTTGGAATCAAAAACCTATTTTAAAAAAATTGAATAATCTTTATTTTAAGTATTGTAAAATATGAAGGTAGCTTTTTATATACTTACAAATTAAATCAAATTAAATCTGTAAATAATGTATAAAATAAAGTAATAAAAAATTATATTAAATTTTTTTTAAATTTATTATAAAGATAATGTAAAATGTAAGAGATTGTAATTGTACTGTGTGTAGATAATAAGACAATGTAACTGTAATGTTAAAAAAAAAGTGTATGAATTCCCGCTCTTTATTCTTAAATATATGACATGTACTATATTTCCAGTTAGGTGTAATATAAAAATTTATTTAGCTGAAATCGATCAAATCCTGTTGTTGGTAGGCTTTAATATTTTATTCTCTCAATAATATGATGAACATATAGAATTATATGCTCCAAAATTTTATTCAGCTGAATATGAAACAACATTTGAAAATCTATAACAACAAAAATACTGACTGCTGCAAATGTAATTTAAGTACAGTATCTTCTAAATCAGTATTTTCTACTTGAAACTATCACATTAACATTGTTATTTATACCATGAAATTAGTGACCGCGTGCAAATTATTACAAGCCCCAAACCGCCAAAAGGTATATCTTCATAATAATTTAAAATTTTTATAACCTGTAGAAAAAAAACTTAATTTGAGAAAGTTTCGATTTGTAATTAAGGCTATAGATATTAGGTTAGAAATTATATCCCATTGGATCCTATTAATTCTTTAAAAATCATTTGGAAACACAATTATTATACAAAAATTAATTAATTAATTTATTTACTTACTTTTAATAAGAACATAATCTTTCAAACCTGGCTTTAATCTGCAGCACATTTTTATTGTAAATTCATTAATTTAATAATCAAGGTTAAATTAAATTAATACGATTGAAGAATATAATCCTAATATTGAATTTTATTTCTAACTAAAATTTGTTCAAATATTAATACGACTTCATTACTTGAAATATGTGAAGCCCAACCTGTATAAATTTGATTATATTAACATAACGATTACTGAATAATCATTACCTATCAAAATTTTAGGGTACAAATCATTTTAAAAATTATTGATTACAATTATTATTAACCAAAATATTTCTAATAATTCTTCTTATTATATCCGTATGACTATATAGTCAAAGGGTATAATAAATTTGCCATTCCGTTTGTGACGCAGAGAAGGAGGGGGAGTGCATGGATCGGATCAGAATCGAAAAATAAATCGATTTAGCTATGTATGTCCGCCCGCCCGATAACTCAAAAACTAAAGGAGCTAGAATCTTGAAATTTTCGCAAATTAATTTTTTTGCAATAGCCGTCATCGCTCCATTTTTAATCTAGCCATTTTGGTCCATTGGTTCGGGTAGCTGCCACACAACTTCTTTTTTTATATGAGTATTTCTCTGTACCTATTACAGCTGCGTGTCTGAAATTTTGCCAAAAGCAGTTTAGTTTTATGGCCAAAGTTTCTGCAAAATTTGGTTGGTCTCCTGCAGTGGGTTCGTGTAGCTGCCATACAACTTCTTTTTTTATATGAGCATTATTGTCCACCTAATGAAGCTGGGTGTCTGAAATTTTGCTAAAAATAGTTTAGCGTAATGACCAAAGTTACAGCAAAATTTGGTTGGTCTCCTGCAGTGGGTTCGTGTTGCTGCCATACAACTCCTTCTTTTATATGAGTAGTCCACTAAACTTAATAAAGCTGTATGTTTGAAATTTTTCCAAAAGTAATTAACCGGTTGATATATTGTATATGTTACGGTCATACGGGTATCCCAGAGTTGTTACAATCTACTCTTCTACACTCTTTCTCATTTTTAATATTATATTTGATTACAACATTTTTGTATTCAATGAAATGAATAGAGTAACATTAAATAGTAATCGAAGTATTCAAAAATAATCGAAGAGTAATCTTGATTACTATTAGATTGTTTACAGGTAATCTATAATAATTTTAATAACATAAGAGAAATGTTAAATAACTTTTTTATTGGTTACTTATTAATTATAATTATAAAAATATTTTAGATCAATTGTTATTGTAATTGGTCTCAAGAATTTTGATTACGGTTATAGAAAGTAATCGTAATTTTATATTGTAATATACAAAATAATCATTATTTTAACAAATCTGTTCCTAAGAATGTTACAAATAATGTATTCTTAGAATTCTTTAAACTTAAAAAAAGAAAGAGAAGAAACGTTATGTTTAGAAAACTATATATATATAGCTATTTAGTATTTATTAACTGTCAAAAAAATATTATTATTAATATTAATTACATTCGGATTTATTTCATTTAATTTTTAAGCGTTAAAAATTAAGAATTACGAGCTATAAATTTTTTTAAACTGTTCATAATTATTAAATTAATAAAGTTTTATAATTGGTTTTTATTTTCAAATGCAAAGAAAAAATTCTATAAAAATGCTAAATAAGTAATTTTTTTGGTTATTCAACAAAAGGTACTGAACAAAATTCATTGAAATTTTTTTAAAAAAATATACCTAATAAAATTATTTAAGAAAAATGTATTTTAAAATAAATTCAATTCGGATTTTTTTAACAATATGTTTTATATTTGCTGTTTTATCAAAAATAAAAGCTGATGATGATGATGATGATGATGATGATATGGAACATGAAGATTCAGAAACACAAATCGAAGCAGACATAAAATTTCCAAATTTATTTGAATATATAGGTTTGGGTGAGTGGTGGAACAGTTTGCTAGCAACAATCCGCCAAACTGCAAAAGAGAAGTAATAGAACATTTTTATAAAATCACATGAAAGATGAATTTGTAATAAACAATTTAACAATTGAATAATAATGTAGTGAAAAATTCTAAAGATAATAAAACTGTTAAAAAAAAAAGAAAATATTAAATGAAAACTGTAATTATTAAGTGTCATAATATGACGCATAACTGTACTGTACTGTAGTTAAGAAATAAATCAATTGAAAAATGTTAAATTTAAATTTCAATGAGGTTATATTTAATAAAAAAATTTTGTAAAAATTAATATAATTTTTATATAAGATGATAGATAATTCAAAAATACATACGGTATTAGTGTCGTGTAATATTGTAGAATTGAAACAAGCAAGTGATAAACTGTAAGAAATCTGTTAAATAATTTAGTAAATGTAACTAGCTGCGTGTTCTATATTCCTTAGTTAAAATAACGGAAGGTATTGAATATAAAACCCTTTACATTTCAAAAACTTTCAAAGGTCAGAATATAGAACTATATTAATACAACTATTTAAACAAATAATTTAATTTAATAATATAACTCACAGATATAGAAATACCTGATAATCCATATAAAATTATTACAATATATAGAAAATAGAATTAAATATATTGAAAATCTATGACGTTTCTACATGTTATAAGAGGTAGTACTATCTCATATTGAAATTGTATATGGAATTCATTTAGCCTTATAGTTGTGTGGTTACCACTCAAAAAAAAAAAAAACAAAAAAACAAAAGAAAACAGATACGAATCAATTACTCTTAAATTTCTAAACCCACGAACGATTTTTAAAGATTGGGTGTGTGTATAGCTTTTTTGACAGTTATAAAATTTTGACAGAAATTAGGCTTCAACTTCTATAACAGTAGATGGGAATAACAACTAAGAAAAATTTTAAAAATATACCATATACCATAGACTAAAAGTAACAAAATAATGCTTCATCAAAATGTTATTATTTATTTATAATTAGTACCAGAACAATAATAAATATTGAATGATATTATAATAGTCATTTGCCTATTTGGCATTTGGGCTTCTTAAATTAAATACTTTCTATTTATTTATAACCACAATATTAATTATTTTGTTTATATTATATATTTGTATATTTAAATTATATTTGGTCACCATGGGGATACGTAAAAAACAAAATTATTTTTTTCAATTAAAAAAATTCATGACCCGTACAGGAATCGAACCCGCACCCCCTCGGTTAGTAAACCAAATACTTACCCACTAAACCTTCGAGGCCTAAATATCTTTTTAATATAATTGAATAATATTTTTATTTTAATATTCTAAAATTCAAACCACATTATATTTTGCTACAATTTCGTCCCAATTGATTTGTTCATCGTCTCCACTGCTTCTGACCATCCAGAGAACAAACTAATTTTACGGCAATTTAATATTTAAATAGAATTTCAAAAAAAAAAAAACAAAAACAAAATTGTTGCAGGGGTTAGCTAAAAAAAAAGCACAAAAATTACAATTCCTAAAGTAGAATAAATAAATTTCATCTATGACTTAAATATAATTATCATCCCACGCTACAACAGTTCTTTTTTATGTAGTTGAAACATTAATTTGTTTATTGTATTTGCAGTTGTTCTTTTATTTTTCATTCTCAATATAAAAGTGAACACATCAGTTCTTGACATATGTTTTATTGTTGTTGTTGTTTTTTTTTTTTTTTTTTTCAATTTAATTTGCCTTAAAAGAGGGGAAGTTGTCAAAAAACAATTAACTAAAGAAAATTCAAAGATACAAGTTCCTCTATGTATATTGGGGTCTTAAATTAGTTTTATGATATGAAAGAAAAAAAAAACAGAAAAAAACGAAAACTTAAACTGTTAATAATAACAAAACAAATTAAATAATTTACAAAATTTGAATTCATGAAAAATTACTAAATTAGAAACTTTCAAAGTTCAAGAAAAGAATTTCATATTTTATGTAAAAAAAAAAATTTTAACTAATTGTCTTGTGAATTTATACATTTATGTACATTATATGTTTTATACATTAATTACAAATTAAAAACATTTTTTCTCGTTGTCATAGTTACAGTTTTTGTAATACGTACAAATCATTTTAAGTTTTTTGTTTCGATTTGAATTCATTGTAAATCTTGAAGATAGTTTGCTAAAATCTATATTTCAAAATGCTTTCTGAGCCCAAACATCTGTTAAATGGCGTATGGAAAAGATGCCGACCTTTTAAGTGGAAGCACTCGGATTTAAACTGTGGGCAGATCATGTTTAATAAAAAATATTGTAAAATAATATTTATGTAATACTTTTATCGTATTTTAATAGTTTATACCTAGCGTAATATTGTATAAGATTACATCACAAATACAATTAACTCATGTGTTTGATAACAGATGGCGCATAAAATTTACAATTTGTTTACCTATTCATAATATTATACAAAAGTTACAGCCGATAATCAACGGTTTTGTTATTTACTATTTTACTTTTAGAAACACTGAATTATTGCGTAGAAATTTCTTGTTGAAGCTAAAGATAAAATTATAAAACAAAACATAATGTAAATTGAGACGAGTATTTAAAATAAAATTTTGACATTTAAATTAAAATAGTTTATAGCACATTTATAAGGCATAGGCCATGATATATAAGTAATAAAAAAAAACAAATACACTTTAAATAATAAGTTTAAGTGACATAAAATATATTTTAAGTACTTTGGGAAGTACTCGTAATTCAAATAGAAAAATATTGAAAAATTTTATAATTAGTAATTAAGGGCATAATAAAAAAGAATATTAAATTATTTTTTATTCTTTAATTTCTAGTAAATTTAATTTTACAGTGTACTTTCAAACATTTTACTTTTTATTGAAATTTTTTACACAATTCTATGATTTATACCAAATAACGATAGTTTAATATTTTATCACTTTTTTACAAAATTTATAACATTAAAGGAAATTAAGAAACACCATAAAATTGGTCATCTGTCTGCAATCAATTAATGTATCCAATAATGTAGTTTCCTCCGCAAATTAGTTTTAATCAGAGTCATTTTCATATTTAAAATTTTAGCTCAGACCAAATGAAGTAAATTTGAGGGGTTGGGTACGAAATCTCAAATACAAAGTCTCAAATTCAAAATCCCAAAATTCATAATCCCAATATTCTAAAATCCCAAACCACTATCGTTATAATAATTCGTTTTGTAACCAACTATAAAAATCCTGCTTGTTATTTTTTTATATATATATTTTCACTAATAAAAAACTTCCCATTGTTCCAAACACCCACTAATCAAATTATTGAAACCCTTATTTTCTAACCAACTCTAAAATCTCTACAGACAGATGACCCATAAACATATATTTAAATATTCTGGAAAAAGCGGTAAGACTACTTTTAAATTTAACTCTAAAATTCCTCCTAATTCAGAATCTTGCTGAAACTGTTGTGCATTAACACACATATATATATTTATATATATATATACATTCTGTAAAAGGCGCATAACTATGATTTTGACATACACATACACATATAAATATTAGAAACGAGGAAGAGTGTAGTAGAGTAGACTGTGTCAACTCTGGGATACCCGTATGACCGTAACATATACATTATATCATCCCGTTAATTACTTTTGGCTTTATTAAGTGTAGTGGAATAATCATATAAAATAAAAAGTTGTATGGCAGCTACTCGAACCCTCTGTCGTAGACCAACCAAATTTTGCAGAAATTTTGGCCATTACACTAAACAATTTTTGGCAAAAATTCAGACACCCAGCTTCATTAGGTGGAGAGTAATGCTCATATAAAATAAGAAGTTGTATGGCAGCTACTCGAACCTACTCCACTAGACCAACCAAATTGTGCAGAAACTTTGGCCATAAAACTAAACTACTTTTGGCAAAATTTCAGACAGCTGTAATAGGTACAGAGTAATGCTCATATAAAAAAGAAGTTGTATGGCAGCTACCCGAACCCATGGACCAAAATGGCTGGATTTAAATAGCGATGACGGCTATTGCAAAAAAACGAATTTGCGAAAATTTCAAGATCCTAGCTCCTTTAGTTTTTGAGTTATCGTGCGGACGGACAGACGGACGGACATACATAGCTAAATCGATTTATTTTTCGATTCTGATCCGATCCATACACTTGAGTCTATATCTACCCCCCCTCCTTCTCTGCGTCACAAACGTAATGGCAAATTTATTATACCCTTTGACTATATAGTCATACGGGTATAAAAAGATATAACCTTGATTTTATTAATAACTAAAAATTGGGATTTTGCAGTTTGGAATTTTAAAATTTGGGATTTTGGGATTTTGTAATTTGGAATTTTGAAATTCGTGATTTTGTAATTTATCATTTTTATTTAATTTGGGATTTGGCATTTGGGATAATTTTTTTTGTGATTTCGTGGCGCTCCCAAATCTGAGCTCAAACCATTCTACCAGTGGGAATGTAAAACCATTCCTTAAATGTCAAAATGGTTTAACGAATAGAAGAACAGATTGTTTGAAATATTCCCGGCTCAGATAAATATCCCTGTGAAATGAGACCAATGATCAAGTGCACAATGTAATCGTCTACGGCGGATTAAAAAATTTACTCTTCAGGAACATTTGTAATATTGATAAGTTGGTAAGGTCTAATCCCTATAGTCAACAAATGCTACCCTAATACTTTAAAAGTATTCTAGAGATTCAGATACTCACATAATATCAAGACAATTCATAATATGCAAACTACATGTATACTTTTGTGTGATGGCCCAAGGTAAGAAGAAAGTATAGTCAAATGTTGTAAGCATATATTAATTGTGCTATTAAAACTCTTATCATTTTAATTAATTACAATTTATTTACATTTTAAAATTATATGATATGTGTAATATAAGAATAACATAAGAATAACCCTAACATTACATTCAAATTAAATTCTATTTAAAATGAGAATAAAGCCAAACACTTGTATTTTAAATATTTACTAAATACAAGATAAGATAATGTGAAAGAAAGAGAAAAAAAAATAAATTAGAGAAAAAGAAAAATGATAACAATATAGTTAAATATTTATTTTTCTTTGAAGTTGAATTCCCATTTTTTTTATTCTTTAGTTTATTTATTTATTTGTTAGAATTAAACAGAATCGAAAGGTGTCCAATTTCTGATATATAGCAAAAAACAAAAAAAAACTATTTAATATTATAAAATGGAAACCTGAGATAAATAAAGAGCAAAAAAAAAAAAACAATTTAAATACAAACACTTCAAACCATTAAACAAAACTAATATAAAAGTCTTTTACGTTAAGGAAATTGCCCATAATAAAAAAATACTAATACAAGTTTGATGAATCATTGATTTATAAGACGTGAGAATATAACGGTACCTGCTCATTTTTTCATATATTCAACACAAACTATAAAGGTGGTTCTTTGAGTTATGCAGTAGCGATGGCATAGGAGTATAGAATTATAGGAGTAGGGATAATAAGAAGAGCGGGAAAGTAGGAGGAGCGTCACATAACCTCGGTTTAGTAAATCTTTTTTGTTTTTTTAAACTCGCTTTTAGAAAATCTCCTTTTTGGAAAATTCGCATTTTTTACAAATCTCATGCAGAAAGTCTCGCTTTTAGAAAAGTTCATTTTTAATTGAAAAATCTAGTTTTTAAGGATTTTGGAGTTCTCTATTTAAAAAACCAAAATTATCAGAATATTTCAGAATATAAAAAAGGAGATTTTCTAAAACTAGATTCTAACAACAAAGATTTTAAAAACGAGATTTTCTAACAATGAAATTTTCTAAAACAAGATTTTCTGAATAGAGATTTTGGGAAAACAGGATTATTTAAACCGATATTTCGACCACAATCCGGTAGTGAGTTCTACGAATTGTCTCATCCACATAGTAAATATTTAGGTAGTTCCTCCGAAGTCTATATGGTAGTCTAGATTAGAATTTAAAGCCCATCTGGTTGAATTTTTGAATTGTTTGGATCAGCGATTTTAATTGTATACTGTGCCGATAGTAATTGCCTGCAAAGGGAAAGAGCTAGACAACGAAATTTATAAGAAGTAAGAATTTCTATTTATGGTAAAATATATCTTAAGTTCAACGTGAATGTTTACGAATCCAAAGGTTGAATAGCAAATTCTTTTTGAAAACCGAAACATTATATAAATCTATTAAACTTCTGCACCTACTTTTTAAGAGTATATTGTATATGGAGCAACAGAACAATAGTATCCGAAGATGATCCAAATTTGATAACCAAATATTCACTCAATTTCCTCCTTAACAGACTTACTGATTGTTTTATCTATTCTTTTTAATTTATTCAAATATATGTGAAATGTAAACATTTTTATCAAGAGACCACCATTGCTCTCTTATTACTGAAATAATCATGAAATCTTAGAAGCTATATGTATACGAGTATATCCCAAACAATATTGTTAACTGTGTTATTCCACTTGTTCTCCATTAAAATAATGGATAAAAACTTTTCATAACAAACAACCATTTATTTTTTTTTATTTCAACTACAACAAACCTCAAACATGATATCTTTTTTTAAATTATATATGCATCTAGTAATCGGCCCAAGGAATATCAAATTTAAAATCTTAACAAAAAAAAAAAAATGTATTTTTTAAGTAAAATTCTGCTTGAACAATGATAGTTGGAAGAAATTGAAAAAAAAAATAAACAAAATCGTTATACTGCAAATGTTGTCCCGATTTTATTTCGTCTCTGTTAAAAAGGAACGAATTCAAAGAAATTCCTCTTGAAAATCTTCTTGAATAAATAGTTTTTTTTTTTTCTTGAATCCTTCTTTGAAAAATATTTTTCTTGTAATATTGTAATACTATGACTTTAATTTCTATTCTATAAGAAATTGTTTAAATTTTTTTCATTTAAGTCTACCAGAAATTTTTGTTTGCTTTTTATTGTTAGAGTTCGCTGCAGTCATATTCTTCATTTACGCAATAGTCAAGGTAGAGTTTTCGAGCAATGTGACGGTTATGGTCTGGTATCTGGAGTCTGGACAATTTACTGGCTCGGAGTTTCTAAATTTTTCTCTTATATATTTCCAGGAGAGTCGTCTTAAGCAATTTGGAAACAATAACAGATCATTAACAACGGTAAAAGGTGAGATAGTATTGAATGTCAAGAATGGGTATCTCAAAACTAAAACTTTAACAGTCTATCCATTGTCCAAAAGGTTTGAAAAAATAACATGCCTATACTTCTTGCACAGAGGATTTTCCCATACTTTCAAGGAAAGTTTTACTTACATCAATGTCTTTTAAAAATTTTCTTTCACATTGCTGGGCGAGATCAATCTAGAGACTTACACGATTCACATTCTTGCTTTAATACTTCTGGAACCAAAAAAAATTCCAGGCAGGATACGAACCATAAACAAAATATAAAACAAAAAAAGCAAAAAATTTGAATGATTATTATGATGATGTTGTCTGGCTTTGAAATTTTAGAATTTCGTATTCAAAAAAAAAAAGGAAACATAGATTGTCTTAAGTGTTGTTGTCTTGTCAGGATATTATATATTCTATCGCTTTCTTTATCTTACATATTAATATTATTATTATTTGTTTTATTATTTGTTTGTTTCGTACAATTCATCTGTATGTATGTATATATAGTATGTACAGTTTCTTTTTATTTGCATTGCAGGTGATCTTTCTTAACAAAAGACAAGTATATGTATACATGTGATATACTTAGTTTTTAAACAATTTTTATTTGAATAATACTATAAAGTACAAAGCCTTAAGGATGTTTCAAGGATCTTTCATATTTTGTTTGTGTTTGTGTTTTGTTTTTTGTTTTTTTCCTTTACTTTAAAACCGTACCATTTTTATTTTAAAAATCTTGAGTTGCTAGTGTTGTTGTAGTTTATAAACTATCAGATGATAGTGTTTTTGATTGTATATGGGGAAGTACTGTTATTTTGATGATACTGCGTTTTAAAAGAGAGTTTACGAGTAAGAAAAGGGAAAGAGAGAAAAAAAATGGAAAGAGATGGAAGACTAAAATATTCTTAATTTTTTGCAATAATAATTTGCGTGCTTTGATTTAAAGTCTATTGGATCTTTAAAACTGAATATTTGAAGTATGACGGTATATTAATAAAAATTCTGAAGAATTACTTAAAACTTATTAAAAGAGTTTAATTAAACGGGGCGCTATTTCCTTACTAAGAAGGGATGTACTGCAGATCGTAGGGTATTGCGTTGCTATGTAAATATTATGAAGTATAGATTTAAATATTTCTTGTGTGGCATGGAATGCGGTTTATATTTGTTTATAACCTCAATTGAATACAAACATTGAGTTGAGTTGAAGATTGTCATACACTATCATACCCAGAATATGTTTTAAATTTCCTTTTTTAATTTTGGTTACTATGGTTACTGCTTATTTTTAATTTTTATGTGGTAGGTATTTACTGTGGTTTTTATTTATCTTATATTTATAAATTTTACTTTGAAAAAGACTTTCAAATAAAATTTTAAAGAAAGGGATATAAAAGTTTAATATGCTTGAAGTTTTATTTATAGTTCTTTATTTAAATCTTAATGAAATAAATTATTTAAAAATATTTTTAAAGCCACGTGTAATATTTTTTATAGAAAAAATGAGGTTTTGAATATCATAATAAAGCATATAATAAATATCATAAAGAAGAACTGATAGTTGAATTGAACATATATATATATATATAATATATATATATATATATTCAAATTCAAAACAGGAAAATTCAGTATTAAATATGAAAGATTTTATTTTTAGCTTCTTTGAATTCAGTTGATGTTCTCTTCATATAAAAAATTATTTAATAAGTGGTTAATGTAAATAAAATCATTATTAAATTGTTTAATTAAATTTTCTTTCATTTCTTTATTATAAATATTGAGGTTTTTTGGTTAATTCAAGGTTGTGTGATAAAAAGAACAAAATGAAATAAAATCAAGGTATGAATTGAAAGGCCAAAATATATACGAGTATATATATATATATATGTAGATATATATATATATATGAATATGTAGATGGCATCTATAACAAAATTTTTAAAAATTATACGAAATATGAGATTTAATACACCTGGTTCTGATATTATTGTAAAAAATAAACTTGAAAAATATTTTTACCCTTGCCAATGGTTAAATTTTAACCAATTTTCATTAATGTTATATACTTTTGTTTTTATTTGAAGTTTAAAAATCACAGACAGACATTTAAAAATTTGTCTTTAGTTTAGATGCTACCAAATTTTTTTGAAAAGCATAACCAAACTAATTACTTCGACTCTCAATAACTAATTTCATTATGAAACGTATTAACTACACGGGTTTTATTGATATTTGGATATTGATATTATTGATATTGACTAGCCAGCAATTCGGCGACATGGAAATACCGTTACATATATAATTTTCGGCTTGACTTAGCTAACAGTTATCCAATTATTCCTATCAAATATCAAATTGTCGCAATAATAAATAAAATTTTATCAATAAAAGACTCTAAGACTCTTCATATTGTGATTAAAATGTCTGGGATAGTAAATGCCGGCAAATTCATTGGGATTAATTGTATAATAATAAAATATTATATGTCAAGTATCTTCTCTTCTACCATCAATCACATATGGTACAGATAGACTTGTTAGCCTAATAAGAATTATAGTACAAAAAAAACTGAAAATATTCAAAACTATTCTTATCTTTTTTTTATCTATGTCGAGGAATGCAATTAGACTCATTGACATTTTTATAAATAGTCAACATTAATTTAGTTCTACTTCTAATTTTATTTTAAGGTCCCCACCTACATAACAATATTTAGCACAAGAAAATTTAAATCCTACCATTTTTAACTACCTATTTCTTTAAAAAATACTTGGAGATAATAAAAGTAGGCGTGCAAAAGCTTTTATATTTATCTCTTAAACTAATTATAAAAATCTTTAATTGTTTTTTTTTAAATCTAGAATTAGAAATACAATATTAAAATCTGTCTGCATAATTATCATTTAATCTATACGTATACAACATATCAAATCACTAACAATGACAATAAATCACGACAATTAAACTGAAATTAATTAGGATTTTTAATGTAAATTACAATTTAAAAAGAATTAAATAATAAAATATAAAAAAAAACAAGTTTCAATACACTAAAAATCTAATAAAAGAATCGTGTAGTTTAAATTAATCGTACATTCACATCATAAAGTACATACAGTGACATACATTATATTTGTCCCAGTTTCTTAATCATCAATTTGTTTTTTTTTTCGCTTTTGTTGCATTTTTTTTTTATTTTTTCTTATTGTTAAAAATAATTGAAATATTTGAATAAAATTTCATTATAATACTAGTATCTGTATATTTACATATACGCTTAGCTTTATTTAACTTGATACAACAATTGTGCAAATAATTGAAATAATTAAAATAATTGAAATGCATCATATAAAGAATACACGCTATAATAATTGGAAATAAAATTCAATTTTTAAATTAAGGCATATATGGAAAAAAAAAAACTTTAATTAAGTATTTAAGTTATCATTTTTAATTACAAGCTATTGAAAACTCTTCCTCAACAAAGAGAATTATAATATGTAACTTTTGTTATAGCTAGAGTTTACCAATTGTATTAAATATGAATGGAACAATTACAATAATTGAAAGAAAACAATTTCAAAACATTTATTTTGACAATTGCATTGGATAACATTGTCTTCAACACTTTCAACTCCCTATTTAAATTCATTACAACCCCTATTTGGTCAAATGTGTTACATTAAATGATTCTGTAGTTTTCAATCTTTAAAACCTCCCAAAAAAATTTGAAAAAAAGGTTTTCCTTTGCCCTATTTAATCAAATTGATATATAATGGTTTTTAGTGTTCACCCTTACACTGCAAAAAAATACTGAAATAATATTTATAAAAATTTAAATCTTTTATTATTTATGTACATATATATACAACCCCTGTATATACAAAGTAATAAAATTAATAACAGTAAATAAATCTGAAACATTTTTAACCAAATATTCTAATATATAGGTTTTTGGAAATAAAGTGACCATATACTTACCAACATCATTATAATATTTATTGGTTTTTTACCCGCTGCCTGTCAACAATTTTAATTTTATGGGTATACAGTATATGGTTTTTAATTTTGTTTTTCAATAATATTTTTGAATCTATGAATAACGCGTGGGTTCTGTCATAATCAAAATTAAATAAAAATAAAAACTAAAACATAAAAGAAAATAATTTTTAAAAACAGATGTGGTAAAGTTGCGGTAGGCAACTAAGTATATATACCAAATCTAACTATAAAATCAAATTTTCTATTTAATTAAATTTTTTTTTTTTTTTTTTAAATTTATCTTAAGTTCTTTTGTTGTTTTTATTTTGGACTTAATCTATAGGCAGCATTTTGATAAATCTGTCATGGTAGCAAAAAGACTAAACGATTCTTGCCTTTTTTTTATTATTTTGGCTATAAAATGCTCATAAATGGCTACAAATAATATATATATATATATATTATATATATATTTTTTTTTTGTATTATTAAGGAAGATGAAAGTCAATTTAATTTTTTGTATTTTATTTTTATTATATTAATTTTGAAGAAAAGACCCAAAAAATAAATAAAGTTATCAAAGGAAAATTGTAAATGAAAACATAAACATAATAATATTTATAATTTAAGTCACAATACAAAAAAATAAATGATGAATAAAATAAGAAAAATAAGTAAAAGAAAACACAAAATATTTAATATCAATATAATAGACGTTTAGTAACTTTGGATACCAAAACCAAATGGTGCTATGATGATTTTAATAATGATTAGATGATGGAACTTTTATAAGAAATTATAAATAAGAAAGAAAATATGATAAATGAAACCAATTTTGTTTAGAAGAATTACTTTATTTCTATTTTTATGTTTATTATTGTTGCTATTCAATGTTGCTTATGTTGTTCAATGTTGTTCATATTGAATTTATAAAGAGAATATTTTTGTCATAAATTAAAAAAAAAAAAACATTTCTTAGTACCTATGTATATTAATTTTAAATTATTTATTCACCACATAAAAAATTATATAAAGAAAAAAAAAACAAGTGATGAAAAAAAACCAAGGGTTTTTAAAAAAGCACATTTTCAAATTTACATTGTATTACATACTGGGTTTAACTTTGGAAATATATACACTGGTGACTAAGTTACTACTTACTTATAAAATTTACTGCTAACACTAAAGTTTTTAAAGTTGTTATAGCCCTTCAATGGGGAAAGTTGCCAAGTTTTTCAAGGATCTAACTTCATCTAACTCCCTCCCCCCCTCCATCACCCTCCCTGTTTTTAGGTTCTAGGAATTATTTTGTGAATTACACAAAATTTTGGAATTTTACTTAGAATTATACAATCTAAGCAAAAATGGGTAAAACTGAGAAACACTTTCTTCAATTTAAGGAACCGCTTTTAAATTTTAGAAAAACCTTTAACATGTGTTAAAAAAAAATGTTGGGCCTTTAAATTTTGCATATTAATAAAAAAAAATTGGACAGGTATTCAAGTTACAGGTGCTTAAAAATAGCAAAATTTTAAATTTTCGAGCCCTTATAGCTCCTAAACAGGGGGCTTGACAAAAAAATTTTGTTAACCGACTCCTACTAATATTTGAGGATCTAACTTCTCCCAAAACTTCAAAACCCTAGGTTG
Organism: Dolichopus griseipennis; assembly: GCA_963082915.1. Lineage (NCBI taxonomy): Eukaryota > Metazoa > Arthropoda > Insecta > Diptera > Dolichopodidae > Dolichopus > Dolichopus griseipennis. The sequence continues at coordinate 346,380,676 of OY720441.1, forward strand.
AGCCGTTCAGAAGATATGTGTTGCCAAAAATTTGGCAAAAATTGAGTTTTGTGTAATGTTAAATTTTAGTACCGTATGACAACCCTAAACATTGTTCTTTTAAATATTTATAAAGTTTATGAAACCAGGTATCGTTTGCCGTTTTCAGATTGAAAATATATCTAACAGAACTCTTGTTATAACAATTTAAATATAGGGCTTTTTCCAACTTTGGAGGGCTGTAGCCCCGTAACAGGTGGGGCTACAGAAAATAATTCTTCTACGAAATTATTTTTTTTGCAAAAACTACCCATGGTTAAAATTTCTTTACTCTATTTCAAACGGTGTAAAAGTTTTTGTAAACATACGGACGGACGGACGGACAGAGTGAAGCTATATAGGCACATTTTTACAAAATTTTTTGAAAATGTGCTAATAAAAAAGAAATAGATGGAAAAAAATGAATGGAGTAAATATTTTTAAAAAAAATATAGATATATGTATTTATAAACAGTATAGAAAATGCCATAGAAAACTATGGTTACTTAAGTATAATTTTAAATGTAGTTAAGAGTTATTTAATATTTTGTATAATTTGTATTGATGTATATAATTTCTATCAACTTTTTATTAAAATCTTTGATAAGTAAAAGTTGTTTTTAGTTGAGATTGAACCTACGTAGAAATTAGAATACGTGAATTAAAAACAAAACGTGTTCTTAAAATTAAAATAGTTAAAATTTAAGATTACCAGTTTCTAGGTAAAATAATTAAAAATATAAATAAGGTGGTAATATTACTGGGAATATTATTCGCCCTATATGAAAATTGTTCGCAAATATCAAGACGCACCAAACTATCAATATTCAATTCGTGCGTAAAATCTACATTGATATAGAGCTGTACTTCAGAGTGGCTCACTAATTCCGTTAAGAATAAATTTCAAGTCTTCATAAATATACATCTTAGAATAATATGCCGAAAATTCTGGCTGAACAGAATAAGAAATGCAAACTCGTGACCACTATTAAACGAAGAACGAATAGTAAGACAAATCGCCAGAAGGAAATGTGGTAGTGGATTATCCATACACTGAAAAATTAAGAATGCATAATAAAAATGTCACTTAACTGAAATTCTATAGGCGAATCCAAGTCAAGAAGTAGAGCCAGAACAACATGCAGAAGAACGATGTAGGATGCATTAAGGAGACACGAAATATTCTGCAATGAAATAGCAGAAAAGACTATGAATAGAAAAGCATGGAGACCAAGTGGAGTAAAAGGAAAAAAATTTCAATCTGCTTTATATTGAATATACTTATAGAATCACTTGCAGCTTTAGAATTTAAATAAGGTGGTTATTCTTACTAATTGTCATTTGAAATTTACTCCAGCCATTTGGGATTCCGTTTTTTAATTTTAATAAAATAAAGTTCTTCAAAAAAAGGTAACCAAAGCAATTGAATTTTATATATTTTTAGGTATTGTCAAAAATTTTTATAATATATAAATAATGAACCAATTATAATGAGATTAAAAAAATAAATTAATTAATAAAATTCTCTAATTAAGTTTACATTATTTATTTATTAATTAATTTGTTTAACATAATTAAAAAAAACATAAATATGTTTTTCTTTTTTATGTCAAATATAAATTAAATTGCATTTACAAAATTTTAATTGAATTTGAATATGGTTTTTGTAAATTGAATTGAGATTGAAAGATTTGTTAATTTTTTTTTTTTTTCAATTATTTCGAATGTCAATCAATTCAAATTGACATATTGTGATTTAATTAGAAGATAGAAGATACACAGAAAAGTTAACCAATTTTAATTATTTAATCCTCAAATTTTTGGTTTTGGGGAAAATTTTTGTTTTGGGGGGAAAATTTTAACCTAACATTTTTTTAACATTAAATTATCTTTTGAGTTAGATAGAGTTTTAGGATTAGTGTCAGAAATTAATACTATGTGGTTCTAAATTAGAAAACGTTGATGCAATTTGTCTATCTTAAAAATACGTTGAACCTTAATCTTTAACCTCTAAATACGCATTAGGATATTAAGAACTCAAGGAACCACTTCATATGAAAGATTTTTATATAAAACTTAGAATAAATAATTAAAAGGCTTGAGATCTGTTATGGGTATCTGACCAATGGCGTAGGGGTTAAAGCTGCGGTCTGTTATATGTTAGGTCTTGGATTAAAACATATCAGATCGTATGAATAAAAAAAAATACGTAAGAACATCGTAATGCAGAGCGCACAATCATTGTTGTTTTTATAGTCTTATACAGTAGCTACTGCCGAGTAATCAACGGCTTAGTGAATATAATGACTAATGAAACTGAAGTCTACTGTAAATAACTTGAGGAATACCCTATGCACTTTAAAGCAATGAGAAAGGAATAAAAGTAAATCTGTTATGGGATATATGTAAGAAGTAAGGGGAAAACAATGGTATAAAATCCCTTTTTGCAAATAATCATCCATACTTGTAGGTTTATGGAATGATGTGGGAAACAGATTAGGATCATTACTATTGATGCTTTGAATAGGAAAAATATAGATTTTAATTAGATGATTCTCAGAGATTCTGAAAAATTATTATAATCAAAAGGTAGATCCCTTCAATTAAACAAAGTCGTCGTCTTAAAATTGAAACAAAATATATAATACAATTTAATTGAAGTTTTTTGATTTCAATGGAAATGGATCAGAAAACCCATGATTTAATATTTAGGTATCGTACAATATTCGTAAAGCTGACAAACCAAATACTTATTGTTGACCAAATTAAAGTTTTTTTTAAATATTTACGAATTATTAAAAACAATATAATTAAAGTAAGAAATTTATTTTTTATTACAAATAAAATATATTCCAGTACAGCACCACATAAAATTTACTTAACTTAAAATGTAAACTTTTTTTTATGGAATGATTGCGTCTAACACGCAATTTTAACAAATAATTACCACCCTAAAATAAGAATTTTTAATATTATATGTTGATTTCGTTAAGAACTACTTATAACTCCATTCCTCAAATAAATAAGTTAGTATTTAAAAAAAATAAAATTTGTCAATTTTATTTGCACGCATTTAAATGCAAACGTGTCGATTATTTGTTGATAACCTAAAAAATAAACACCAAAAATTAATAACCATCATTTCTACTCAAGTTTTCATCGTTCCAAATAATAATTTTTTTTTAATTTTATATATTTCGTCGCCTTTAAAACCAAAAGAAATTATCGAGGGCCATCATATTGTTAAAATTTTTTGACCTTTCAACGAAGGTACCTTATGCTTTATTTACACAATTGTAATTGTTACAACAACGCTAAAAGTGTCAAATTTCGTCAACTACAAATGAACAGCAAACATTTGTTTTTTGTGTTTTTAATTAAATTATGACGAAATATCAAAATGAAAACTAATGAAATATGAAGTAAATTTTCAAAATCGTAATAGCATGGCCTTATTTGATATTTAAGTCCTATACCAGAAAAAGTTCATTCCAACTTCTTAAAATTCAATTGAAATCGTACCAAATTGTTTAATTTCACTGTCGAATCGTTCTGGTTGGGGATCTTAAAAACTCGAACTATAGTTTAAAGCTACGAAAATTTCGTTTGCATCCTAATTTTAGAAAAAAAAAATTCGGTAGAACCTGTCATGTAATCATTTGTAATCTATTTTGTAAACTGGATTTGGGGATTGCCTTTCGAAATTGCTAGGCGTTCCAATAGAAGTTCACTCCAACATCAATTAACACTACCTGATCTTAAATTCCATTGTTTTACCTAAGCTAATTGTAAATCGGGCAAATGAACGGACTATCAAACTAAAAGTACTCACTTACTTTCAAGTACAAAGTACTTACCACGACCAAACAAACAATATCAACACACTTAATTGAATGGTATGAGTAGGTACAAAATAGAAAAATGTAGAATTCCAACACATTTATACAAAACAATTGCGTGTAATTTTTTTGGTCACTATGGCTGACTACCAATCTATATTATAAACAATCCAAAAAGTAATTACAAGAAAAACCCATTCAGAATTACCTCTAAATTTTCACTTCTTTTTTTCCGTATAAAATTATTTAATAATAATTTTTTTTTTTATTTTATTATATTATTAAAGAATATTGCGGTCACATGCAATTTTTTTTTTTTTGTATATAAATATTTATAATACATTTTAAGATAATTAGAAAATTCCCCCGAAAACCAGTTCCATTTTTTGTGAGTTATTTATTATATTAAGATTGGAAAAGAATTTTTATAATCTTTTTGTTAGATGCTATCAAACTATGTGTATAGGAATCAGCTACTACCATACAATTTTAAAATATAATTAAAAATAAAACTTATGAATGAGTTGACTGGGTTTTTTCTTGCAACAATCAAATTATTCACCTTTAAAGTAGGTATAAATTAAAAATAAAAGTTTTAATAAAAAAAATACTTGTTTACAATTGAATTGAAAATAAATTAAAACTTTAACTGCGAGAAGAAATAAAATGAGAAAGAAAGTAATTGTGAGAAAAAGATAAAAAATCAAATAATAATTGGAAGTACATAAACATCTGAAAGTAATCATAGAAGAAGTTCATTGAATACAAACAAAAATAAGGTTAATTATATTTTTTTTTTTTTGAATACAAAAGTTAATACCTTCTTTTTGTAATTATACTCGTTAATAAAGTAGGTACCTACTATAACTGTTTATTTGTTACAGAATTAATCGTAAAATTGATTTTGGGCAAACAATTTAAAAAAAAAAAAAAAAAAAAAAAAATTCAAATTGGAAAGTTATGAAAAGAAAAGTAATTGAAAATAGAAAATTATTATTTCGTTAAATTAAAGAAAATTTTTGGAATTGTACTGTACACTGTGATTACTTTCACTAATTTATTCGGTTACGAAGCTTTTGTTCGTTTTAAGCAATTTAAATTATTTTAATTTTTATTAAAATATAGGGAATTTTTAATCATCTTCATATTTTTTAGAAACATTTTGGAACAAATGGTATGGTTCATTAAAATCATAAATATGATTATCGCGGTTTATTATAATTTTATTAAAGAAAGTTGTGACTAATTCTTAATTTTAAAACAATATAGATCTAAATTAAATATGTTACACTCCGTCTACATTTAAAAGTTTAAGAAGATTAAAAATATAAACTAACCCAGTTGTCTCTTCAACTAAGGTTACTTCTTAAATATAACCAATTAAACAACCAGATCTAAATCCAAAGCACCCTTTAAAAAAATCAAGAATATATAATGCAGATTATTCGACGCAAAACTATAACAAGTATTAAAATCTTCGTTTCAAATACATCCACGAGGAAGTTTAGAAGGTTACAGGCTCTTCTAATGAGCAATACAGAAAAAAATTTTGTTTTAAGTATTCAAATTAGGTGCCGTGAAATAATGCCATACAAAATAACAAAGTAATTCGCTATTGAATGAAAACTAAAGCCATATAGTCAATTTTAAGCCATATGGCTTTATTTCCTTTTTAAAAATGTAATTTTAATTGTGCAGCAATTTAATTTTCCAAACAAAAATAATTATAAATAAAAATTCCAAAAAAAATTAAAATTCAAAAAAAAAAAAATCTAATTTATAATTCTAATTTTGAATCCAACTCTAAAAACCCTCCTAATTGTGAATCTGACATATACACACAAACAGAATTTCATATATCAAGTATATATAAAAAATCTGTAAAAGGTGTATTTCCCTGCTTTCGAAACCAACTCTAAAATCCCTTCTAATTATTATTCTTATATAAATATTTTAGCAACAAAGTTTTTAAGATTGCGGGGTCTGACACCGCTAAGCCCCGCTAAACAAATTTTTGAAAACCAGATTTTGAAACCAACAGATTACGCTTAAGATCCAAAAAAAAATCCAAATTCATTATTTTATTGTTTAGCTTTAGATATATGTATATTATTTAGAAAAATTGAATTTTTAGGTGTTGTTTTTATAATATTGGGCACAAATTCAGTATTTCAGTATCATATCAGTGTTTCAATATATGATTAGCGGGAGTTGGGAAGCGGCACTTTGTTATTAAAATAGTTAGGAAGAAGTTTTAGAATTGGATTCAAAATTGTTATGCTCTTTTTTCAGAATATTTATATATATGCATATGTGACAATCTGAATTAAAAGGAATTTGGAGTGGGATTCAAAATTGGGATTGCTCCCTTTTACAGAATATTTATTATATGTGCGTGTGTGAGATACAGATTGGTATTATTTTTCGAATAAAATAGGTATGAATGCAAAATCTAGCTTCAATAATTGACATAGCGGAGGTTCGGCACTACAATCTGTATAGACCTGTATGGTACTGTATTACAATTATATTACACCGATATTCTATACAGACTTGTATAACAACTGTATGTATTAAGTACCATTATCTGATATTGATTACTTTGACAAGTATCAGTATTAAGAAGATTACAATATTTACAAAATTTAGGTTACATAAAAGAATGTATTCTAGTAATTTCTAAAAAGTAATTAAATTTTGAGTTTAATTATTTTTGATACTTTCGAAATATTTAAATACCAAGAAATACTTAAGTATCAAGAATTTAAGTATTTTTTAATATCTTAGTAAAACACAATACGATCTTAATAACTTTATCAAAAATCATATTAACTATTTAAAGTTAATAAATGTCAAATTTTTATAATATTGAAGTACTTGTTAAAGTAATGAGTATCAGTGGTAAACGGTACTGATAACTGTACTTATACTTGAGATATACAAGTCTAGATCTATATATGCATATATATAACTATCCTATACACTTTTAACTGTAAAGTACCTTAAGTAATCATTCTTTTTCTTCACCAATACAACTTTATTTTCTACTTTTCCTAATATTTTCACTTATCGAATAAGGAATTTGTACAATTCAAATTCAATAAAATTAATTTTATTTACTTCTTGGAAGATCACACTATGAATTCTTTTTTGTTAATATTTAACTATAAAACATAAATTAAGATCAATTAATCCTAATAATTATTTAATTAATCATTAACGATAGCTGTTCATTTTATAAATTTCCATCAATCAAAAAAATATAAAATAAAAAAAAATAGAAAAAATTAATAAAATATTTATTTATGATTACAATTCCCTTTAAGATCCTGTCAAATGTTTTATTATTTTTCAAACACCTTTTGTTTTTTTAATAACTAATAAATAATAATTATATATAAGTACAATTATTATATATATATATAACCCATCATATACCAATACTTCATTCACAAGGTTAATATAATGACTGAACAATATTTTGAATGAAATAATTGAAATATAATAGAAACAAGATAATAATCTTGGTAAAATCTCTCCCTCATATATTTTATTAATATCCACTTATATTAATATAAGAATATCGTTCCTTTATTCATTGTTCATGTTCATTAAACACGTATATAACTAATATTAAAACGAAATAATCAAAAACTTAAATACTCGCAGTATATATATGTATAACAGTAAAAGAATAGCCTTACAAACCATACAACTACACCAATTAATTTTCAACAGAAAATGAAACACAATTAAAAAACAAGAACGATAATAAAATTCCAAAAACAAGTCAAAATAAATCAAAAATGTATTAATGGAAAATAAAAATCTATAGTAGAGCACCTGCTGCTTTTTTTTAGAAGAACTAGGTATGTAAGTTTATATGATGTTTCTGTAATTGTGATAAAGGTATTCACGTATACTTTAGAAGTTTAGCCTACCTTCTCCATATCTCTAATATTCTTCGCCTCTGTTATACAGATTAATAGATACGTATCTAAGTAATTAACTGGCAACCAGGAGTAACTGAAGTGGGATAAATGAAAACCTAAGCCTATAACGTCACTTTTATAGCACATTTTCAGAAAATAATATGAAAAAATGCACCTATACAGTTTCACTCTTTCCGTCCGTTCGTCAGTATGTTTAGAAAACTTTTAAATCATTTAAAATAAATAAAAGAAGTTTTAACTATATGTAGGTATTACAAAAACAAAATTAACTTCATAGAAGAACTTTTTTCCAGAGAACCTCTCGTTATGGAGCTAAAGCCTTCAAAGTTAAAAAAAACCCTATATTTCAATTGTCATAACAAGAGCTTTATAACGAATTTTAAATCTGGGAACATTAAACGTAGCTTCTTTTATGAGGCTTATAAATTTATGTAGTACAAATGTTTAGGCTTGCCATACGGTTCTTCAATTTAACTTCATGCAAAACCTAATTTTTATCAAAGTTCTTGACGCACGTCCTATCTCCTTCAAACTGTTTAAGTGAGGAATTTGTAATTTTAGAAGAACTTAAATTTTAAAAAATATAAGTATTAGTCTTTTAAAAAAACTTTTTAGAATGACTTTCTGTTTAGGAGCTGTGGGAATGAGGTCGAAAATTAAAAAATTTCCATTTTTTTAAACAACTGTATCTCGAATACCTGTCCAAATTTTTTTTTGAAACAATAAGTATGCAAAATATAGAACTCCAACATTATATTTTAAAATGGGTTAACAATTTTTTTATTTTGTCTAAAATGCGTGAATCCAATAAATGTTTGTGTTTGTTTGTGACATTTGTGTATTTGTATATGTATGTTACTGTGAGCACGATAGCTCGCATAAATTTCAGCTGATTTTGATGATATGAATGTTTCGTCAAAAGTAAGATTAAGTTCGCGGATGGGCTAAAGCAGACCAAGAAATAGGGAGGCTCCTATACAAAAACATGAGACTTTTTGAAAAATTTTGAATTCTATCCGTTGAAATAAGTTCAAATTTGTTACATAGACTATTGGTGGGTATCCATGAAGAGTTGGTTTCATAAAAACCGCGCAGATGGGCCAACTGGAAACACGGGATCGTTACGGCTCCCATATGAAATAACCAGACTTTAAAAGAAATATTACAAACTTTACAACACAAACCACATTATGCATGAAGAAAAGCTTATACAATCCATCTTGGATTTATTTCAACTTATTATTACTCTCTTCAAAAACTTATTATGGAACATTGTTTAATATTGAAAATGTGCTTTTTTAAAAAACTTTAGTTATTTTCCAGGACCTGTTTTTAACAATACACCATATTAAAAGTCAAACTATAATGAAAAAATAGAGCATTAAGCTTCTCGACTTTTTTTTAATGGAAAATTTTTTTTAAATAAAAAATGGAAAACAACGGGAAAATTTTTTTTTTATTATACAATATAAAATGGCACCAAAAAAGTAATAAAATTATTAAAAAATTATAAAATAATATTTATTAAAAAAAAACAAAAAAAAAAAAAAAATCATTTCAATTATTTTTTATTTTTATTCTGTTATTTTATTATATTTTATTGCATATTTTTATTACGTTTATCATTGAGAGATCGGGAAATAATGGCAACCTCCAACACTTTTTATTTTCTGTTTCATTTTTTTTTTTTGTATTCACCATAGAAATAAAAAAGAAATTGAAATGTTATCTGTTGAATAAAATAAATTTTTTTTTTTTTTTTTGCTACCCCTGTGGTGATTAAAATGCTGATGGCGGTGACATTTATTTAAAAAAAAAAGAAAATATGACTTTTATAGAAAATGTTTTTTTTTTTTTTTGCTTATGTTGTTTTCAAATAACGGGTTTTTAATTTTTTTTTTTTAATAACAGGGTAATTTTTTTTTTTCCTTGTTATCTAAATGTCATTTTTAATGTCAATTTAGAATGAATAAAAGTTATGCATTGAAAATGAATTATTTGACATTTGGTTGAACGCCAGTTTAGAAGATAATGGAAGAAAATGGCGTTTATTTTTGCGGATGGGAGAGTATTATAATAACTGTATTTTCAATTTTGATGGTTTTTATGTCGAATGTGTTAAGATAAGTAATATGCGTATGTTTATTTAAAAAAAAGTGATCTTACTTAATAGATACAGATACATATTACTTATAAATATTATAATTTGCAATAAAGTGAAATGACTTAATTTATAACTATACTGGGGTGTTTAATTTGTGATTGTTTTTATCCAACTTTACTCTCTGGAGAAACGTAGAAATTTTATGAAACTTTTATATTACATTTTAGTGTAAGGTAGTTGTTTGATTTCTACCCATGTTTTACGACTACTTTAAACTTCCCTCACTTCTGGCCTGTCTGTATGTTATTTTAAAAATTTCAGTTACACTTTTCTGAGGATTCCAGTGAAGCGTCTGGCAGCAATGGAATTGGCTCTTGTATTTTCGAAAATGGACGTTAGGAGCCCCGTACTAGATATTTTTCTATGGCATCTTTTACTTTAGATTCTTCGGCGGGGTAATTATTTTCAAATATTTGTAATATGTTTGTTTAAGAGTTTTTGGATAGCTATGTCATAGAGCAGAATCGATTTCACACATACATCATATATTTTGGATTAATTTGAGATTGTTTTAAGAAGAAATTTTTTTTATTTTGGAGAGAAGCAAACAGATGAGACTCTAACATTTCCTCTCAAATGAAATTGCATTTTACATACTAGGAATATATTTAAAAATCATATTTTTGTATATGTTTCTCATTCCTTTTATTACATTAAGTAGACAATTAAAGTAACATCTAGAGCTAATTAATTAAAATAAAGCAAACACATTAAATACTGTATTAAAATTAAAAAAAAAATATCAAATAACTTTGCACACTTTAATGGTATCTACTTTCCACGTTATCCATTAGCAATCAATTCAAATAATTAGCAATTAAAACAATTGCATAACACTTTTTCTATCTTCTTTCTTTCATTTACTTTCGTATACACTTCTTCGTTTTTTATTTCAAATTAACGTATTTACAGTAGTTCTAAACATGTTTTCTTTTGCCAAGACCATTCTTAAAAACGACAATGTGCCATTATCTATAAATATTCATTTAATATGAAAGTTAGAAGTTCGGATTTAACTTAGGAATTCTTGCAAATTATTAAAACAAAAACTGATTATATAATTTGTTTTAAATTGACGTCATGATTGAAGCATACTAACCTCCTCAAATCTTAACTGAATTTTGACCTCAAAAAACACAAAATTTTATTTAAAAAAAATTAACATGAAAATAAAATTGAAAAACATCAATTTTAATTAATTACAACCATTAAAATTGATTATTAAAAGGAAATTCTTCTACTCTACTCTCATAAAAAACTCTTTCCATTGCTTTTAAAACGAAGTCATAAAGTTAATTATACAATTAACTTAGTTGTGTTTTTTTTTTAATGTTTTAAAATAGAAAATCAATATTACAAGAAAAGGACCTCTTTCTTTTTTTGATATCTTTTAACCTTTCTTTCACTCTATTAACAGTTGTTTTTTTCTTTCTTTTCTTCCATTATTCGTTTTCTCTTTCTAAAAGTTAAAAGAAAAGAAAAGAGTGAAAATTCATGACTAAAGTTTAAAATTGAAAATGTTAATTAAAAAATAAAAAGTGCACAAGTACAAAAAAAAAAATAAAAATAAAAATTTATTGAGAAAATTAATTTAAAAAATGCGAAAAAAATCTGCTTGCAGAATAATTAAACAATATGTTTCCTGATAACAATAGGGTATAAACAGTTCATTCATGAACCTAACAGTTAAAATCTTTTTTAGACTGAAGCTATTTTTAAATGGAATTTTGGGATGCCCATACTAGAAGATTTTGGGGTATTATGTTAATTGATTGTTAAGATGTCAGTTAGATGTCAGTTTATGTAACTGTCACAGGAAGAAAATATTTCTTTGAAATTTTACGTTATTTAAATAAAAACCCGTTATAACAATCAGAATAATATGTCAAAATCATATATAATCAAAATAATATGTCAAAAATAATATATCAGCTGTCATAGACAAGTAAAAAAAAAAAATTAAAATTTATTGAGGAAATTAATTTAAAAAATGCGCTATTACTATAAAATCTAAATACATTTTTGAATTTTTTTCAAAAAATCAGCTGTCATTGACAGAACACTAAAAAAAACCCATATGACATAATTTCAAGGTTAAAATACCTTTTCGAATTTTTTTCAATGGCAGATTGAAACGAGTAGTAGAATTTATTAGAATTAAAAACATATAAATTAATAGCATTTTGTTAAATTGCTGATGACTTGTTGAAACTGTGGTATTTTTCCAAAATGTTCAAAACACGACTATCGTGATCGAACTCACAAATTCATAAACTTTTTTGATGAGTCAATCAGAAATTCGAAAACTGTTGTCAAAATGTTTCAAAAATCAAAGCAATTATTTTATTACCACTGGAAAAGTCATTTACAGTTATTTAAAGGTATTGAAATACAAAAGTCATTAAAAGGTGATCGTCATATTGTTGATGTTTTAAAAAACGGTTATTAACGTCTTACTTCCATTAATCATTAAATTTTTTCAAAATATTAATTAGAGAGACATATATATTGAAGTTCTCAAACTGAAGAACACTAAAAACATGTAAACCATAACACATTATTATTGGTTTTAATTAGGATAAAGTCTTTCAAGAATTGATTGAATACAAATCACTCCTTAAACAATGAACTGTCAGATCTTAATAACTGTAAATCCTCTTTTGACGTTCTCTACAAATTTTAATATTTTGGACAGATTTTATTCTATAATTTCAGTCACTTCTTCAACATTGAACTGTCAAATTTTAATAACTGTAAATCCCCTTTTGACGTTCTTTACAAATTTTAATATTTTGAACAGATTTTATTCCATAATTTGGGCAGCATATTTTAGTAATTGTTGAATTTATATTTATTTTAAAAGTTTAAAGCAAAAGTTACGCTTGATTCCTTATACAATCAGGTACTATTTTTAAAAAAGTTTTTTGTATTCCAAACGTTAATAGAACTTTATAAACAACAAACGAAATATCTGTAGAACATAGTGCATCAAATAAAATTGAGAACAATAAAATGGTAAAAAAAAAATTGGTTATATTAAATTCTTTTAGATACTGTAAACTTTATTTGGCAAATAAACTTTAAAGCACTATTATTAAATTTTTGGTATACGTTTATATAAGGAATTTCATTATAGTGGGAAAGAATTTAATGATTCCGCATTTTATTTTTATTATATTTTAAAATAGTGTTATATATTCTTTTTAAGTAGAATTTTTCAATTGGAATTTAAATTCACAATATTTTTTAAGTACTTTATAATTAAATTCAAACTTATAAAACTAATTAAACTCAATATATGACACATCCAAAGTTTTTAAAAGAAATTAAATACTTATAATTTCATTATAAAAAAATATTTAAATTTTTTGCGCTTGTCATTTGATATACCAAATGTCATTTTTATCTTAAAAAATTTTTTTTAATAAATTGATTTTAAAATTTTATTTAAAAATTCTATTTAAAAAAAGAATTATATTAAAAGATAGATAAAACAAGTTTTATATACGAGTACATATATATAAAATATTGATTCTTATTTTCAATGCATAGTTCCGACTCATTTCCATGTATACGTATATCCATGTAAAGGAATTTTATCATGTACATAGTTGGCAAACAACAAATTCATGAAATTTTAAAACAAACTAAGTGGGAACTGCATTCAATAAAAAAACCTGTAATCAGTTTTCTCCAATAAAATGAATATCGAATAATCATTGAGTAATCGACTAATAGAGAAATAGTTATATTATATAAGTTCTTGTCATCAATAGATTTTGGTTCTTGACATTAGGTTTTTCACAAGAATTTCAATTAAAAAAGGAAAAGTTTTTATTTTCAAGTTTTTATTCACTTTTTACTTGTAACTTGTGGAAATTCCTTCGAAGCTATTAAATAAACTTGTTTAATTTGTTAACCGAGGTATTTTTTTTTGTTATTCTATAGACTAGAAAGTGACACTAAAGTAATTGAAAATAAGATTTTTAAATTAAAATTGTTTCAAGATTCTTAAATTACTGGTTATATTTTAAGTTTCGTTTTTTAATTTTTTAATTTCGCTTTTGATATTAATGCAAATTTTAAAAATTATTTGAATGATTTCGATTAAGAAGTATTATCGCATCAAGTATTTTGAAGAAATTTGGAGATCTTGCTTTATGTTAAATAAGTAAAGAAACAACAGTAAGTCGATGCAACCAACTTAGTAATACCTTACATCTGACAAATTCAATTGTCAGTTACATGAACCCTTAATTCAACTGTTAGTTACACGAACAGTTTTACATAAATTGTTCTCAGGAATATTAAGTAATAGGGCAGAACTGCCTTGTACCAAATTTAAAATTTCTAGCTTTATTAATTTGGAAGACATGCTGGTTACTTGTCAGATGAAGCATGTGATAGCTTTCTGAACCACTAGTTGCATTCCTTTTCAAATATCATATAATATAGGACTGAACAGTCTTGTATCAAATGTTATCTGCTGTCTATCATTTTATAAATTACTAAAATACGCTTATTTGATTGTAGGTACTTAAACCACTTTAATTGATCCAGAATTTCAGGGACATAATAAAAATGGAAAGGAACACCCCAACACTAAACTTGAAGATTCTATCTTTATTAGTTTCGGAATTATGCTCGTTTGGCCTTTAGTCGATCAAAAGCTTCCAGATTCCGAACTCATGGTACGATTTCGTCTACTTGTAAATCCCGCCTTTCTTTCGACATTAGTAATATAAGTATAAATTTCATCCAGAAAGCATCATCATTTTTCAAATTATCCCTCGTACAGACAGACAAAGGAACGGACGTCGCTTAGTCGATTCAAGAGGTGACGCTGGGGAAAATTATATATATACATACTTTCTATATTTAGCTCGTTTTTGATTGGTAGTTACAAACCGAAATTAATATACCCTTATATCTATCTATTCAATTTTAAAATATTTCTGTATCTGTGAGTTATATTATTCAATTAAATTATTATTTTAAAATTATTATGTCAGCGTAATTTGTATGCCATTAATTGCAAATCAATAACGAAATGGAACAGAAACGAATCAAATAAACATTTGGTAATAATATCAAGACCTTTACACAACTGTCTTTAAAGTTTTTTACGATTTTTGAGGAAATGGCTAAGCCCGCCAGTGTAATATAACTTTTGTCTATGTTCTTGTTTTCAAAATCACTAGTTACATGCACTTCATACATAAACAAACTTCTCGTAAGAAGCAAAATATTTCCATTTTACACATTTTAAAACCAAAAATTGAAGAACAACTAATTTTTATATTAATATTAATATCAATAAACCGCATCCAATAGCAACACACCCTTCAAAATAAGACACAAAAACGTGATTAATGATAACTGTAAACAACATATTTCACGGTGTTTTTTTTTTAAATTTTACATTCAACATAATTTGTTAAAAATTTTAAATTCGTCAGAACCATCATGTAAATAAAACTCACATCATTGCATTTTAAATATATTCACCAAAATTATTTAATTTCAGGTATGCCCTATCTGCTTTTCCCTATCTTTTATGCCCTCTCTGTTATGCCTTCCCTCCTATAAATAATAAAATACAATTTTTTTTCTTATTATTGAATCATACTTCTTTCAAAATTAGGTTAAAAAACAAGATGAACACTTCTATAAATCAATTCATCATTCAATCACATTAAAATTTAGATCCCAAGTATCCCAAAGAAGAAAAAAAATCCCCGAAAAAACTTTTTCTTGGAAAATTAAATCTCGTTGTCATTTTTTATGGTTACCATTCTTATTACCATTCCTTCAACTTTACCTTTCGCTTACTTTTAAAAAAAAAACTTGTTTTTATTATTAAAATTTTTTTTAATTTTTCTATTGCGTCGCCCCTGCCCCTCTTGTACCATACAAATTTTTAATATTCTTCACTCCCTCACAAAAAAGTTTTTAATTTTATTTTTTTTTTGGAAGTGAATCAGAGCCAGCATATCTTTTAATTTCATCAGATATGATTCATATTTTGTACAGGCAGTTTGTTGATTGTTGTATTTGTATAAAAAGAGCAATGACAACCATAGTATTATTTTTTCTACCGCAAAATTATACGTAGATCTCTTTTCATCTCATCTTCATCATGAATCTTTTGCTTTAGCTAATAATTTTTTGTCTCTTTTTATTTCTTCAAAATCTTCTTAGAGCTTTTTATTTCATTTGATTCTTCTGCTGCTGATGTTGTATTATATTGTTGCTTATCAACAAAGAAGATGTAAGTACTGCAAAAGAATTATACACGTATACTTTATTTTAAAGCTGCTCATTCATTGATTACTCATCGAATTGTTATGTCGGTTGTAAGAACTTGTGCTGTATAATGATTTCCGTTGTTACCAATTTTTATTTTATAATTTTTTTTTTATTATTATTAAAACATGTTAAAATGGTGATTTAAGAAACACCTGACAGGTAAAAAGTAAAGAAAATTTCAACAAAGAAATAAATAAAAATGTTTAGAATAAGTTTATTTTTAGAAGGGAGGTAAATTACGCGCTCCAATATTCGCTCTTCAATAATTGAAATAATTTTTTTAATAATTTAGGATTTTTTAATAAATTAATTTATAAAAGTGTCAAAGGGTTCTAATTTCATAATTATTAATCAACATAGTCCAAATAGTCTTCTTTTCATTTCGACAGGTATCTTTCCGATTTAAAGCATTGACTTCAAATTTAATTTAAGAACTACCGAAATTCCTCTGTATAAAAAAGGGAGGGAAGAGAAATTATTGTGGAAATCCAACCTTTCGGTAGTTATACTAGTTTATCTGGTTAGCCAACACTGGATCTTGTTTGAACCAAATTGTGAAAAACATACCACCACTTGTTTTCCTACAGTTATTCCTTAATTTAAAAAAAGTCCCTTTCCTAGCTTCACTCAAGAGCCATTATGCTTCGAAAGCTTGGAAATGCTTCTCACTCTTCTAGCAACGAGGCTAAGGTAGTTTAGCTGTTATAATGTGATGGAAACAGCTGTGAACAAGAGTTTGTGCGTTTATCCAATAACCTTACTTCGGAAAGAAGTTAATTTAATGAATAAGAGGTTTACATTATCAGAGGATTCAGTTTTTCTGATGTATTTTGAAAGCTACCGTTGAAAAAGTATCTTTCCTATCCGTACCCCTAAGTCAGTATGCTTCGAAAACTTCGAACATTTTCTTAGACTTTTGGCAACGGAGCAAAAGTAATTTAGGTGTTTGCCTGTGATGGAAAAGCAAATTTTATATATTTATCTTACCTAATTAGGGCAGTAGTTAATTTAGTGAATGTGAGACGACAATCAGGGGACTCAAATTCATTTTCCTATATCTTGTCAAGTTTGGCGTTTAGAGAATTTTGTAGAAAATTGTAGTTAATACCATAATTATTTTTGATATTATTTCCTTAAAATTTGGCTAAAGGTCTTGCAATACGTATATAACTCCAGTTTACTTCAATAGAACCTTTATTGCACATGGTATATATTATATAATATTTAAGTCTTATAAAACGAAAATGGCAATGAAATTCTTAAAATATGACATCTATTAAACCTTTTTTTAATTTAAAATTTATTAGTTTCTTTAAAATGTAGTTTAAAGAATACAGTGCATTTCTGCCAACATTTTCATTCTATTGCCTTCCAATGCAATTAAACTTGTCAAAAAACACGCCATCTTTCTCATAAAATAAAAAAAAAAAACATGTTAAAAATTTTTTAAGGTGCAATTTTCTTAAAATTCTATAGAAAACTACCATTAAAATTTTATTTAATTTCTAAGAAACGTGTATTTTTTAGATGATAATAAAAGAAAAACCAATTTAAATTCCGTGTCATATACTTTTGACCATCACAGCCGTCCATCAATAAGTGAAGAAAAGTGAAAGAGTCTATAAAAAAAAAGTTAAAAGAATTGCATTTTGTGTCGGAGGAAAAAAAAATGTCCTAGAAAACAATGTTATTTACTATAAATAGTTCTATAACTACATAGAGCTCATAAATCTGAGTTGTTTTAGTTATTGAGAAAAGCTTTTTTTGGTTTTTAGCACATTTTAAGAAAGTTTTGAAAAGATAGTTAAGATTTAACCGGATTTCCGTCTGTTCAAGTGTTTGTGACAGTAATAAATAGTGACAGTGGCGTATATAAAATCTTAACTAACGGGTAGTTCCGCCAAACAGTGAATTCTTCACTACACCCATTACAAAGTTGCAGCCACCAAAGTTTGAAAAGGACCTTTATAAAAATTGTTTTAACAAAAGTTCTATAAGGAAATCCCAAACGCTTTGCTTTTTAAGCTTTATTTTCGAATATAATGTAAAATAAATTTGTAGTGTTGCCAAACATATGCCAATTAAAGTTATTTTGCATAAAATTAAGTATATGCGAAACTCAATATTTTTAAAATATTCAACCCCTCTCAATTGGTGTTAATGAACTTGAAACTCAATAGGAGTTAGATTTCTAAAATCTAAGTTACTTGTAAAAATGGTTTTGAAAAAATCAAAGCTTAACATTTTATTACGAATTCCGTTATGTGTTAAAAGCTGATCTTAATTACAGAGGGCTTCTTTATAATTAAAATAAGAAGTAATCCTTAAAACTTATATTTTTGAAACATAATTTAATTGTGGAAATGACCTTCTTAAATAACTCTTTATTTCGAGCATTAACTTGTTGTATTTTGCAGCACTTAAGTTTAGTTTTAGAGGGAAGTAAATGTGCATTTTATAGCATCATTAAAAATGTGAAATAAAAAAGTTTAGGAAAGATTTAATTTTTTATTATTTTCCTTTCGGAAAAGTAATTTTCTATTTCCTGGAAAAGAAAATTTTATGATATTTTTTTTCTGGAAATAGTTTTTTTTTTCCTTTGTCATCCTACCAAAGGATGGTCATGCTAAAAAAAAATTGGGCAGAATGTTTTATTCAAAATATATATATATAATATATATACTTATAATATATATATATAAAATATATATTTTCAAACGATAAAATTGTTTATTATATAAAATCGATTTTTAAATAGGAAGGAAGGAAATTGAACTGAATTAGGAAATGCTGAAAATAATGTTCAACATGTTGGTTTTGGTAAATATTACCAAAAAAACAATAGAATCACATAGATTGAAATTGGTTAATTGGAATAGGGAAATGTTTTTATATTGAAATATACAAAAGTCATAAAAAATATTTTAAAGTTTTTATAATATAAAGGTTATAATTCTTCAAAAAATGGAAAATACAGGTTGCTATTTCATATTTAAATTTTATGTCCTGGAAATGTCTGCCGCCAAGTTTTGGCGCAAAATGTCACACAATTTAGAATTTGAGTTGGAGAGTTTTTGATTTGAATCCAAAATAAAAAATTACTTTTAAAAAATCGAATATTATGGTCTTGTGTGATCTTAAATTAGAACCTAATATTTTACCAATAACGTAGCTTAGAATACCGGTTTTAAATCTAAAGTTCTTCAATTCAGAAGGCCGTTTTGATGATCTGCAATTGACAGATAGATTATACAAATAAATAATTCTTGCATAGGTATAGGATATAAGGTGTTTAATAAATCTATCTAAATTCTCGTAGACGGTGCTGTATCTTATTGCTATTTCACAGTAGTTACGATTTTAAGGTTTAATGAAAGTTACGATTTATAAAACTGAAACTTAAACTAGTACAGCTTTGTAACCACCTTATACTCATTTAGAAAAAAGTGAAAATGGAAAAAACAAACACTGATTTAAGATTTAAGTTGCCTCAAATCCAGTTCAGAGGAATCCCTATCACATAAAATAATTCTTAGGTGCTATTTATTACTTAGGTGTTTACTAGTTAAAGAAGTGCTGACTTATAAATTTGTGTATGCTAAATATTTATATGCTCACTATTTAAAACATATTTTTTGCATTCTATTAAAATTATAAATTTCAATACTAACATTAAATTTCTTTTTTTTTTCAGGTATGTTAAACGGAGCAATTAATTAAAAGAGAAATACTTAGTATTAGAACTTAGCAATATTTTTAGAGAATAAATTACCAAGGTTTGGGTAACTCTTAAGAATTGTCCAGATTAGTAAGTAGAATCAGAAAAATTTATTAAAAACATATCTTATTTAAAAATTGATTCATTAAGATCAGTTCTAATAATAAGAATATAAAATGTCCCCTTTCTCCTTTTTCGACATGTACCTATGCTATCGCCAGGCTTATTTCTCAGGGCTAGCAATTGAAGAGTAAGTTCTAAAAACAAAAAATACTCTCTCCATATGATTAAAATTTTACTAATATTTTTCATTTTATTTCATATTTAATTTAGTACTTCTTAGGGTGCGGTTATGTTGGAGCTGCGATAAGTGATAAGAGCATTGATCAGAGCCTAGAAAGCGTAGAAAACTATGTACATGGTTTAAATAGAGTTCTTTATATTGGAGCATCGTTTGAACATCAAAAAACAATAGAAATTTTTTACGCTATGCTCTTATTGACGCTCTTATCACTTATCGCAGCTCCAACATAAATAAGCCCTTAGATACTTCTCAAACTTTATTCGGATACTTGTACACTTCCAAACATATATGGAATAGCTTCAGAACAATAGAACTTATATCCATTAAAACTTTGTTTTGCATAAAAATTAAATTAAAACTACAATACAATACTGGCGCTATTACACGAAAGCAAACTATGGTTCATTAAACCATTAACTATAAACTGATTGCCTTCTTAAAATTTAATTAAAAGAAAAATATAATTTTTTTTTCGGAAAACTTTTAATTAAAAATTTAATTTAATTCTAATTTAATTTACTGAAGCGGAAATCGTTAGTTTTAAATATGGCGCCATCGGAAACGTGACTAACATTTGTTATTTAATTAATTGAATTTAATATTTACGTATATTAGATTAAATAAAAAATTGAATGCATTTGAATCAATTATAAAAATTTAACAGATAATTAAATAAATATTATATCTTTTTCAAATTCGATTGAAGAATCCATATTTGACTGAAAAGTTCTCAAAAGAACTTCCTAGCTTATGATAATGGAGGAAAAGTTATGGAATTATTAATTAGTACAATGCTAATTCCAAGCCTATAACCTTTTTTTAATTTACCCTATTTAAGTTCAAAAATCAATCTTCCAACGAAGAAACCTCTAGATGTACTTCAGTGTTTGGATAGTCAACTTCAATTAAAGAACCTGTGATCGAGTTAAATGAAAATATTTTTGATTTACTTTTCCTTCGGATACAACCTGATGTTTTCTTGAATTAAGTAGAAGACTTCAATGCAAATTCTAACAATTGAGGACTAAATGGCTACCACATTTTCATTATCCAATATTATCTCTTCTATTGTTTCCAATATGTACCTACAGTGCCGTTAGACTTCTTAGCCTAACAGAATTTTAAATATGCATAATCTAAATGACTATAAAACTAATAAAACCGAAATTCGTTAAAAACGACAGTCTTACTACTAACAAATCATGTAACTTAACAAGTTGACTGCCTCTCTAGTTTTGAAAAAAGTTATCTATTTTAACTACAAATTATTTTCTCAATAGGCAATTAAAGTTTAATTTTTAAATTTTAAAATAAAATTCAAATTCTTTTTACTCCAAGATATGTCTAACAATTCTTAAGAATAACTTTGAATAAAAGTTTATAACTATGTTATTATGCCATGCATCTTATAACGTGTTATTCGTGTGGCTTTTTATTTTGAAGACTTGAGACCACACTAAAGGAAGCAAAAAATTTATAATGACTATGAACAAAGAAATAGAAAAAAAATTATTTTTAAATTAATGTGATTGAGTCTCATTCAAAGATTCATTTTTTATTGCATTTTTAGCACATTTTCAAAAAATTTTGTAAAAATGTGCCTATATAGCTTCACTCTGTCCGTCCGTCCGTCCGTCCGTCCGTATGTTTACAAAAACTTTTACACCGTTTGAAATAGAGAAAAGAAATTTTAACCATGGGTAGTTTTTGCAAAAAAAATAATTTCGTAGAAGAATTTTCTTCTGTAGCCCCACCTGTTACGGGGCTACAGCCCCCCAAAGTTGGAAAAAGCCCTATATTTAAATTGTTATAACAAGAGTTCTGTTACATATATTTTCAATCTGAAAACGGCAAATGATAGCTGGTTTCATAAACTTTATAAATTTTTACAAGGCAAATGTTTAGGGTTGCCATACGGTACTAAAATTTAACATTACGTAAAACTCAATTTTCGCAAAATTTTTGGCCACACATATCTTCTGAACGGTTCAAGCTTGGATCTTGATATTTTGGGAGAAGTTAGATCCTAAAAAAATAGTGGGAGTCAGCTAACAAAATTTTTTTGTCAAGCCCCCTGTTTAGGAGCTATAAGGGCCCGAAAATTGAAATTATGCTATTTTTAAGCACCTGTAACTTGAATACCTGTCCAATTTTTTTTTTATTAATATACAAAATTTAAAGGTCCAACATTATATTTTAACATATGTTAAAGGTTTTCCTTAAATTTAAAAGGGGTTCCTTAAATTGAAGAAAGTGTCTCTCAGTTTTACCCATTTTTGCTTAGATAATAAAATTCTAAGTAAAATTCCAAATTTTTGTGTAATTCACAATTTAATTCCTAGAACCTAAAAAATTAGAGGATAGGGGGGGGGGGGGGGGGGGGAAGTTGAAGTTAGATTCTTGAGAAATTTGGCAACCTTCCCCATTAAAGGGCTATAACAACTTTTAAATAAAAAATTTACTGTTAGCAGTAAATTTTATAAGTCAGTAGTAACTATTTCCAAGTAAATATTTCCAAAGTTAAACTCAGTATGTAATACAATATAATTTTGAAAATGTGCGTTTTTAAAAACCCTTGGTTTTTTTTCATCACTTGTTTTTTTTATTTTTAAAATCATTTAATCAGCAGGATGTCTATAAGATAATTTTTAGGTTAGGTTCTTTTTAATGCATAAGTTGTTTTGTTTTTTAAATGGAAATTCTTGAAGAAAATTCAAATTAAATTCCAGTGTTTTTTTTTACAAAAACAAAATAACTTTTAAAATTCAGTAGCCAATACAGTCTTCTTCAATACGGTATTCTCTTAGTAGTGACGGAAATGTTAAACCCCTTGAGGAGTCACTAGCTTCTGGAAAACGCGGAAAAATTCTGAATTGTTATTGAAATTTTGCGAATATAATAAAGATTCAGTAATCTTCTAGGAAAAACTAGGTAAATTAACCTTCATCTTCATATAACCTAAGAAATAAATTTGTTCTGAAATAGAATTGATCTTACGAACCCTGCATTGAGCTTCTACGTAAGACAGTACTATAGAATGTCTTAGATCCAAATTGTTACCATTTAATTTGTAATGTATTGTAATAATTATAAATTAAAGTTTTGTATTGAGTCGAAAACCGTTAGAAGTAGTTGGACGGGTTCTTAACGGATGACCCTTCACTATTCTAATCACTTGCTCCTACGAGTAATGTTAAGTTCAGTTCGTAGATAAGTTAATTCTAACCACTAGATCGGATGGCTCCCATAGAAAACACAAGACTCTTCGAGAAATAGCGAGTTCTAACCGTTGGAATGAGTTCAAATTTAGTACAAGAACTATTCATAGTTTTCCATGAAGAGTAGCTTTTATAAATTGATTCTAGTACTATTACGTTTAAAATTTTTAGGAGTTTCCGGAAGATCATATAATTCATGAAAATCTCAATCGATTTTTTAATAAAATTTGGTATGCATGTTTTTTAGCCAAAAGAAGGAACAACTTTCCAGATATGCCAAATCAAACCATGTGATCGGGGGGCGGAGCTCTCATATAAAACACCTAGACATCACAAGTAATATTTACATAGTTTACAGACTTTACAATACAAACCACATTATGGAAGAAGAGAAGCTTATACAAGCTATTCCGGATATACTGAGAGTCTAACTTAGATTCTTCCCTTAATTACCATCCAGTTACAGTTCGCTTGTTTAAGAATTTACCATTCTTTCATTCTAGATAGTTTCCTATTCGTCAACTTTTTTGTTATTTTAAATAATGTCAAGAACCTTTAAAAAAACCTAGTTCTTCAAAATCATTTTACGTCTCTTTAAAAAAAATTAATTTAATATGTGAAGAGTTTAATAGACTTTTTCTATTTAGTTTTATCTATTTCACATTCTGTTTTTCATTCATTACCTAAATATTCATAAAAATACATTTTTCTATACCCAGAGATACATTTTTATAGATTGCGTTTTCTATTTACAACTATTTTTTTTTTAAGGGTCGAGTTGACGTGTTTTAATGACTTTGAATATCGACAACGAGTTTTTTTTTATAACAAGTATCTCCATATAATAATTTAAAGAATACGAGTATAGAAAAAAAAAGAAATAAGAAAATAATACGAAAAAAAACAAAAATCTCAATTAGACCTGAATAGAATTCCAACAAGAAGGAAAATAAAAATAATTGAAAAGGTAATAATGATAATGAAAGGTGCATAAGAGTGTATATATACATATATATGTAGTATGTACTATGTAGCTATATGTACTTACTATCAACATTTAACTGCATGATGGAATTGTAAATTAGTTACATTTATCTTACATGTTTAAATTAACAATAGTTTGTTGCACATTATATCATTTACAGTTGCTGACAAAATATATTGCATTGCAATGTTGTATATTTCTACTAAGTACCCAAACTGTGAATCATGTATCAAAAATTTGTTGTGTTAAACCTGGAGCGATTTCTTGCAATTTGAAAGATATCTAGTAGGTTATGATGCTTGCTACACAGAGTTCAACCCAATTATGCTTCTTCTTAATAATTCCAATATGTCGACAATGAGGCTAAAAGTGTTTACTTCTATACTGTTCCATACTGGGAAACTCTTAAAAATCTAATTCGTTCTCTTCTGTCACGTGCTTCTTCTGTAACATTTTCATATTAAATAATATTTAAATAAGACCTCTACATCTTTGATTGATCCTTCAAATTTGATAAATTTATCATTATATTATCAAAATGTCAGAGGTCTTAGAACAAAAACTAGACAAGTCCTACTTAATTCAATAAATTTAAATTTTGACGTATTTGCTTTAACTGAAACTTGGCTAAATTCTTCTATTAACAATCTTGAGCTTTTTGATAGCTCATACTCGGTTTTTAGAAAAGACAGATACTCTGAACTTAATGTATCTAATAGTTACATTCCTAAAGGGGGAGGAGTATTGATAGCCGTAAAAAACTCATTTAATGCAAATGAAATTCCTATTTCTGACGCGGACTGTCTCGAAATAATTGGTGTGAACATAAAATTTTCCAATAAAAGTGTTAATATTGTTAACACATACATTCCACCTTCTTCGAATTTAAATATTTATATTACTCTTTTAAATGTAATAGATTCGATTTGCTGTAATTCTGGTCCTAATGATGAGTTAATTTTATGTGGAGATTTTAATCTCCCTAATATAACTTGGATCAATCATGACGAAGAATCTTTTTTGATTGCTGATTCTTCAGTGAATGAACCTGATTCTCAATTTATTGATGGTTTAAATACCAACGATTTACAACAGGTTTCCCACTGCCGCAATTTTAAAGATAAACAATTGGATCTAATATTTACTTCTGATTGGAATAATATTATTTTCTGTGAATCGGTGTCACCGCTTGTTGCGTTGGACCCCTATCACCCTTCAATAAATTTTACTTATTGTTTGACTAATTCCATAAATCATGAAGCAGCAGATTCTTATAGGTTTAATTTCAATAAAACCAACTTTCCCGGACTAGTAAATTTCTTAAACACCTATGACTTCACGTCTATATTTAATAATATAGACCTTAATCAAATGACAATTAGGTTTTATGAAATAATGTTCGAAGGTTTTACACAATTTGTTCCTATTTCAAAAAACAGATGTTCTAACTCTGGCCCACTATGGTTCACAAAGGAGCTTAGATCTCTCAGAAATAAGAAAAACAAAGCCTGGCTTAAATATCTAAAAACAAAAGATATTAATGAATTTAATAATTTTGTCATATTGTTTGAGAATTTTAAAACTTCTTCTGAAATACTTTATAATAGTTACATTAACTTAATGGCAACTAAATTAAAGTCTGATCCGAAAAAATTTTGGAAATTCTTAAACTCTAAACGTAAATGTGATGATTACCCAACATTTATGAATTTCAATTCTCTTTCTAGTAATGATCCTTCAACTATTTCAAAATATTTTCGTGAGTTTTTTAGCACTTCATATAGTGAGTCTTCTTTTACGCCAAATGAAAATTATTTCTCCTATATGAATACATATCAAAAAACTTCTCTTACTGACATTAATATTAATGAACAAATAGTTTCCAGCTATCTAAATAAACTGGGTGATAATACTTTTCCTGGACCAGATGGTATACCAGAAATAATTTTGAGCAAGTGTTCTAACATTCTCACTACGCCTTTAACATTACTCTTTAAAAATTCATTAAATTCCGGATATTTTCCTCCTATTTGGAAAATTTCTTATATCAGGCCAATTCACAAAAAGAATGCTAAAAATGAAATCACTAACTATCGCCCAATAGCTAAATTATCTTCAATTCCTAAATTATTTGAATTAATTATAACGGATTCAATTTATAATCATTGTAGGAATCTTTTAATAGATAACCAACATGGCTTTGTAAAACAAAAATCTACGGTGACTAATCTAGTTGAAACCACATCTCTTCTTCTTAATAACATGGAAGAAGGATTTCAAACAGATGTTGTCTATACTGATTTTAGTAAAGCATTTGATCTATTGCCACATAATATTATTTTACTAAAACTTGAAAAATATGGTTTTCCACTATTTTTTCTTAAGTGGATACATTCTTATTTATGTGATCGCTCCTATAGTGTTATATTTAAAAATGTGATTTCAGAACCTTTCGTGGCAAATTCGGGAGTTCCACAAGGTAGTCACCTTGGCCCTCTCCTTTTTATCTTATCTGTAAATGATGTTTCTTCTTTAATTTCTAATTGCGAGCTTCAAGTTTACGCTGATGATATGAAACTTTTTAAAAAGATTACATCTTATAATGACGCCATCCTTATGCAGAATGATCTTCAAAATTTTAACAATTGGTGCGTTAATAACTGTTTACTACTTAATGTAAATAAATGCGCACTGATATCTTATACACGCCGATCTAGTCCTATTTGTTTCAATTATAACTTAGATGGTATTAGTTTACCTAAAGTTACCTCAATAAAGGACTTAGGGGTGTACTTCGATTCCCAACTTAGCTTTAAAATCCATTATAATAATATTATAAATAAAGCTAATTCACTATTGGGATTTGTTAAACGTTCTGCAAAGGAATTTTCAGATCCTTATGTACTTAAATCGTTGTACACTTGTCTTGTAAGACCAAACTTAGAATATGCTAGTCAAGTTTGGTCTCCGTTTTATATGGTACACATTGATAGGATTGAGGCAATACAAAAAAATTTTCTTAGATTTGCCTTACGCCATTTGCCATGGTCGAATCCCGTTATTTTACCACCATATGAACAAAGGCTAAAATTAATTGATTTGTGTACTTTAAATTTTCGACGTGAAGTTTCTGATGTCATTTTTATTACAGAAATTGTCAAGAGTAACGTTAAATCTAATTTAATTTCTAGTAAAATTATTATTAGAAATCTTCAACGCCTTCGCTCTTGCAATTTATTTAAAACTAATAATCATAGGACTAACTATGGCAAATTCGAACCTATTAATAGAATGCTTATTATAGGTAATAAACATAAACATTATATTGACTTTACACTTTCAAAACACTCCCAAAAACAAAAATTATACAATCGCTATTATTAGGATTATTTTTGTTTTGTTTTTCTCATAGTAATGTAAAGTTTATAATTTTTAACTTTTAATTTTAATTTTAGTTTGAACATATTTATAATTAGTCAAATATGTAATTTTTTATATTGATTTTAATTGTATAATTTTAATTGTTATTTGTATGATTTTTTGTAAACTGTTTGTGTTAAGCAGTATAATAATAAATAAATAAATAAAAAAATAAATTTAATTCTACTTTGAATATTGTATTGAATCTAAGACGTTTCTACATTTTATAAGACCTAGTACTATATTATGTTTAATTTGTATGTGGAATTCATTAAGATCAATTCTAATAACACGAATATAATATGACCCCCTCTTCCAACATATACCTATGCTATAGACAGGCTTATTATCCCAACAGTTGAACAATTAGCGTTAATTTCTTAGTTGCTCCTTTTTCTCCTTCAACTGTCCAGCCCTAAATCTTCTTACACATGAAATAACTTCATCCTATAATATTGCTAATCATTGCCCAAACTAGTCAAATCACTATTGCCAAAAAATAAACAAATGTTGCTTTAAGATCATATCAAAAATCTAAGATTTTCGAGAATTATATAACTTTGACATCATTGTAAATCACCATTGCCCAAACTTGTCAATTGTCAAAAAATTCCCAAATGCTCTTGTAAGATCATATCAAATATTTAAGATTTTCGAGAATTACATAAATTTGACATCATTGTAATTGCTTCAATGAGCCAACAGCTTACAAATATCCTCCATTTATTTAAAAATCTAACGCCTCAAGTCACTAACTCACATTATAATTAAAATTGATAAACTCAAACATTTTTGTCCATTACTGTTGTTTTATGAAATGTAAAAATTACGTACTCACATTTACATTTAATATGTGCATAAGCATTTAAAAAAAAAAAGTTTTAACAATGTTGCAGGTATCAAATATGGTTTGTTTGGTTTTATAAAACTTCGTTTATACATATTCAACTCGTCTCATCGTTCTCCGTACAGTACCTTTAGACAAATGTACTGTCAATTAATTTTTCTCGGCATTAATTTTTTTGTTTGACTTTTTTGTTTTTCAGGGAGTGGAAAGACAATTTCGGAAAAGAATTTAGAAAAAAAAATATAGTTATTGTGAATAGAATTTTTCAAAAATGATGAGAAAAATTTTTGAAATAATTTATTGAAATTGAAATAAAATAATTTTGTAATAAAATATCTAAACAAAGTATTTTACAATATTTTGTTTTTTTTTTTTTTTTTTTTAATTTATAAATGAGTGGGTTTTGTGTAATATTTTTATTACAATATTTTATATATGTACCCTATTGATTAATTTAAATTCAATATAGTGTTAGCACCTGTATTGATATTGCATTATTAATGATCTTATATGAGATCATCCGTCATTTGTTTCTATTTTATTTCTAAGAATGAAATGAATATTTTTTTTTAATATGAATAATTGTAATATGAATATTAAATTGATGATCAAATAATTTTAGAGTGATTAATATAAATAGTAACTCATCATTATTCTATATTGATTTGAATGTGAATTCTATTTGACATTTAAATTGACATAATATATTTTTGTTAGGATAATTTGTATTTTAATTCACAGTGACTATTTTAATTCACAGTGACATAATGTCAAATTTCTTTCCTTTCAAATTAAAAACTTAAAGGTTTTCGAATAAATATTTATATATGATGGATATGGAACCGAACTTTTTAAAACAATTAAAATATATCGAAAATATTATGTAGAAATTGTTATAGCAAATTTTATGTCTAAATTTTTAATACAAAATTGCGCAATATCTCAACTATTCTCTTGTTCGAAGGAGTCATATCCAGCCAAAGTACTAAGAATTAAATTTATCGAATCGAATCACATAAATTTATTGTATTCATCTTTAATGGAAATTTTAATTAATTATCTCCCACACTATTTCATTTGAGTATCTCTGGTATTAAATAATGTGAAAACTATTTTACAAAATGGGTTTTCTTAGAATCAATCTTTGAATTAATTTAGATAAATAATAAGTGTATCATAATTTATAATAATTTCAGCCCTACTCTAACTATGTGACATAATATTTTAATTTATTTGATAAATCGAGCGAAATAAGTCAAATTAGACAAATGTCATTCTGATCGCTGTCAAAACCTTTCCTACGATAACCTTTTAATTTATCTTATGGTGTAAAAGAATAAATCGCTCCACATGTTATTCAAAATAATATTACACTTAAATTAATTACAAAAATAAAATATAAATAATTTTCAATGAAATTTATAACAATATATTAAATTAATTTTAAATTTTAAAATAAATTTTTTATTTTCAATACCAACTAATTGACATTTTTTTTTTTAATGAGAACTTTATTTTAAAATTTTATGAAAAAATTAAAATTAATTAAGTATTCAAAAAAATTTATTAGAAATTCATATTAAAGCATAAATAAATAAAATATTAAAATTTTACCTAAATTAAATTGAAATATAATTATATAAGGGTTATATTGTTTAATTTATTTATTTTAATAATGATTTTATTTATTATTATTATTATTACAATTAAAAATTTCAAATGAATTGATAAAATTTTCAGAAAAATTTAACCTAAAATGAATAAGTCAATATCAATCAATTAAAATTTCTAGTTTATAGCAAATATATAATTATACAATTGTTTTATAAATTTGTCATTGCCCATACCACTTCTTTTTATAATTATAGAATTATTTGGAAATTAATTTTATATTTGAAATAATTGCAATATTTTAATTTAATTCCTTCGTTTTTATGCTCAAGCCATATAATTCTAAGGGTTGTTCAAAAATAGTTTTTACGTTTGTAATACAGTTAAGTTGGAAAATTGGATCAAAAGCATAATGAATTTGGAAAATGTCCATGGATTGGCATGGTAAATGTAAAACGTATCGAGTTAGAATTTGGAAGTTTTAAGTTCATTTATACATTCAAACTCCATATTTTCCATTCGAAATTATACAAGTTTGCTCGGCACGCTGGAGTAATATCTGTTCAACTTCTATACAAAAAGACTTCCATAACTTAAACTTGTTTTAAAAGTAGTTAAATTTTATGTTCAACAATTATGTCCGCACACTTGGTAACTTAAGTTATCTATCACTAGAAGTTCGGATATCTACCACACAACTTCTTTATTTTTATAAACTCAGTGTCTAATTACCTAACGCATACCTAACGTATTTGAAACTTTGTCAACAACTTTTGCAAACTTGTTTACTATAAAACCGCGCAATTCGTGTTCTCATAATTATTCTAAACTTCTGAAACTTTGTAAAAAACGATCAAATTAGCTGACTTTTCTAAAATTTTAGGTGGTCTCTGCTTAAACAAATTATATATTCATCATGAAAATATCCCAAAGTTGGCATAGCCAACTGTCGACTTTGTTTTTTTTTTAATCTGAATAAATAACATTAAAATGAATATTATGATTTAAATTAAATTGACTATATATATAAAATTGAAATTTTTGAATAATTTAATATATTATGTAAATGAATTTCTTAATAAAAATTTATATTTTCATATATAATTTTCCAATTATTTAAGAATATAAATTACTAAATTAAATTCAAAATATATTATATTAATTAATCCAATTAAAAATTGAAAATAATATTACTGCAGTTATTTCATTCAATAAATTAACTGATTAGATTTTCTAATAAATTTTAAATGAGTCAAAGGTGTAATAAGTAATATATGAAAATATTTTAATTAAATAAAATTCATAAAATAATATCTTTTTAATATTTTATATCATACAAAATTGCTTAGATACATTTTTAATTACCAAGGAGAATAAGTAATTCTATTGAGAGAATTTAATTAGTTTTAAAATCATTATTTATTTAAAACATATATTTTTTAAAATTCTTAAAGCATTTCAATATTGTTGGGATTAGCATTCTGAGAAAGAACTTAAAATTAAAAGCAGGTCTACCTAAGATTAGTCTGATAGAATAAAGGATTTTTAGTATATTTAGTATTAATAAAGATTGCTAATCAAGTACTCAATAGACTAAATAATTTTTAGAGTTTATGTTAAAGAAATTCCGAAAAAACCTCAATTAGTCTTTAGGATGAGGCTTCTAAGGTCTCAAATTCTAAAAATATTCCAAAATTTACCATTTTCAGCCAAAGATCTTTTCTCTTAGATTTTAAGCAAAACAAAAAGTATTCAAACTTCCAATAGAGTTAACAGAAAATTATAATTATAAAATTGCTTTCTCAACACAGTCTAATTTTTATTCAGGCCTTGCCAAGGACAAATTAATTTTGTTCAGTAATTCTGTTTTTAATTTTCATTTAAATTTACAAACATAAAAATACATAAGCACAGCAATTATTATTGAAAAAAAATCAAAATAATTATCTGATTTTGAAGAAGGATTTCAGAAAAATAAATTTACAATATTTTGCCTTGGTTACCTAAGTAAGTCAATCATTAATAAATTCTATAATCATTATGGCTTCTCTTCACGAAATATAATTATGTAATAATATAATTAAAAAAAATTTTTTTTTAATCTGCAGAATAAAATAAACAGAATAAATTTTGATTTTGTTAACTATTGCACATTATATTGCATTTCAGAAAACGTGATTAACTGTCAATAAACGTTTTATGCTCCAATTGGACTACTTAGAAGTACTTTAATATTTTTCTAACAATTTCTTAAAAATTATTTAAAGAAAAATGTTTAGTTTCTGACAATTAAATGTCTTTATTCTGGATGCTAATGAATATCTATACTATCCATACAAAAATTAATCAAAGTTCATGAAAATCGATTATAAATAATCTGAAAACTAAAAAAATATATACAAAATCGTTTAATTTGTTCACTAAAAATTTGTAAACAAAAAGAATATATTGAAATCAAAAAAAAAATAATAAATTCTTTAACATAAAAATTAAAAAAAAAAAATAAGAGCAATAAAATGAACTCTGAACAAAAATATATAAAAACAATTTTAATCGTACTACAACATAACGCAACCAATAACTTAACCTCAAAAATTCCTTTATTGCAGAGTTAATGCAGTAAAAAAACAATTTTTTTTTAGAGTTGATACTGTGAACTGTAAGATTTGTTTTTCATTTGATGGTTAAGATTTTACATAATTTTAAAATTAAAAAAATTTTAAAAGTTGAAATAGGGAAGAGCATGTTATTAATATTCAAATAACACTTATGTTGTTAAATTCCAGCTTCAAAGAGAATTTTATGATAAGAGTATCGATAATTGAGACTAACAATTGATTATGTACGAAATGTTGGTTTAAAATAAATAAAACTTCTAGAAAAAGTATAAAATAATTTCTCCTGACTGTGTACGGATTCATAATTTCAAATAAATTTTTGACTTAATACGCAATTTCTAGTTACAGAACTAAGTTTCCACGATCTTTATTATAACAAAGGCTGCAATTGATTTTTTTTTTAAAAAAAGTATATCTAATTGATTAATAAATTTAATAAATACTTACTACACAAGAGCAAAAAATGTTGGTGAGACCTTGCCAAATAGTAAAATAAATGTTTCACTCACAAATCGAATTATTTTAAATACTTCACACACTAAATAATGATGGCAATACTCATACCTTCAATTCATAGCACATTACAAATTACTGACATTTCAGAATTATTAAAAGGTAGTTATGCATTCAAAAATAATCTTTTAAAAATATTTCAAGTAATATTTATACAAAATTTAATTTAAATAATTGTCAAATCTGACTGATAACTCCGTGATTAAAGTGGTGGTATATTATAATAGTTTAATAATAAGTTCAAATGTCAAATATGCAAAAGACTATTAAAATATTATATGGTACTACAAATAAATAAATAATATTTGTAAAAGTAATAAAAAGTTGTCTAGAGTAAATCGGTATTACAAAGTATTTAAAAATGACAGAATAAATGCTAGAAGAGATAAAATACTTTTGCAAATATGCATAAGAAAATTTGAAATTGTACAGCGGTCTAGTTTAATAAATTATGAACCGAAAGTGTGTTTTATATTCAAACTAGGTTATTAAAACTCTTAAATTCTTCGTTGACTTCTTAATGTCATCGAGAAAATAAGTACTGTATAATTTTTAGTACCCCATTACGGTTCGCTTAATATTTGAAGCAAGAAATTTTCTTAAAGGTATTTGAAACCAAATTTCATCAAATTATATAGGGGCTAGAATCAATTCAAATTCTTATGCATACATTGCTATACACCAACTATATTCTTCTATGTTGTTCATTTTTACCCTTTCTTTCTTATATTTTTTAAGTTAAATTTTTTTTTTTATAGAATATTTTCATTTAATAAACAAACATACATATACATTTATATGTACACATATAATAAATGTACCTATATAGGTACACAAAACAAACTTAAGATTGTTCTTTAATTGTTTCTTTTCTGATTTTATACTCATTCTTTTTCTTGAGTACTTTAAGTTAAATTTTTCCTGTTGTATCGGAACTCTTCTCCTCCTCCTGGTACTTATTAAACTTGAAACAAAACTATAAAAGAAAATTAACAAAAAAAAAAAAACAAAACAACAAAAAAAAAATAAAAATAATAAAAATCAGAGTGTACACCTTTAAGTACCTTTAAAGTTCATCGCACCTTATATTTGTATTATATATGATATGAATGCGATGAATGCGCCTCTATAGTACTTAAATAATAACAATAAAAAAACAAAAAAAAAAGAAGAATGAAAAAAATTAAATAAATATAAAAGAAAAACAAATTTTTATGATCACAAATAACAGCGGCACTAACAGAATTTTTTATATAATATAATTTGACGATTTAAATTACACTAATTGTCATAAATATTTGAGCAACATGTCAGTAATGTCATTAGTGTCAGGTTTTAATGGAGCTTATGAAATGTTTCTGTGAATAAATAAAAATTTATTAATATTCGAAGTAGGTGTTAGTTACTGTTTCAATTAGCCGAATTTGAGGTTTTTTTAACAGTTAGTTTCCGTTTTAACTTTTAACGCTTAGTTAAGCAGCTCTTTTAGCTCAGCTTAAGAAGTTTAATAATTTCAACCGAAACGTCAAGTAAAACTTGAAAAACGCTATAGGGCTGTAGAGTCTTTGAAAAGTCGGAGTCAGATTCAGAGTCGGTTTTAGAGGTGGGAAAAGGATGGAATGGACGTCGGAGTCGGTAGTTTTGATTCCCGACTCCGTAGGCGTGGTTCACAATATATGAATGTGAGTGATTTTATTTTATGACATAGGTTTTTAGAAGTTAAAGAGCCTATTTTTGTGAATATAACGATTACAGAAACTGAAGCTTAATCTAAAAACCTTTGTGAATGTTCTATCTAGACCTAGTCTTTAAAGGATATAATCTATTAGATCTCAATAGGCAAAACCACCCATGTTCATTAAACCTATATAATATAAGAAATATATTTTTGCACCTAACTGTAGCGTACACACACAATAATGATTTTAGATTATTCGGCAAATGTTTGCGATAAATGTATAAAAATCGTATTAAGCAATACAATTTAGCTTTATATTTATATATCTGTATATATAAATCGAATCAAATTTGTTGGAATGTTGCTTTTAAAAATTTCCTCAGCTGCAACATATATCCAACAAATAAAATAAAGTGTGCAACAAAAAAAAAATACCACAAAAACTTTGATAATGTCTTGAATGAATAAAAATAAAAAAATAAAAATAAGACAAGAAACAGCAAACATTATAATAGAACATAGGACATTGCTTCAATTTTTTCGTCTTTAAGTTTATAGATTCAATTTTAAGACTCGAGGTGATTTAAATATGAATGTATAGGTATATCTGTTATACATAATAGTGTTTATGGTTCAGTTGAATCTAATTCAATAAAGTTTTGGTTTTTTTCTATTTTTTATGTCTTGTTTTTTGTTTTTGTTTTTGTTGAGGGAAGGTCATAGTTTGCTTCTAGTCATTATTTCTGCTATACTTGATTACTTATATGTATATATATATATATAGAAATTCAAGGAGATTTAAGACAGCAATTATGAATATAATAATGGTACACAAGAGAATTTTATGTTTTAACACAAAAAATGTATACATGTTTTATATTTTTATTGAGTTTTATACAATTTTTAAAGAATTTTTTTAGTTATATTTGAGGTTTTATTTTATTTTTTTTTTTAATTTATTATCGACTATTTTAGCAGAGAGGAAGCTAATGATTATAGGTATATAAAATAATGTGAAGTTGGATTCAATGCGACGACAGGCCAAAAAAGATTAGAGTTATTTAAGGGGGAGGAAGAAAGAATGAGACAGAAAGTTTTGCCAATAATAGATTTAAAATATTTTTTAATATAGTGATTTATTTTCAGAAAAATTTGCTTATTTTTTTCATTTTATCACGTAATTTGAAACGGTTGAATTAAGTTCACGTACAAATTTAACTGATTAGAAATTGTTTACACAAAAACTAAAATTGATGATTACTTGGTAATTATTGGATTTCATTACAAATTTAATGTGTTTTACATTAATTTACCTTACAAGTAAAATTGTTAACTTATCACGTTTAGCATTAAGTGATTTTCTAAATTGATGTCCGATCCGTCTTCTCCTCCCCCGTTTTCGTACAAATTTTAAGAGCATTATAGTAATCAATGTGTAGTAATCATTATATTTGGTATAGTAATCAACAAATTTTAGTAAAACTATTTGGATAACTTTTAATATCATAAAAACTTTTGATAAATGTTTGGTAACTAAACATGTAATTTAAAACTTGTAATTCAGCTTTGAACTGAAATGTTTTGCCTTGTCATAGATTGAAAGTTGAATTTTTTTTAATTAACAATAGAGTTTTAACAGAAATTTAATAAATTTGATCCCGTGCGAAATGCGGGACTGAAAGGCAATACTGACTCATTTATATAAAAGTAGAAATAAATCCAAGATTAATAAGCTTTTCTTCTTGCGTACGACTTGTGAACGACTCGTGTAATGTGGTTTGTATTGAAAAGTCTGTAAAGTCTGTTAATATTTTTTATAAAGTGTGGTTATTTTATATGGGTGCCAACCCGATCTCATTGTTCAATTTAATCCTTCTATGAACCAGTTATTTTTCTTGACAAAAAAGTATTGAGATTGAAATCGATTGAAATTTTGATGAATTATTAGAACTTAACATTCCCTTAATTCTTAGAATCTCTAGACCTAATGATACGAGAATCAATTTTCGAAAGCTACTGTTTATGGGTACTTACACAATGTTATTTGTACCTAATTTTAACTCATTCCGGTTACAACTCGAAATTTTTTGAAAAGTCTAGGGTTTTTGCATTGAAGACTTCCGATCCTGTGTTCCGGTTTAGCCAACTTAAACTTAACCTTACAATTGACGAAGAAAGCATTCATACCAAATTTTATCAAAACCAGCTTAAATTTACGCAAGGTCCAAGAAGACACATACACACATCCACATACACACTTACACAGGAGCACACAAAATATTATTCGAATTTATGCGTTTCCGACCAAATGGAACAGCTTTTATTAGGAAATTCTATTTCTTTTTTGCATCGAGGATATTAAAACATTTTTCCAGTCATTGTACTTTGGAGGCAGTTCCGAAGCTTATCCCACTATTCTGGCTTCATGAACAGGTGGAAGAAGTTTAATACTACTAGGAGATTTATGTTTGCCAGATGCCTTTTGAGAATTTCCCTTCGCTTATAAAAGAAAATTTATTAGTAACTGAATTTATAAAAGTGTTTCCTTTAGTCTGATTGCGGCGTCTTCTAAAGGAACCAAATTCTATTGAGTTTAATGCCCTCAGAAATTCATTCATTTCCGTATATTAAAACAATAATATTATAACATTACCCTTTAATACCACACAATTTACAAGTTTTATGATTAAAAAAATAAACTTAAAATCATAAAATTATTATTTTTGAACTCATAATGTTCTCATGTTCTATCATTTATTAGTTTTAAATCTGCACTTAATCTTTGATTTAAATTTTTTTTGTTTCTTCAAAAATATTAAAAATTTATCATTTTTCTAGTTCTTTCTGTTCTCTTTTATTTATTTTTGTTGTTATTAACTAATTTTAGACACTTGAGTTGCATTTCATTTTCCTTCAACACAACATTTATTTTTTGGCTGCATCATAATATAAACGCATAACAAAGAATTTATTATGGTGTGTTACATTCAACACGAAACTCTTAAAGAACATTTTGCTTGTTTTTTTGGATGTGATGCGAGATTATTTCTTTGGGGAATAATAAAAGATTCTACATTAGTTTTCATTGGTTATGGTTATGGCATTAAAAAATAAAGCAAAAATCAAAAAAAAAATAAGCAAATAAATCTCCAAAAATAACTCTTTAAAAAATTTTAATTGCAATTTTTCAGTATATTATGTATGTTTAGAACATTTAGGAAATATTAATGTACATGCGGAAGAATTTTTATTACTTTTAAAATGCTCAGAACTCCAATTACAATTATCAAAAATAGATGGGTTCTATTTTTTCATAAAATTTTATGTTAAGAGCACAACATTATTCCATTAAGTATCATGCTAACTGCCATCGTATTCATTTCATCATGCCGTAGTTGTATTGAACAGAATTCAAAAGGAACATCCATTGCACTCTTTACCTGCATTAAAGACCAGCGCTTCTAAGGGCCAGAAGAGGAACTTTGAATAGACATCAATCCAAGGATTTAAGGTATTTAGCAGTTAACTTTTAAGAACTGTTAATAGTAGTTCGAAAATGGCAACAAAATGATTCTTCTTAAGTAACTGTCACGATTGATGCGACTTACTTCTTAAATTCTCCTAAATGTGAACTAAAATCTTATGTTGTAAATCTTTTATTAATTTCAAATTATTGTAAATTTTCATTGAAAATTTCGGGGAATGTTTTTGTAAATACTACATGCCTACATCTAATCTAAGCCTCTCATCCAAGGCGTAGATTAGAAAAAAAAGAATGATATATATTATTCTCGAACTGTCTAATTTAACCTTTGAATAAATTAATAGTGTTAGTTAAACGTAACCCAATTGCTAAATTCAATATTGGTATCGAGCTCAATTTACCATGACTGATAAGTCCCTAAGCCGAATTCACTTACAAAGTATAAGCACCTTATATTATATTACATTTAAAAGGATTCCCACATAGCTTTTGAGAACTTAATTTTAGTTCCTTTTGAACCACCTCCCAAATATACTTTGATGCCTTCTGCTAAGACTCCAGCAAACTAACCTCACTTCTTTTGAGAGTATAAAAAATATTTAAAAAAAAAAAGTTAAATCAAAAATTTGGATCTCATTTCTTAAGTAACCAAACACTACCACACTATATATACATACATATTATTATTATGTTTATATATCCACTTCCAATTTAATGAAACAGAAAATTCAATTAATTTTCGTCTAATTTCTGGAAAAATTTTTGTATTTTTTTATATAATCGCTTAATAAAATGCTTCAGTTTTCATTCAACTTCATTTTGAAAAAATTCTAAATAGTTTCACGAAACAACAGAAACACTCTTTTTGGATCCAATGGATGAAGTTCATCTTTTCTCAAATAAATCATTTTTGGTTTGTCTTATTTTTGCTTTTCTTTTATACTTTATTAATTTTTTGATCTTTTAATGTTCAAATTTTTCTTTTTCTGAATTTCAAAATCTGTTTCAATTCTGTTGTTTTAAAGATTTTTGTTTAAACAATTTTTGAAATGAAAATGCGGAAGTTAAAATGAATCGATTTTTTAGCACGTAATCGAATATAGTGTAAAACAACAAAAAAATGGTTTCTGTACTCTTCTTATAATACATACTCAATCTTTTAATAAACTTCAAGGCTTGTATAAATAGCATGACTATATAGAAGAAAATATAATGGCGTTCAGAGCTCACTAAATGGTTTCATCGCAAAGAAATAAAAGTATAAAAAGATCAAAATTAAAAAACAAAATTATCAAAACAAAAAATGGAAATGATAAATTTATTTAAAGATTAGCTGTTTATAGATGGACGATGCCATAAATCAAATTGTGAAATAGGAAAACAATAATCAAAAGAACAAAAAAGAACAGAGAAAAATGTGAAATATTAGCAAAAACCAATAAAATAATATTTATCAGATATTTAACATCTCAGTATAAATATATATATATATATACATGCACACATTTAAAAAACGTGAAATACAAATCTTGAATTGAGTATTTTGCAAAAAAAAACAAAAATAAAATTTATATTTAATAAATTTGTTTGTTTTTATTTTGTATTTATTGACTTCTAAAAAAAAAATTCGCTATAAATGATAAATAGCATAAAAATTTTAAATAGTTTCCGCTCAATAAAAAATATTTGAATTTTTTCATTTAATTAGAATTGAATTGATTAGTTTTTTTAAAATTGGTGAATCATTTAATTTTAACTATATTTCTTAATTTAATATTTAATTCAATGTTCTTTTATTGACTTAAACATGTTTAACTCGAAAAACTAGTTCAATTCTTTTTAAACTTAGTTAGTATTCTATGAAAAAATTTTACATTTCTGAACTAGTTTTTCTTTTTTAAATCAGTTCTTTTCTATGGTTTATGTATTTAAATTTTTGACATAATCGATTTTTGTTTTTTTAGATGGATCGAAGTTTTTTTTGTGTTTTTCATATATAACTTTCATGACATATAAATTGTTTTAAACCTGATCTCTGCCAGAGTTGTGTTTTTAAATTTTTGACATAATTGATTACTTTTTTTTGATGAATCGAGTTTCTTTTTTATTTTACTCATCCCTTTCACGTTTCGTCGTTTTTTTTTTGTATGATAAACTTAGATATACAAAGATATATACACAAACAATTTAAAAGGGAGGTAAAAAAATTTAATTCGATTTTATTTGCTGTCAAAATTTAACCAGTTGTGTAGTATGAACACATTTTTTTAAAACTAGTTTACTTTTGTCGAAATAAAATTACTGTTAACAATATATAAATGATAATGGGGTTAAGAAGAATGGAAAGGTTTAACCATAACCAGAAATCGAAGTCTAACAGTTGCAAGAAATTAAGTTTAAGCTTCCTT
The DNA here is from genome assembly GCA_963082915.1 of Dolichopus griseipennis. Lineage (NCBI taxonomy): Eukaryota > Metazoa > Arthropoda > Insecta > Diptera > Dolichopodidae > Dolichopus > Dolichopus griseipennis. The sequence goes on from OY720441.1 coordinate 346,421,763, forward strand.
TACAATTGTTCTCATGTTTTCAAAGATTTTCTTATAAATAAAAACTTAAATACTATAATAGACAACTGAATTCTATATTGACACACTATTGAAAAATTATCAAAGGTAATTGTTTTTTTGAATGGTAATCAATTTCTAGGTCGACTTGATTCCCAAACCAGACCCAATATATTTATAACTCCCAACTATATCGGGATATAAATCGGTCATGTAGTATTTAATATAAAATAATATTAAAATTTTTATTTAAAACATTTTTTATGAATTCATATCATTACTATGTTACACTAACAATTGCTATACTAATAGGTTACTATCTCTCGATTAATGACATTTACTTTCAATTAATGACATATTATTTCATAATTTATTTAATTGACCATAAAATGCTTAGAACCTAATGTTTTTGATAAAACATTTCTATTATTATTAAACTTATCTGACATATAAATCATGTGATACCCTCCCCTAATGATTCAATATTGCATACATACATAATGTATGTAATTTTAGATAATTCCCTAACCTATTCTTAACAAATTTATGTTATTAATTAATTTTTAATATCAATATATTAATGTAATAAATAACATAATCATTTATTTTTATTTTTTTAATAATTCTTTAATTATATTTTTATATTCTTTAAATTATTTCGTAGAACTTTAATTTAACAAAAGGGTTGTAATAAAAGTAAAAATAAATGAAATTGCATGTTGTTGTTTATTTTTTATTCATAAAAATCCCTAGGGATAAATTAACTAAATTATTAGTTTAATTTTATTAAAAAAAAAAAATCATACTATAAATTATCAAGTGTACTAGATTTTTTTTTACAAATTTAATATGCATATGAGTAGGGCATACCTAGGAGACGTTGATTCTATGTATGTATTCTATAAATGCATAGAAAGCATAATATTGATTTATATTTTATTTTATCACATATCCTTATATCATATATCAATCCTTAGATTTGTTATCCTCCTACAACCCCTAACTAGTTGTGATTTAAGTCTTATATAAAGACTATATAATTATTATACATAAGTATCCCCAATCTATTCTTATAATATTTCCCATGTATACCTTGAAGATTTGCATGTCAACTTTTTATACTACATGTCGCTTTATATGATAATTTTTTTAAATGCAACATGTCACAAGAAAATTATTTACTTGAAATTTTCCTTATACGATTATTAAATTTTTTTTTTTAAATGGAACCCCCAGTTGATAGTTCATTACACTATAAAACTTTTACAATAATCCTATACTACAGATTTAATGCATATGTTCTTAGTGTACCTATACATGTTTTAACCCATGTTCTCCCTGTTTTTAATTTTTCAGGCCTTTCAGCACAAAATAAAAATCAACTAAAATATAAAATTTAAAAAAATGGAATTAAAGCATATTGTGATCTAGAACCATTTTGCTCATATTTAAATTTAATGTAAATTTGTTTGTGGTGTAACACAAAAAAATTGTATTCGTGACCTAAAAGTATGCAAAATAATTAGCTTAAATTTTCTTAATTTGTTGATTATTGTTTTTTTCTAACATGTTAAGTTTTAAAATGGGCAAAAATTTTAAAACGGTTTTAAAAATCGTGTTAATTTATAAGATTAAGGTAAGATATTTCCATATATGTAAATTTGATGACTTTTCGATTATTATTTGCATATTTGTATTTGCATACAGAATTGGTGCAATCTGTATACAATGTTTAGAAATTGCTAAGATTTAAAAATAATTTTAAATAATTTAATTTTGTATTCATATTTGCTTCTACAATACTAATTTTGCTTCTTAAGAGTCGCTTTTAAAATTTGACTTCATGATAAAACTTAAAGTTTTGATAAAGCAATTTAAAAATGGAAACCTATTAATATTTTTGAGGCAATACCCATGAAGATTAGAAATTTACATTTTAAAATCGTGTCATAAAACTGGAAAATATGAAAATATACCACCAACGTTCTAACATATACGATAATTATATCATACCATATTTCAAAAAATATACACATATAATTGTAATAAAAAGTCTTAATTTTTATAATCTAAGGTTATAAAAATTCATAAATTTTTTTAGAGTGCACGTTATGTAAAAGTTAAAGTAATTTATGGTTCCTATATATAGGTACAGCAATCCTTGGTTACTATGTCCTTTTGGAAGTCTTTGAGTTCACTATAGCAGTAGACATTGTAGTAAGGACCATTTATTTATTTGTTTAGTAAATTATTAGAATTGAAAGCTTTTACCTGATTGATTACGGTTCTGTTAAATTTTTAAACCTATAAGGACATAGAGTTTTTTTTTTAAATAAGTATTTGTTACACGTTTTACAAGTACAATCATATATAATTACAATTTCTCTAATGTTTTGTAAATTATACCAACCAAATATTTTTACAAAAAATTAAAAATAATTATAGAGAATTTGTTTGTTTTTTTGTAAAACTATTAAATTACTAATATTTAAAGATATAAATATTAATTTACGACAAATTTTATTTTAAAAACCTACAATTAAATAAAATTTAAAAAATTTTACTGATATTAACAAAAATAATAAATAATAATTAAAAATTTTAAATAACACGATATATATGTGTAATATTGAACGACAACTTCTATGTTATTTATTCCAGAATACTTACTTATTATGTTAAAATTTTTAATTAGAAACCTTTTATTTAGAAAATTATCAATATTATCAAAATTGAGATAATATTCTTAGCTCTAATAAATTACTATTAATCAAATAATGCATGTTTTGAAATAATAGATGGCGCTCATATAAATTTAAATTAATTTAATTAGAGTGCGGCAGTTTAAACGAATCTAAATAAACTGATCTCGATTAAAAAAAGATTATGTGTAAAAAAATGCATTTGTTACTTTAAGTGAAGACATTTTACTTTAAGTGAAAAAATTTTTACTTTAAGTGATGAAATTTTTTACTTTAAGTGAAGACATTTTTACTTTAAGTGAAGACATTTTTACTTCAACTGAAGTCATTTTTACTTTAACTGAAGTCATTTTTACTTTAATTGAGGACATTTTAAAGTGAAAATTTCACATAAAATATATTGGTGAAGTTTTTTATTTAAAATGTAGACATTTTTACGTTAAGTGAAGATTTTTTGGACTTATTTATACTTTAAGTGAAGAGATTTCATTTCTATCTAATGTTATTTTTTTGTTTATGAGGGAATGGCATGCTCGAAAGCCACCCATTGAAATTGTACGAAGACATTTTTACTTCAACTGAAGTCATTTTTACTTTAACTGAAGTCATTTTTACTTTAATTGAGGACATTTTAAAGTGAAAATTTCACATAAAATATATTGGTGAAGTTTTTTATTTAAAATGTAGAAATTTTTACGTTAAGTGAAGGTTTTTTGGACTTATTTATACTTTAAGTGAAGAGATTTCATTTCTATCTAATGTTATTTTTTTGTTTATGAGGGAATGGCATGCTCGAAAGCCACCCATTGAAATTGTACGGTGTTTTTTTGGGTGTTTGTTTGGGTAGTGCAACTTTAACATACCTTAATAATATCCTTTTTGAACAAAACCTTAGGAAGGAAATTGTGACACAAATGTACAGTTTGATTACAGAGATCGGAGTATGGAAGGATTTTGGAAAAATTTGGAGGAGTATTAAGGAAAACGATTTTAATATTCTTCTTAAAGTCGTACACATACGAATTACGAACACATTAGACGGAATATGGTTCCATTGCCTCGCCCTTCGCTTAACAAGGTTATAAGGTTATCAAAATATAGTTGTTGATTAAATAATCAAATTTAAGACACTTTCGTAAAACAAAAGCATTAAAAACAAGTTAAAGAACATCTAATATATAAAGAAGAAAATTTGTTTGTTTGTTTGTTTGTTTGTTTGTTTGTTTGTCCAGGATTCACGTGAAAACCACTGGTCCGATTGACACCAAATTTTAGAGGAATAATTTTGGGAGTCCGGGGGGTGACATAGGCTATGTCGCATTTTTATAAGTCAGCAGGTTGCGGCTCCAGAGCCGTTTTAAGCTTTTTCGTTTTTTTGATGTCGAGTCGAAACGGTTTGACCGATTCACTTGAAATTTTGCACGAATGTTCTTCTTATTACACGGAATTAATGGTATAAAACTGGTTGGAATAAATTAACCCCTTTCGGCCCGGCGGGCTTCCAAAAAATTTTGTGTTTCCGATTTGTGTCCAATTTTACAGGGTGGTTTTGCAGTCAAAAAGAGAGGCTGGCACAAATTTTTGTTGGGTTCGGTTAACCCGTTTGGGCACGAGGGCCCAATGAAGCTTTTTCAATGTTTTTGATGTCGAGCCGAAACAGTTTGACCGATTGACTTGAAATTTTGCACAAATGTTCCTCTTAGCAACCGCAATTAGTTGCATAAATTTGGTTGGAATAATTTAACCCATTTCGGCCTGGCGGGCTTCCAAAAAATTTTGTGTTTCCGATTTGTGTCCAATTTTACAAGGTGGTTTCGCAGTCGAAAATAAAGTCTGGGACAAATTTTTGTTGAGTTCGGTTAACTCGTTTGGGCACGAGAGTGCAAAGAAGCTTTTTCAATGTTTTTGATGTCGAGTCAAAACTGTTTGACCGATTGACTTGAAATTTTGCACAAATGTTCCTCTTAGCAACCGCATTTAGTTGTATAAATTTGGTTGGAATAAATTAACCCATTTCGGCCTGGCGGACTTTCAAAAAATTTTGTGTTTTCGATTTGTGTCCAATTTTACAGGTTGATTTTGTAGTCTAAAAGAGAGGCTGCAAAAAGTTTTAGTTAAGTTCGATTAACCCATTTTCCACGACGATGATATGAAGTTTTCTATATATTTTATTTTCTTATACGATTAAAAGTATTTTATTGAAAATTTTGTACCAGCATTTTAATTAAAACCCACAGGGTTAATTTGGTTTTGACCTGTTTGTGCGTTTTGAACAAAGATTCAATGAAATTTTCAGTTTTCTTCAAATAAAATCTAAAAATCAAAAAATTCAATTTGTTATGTATAATGCTTAAATACATAGTATTTTAAAACAGTTTTTCCAAAAAATAAGCCTACATTTCTCTCATAAAATCATAAAAAAACGAGGAAGAGCGTATTACAACTTTCAGGTGAGTACTAAACAAAATATAAGTTGAAAAGCGAATTTTTAAACCTTTTCTAAACCATCGACTATATTTTATTCAAGCGTTGGCAATTCAAGAAAATCCCCTTTTGACCTATAGTCATTTTAATTCAGTTAACATTGTTCACCGGAAACCTACCATCCTCAACTATATCGTCAAGGAGCACCAAATTGTCAAGAAGCAGCATGTATAGAAAAATTAGAGATAATCGTTCAAATTGTTTTGCAAACTGTTTTTTAAAGTTTTTGTTTCGCAATCGATTAAAAGAACTCGACAAACCTTTTTTTTAAGTATTCCCCTAATTCAAAGAAGTTGTACCTACTTTCAAAAATTGGACGTAATTTACTTACAAATTTTTTTTTGAACAATCGTCGGCAGGGGCTAACAACTTTCAAGTCTGTTAGTAAATTGAACTTCATTTTCAAAGAAGAACACATATACGAAATTTGAAGTTAATTTGTTAAATCATTTCTAATATATAGCAAAGCAACGAAAAAACCTATAAAAAGCTGTTGGGCCACGATGGGTTAACGGAACTCCACAAATATTTTTTTGTGGCTTCATTTATAAGCAAAGTAGTATTTCAAAAAATTGGCTAAAAGTTGCGTTTTTACAATTTGCAAGCTTCCGGGCAACGCCGGGTAAATCTGCTAGTAAAAGATAAAAGTCGAAGGCAATAAGAAATTTTTCTATAAAATTTAACTTTTTTAATGAATGAATCTTGATTTTAAATAAAAATGTCTTCACCTAAATCAAAATTTTTTTCATTTAGAACAAAAGAGTATTTGGCTAATATACTTCCGGCGAGGGGTTGTGAGCTATCAAGATGACGTCATCACATAACGGTACTAAATATCTCAAACATTCCAAATACATATACTATTAGTGGCGATGGCACCATTTAGTGGTCGAAAAATGCATTACAAAAATTTTCTAAGATTTTGTAACATTTTAATTAAATTGTAGGGCATGATATTGTCTTTCATAAACATCTTGTTTCATCTGAATCGGTGCTACCGTTTTTGAGATATTTCAATTTCAAGTGGAAATTTAAAACAAAAAAAAAAATTTTTTTTCTGAATCAGGGGGGATCTTAGAGTTGAATTCTAAATCAGGATTGCCGCTTTTTCCAGAATATTTATGAATATGCCAGATTCTGAATTAGAAAGGATTTTTGAGTTCGATTCAACTATTAAAGTTGAACTAATATATTCTTTATTTATTTATTTGTTTCATTATTTTTAATTATTTGATTTAAAAACGAGGAAGAGTGTAGTAGAGTAGACTGTGTCAACTCTGGGATACCCGTATGACCGTAACATATACATTATATCATCCGGTTAATTACTTTTGGCAAAATTTCAAACATTCAGCTTTATTAGGTGTAGAGTAATGCTCATATAAAAGAAGGAGTTGTATCGCAGCAACTAGAACCTTTTGCAGTAGACCAACCAAATTTTGCAGTAACTTTGGCCATTACACTAAACTATTTTTGGCAAAATTTTAGACACCCAGCTTCATTTGGTGTAGTGTAATCCTCATATAAAAAAAGGAGTTGTATGGCAGCTACTCGAACCCTCAGCAGTAGACCAACTAAATTTTGCAATAACTTTGGCCATTACACTAAACTATTATTTGCAAAATTTCAGACACCCAGCTTCATCAGGTGTAGTGTAAAGCTCATATAAAAGAAGGAGTTGTATGGCAGCTACTCGAACCCTCTGCAGTAGACCAACCAAATTTTGCAGTAACTTTGGCCATTATACTAAACTACTTTTGGCAAAATTTCCGACACGCAGCTTCCATAGGTATAGAGTAATGCTCATATAAAATTAGAAGTTGTATGGCAGCTACTCGAACCCGTGGACCAAAATGGCTGAATTTCAAACTCGATTCCGTTTTTTGCATAAAAACGAATTTGTGAAAATTTCATAATCCTAGCTCCTTTACTTTTTGAGTTATCGTGATGACGGACGGACAGACGGACAGACGGACGGACAGACGGACGGACAGACGGACAGACGGACAGACGGACGGACATACATAGCTAAATCGATTTATTTTTCGATTCTGATCCGATCCATACACTTGAGTCTATATCTACCCCCCCTCCTTCTCTGCGTCACAAACGTAATGGCAAATTTATTATACCCTTGGACTATATAGTCATACGGGTATAAAAACTGTCAACAAATTAAAATAATTTACTTATGACATACTGTCATGCAAGGTGGATAGAAAATGACTACGAATAAAAAAAAGCCCAAAAGTGCATATCAACTTTTAACGCATATGTATAAAAATTTGAAAACATATAATTATGCCAAATAAATAATTTTTGTTCAGGCAAATAATTAATAAATATGACATTTGTGTTAATGTTGATGCAAAAAAAAAGTTAGAAAGGAATTACATTTTAATAGAAGTTTTAAAAATAGGACAATATTTTAAATAATTAAGTTTACTGGGAAAATATTGACAAATTGAAAAGTCAATTAATAAATCCAAAATTGAGTTGATTACTTAATCCAAAATCAATTGAAATGTCAAATGTTGTCAAACATTTTTTAGAACACACCTAGTGCGTTGAGATTTGACAAATTTATTAGTTTTTTTTAAATTTTTTTTTATTATCAGCCATCTTTAATTTTTATCAATCAATTTAATTTGTACTTTTTATATCACAATTGACATCTGTCTAGTAGCTCAATGGTTAGAGTGGCGGGTTTTTAATTGAAAAATTTCGGGTTCAAAACCTGGTCAGATCGAATCTTAAATATATGATAGTCTAAAAAAATATGTTTTATAATTGAAATCGTAAAAGTATATATCATAGAATATATATATAAAATTATATATCATAGAAAATATATATAAAAAATAGAACAAATTTCACTGTCTTACCCGAAAAGGAAAAATAAGGAAACAATTTAAAAATGTCAAAAGACAAATTTTAAACGTCAAAGGAGTTTTATCTTGTATTCTTACCATTCCGGAAGTTTAAGGAGGGTTCTTGTTATTGTCGCACTTCGCACTTCTCATGTTAATGTTTTCATTTTACATTTAATTCTAATTTAAAATAGCTGATGGATTTTAAGTTTAAATTGAATTACGTAGGTATTGGGTATTACTAATTCGTTTGTATCAACTTTAAGTTGTTTTATTATTTTTTTTTGCTTTATACCTTTTATCTTACAAAATTATTTATTAATTTTAATTATTTTTTAAAAAGAAAGCTATCAGCAATTTTAACCCACCACATTTCTCTAATTGTAAGAATCACGCGAATTTACGAGGTCTTTTTCACTGTGATTTGATCCATACTTATAGCGCTATTATTATTTTTTTGCGATGCAATGACTTTGTTTGTGCAAAATACAATATTAATTTGAAATAGGTTCTATTTTATTATTTAATTTTAAATTTCAAACTTGTAATGGAACAATATCATTTATATTTTTCTTTATAATTTTTAAATAACCATTCAATAAAATTTGTATAAAAAACAAAGTTTCCAATTGGTGAGTTGTCATTAACTTTAACAGCATTTGAAATATAACATACTAAGAAAAATTACTTTGAAAATGAAATTAGTTATATTTTTATTTGTTACTTTTCTTCTTTGTTTTATTGGAACTTTGGGGCTTCCAGTTTTTCCGCAAAAAAGTGAGGTACGGTTATATTTAAGTTCCAAATAAATTTAAATAATATTAAATGTACCTTTTATTTTCCATTTACAGCTTAAAAAAAGAACGGAACAAGAACTTAGTGAGAGAGCAATAACAACTATTTTAGGAAAATAAATATTTGTTAAGGGTATTGTTGCAGTTTTAATTCATATGTAATGATAAAATGAATTTTAAATAAATTATATTTTATGCACAATATTTTTTAATTAATTTTTTATACTACTCGTAGGTGCTTTAAAGTTGAATAAAAGAAGAGAATATTCCTTTCTTCCAGAATAATTGTGCACGAGATTTTATAATAATAAAATACGATATTTTATAATGGTTTTTTGAAAGTCCTATATTCAAATTGGTATAACACAAGTTCTGTAGCGTATATTTTCAATGTGACAAGGGTAAAAGGCAAATACTTTTATAAGGTTGTCATATTGTAATTCACTTATATACAAAACTCAACTTATGCAAAATTTTTTACCCTTATATCTTCTAAAGGGTTTCAGTTAGAAATTTGATATGTTAGGAGAAATTTGTATGAGTTTTGTTGCAGAAATTTTTTTTAATACGAACACTTACTACCGAATATAAATTTTGGTATTTTTAAACACCTCTAACTTCAATACTCGTTCAAATTTTAATAAATAAATTATAAAAAACTTCTCAAATGACAGATAGTTTTAAAATGTCAAATATATGTATGACAATTATTTACAAGGAAAATTATAATTAATTTTCTATATCAATTTGAATTATAATGAAATCAGCTCATTGAAATCAAAAGAATCTAAAATCCATTTTAATTGCGACAATTATTTAGTTTCATTTGCAGTTTGAAAATATTTAAATACTTCTTACATAAAAATTTTCTTATGGACCTAAATAGGGATATTTCCATTAATAAAACGCTTATTGAAATTACAAAAATATTATTAACAGGCTTATCAACTCCAAGTCTTAATTAGAATCAAATCATTGGTTGTATGTTTCATATTGTATATTTAATTTTTCATAAAAATATTGATATGTCAAAATAACACAAGTTTTTTTTTAATTTAAAATAAACATAAAATAATACCTTAAATATTAATATTAACAGTGCGAAATGAACAGATCAGTTCTGTTTAATAAAGTTGTGGTGCTTAATTGGAAATAAAAATACTTTTAAATGCTTTAAAAATCTATGAATTCTTAAAATATTTTTTTCCTGAATTAAAAGTTAAATATTAAATGAAAATTAATAAATTTACAGCCATTATAAGCACTAGTTTTTTTTTATTTTTTTGTTTTTTAAGCGCTAACTGTTCAACTGTTAGGCTAATAAGCATGCCTATATATACATGTACCTATGGTATGTTGGAACAGGGGGTCATTTTATATTCGTGTTATTAGAATTAGTCTTATTGAATTCCACATAAAATTTAAACAAGAGATATAACTAGGACTTATCACATGTAGAAACGTCTGAAATTTTCAATATTAACAATTCAACTTTTTTGTTTATATTGTAATATTTTGTATTTGAGTATATGGTATTATATACTATATCTGCGAGTTATTTATTCAATTAAATTATTTGTTTATAATTTGCATTTGTTTATACTATTATATTATAACCCAATGGCGAGGTGTAGCTGAGTCGAGTCGAAAACAGAAAAGTTTTTTCACTTTCACTAGAATTTGAACCCGGGCCTTTCCGCATGAAAGGTCGGCACTCAACCACTATGCCACCCAGTCGAGTTTGAAGTAAGGAAACATATTTTATAACAAAAGAGAAGTTTAAAATCATTCTGAGCGTAACAATTACCTAAGAGGCAATTTGCTAAGATTGTTTTGACTCTTTTATTTTATTCAATTTGTTCACTTTTTTTCTTTTATAAATATTTATTTACATAATTATATTTACGAACACCTGTTCTAAAGAAATTAAACTATTAAATGCATCCATTTATGGTTTTCCAAAAGTAAGTGAGTATAGGGCAACAGTTCACATCTCTACACAGAAGAAATTTCAAAATGGCGAAGGACGGAATATGACAATTTGTTTGAAATAAAAGAAAGTTGCGCCAATGCAATTTTATGACACTTGACATAACTAAGTTCACTTTCTCGATGTTTGTCCCCTAATCTAAACTGTATATTTGTTACAAAGCTACTATCTTGGTTTTTGGCATTGAAGAGATCATTTTGGTGGGTTAAAGTTCAATATTATCTAGCAAAACCTTGTTCAAAATTCCTATATATTATTCATTGCCCAAATTTCTTTTTCCAAGGCCTATAACTGCATATTTTTGCATGACTTCCAAGGCTTTATTTTTACATTGACATATGACCAGCTAAATCTCGCAAATAGAAATAGGAGTTGTAGACCTATTGTAATAGTTACTAAGGTTTATAGGATTTGTTGATAGTTATTCAGTTTTTCTTCTTCATTTGCTTTTTTTAAAGAAATGGAGCGCTGGTCTCTTCATAAAATTTTTAAGTGAATTAAAATCAAATAAAACGAAATTTTTTTAATTTTTATTTAATTTTATAGAAAATTTAAAAATTTTTAAAAAGCTCTTTTTAAAATTGAAATGTTTACTAATGCAATAGCCATGTTTTGTTTAAATAATAAAATCTTAAATAATTTAAACATATTTTTATTTAGAATAGGAATTTCATTGATTGTTGGAATTGTGATACTTATAAAAATTTATAATCAAATTTTATTAAAAAAAAATTTATATGTTAAAGATGATTTTTAAAATTAATTGTTAAACATTTTTTTGAAAAATATCGCCCAACTCTTTATACTCTTTACAAGTTGTTTTAAAAAGTATTTTTGCTGAATTTTGTCGATCTGAATAATATTTTTGTCCCTTTTTGTCAATTTGTTGTAAAATATATTTTGTCTCTGTCTTTGGTGGCCATAAATCATTTAGAACAGACAAATTTTTGGCTTTTAACAACAAACAAACTATATTTTGTCTCTTTCTAAAGCGGCTATAAGTCATTGTTTATCTATGACTTGGCTGACTTGTTTATCTAATCAAAACATTTGAAAACAATGACCATTTTATTGCTTGATATGTCATTTGGAAATCATCTATCACCAGATAATAAAATTATTTTACTACTTAACGCTCTCATTCATACTATTTAACGCTCTCTACAAGTAGCTATTTGTCAAACTAAGTTAAATGTATTTATATAAATGAAAGTTTCTACAATAGACGCAGCCATGTCGCAGCCATTATGCAGTCATTAAAAAAGTTGTTTTCCCTTTCTTTACGTATTCAAATGTCAAATAATTGAACTTTGATAAATTTTTTTATTATAAAAATAATGAAATATATTATCAGAATAAAAAATTAGTAAAATTATTAATTTGTTTTCTATCTAGGGTTAAAGAATATCAAAACATTATTCATAATAGCTATACAATAGCTATATTGAATATTTTTTAATTCATGAAATTTGTAAACAAAATAATGCTGAAAACCTTGTAGACACTCCTTTGGTGACTACGTTATGAGAGCGAATCGAGAGCGAAACGAGGGCGTCATTGCAAATAAGCTATAAATTTTTCAATAGTTTTATTATAATTTTTGATTTTAAGTACTGATTTAATATTGACAACTTTAATAATATTTAAGGATAAGAGAATTCTGTTTATCCAAAGGACCAAAGACTTCATTACATTCTATAAAACCCCTAATTCTCTTGAAATCCCTGATAATCCTAAATTCCTTTAATTTAATACAAACAAAATTAAATCCAAATTTTTAATTCAGTAAATACGTACCCTTTTTAAGACTCTATTGAAAAATAAAAATATATGCATACTTATTACTATTAAATAACCTAAGGATTCAAAAACATTTACAATCTAGGAACAATTTGGAGTTGGAAAGAGCAAATCAAAACAAATATGAAAAACAACAAATGAAATTTGAACAAAATGTATACTCAAGATATGTACTCAAAGATTTACTCGAAAATGTACTAAATAGAAGTATGTACTCAACATTCAAACAAATTAAATTTTATAATAATTTAATAATAATTTAATAATAATTTTCTAAAGTTTAAAATTTTTCTAATTTTAACGATTTTTAAAAGTCTCTTAAAGTCAAAGTAAATGTCTCTTAAATTCAAACAAATAAAAAATATTAAGACAACCTAATCTTTTTATCGACATATTTAAACTTTAATTTAATATATCTTAAATTCTTTTTTATTATTTTAATTTTTTTGTTTTTAAATACTAATATTTATTTCTATCTTTATTTTGTATTTTTTTATCAAAATATGTCCCAAGCGTGTAATTGTTCGTTCCTTGCTCTGTTTTCAACAAACAAAGAAATAAAATAACAACAAATATAATGATGTCTCTTTCTTTTTAGACAAGCTTCATATTAATAAAATTGAAGATTTATACGTAAACAAAATTTTCCAGCCAATTAAAATGCAAAAAAAAAAAAAAAAAAAATGAAAATATGAAAAATATATTGTATAAATTTTCCTTTACATTTTCCTCCTCCAATCTCAAGCATTCTTTTGAATAAATTTGCATACATACTGTTTTGGTAGTAACAGGTTACACAAAACCAAATTGAAATCATCCGTTTATACTTAAATGTAATATTTTAGTTAAAATGTTTAATTTTCCATAACAGTGAGAAGCCAATTTTTTTTTTTTAATAAATTTTTCAGAAAAAAAACATGGTTTTTATAAAATTTGAACGTTTGATTTTATATGACTGTCAGTCGATCTCTACGTCCATCGGATTTTAAAATCTTTTTAGATAAAGGATGAAAATTTAAATAATTAATAGAACTTATATAAAAATAGCTGCTTTTTGATAAAGTCCCTTTTACTGTGGAGTTGCAAGTCCTGGTTTTTAAATAAAATTATTTTGAAAAACTATTTGTGTTCCGGAAGTCCCAAATCCTTAGAGGTGGAATTCTCAAATTTGAAAAGAGTAAATATTTCCAAGAGTCTTGTGTAAAATTTGTGCATTCTGTTTGAGGGATACGTGGGATAAAAAAAATGGAAATGAGATACTTGCATGTACCCGGTGCCAGAACACTTACAATTAATATCTGTATATAAGACCTACAGGCAAAAATTTAAGCTTCGATATAATATTTCTAAAATAAAAGATTTGCTGACATTTAAAGATATTCACTTTTAATATTACACATTAAACTTTCAATAAACAGCTATACCTACTCAATACACACTCAGGATTTAATTGTGTTTGGCTCGATAAATCAGTTTAATTCATGTTTAAAAAATAAATATTATATTTGAAAAAATTTGACATTTCTAAACTAGTTTATCTTTTTGTGCTTAAATTTTTGACAAATTGCATTATATTTCTTGATGATCGAATGAAAATTTATTATATATTCCATATTTTTTTTGTAAAAATATTAAAAACATAAAAACTTTAAAATAAAGACAAAAAATTATATTAAATATTATTTGCTGTTAAAATTTACCCAGTTGTATAGTATGAACACATTATTTCAAAACCAGTTTACTTCTTGTCAAACAAACGTAGTATAAACAAAGTATTCAGTAACAATTCTACGATTCCAAGCTCAATGTTTTTTTTTTAAATCTGCATCTCTAAATACCTTTTAATTTACACAATATCTCATTTTCCTTTTCACTCACTCTTTCAATTTTACTCATGTACATGAGAAAAATATTTAACATTCATATATAACATGTTAAACATTGAGTGAATACTTTGAAAAAAAAAAAAAATCACAAAAATTTTTCTAATAACAAAATTATTACCAACCCTATGTTTCTTTACAATATACCTTACTCATTTTGAAGGACCTCTAAACCTACTCCTTATTACTCCTCTTAATTTTTCTCGTTAATTTTTTTTTTTGTTTCTTATCAAAGAATTCCCACTTCTTGTACAAAATTTTTTTCTTTTTCTAAATGTTCATTGTTCCGGTAAGAATTATTACCAGAATTATACACAGTAGTAGGTAGGCAAGAATCTCTTTACATACACACAGAAAAAAAACTAATGATATTATAAAGTCAAATAAACTTTTTTTTTTACGCTAAGAGATTTATGAATTTTAAAATAAGAAAAAAAAAGTAAAAAGTATGTTCGTATATTCCCTAAAGTCGAAGACAGAATCTGTATTTTCATTCTCCACGTTCATTTTCCACCCTCTAACATTTTTTTTTTTTCATAATGTAGGTATTATAAAATTACAATCTTTGTCATTAGTATTGTTGTAGTTGTTGTTGTTGTTGTTGTTATTGTCGTTGCTTTCTTTTACGTTCTTTTAAAAAATTATTATTAAGAGCTAATTCTTAATACAATAACAACAACAATAACAACCAAACAAACAAAATCCCGTCAGGTTCAACAAAACGAAACCGAAAGAAAAAAGTTATATTTTTTTTTTTTACAGTTATTATTTTAGCACAAGTTCATCAAGTTGAGCAAGGGAAATAACTGTACATATTATTATTTATATACAAAACATGAAAATCAAATTAAAAAGACTTCGTCAACTGAAAAATATAAATTGAAAACAAAATCCACAATTAGAAATTTAAATATTATGATTACAGTTATTTATGATGTTTTTTTTTTTTTTTAAATAAAACAGTAATTCAGTTTAACGGTAATTAAATTTAGAAAAGTTTAAATAGAAACAAAAAACAAAAAGGTTATTATTTAATTTTGCATAATTTATTAAAGAATCTTTTTTTTTTTTTGTTTTTTAATGAATTTCTTTTTTTATATGTTTATTGCATAATTTTGAAAATTATTAAATGTTTTTTTTTTTTATTTTATTAATTTCTGTAATGAAACTGTAAAGTATTTCATTTTCTATTATTCAAGAGGAATTCTGAAATTTGCACCATGTAGCAATACAAGATCACCTTCCAAATTTGTGATCTTTTACTAGTGAAAATCTTGTGCAAAAAGTTACGTCAAATATATAATTTTTTTTTTAATATCTATATTAAGAACTGCATACAAGTCACTGCGCGGCAACGTATTCGACTTCACTTCAACTCGACTTCTTATCAAATTTAAAGATAATTTTCTTTCAGTTGAAGTCGAATGCGAGTGAATTTAACATTTGAAAATTGAAAAAAATATTTTTAAAACATCGGGCCGGAAGTGGTTAAATAGTATGTTATTATGTTATTTTAATTCACTACATTACCAAGGAGTAAAATTTAAAGGTTTCTAATTAGAAGCCAAATAAATTTAATTCAGTCGAAACATATTAACGAAATAAAATGTTTGTGACGCAATGGGTTAAGTGATCCATAAACTTTTGCGTTAATTTACACATGCAATTTTTTTTTACCCTAATCTTGTATCTTGACAATATGAAGTTAATTTTTTTGAAATTACATCGGGTTAACCTACTGAAAAATATTTATAGTTGACTTAAGCTAGAAAGGGGTTAAAACTTTTTAAGTTTGTTATTGTATGACACTACGCGCAACGAATGAATGACACGTAAAATTTTCAAAACTAACTAACGTAATAAAAGTTTGGTGCTGCAATAGATTCACTGGTCCAAAACGTTTTTTACCTAAATCTAAACTTGTTCAAAATTTTATTGGGTTTGAGTTGCCAAAGTTCGGTGTAGCTATTTGTCGATGTACAGTACAACAGTCTTTAGCGTACTTTTAAAAAATTTTTTTTTTTTTTATCACAGATAAAATCATTAATAAATAAAATGTCAAAAATGTTAAATAAATTTGGATTCATTTTAGAAAATGACAAAAATTCACACCCATTGATTAATTCAAAATTCAATTCTGATTGATGACACTTTGATTTAATGAAATATAATTCAAAATTGTTTTGTCATGTTTTATATTAGTAAAAAGTCATTTTGAAAATGCATATTGTATGTACTGTGAAAAATCTGAATTAAAAAAAAAATCTTTGATCACTTGGTCAAGTGAGTGCCCAATTTTACTCCCCATTGACATAAAAAAAAAATAATACACGTGTACAATGATTACAACTTTTTTATTATTTCCTGTCCAACCTTTTTTATTACTTCCATAATTTCTATGTTAACAGCAAAATTTTAGCAATAAACCGTGGTTGAATTGTTCTATTTAAAGTAAAAAGTTTTACCTTTTAAAAATTTGTTAAAATAAGGACGAAAATAAAATATTTTTTGCATCCTGTCAACATGAATTCCCATCAGGATTTCAAAACAAAAACAAAACAAATCAGTTATGTGTGGTGTATGATTTATATATGTTGGATAAATTTTAAGTGTCCAATTTTTCTGATATATTTATATATATATATATATATATATATATATATATATATAGTATATATAATTTTTACAATATTATTTACTTATTTTTATGTATATAGGTATATATATATTTATATTGTTCCCAATTTATCATTATTGTGAGTGAATTTTTCTGTTCACCTTTATTTGTGTAGGATTGACAGTTATTTGACAGTTTTGCTTAGATACGAATTACGAGACACTTTAATCAAGCATATTATAAAAAATAATTATAGAATCATTCAAAATAAACAAAAAAAAAAAAAAATGGTTGATGTTTTTATGTGGTTATACTTATAAATGTTTAAATAAATTAGAAAAATAAATGGAAATACATGAAATATCATAAATGTCATTTTTCATATTTTTACCACTAAACTTTTAAATATGCTGCATTTCTAATATTCCAATATTTTTAAAATAATCATGAGTAATGAAACGAATTTTAATATTTCAACAAGTTAAACCTGCTATTTTAAAAACTAAAACGTAGAGCAAAATAACGGGAACGAGATGAGTAGATTTGATACCTTTCCATGTAGAATAGAGTTGTCAAATAACTGTCATTTCAAAATATCATATCTACAAAATACAATGTCATTCAAAGTTAATTTGTCTCTTTTAAAAAACACATTTTTAATATGGCATTTCGTTTAAAACTTGTAAGGGGTGGAAAACTAAAAATCCTCACTTTTTCAATAGCTGTAATTTGAATACCTGTCAAAAATTTCAAAGTAATGTACAGAAAATAGAGCTCTAACATTATATTTTGATGATTACTTATTTACGATGGGTTTTCATAAAATTGAACAAAGTGTCTCAACAAAAGTTCTAAACAATTATTATAAACTATTTTTCAGCATATTCTTTAATTAAAACTTATTATAGAACATTGTTTAATTTTGAAAATGTGCTTTTTAGCATCTTCCCCAAAGAGGGGCTATTAGGACTTAAAAATTAAAAAATTTACTATTTTTATAAGTAAGTCGTAACTTAGTCACCAACGTATATATTTCCTAATTTAAACGTTAGCATTGAAGCTTTAACATTATATTCCGATAAAATACTCAGTATGAAACATTATATTATTTTGAAAATGTGCTTTTTAAAAACCGTTTTTTTCATCACTTGTTTAAAAATACCTTTTTCAATTCAATTACTTGTTTTTCAGATCCATTGATTTCATCATAGATTTAAGCATCTTTTATGGTCGAAATACTTTCCGAAAAAAATAGTAATGACAAGCTATTTTTTGACGATGATTTTGTAAATTTTTTGGTACTTTGCATTAACTTCAATTAACCGTAGTCCAACAATTATCTTTTTAATCTATTATTTAAATCGACTAATCCCTAAGGAGTCACCAACCAACATGTACGATTTTTGGCTAATTATGGTAAATGCTTAGTTCTCTCATCCTTCTCATTTCAAAATTTTAAATAACACCTAACTGTTATTTTCCAAATATTTAATAAACCCCTCAATCAAATTTTCGATGATATCGATTAGTGATAGTATTAGGCTTATAATTTTCCAATCGATCACAAAAATTTTGATGTAATTTTTTTTTTATTATAAACAAAAAATATTTTTCAAATTGCCATTTTTCCTATATGTTTTAAACATTTCATATGAGTATTACCGAGTTATACTCGTATATTGATAAAAATCCATTCACATGTGCATATAATGGTTTATTGCAGTGGATTATTTCCTTTTAACTATTTTCAAAAAAAAAAAAATCCATTTTAAGCAGCTTGTCCATCAAAGTATCATTTAATATTGTTCTGAACACACATATTGTTTGCTGTATTGTGACCTGACAAAAAACAAAAAGAATAAATTCATTGAATCCATGAATCCATGTGTCCAGAATAAAAAAATTTGATAAAAACACTAAAAGAATATTCAAATGAGAATATAAGATTGAACGAAAAATTTCTGATTAAATTTCAAATCATTTTTAATTATTTCAATTTAAAAAGCCGAAAGCTTTATTCCAACCATCAATCTAAATTTAATTTAAAACCTCATTTAACGTATTAATTGTACTTTGAATTCACACAAAAATATCCGTTGCACATTCAGTTTCAGAAATATCAATTTCATATATCACAAATGTACATAAATTTTTTATGCATTATTTCAACATTTGAATTATCCGTGAATTGTTAGTTAAAATTTTATTTTTAGTTTTTTTATTATTATTTTTTATGTGTATATGTATTGCAAGATGTGTAGTTCTTAATTATGAGCAACATATTTTATTTTTTTTTTATTTAATATATAATTTTAATTTAAACAAAATATTTAGTTTGAATATTAATGTTAAACTGTAAATTTTAGGAGTTTCTATATAAAACTATACAACCTAGGCAGCATGTCATATTCCTTTATTTCATTTGCCCGTAGTGTTATTTGGGGTTTTTTTTAAGGTTGCCCATATTATCATAGTTCTAAATCATATTTGAGATTCAAAGTTAGTTTATTATATATATATATATATATTATATACCTACATAAATATTATATAATTATACAATAATTCAGTCAAATGATAAACAATCAAATGATATGAGGAAAAAAATACAAAGAATGTTATGATATGAATCTGATATCTGACATTTCAGTACAATTTTCATTTATGAAATAAAGAGAACAATATTTTTAGAGTAAACTAAGTTCACTTATTTTGAATTAGATATTCACAATAATTCATGAATATTTACACACACATAGCAAATTTGGTTTTTCACATTCATTAAACTTTCTCTATATATCTATTCAAACTTCACAAGATTAGCACTTAATGATTCCCAAAGTCTTTTTGAACTTCTTATTCCAGTTTTTTCAAATAATAATCATATAGTATAGTCCTTTCCATTTTACATGCCTTCTTTATGCAGTAAACAACTATTAAAGAATTTTGAGAATACCCTAATTTGTTTGCCATTATGTTTTTAGACAGTCATTTACTACAGTTTATAGATTATCTGACCAATGGTGTAGCGGTAAAGACGTTACCTTTAATGCGGAAGGCCTTGGATTCAAACCCCGGGCAGATCATATTTAATTAAAAAAAATATCGTAAAATTATATAATTATATCGTAATAGTTTATATCGTAATATAAAATAAGATTTAATAAAAATATATAACTAACTCTTGTGTAAGATAATAGATGGCGTACAAAATTATCACACGGGTATTCATAATACTTTGCACAATACCTACAGCCGAGTAATCACAACAGCTTAGTGAATATAACAATTAAAAAAACTGAAGCCTAGTTTAGATAGACTTGGTGAATGCCCTATGCCCTTTAAATGAGTGGCAAAGAAAAACAAAATCATTAAAGATCATAATTGAGTGAATATTAATATATTTAAACGTTATTTCCAAGGCGTGCATTCACTGTCTCCAAAATCTTGACTTTTTATTTATTTATTTATTTATTTATGTACAGTCCCCTACCACATACAATGTGATAAGTGAGTGAATCTTCTTTCCTTCCATTTTTCTGTGTCAGTTACATTTAATTTATATTATTGTTTAAACATTGCGATATCAATTATAAATCGTATTTTTTTCATTAGAAATGATCTGACCAGGATTTAAAATCGAGACTTTTCGATTGAAAAGCCACCATACTCTAACAACTAAGCTATCAGTCAAATCTCTTGACGATAGATTTGTTGAAAGTTTAAAACATAAAATTATGAGAAAATTGGAAAATGATAAGAACAAAAAATATATATCTGTTTCATAAAAATCATACAACCGTATTGTACCGTTATTTTGTATAATAAAATATTTTAATTTTAAATCATCTGGTATTTAAATTATGTTTATGTTAATTTAAAAGTCAAAGTATTGAACAAAGAAATAATTTTATAAAATAAATTAAATTGAAAATTTTTATAGAAAAAAAAAACATTCAATAAGATAAAATTAATTATATAAAATTAATAATATTGAAATTTTTGAAATATTTCTTAAAATTAAATTGAAAATGAATTCATTGTGTTCTTTTGTGTTTTGTATTTAAAATTTGGAATGTTTTGTAATTTTAGTTTTTCATCATTTCATTTTAATTGAAAGTTAATTACAAAAGAAATTCTAAAAATAATTATTACATTCTATATAAATATTCATTAATTTAAATCTAAAAAAAAATAATATAATTGTATGAATGCATAATTAATATTTAAAACATTGATTAGATTTAAATTCTTTGATATTTGAATAATGATTATGAATAATAAAAGAGACAATGTTATATATTTGCATATATATATATATATATATATATATATATATATATTGAATATATAATATGTATATATGTATATATATATATACATTTATGTATAATATATATGCAATTAATAAATAAGGTAAAATAATATCATATTTATAAACAAAGTAATATTATTTATATACATACATATATATATATATATATATATATTCAAATGTATTACATATATATAAACAGTAATTAATAAATTAGCTAATAAATTTTGTGATAATTAGATTAGTAAAAATTTCATTTTTAGACAAATTAATAAAATTATTATATGTATTTTATAAATGAATGCACATACCATATTTTATTAAATAGGTATTCTGTTTTTTTGCTTATGTTTTTCAATGTATATAATTAAAACAAAAACAGTTATATATTAAATTATTTATAATATATATACCTATCTAAAATTATTTATAATGAAAATAGACAAAGTATGTGTATATAATTAGATCAATATGGAAAATTTTCTTAAAAATACTTATTATAATCTGTCATTAAATATCTGTTTGCATTCACATTATTCATTCATAAAATAACGGTACTTGCATTAATATGCAACAGTGGAAAATGATATCAAAGGTATTTCAATATGTCAACGAATCAGAGGTTAGTAATCATTTGGCTAATTTGAGAAAGTACGGGTTTGATTCCCATACAGGTCATAAAATACTTAATCGAAAAATAATTTTACTTTACAAAGGTTGCCATGGTAACCAAATTTAGTTCGAATTAAATATAGATATAAAATATATAACGTAAAAGAAATAAACGTAAAGACTAGGTGTTAGGATGAAATATTTTATTCCACCATATAAAGCAACAAAAACAAAATGTCAATTGACGCAAGGTTAAATGTTAATTGCAAGGTCAAAAATTTACAAATGACAGAAATATTTATTTGGTATTTTTGACAGAATTGGGATTCTTTAAGAATGTTAAATATATGTATTTTCAGAGAAACGTTTGACATTTCAGAAAACCTACTTTTTATTTTAACTTAATATCAAAGATAGTATTTTCTGACAATTTTAACACTTTTGTTATTGTTGTTTGATATGGGGGATAGCATGTGATCTTTCAATACTTTAAAAACCCGCCCCTAACCCACCGTGGCCTCAAATTTTGACATTTCTAATCAGAAAATCAAAATGTTAAATTAAATAAAAACAAACTTTGCATAAATTATCACAGGTAAAGCCCGTAGATTTGAAATTTTCATATAATCAAATTAAGCTTGGTTTATGCTATTATGGGTCCACTTATATTTTAGCTATATTTTGACATTTAGTTATGTTTTGACATGGTTTGACATTTAGCTAT
This sequence comes from Dolichopus griseipennis, assembly GCA_963082915.1. Lineage (NCBI taxonomy): Eukaryota > Metazoa > Arthropoda > Insecta > Diptera > Dolichopodidae > Dolichopus > Dolichopus griseipennis. The sequence continues at coordinate 346,444,551 of OY720441.1, forward strand.
GTTTTGACATTTTGCTTTGTTGATTCATTGAATCTTCGGGCTTAAATATTCAAAAGAGTTTTTTACAGGTATGTAAACTTTTTGAACAGTTGTGTGTATCATATTTGATTTTCCGTGACATCTACTAGATATCGAACTTGTGTAAATCGGTTTAGAATGTTAAGTTAACTTCAAGTGGACAATTAAAAAAAAATGGTTATAAAGTTCATTTGACGAGTGTTTCAATTTGCACAAAATAGGTCCCTTTCCTTCCTGTAATATGTCTTCAACATTTTGACAGCTTTGACATTTCTTTGTCACATTTAAAAAAACAAAGCTGTTTTGTTTTATAAATTTAAAAACTTAAATTTAATAAAAAGAAGTTGATCTTCAGAATGTTGTCATTAACAAAAAATCAGCAATTTAATTGTTCGTCAAAACTCTAAACAAAATAAATTTTCAATTTTAAAGTTAAACAAATAATTGGAGTAAAATCATTTATTTTTGACAAATAAATAAACAAATAACTAATCACAGTCAAATTTCAATATTTAAAATAAACCACCACTATATTCTGCCAACAGTTTTATTAAATGGTCTTAAATATTATGTTGTTTTTAAATAAATCTAAATTATTGACTAACTTGACAAAAAATAAAAAGCGAAAATGTTTAAATATTAAATAAATAAAATCATTTTTAAACCCGCAACCGGAAATACAAATATTATCTAAAATTTTTTTTTTCAAATAATTTATTTGTCCTAATCCAATTAAATGAACTTCCAATATTTGTTTTAAAATTTCAATATTTCATCAGAAATATATGATTTTTATTGTTAATCATTTCCTCTTCATTATTTAAAAATTAGTTTTTTTTTTTTTTTGACAATATTTTCTAATCAATGAAAATTTTCACTTAATTTATTAATTAGCATTTTGTTTTTTTTAATTTTAATTTTAAAACTGTGACTAACCAGAAAATTAATTTTCTAAACACAATATAATACCTAATCAGTGTGGTAATTAAAATTTTAATAAGTTGCTTATTTGAATTTATTACAGTATGAATATTTATTTTAAAACAACAATAATATTTTATAGATTTTTTAATTTTCGAATGAATTAATATATTGATTTAGTTACATTAACAGTTTTAAAAGTTAATGAAGTTAAAAAAATTAGTCAATTCAGAAGAACATGGAAGGAACAGCACCTTATCTCGGGCTGAAATGGGTTTTACCAAGATTGAACACGTAATAGAAATACGTTGTGGCTATCTAATTTTTAAATTTCCAAAACCTACGAAAATGGAACTTAGAAATGGAAAAATTGAACAGTCCCAATCTTAGTACGATGTCATAACAGTTAAAATACAGAAAAACCATCACTATGCATTATGAGAAGATTACCATTATGAACTACCATTTTTTCACCTCTGACTAACCCTCTGACTTACTTCTGACTAAATGAATATTTAATAAAATTTGAAGAAATCATAATCCTCAATAATATTAACACAATAGTCTCAAGGATAAAGGGTTGAGGTCCGAACCCAAAATGTAAATCTTTTAAATTTAAAAATGTTGCAATACAAATCGTAAATTAAATCCATTTTAATTTTTATACTCAAGTCTGAAGAAACATCTTATACTAAATTTGAATAACTTAGTACATTGTTACACAATAGAACATTGGTAACAATATCGAAGATCAGGGCGACGTCTATGAAAATTATGCTGCAGTTGTTGTTATAATGATATTCACATACTTGAGAATAACAAAGAGTAGAGAAAAGAGAAGAGTTGAGTAGATTTGTCGTAGAATTCAATATCATAGTTTCGGTTTAATTTTTTTTTTTTTTTTTTTTTTTACTAGGGAATGAAACACTCGAAAGCCACCCATTGAAACTGTGCGGTATTTCTTTGAATAGTGTGCGACCTTAACACACCAAAACCACACCCTTTTTGAACCAAACTTTAGGAAGGAACCTGTGTAACAAATGGAAAGTTCGGATACAGAGATGGGGGTTGGAAACTATGAGGGATTTAAGAAATTATGGGGATTTTTGGATTATCAAGGATGGAGACAATTTGGAGGGATATTAAGGAGAAGATGTTAATATTCTGCTTAAATTTAATTAAGTTGTACACATACGAACTACCGACATCAGATTCTAATCCATTAGGATTTTCAACATATGTGTTGCATCAACCCGTTGTCACAAATAATAACCAATTTTATTATAACCAAATGTTTTGTTTCACCAAATTATCCAAGGTAGAGGCAAATATATAAAAAAATCTACTTAATCTTCTGAACTTCTAGGAATCCGTTATATTTGCTCAAATCCTTGCAAAAAAATAATTAGTTTATAAAATTACAAAATATGGGAATACTTAAAGCATTTTTGAATTAAAAATCCACAAATTCATTAACAGCTTCAATTTGCTAAACAAGTTGCTTATAATAACATGGACTTGAAAAAATAATCCGAATTAAAACTTCTTCATATAACTCATAAAACCTAATTTTTACTGAGACTCAATAACTTATATTAGCGTCACCTAGCGTGTTGTGCAAATTTCAAACTTTCCACTTTTTTTCACATTCAATATCACATCAATGCATCACGATTCCTTTCAAATTAAATGAATTCCTTTAAATCATAGCTGTTTTCTATTATAAAAAATAAATGCCCATTTTTCTTGATATTGAGTCACGACAATTTATTATAGAAATTTTCATATTTCTGTTATGTGATGACATAAAAGAGTTAAAAAAATTTATTAATCATATTTTGTTGATTTGAAAATTCCTTTTGAAATTTTATTTTCACTTTAATGCACTCTAATATTGGGAAATGCTTTTTGTTAAACACTTTTTCCATTATTATTTATTAATAAGTTTTCCGTTATCATTTTTTTTTTATTTTGCAATTTCTATAGATTTTATACATTGTGTTATCTATGTTAAATACTATTTTCAAAATATGAGTACTTCAGAATTTTAATATTTTTCTAAATGAAATTAATGTTTTGAAGTGAAAATCATTCAAAGAGACTTATCAAAAAGAGTTCTCATATTTTTATTTATTATTTAAAACTTTCCAATCACTTCAAAGTTTAAATATTTCATTAATTTTTTTATTATGTTTTGCCATCGCTTTAGTCATCACATTTGTTTGGTGTTTTAATTTTAAAAATTTTTCCAAAAGTTCAAAAATCAAAAAGATGAATTCCATCTTTCTTACAATTTTATTTATACATTTAATATCAAAAATAATATTTAGAATAAACAAAGTTATATATATATACATATATGTATATAAATGCAAGTATGATGTATTAAGTAAATAAAATTTGTAATAAACCGTGAATGAATAAACGTTTTATAAGAGAAAGAAATCTGAAACCTGTGTTTCCGGGTGATATGAAAAATTAAGAATTTTTTTTTTGCAGAATCATGCCTCATGACAGCTTCTGTTGTTTTGTATGAGATTTAGTTTACATTAATTTCAATATTGTTATTTTTAAAACTCAACAGGTTCTTTAGAGTATGTTCATTGAAAATTTCATTTAAAATAGATTTTAACTATGGAATAAAATTTGCTTTAAGAAGTAGTTTGTATTAGATACTTTTACAAGTTCTAAAGTAGGATTCTGGTTCTATTTCAGTTTTTTTATCTCCTGAAAGCTAACATACTGGAATTGTATTAGTTAGGTTAGAGAGGTGTCTGATACTAGATAGATCTCTTTTATGAGTATATAAGGTATATTAATTGAGAGCTAAACGTGGCGTAGAAGTAGGGCATTTATAACCATGCATCGGATAAAGAGTCAAAAAGATACTGGCATATACATTGTTGGAATTTTCTTCCATACATTTCTGCAGGTTTTTATTTCCCAGTTGTGCAATTGTAAGACCAATAAGCTGCTGAACCTAGGTACATGCTAGAGCAGGAACGGCCGGAATCTTAATGATCTGATCACGCAACTACTCTGTGGGACAGACTGGGACTGGGTATCAGATGTAAATATATTTTAATTTCGAATAGTAACAGTATCTACCAAATGAAGAATAGTAACAGTCGAAAATGCTACTCGAAATCTACTCGAAAACCCGATTAAAGTATTTCCCTTTTTACTGGTATTCTTAGTTCCACGACACCCAAAATAGAGTTCAGCACTTTTTAACCACTGTGCTATCCCTTTCATTTAAATCTTTACATTTTTAAAAACCAATTTAGTGTGAATAACAATCAAATAAATATTCATAAAAGTTTCTTAATATTTCCAGAATTCCACAATATGCAACTCTTTCAACATATTTTTTTTTTTTTTTTGGTGCCTTCATTGTACAACATTTTGTTAATTATAACAACAAACTATTGACTTTCTTTTTAAAATCCTTTTTACGTGATTCTTTACAAAATAATACAATTATCTTTAGATCCAACAACAACAACCAACAGAAAATTTGTATAGCTATCATCAAAAACAAAACATGCAACAAGAAAAAAACCTAACAATTTCATTATCAAAATTCAATACAAATCGTGATGCACATTTATTGTATATAAATCTGCTGACAATTTTAAAATAATTTTTCTTTTAAATTTTCTGTTATTTTTCGATTTTATTTTTAAAAATTTCAAAATCCCAAATGATTCCTTCGTCAAAGATGATTCAGTACAAACTATGAACAAAACCATTCAGAGAAATTGCATTATAACTGGATTGTGTTGCAACAATAGAAATACTCAAGAGTGGAAAAGACTTTGGGGAAGTTGAGAAAAGGAAGCGTATATTTTTGAGAAAGAAGAAGAATTTGAATAATCAATATTTTGGAAAATATTTAATCAAAAAAATATCAGTAACTGTTGTTAAAATGATGCTCCACTATTGTACAATATTCCTGCAACATTTTTACGTAAATAACTGGCGCACACATTCTCTCTATTTAATGTTTAAATCACAGCCGGTTTTTTACTTTTGTACTTCTTGTTAGTACTGGTTGTTGTTATTATTGTTGTTGTTGTTGTTGTTGTTGTTGCTGCTACTGCTGTTGTCATAGCTGTTAAATTGAATATAAATACATAGAATTGAAAAAAAATGTCTAAACAAACTGTTGAATGCTGGTTCTTCATTTCCTTGTCTCAATTTCATCGTTTTTAAATCTGCCTACAAGTTCCCACCCCTTGAAGCTTGTGATGCAATTGTTGCTTTGCTGTATTTACACAAACAATATTCAACTGTTGTAAAATATTCAAAATAAGCAACAAAATATAGGATTCTAATATTAATCGTATACAATTGAGTATAACAATTCGAATTACAATAAAAAAAAATCTTCTAATATTTTTATTTTATCTATTTCTGTCTCTTTCTTTTTTAGTGATTTTATTTTTTTCAATCCAAATCAGATTTTAAAATTTTTTGTTTTTTAAAGAAATTTTTTCCCTATAAATTGAATGACAGGAAATAATCTCTGCAGTTTGGAAAATTTATATTCTAAAAAAAAAATTTTTTTTTTTTTTCTTTCTTCGATTTATCGGTTTATTGAACTGATTTGTTTTTATTTGGGTATTTCGGGTTTTTTTTTTAAGGTCCTAAGATACTTTTTTGTAATTTTGTAAGATTGTAGAGATTCACAAAATTTATTTCCAAAACAGCAGCGAAAGAGTGGAGTAAACAGGGAATAGGATGGTAAGATGATAAGAACAAAGAAGGGTACAATATATATCTAATAGTATTGCTATCTTTTTCTTTATTTTTTCGATTAATTGTTGTAGGTTCAAATGGCAACTCAATAAAACTAATATACAATTTTGTAGATAGGGAATACTATTGTGAGATATGCTCTGACATTTTACTTTTATCAAATAATTTTCATTATTAGAACAATGATGATGATTCCTTTAAAGTCATCTACTAGTCATCCTTTCTTGCTGATTTTCAAAAAACAAAAAAAAAAGGGTCTAAACACTCTGTCTTTCATTTTAATTTTATTGACTTTTGAAGTTAGAGTATTTGTAAATATTTATTGAAAAGATAAAGAAGAAAATGAGTAAAATCAAAACTGTAAGAAATCAATGAAAGGCGCCGTTGCCTTGCTGTACTCGTATATGAAGTGAAAAAAAATTAATTGCTAAGTAATGATGATATTGATAGTGATAAATTAATGATATTATATAGTAGATATATTCTTTAATACCATCACAAGTATTTCTGATGGAACGTGATCATGATTCAGAATTTTTGTTTTATTTAATTTAATGTTTGTTTTAATTTTAACTTCATTTAACCAAACCCATCCTTATAATTTCGATGTATGATTGTTTAAACAATGTATCTAGGAAGTTGTTGAATATTGAACATTTAAATATAAATAAACAAAATGGTCTGTTGATGATAATAATAATGATGATGATATTGTTGTAAAGTTCATTTAATTTTACATTTGAGTTCATTAATGTGATGATGAGTTATATAAATAATATAAACTGCGTGTTTTAAGAAGATACGGAAAAGATTTTAAAACATTTGTTTTTTTTTTTTAATTTAATTTGTTTGTTTTAAAAAAATTAGTTCATGATTGACAAGATATTTTTTTGGGGAAGGTATTAAATTTTTGAGTAATTGATATAATTGAACCCTTTGTTGCTGATGATATTTCAGAAAATATGTATGGGGAGAAAAGGTCATTGATACTTAATAAGATTATATTATTTGAACTTAATTGATTAAAAAGATTGCAAGTGGCCTATTACAAGTGTGTAAATCAATGTACAAGTATTCAAATACCTATGAAGTCAAACACCAAATGATTTCATATTTCAACTATTCTTTTGAATAGTGGTATAATTAATTTGAAAATCTCGGGCTTTCTGAATCAGCTCTAGAAATCATAAAAAGCGCTTAAACTTTTGTGTCATATACTTTTTGGGGTAGAAGATGCCACTTATGAAACACAGGAGCTAAAAATCAAAAATCCGGCGAGATGATATTTCCAAAATGTACATATATAACTTTAGTTTTATTTATGATAATGTCAAGGTCAATTTAACGGGATGTTAGCTATAGGTGGTTTAATTTAGATTAGGAAAGAATTTTGCTAGATATTTCTCACCCGACCAATAGATGCCTCTTTCAATAATGCAAGTTTCCCTTGATGAGTAGGAGAGTGAGTAGGAGCGGCGAGAGAGACATTCTTGTTTCACACACACATTTTGTTGTGTATGATTAATTGATATTCCCGTGGTGTGATATCGAAAGTTGCACGTTGTCATACATATTTTTAATTATTTTATTTATTTTCTTTGCAACATTTGTACTCTTGAAAGTTCTCCATATTGCATTTCTGTGAATGCAGTCGAAGGCTTGGACTCCAATCTTGCGCATGTTAAATAATTAATTATACTAATTCAGAATTCTTACTAATTTAATATCATATGACTTAATTTGGGACTATTTAAATCTTAATATCATTGAATTTATCTTTAAATCTTTTGTCAGTGATTCGAAACACCTTAGACTTGAAAACTTTGTTTCATGTTTATTTATAATGCGAACACTAATGACAACTTTTGTTTTATTAATTAATTAAAGCCAATAGCCTATAATCTTCTTTCATCATGAATTATGAGTATTAATACATTTCCTACCACATAAATTAATCATTTGTCAAACTTGAATATATAACAAAGACATTTTATATAAGGACATAGTTTTCTGTGTTTATTTGTTAATTTTAATTTTACTCACATTTCTTTTCTGATATTCTAATTCTTACAAATATGAAATAAACAAATAAGAATGACCTAAATCTAATACAAAAACCTATGATGGTTTTAGATATCAAGGTAAAAAAAAAAAATTATATCACCTGTTATAAATAAAGATAATATCAATTTCCTAAATATAAACATTGTGTTTGTACGATTATTATATATACATATTCATATATAAATATGTACAAATAATATATATTTACTTGTTAAGGGATCTTGTTTAAGGACTTCCTAATTCAATTTGCCATATGTTTATTTTTTGTCTTGTATTCTTTTCTCTTTTTAATTTGTTTTTCCTTTTTTTCCGAAATTTTAGTTTTCAGCTTGTTCTTACGTTTCGGTCCTTTTATCATTCTGTCTGTCGTTTTTTTAGCCTTTCTGAACTAAAAGAAAAGTGCCGAGGATCTTAATCATTGGATAATTTTTTTGCGTCAAAGTTCACTGTAGCCTATAGTCAAATTTTGAGGTCATTTAAAATAAAACTGCGGAAAAGCATTTACAGTTACACTTCTTCCACCGAATCCAGGGATTCATTTTTATCTAAACCTTAATCTACTATGATCCCGCATACAAAATGATGATCGAAGATGAACGATTAATAACTTTAGGCGTCCTCAATTTTTAACTTAAAGCTCCTAATACCTGTTGCAAAATTTTTGAACTCAGCTTTATACTTAGGCCTTAGATTAGCGGTAAATATTTTAAAATCATATTTTTTTTATATTTACACAAATTTTGTGAATATTTTGTGAACCATACGTTTACCTTTAGTTATCTGATTCAAAATAAAGTGAATCGCATATCATTCTGATTGTAGATAAACAAAATGCTAAAAATAAAATAAAAACAAGAACGAAAACTGAAAGAAAGAGAAGAAAAATAAGAAATAAAATAATAAAAATAAAGAAAAAGGATAAACAATAAGAAACGCACACATTTCTCACATATTTCACGTAATAATGTTTATGTTATCCAGTTTTTTAAATCTTGTTTATTTATTTATTTAGTTTTTTTTTTATATTTATTTATTTACTTATATGTTATCGTCCTTTCTTTTTCTCTTTTTTATTTTTTTCCTTTTTTTTATTTTTCTTTAATTTTAAGTTGTATTTCTTTTAATATAATTTGAAAAAGGGTTCATGAAAATTTGAATTATTAAATTGAAGAAAGTTAATGTCCATTTTTGGTTTTTCCCACATAAACTTATAAATGAACAAATGAAAATAGAAAATATGTAAATAAATTTGGTTATAATCGAAAATACCCAACCCTGAATAAATACAAAAAAAAACCACACAAATAAAAACCGATCAAAAACAAACCCTATCCCATTATGAAAGAAATTAGGACGAATATATTAAAATAAATAATATGAAATAAAAAGTTGAATGAAATTTACAAATGGAAAACGCAGACCATTAAATCTGCATTTGTATATTATTTATGTGTATATACAGGGTGTCTGTTGGTTGCCGATGGTTTTCATCGAAATTAAATATCGGGTTTATCGCAACGACTAAAAATTTAAAGGCAGTGGAGGTCTGTCTTCACTCGTTTCGAATCAATTTTAAATGTTTTGTAATGAAGAAATAGTAGGTACAGGGTTCAATAGCTTTATGAAACATCATCTAACATTATTCTGAAATCTTCACATGACTTCGTTAAATCCTCCCTTCCACACAAACTTTTTTTCGCTTCTATATGCACACATTACCCACTTCATCAGAGATCATCGAGAACCACCCTGTATACCATACCAACATGCTATGAATTATTGCTGTGTTATTAAGGTTCAATGATGATTATGTCAAGGCCGTAGTTTTCTATACTTATATATATATATATATATATAATGTAATATATATATACATCGTATTTTCCTTTTGGTTTCTTAGAACATAAATTTTTATTATCGATATCCCTTCAAAATGGTTTATAATGGTTTTCATTTGTGAAATAAAAAACAGAAAAATATGCCCTTACCCTTTCTAATTTTTGTTTTTTTTTGTTTTTATTTTACCATAAAAAAAAGGTATATTTGGTGTGGTTATTTTTGTTTTTTTTTCTTTTTTTATTATTAAAAGGATGGCTGTGCAACGATAATTACATATCGCAGGATAATGTAATAAAAATCGAAAAATTATTATGAATAAAGGCAAACCGAAGCCTTGACTGCCTCACACAACCACTGATAAAGTAGGTGGATTTATTATATTTTTATTGAATATATCCACCTTACCTATTTTCACCTATTTATTAACGGTTTATTAAAATTAACAAAAAAAAAAAATAAAGGAAAATTATTGAATTAATTATTATTGGTTTAGAGCTCGCGGTCATTTTCATACAAAATAGGTGGACTGGGAATTTCAGTGATTTGAATAAATATATTATTATGTATGAATTATGCTAATGAATAATTAATAAATCTTTTTTTTTTAAATTTAAGTGCGTGTTTTAAAGCACGATTTTGAAATAAAAGGAAAGAAATTACTTTTTTTTATTTTAGTTTTTATGTATTTTTAAATTTTGAAAGAGTGTTATTAAAAGTTGTAGAAGAACTGAAAGTAATTTGAATAAAAACAAAAGGCAATCATAAAGTTTTAACCCTAAAGCAGCCGGAAGCGTATCTCAAGATTGGAACTTTTTTAATGTCTCGAAACGAATTTTCGGGAGGTTCCCCCTTGGATAGTTTTCCATAGAAATGGCGTGAAGTTTCTTTTACGAGGGACATAGAAAGCTTCGAAAGACATCTATTGGATCTGTGCGTGGTTCCTATAGATAGTGTGCAATTTTAATACCCAAAAACCATAACCCCTGTGATACAAATGTATAGCTTGGTTCAGTGGAAAAGGATGCGATGCATTCCGGAATTATAAAGGATATGGAAATTACATTGCATTGGGATATTTAGAAGAAAGAGGTTAATGGTTTTCTTAAATTTAACTAAATCGTACACACATACATTATGAACTTTGGAAACCACATTTGGTCGAATATGGTTCCATAAACGTGATGAGCGAATGATAAACGACTTTTTATAGACCGTGCTGGGCCATCTGGTTACCTCAAAGTTTGCAACTTCAACACACTAAAACCACGGCTTTTTGAACTCAACTTTGTAATAGGACTTTAAGGAATGGAGTTAAAGAAGACTCAAGCTCTAATCATTCAACGTTTTCTTTGGAAAATGAAGTTGTCATCTGAATTTTCTGTAAAACCTTCTTCCCTAATTGGTTAATCAATTTCAGGTTTTCAAAATTAATAATAACGTGAAATCAAATGAATACTCAACTAGACATTGTTGCTCACATGATAAATATTAAAACATCGACCAAAGTTTAAAACTTTAGAAAAAATATAAGTCATTTTGGACTTCCTTTGTGACATGTATGTTTTAACTTCAAACTGAAGATTGCTCTAGGTGTATTATCATGTTACCAATCGCAGCATCAACAAATAGAAATTTTCTTGCATTTAGAGTTTCTTTAGTCTGTAAGATATACAGGTTTAAATAAGTCTAAGAATTCTGAAATTCACATTGATATTGTGCTTTTAAATTAATTGAATTCGTAAATCCACTACCAATTCCAAATTCTTACTAAAGCTTCTTACAATTAGTTTACTAAACCTTTTCCTAAAAAAAAAACACATTCCATGTTAAATGATACGTCCATTAGTACCTGTTATTAATCACTTGTATATATTTACTCATCCCTCTTCATAAATATTTCCGGATATTAAATTTTTATATTCAAATTTTCCAAGAAAGGAATTTAATACCTACTTTTTTTTACCGTTATATGATTCCTGAAAATTATTAAATGGTTTTTAATAACAGAAAGTTTGAGAAAAATCATTGATTTTTATACACGCATACACATGAAAATATTTTCTGAAGTTGTTTTTTTGGATTTATTGTTTTCTTTTTTAATGATTAATTATTATTGACTTAATTATTAAAATTCAATTAAATGTTTTTTAATGTTAAAAGATTGATTAAATCGACTAAAAATATTATTTATTAGATAGTCCATTAAACAATCACATTAGATTTGTTTTTATTATGTTTTTTTTTTTTTACAATTTATTGTTTGTTGTTATTTTAGAATTGTTACCTTGTAAGTTGTCAATTTTAATTGTATTAAATTTTGATACAATTTTCTTAATGAATTATTTTTAATTATTTAAATTAAATCAAATAGAAATAATGATAGAACAAATAGAAAAAAACCAATGAATTGTCAACTTTTATTAGGCGAAAATTGGTGTTTAAAAAAACAAAAATCAATTGAAAAATCATAAGCATTTTTAAAACGAAAAGATTAAATAAAATTTGATTATAATTTAATTAAATTACTCAAGTGTTATTAATTTTTAATTACATTTGAAACTAATTTAATTTCTTTTGATTTCTATAAAAAAACTTTTAATATAATTTAAAATAAACTTAAAGATGTTGGATAGAATTTAATTGGAATTCAATCATACCACCCCACTTAGCCATCGGCGTACTATCTGGTCATTTACCCTGTTTTATAGATACCTATTGGGAACAAACATCTGTTCTAAAGGAATAAAACAATTAATGCCTATACTCAAAGTTTTCCAACGTGAAATAAGGAGTGCAACAGATGCTCATATCTACTGCGTCGAATTGTTAAGATGGCGAAACACGGCTTATGGAAATTCGTTTGCTATGCGCATGTCGAGATTATTGAATTACATTCTGTCCAATGTGTTTCCTAAAGTTGGTAATTCGTATGTGTCCGACTTAATTAAATTTAAGAAGAATATTTACATCTTTCTCCTCAATATCCCTTAAAATTTTCCGCATCCCCCATAATCCTAAATTTCCAATTAACCTCCCACAATCCTAAAATCCTTTCATATTCCCATCCCTGTAACCAAACTGTACATTTGTATCACAGGTTTCTTCCTAAAATTTTGTTCAAAAAGGGTGTGATTTTGGTGCGTTAAGGACGTACAATACCCAATAAAAACTTTCGAGCATTCCATTCCCTCGCAAAAATAAAAAAAAAATTTTGAGCATAATGAATTAAAACTTATTAAGACTCCATTTATAATGAACGCACTCATGACGTACTCGTGACACTCTCTACGCGTTTTTATACCCGTATGACTATATAGTCCAAGGGTATAATAAATTTGCCATTACGTTTGTGACGCAGAGAAGGAGGGGGGGTAGATATAGACTCAAGTGTATGGATCGGATCAGGATCGAAAAATAAATCGATTTAGCTATGTATGTCCGTCCGTCCGTGTGTCCGTCCGTCCGTCCGTGTGTCCGTCCGTCCGTCCGTCAGTCCGTCCGTCATCACGATAACTCAAAAAGTAAAGGAGCTAGGATTATGAAATTTTCACAAATTCGTTTTTATGCAAAAAACGGAATCGAGTTTTAAATTCAGCCATTTTGGTCCACGGGTTCGAGTACCTGCCATACAACTTCTAATTTTATATGAGCATTACTCTATACCTATGGAAGCTGCGTGTCTGAAATTTTGCCAAAAGTAGTTTAGTATAATGGTCAAAGTTACTGCAAAATTTGGTTTGTCTACTGCAGAGGGTTCGAGTAGCTGCCATACAACTCTTTCTTTTATATGAGCTTTACACTACACCAAATGAAGCTGGGTGTCTGAAATTTTGCCAAAAATAGTTTAGTGTAATGGCCAAAGTAATTGCAAAATTTGGTTGGTCTACTGCAAAGGGTTCGAGTAGCTGCCATACAACTCCTTCTTTTATATGAGCATTACTCTACATCTAATAAAGCTGAATGTTTGAAATTTTGCCAAAAGTAATTAACCGGATGATATAATGTATATGTTACGGTCGTACGGGTATCCCAGAGTTGACACAGTCTACTCTACTACACTCTTCCTCGTTTAACATTGTTTTGTTTACAAATTTCATAAATTAAATTTTTTTAATCCAAAATCAATTTTTCAATATTATTTAAAAAAACAAATTTTTTTAATATTGTTAATTAAATTTTAATTATATTTCAAAAAAAAAATATTATACATCCCATATATTTTATAACAATGGCAACTTCTTTGTTTTTTTGTTTTGAAACTGTTTAATATTTGACATTTGTATGCGTTTTGGGGCCGAAAAAGTTAAAAATTGTTTAACCTTCAACTTGGATGTGTTCCGAGAGCGTCTGTTATAGAAATTTTAAAATTATAATGCAGTGTATTTATTTAACTTTAAATTGACTGATAGCTACTTAAAGAACGCGTCACAAGGACGTTCATTGTGGATGGGATATAATATTTGAGTATAATGTCATTCACTTATATTACCCATATCTTTAAATTCAACATGTTAAAAGATAAAAAGAAATCAAGAATGCATTCAAAGAAAACTATAAACCTAATAATAAATAAATAATTGTCTAATTATTTAATCAATCCTTAAATCAATCTTCAAATTTTTTTTAAAGATTTAATCCCATTAAGAATTGATTGTAAAAGATATCTATAAAAAAATTTAATTCTAAAAAGAATCTTCAACCTGTTGATAAATCGATTGACAATATCTTTAAATACTCATTTAACTTATTTTATTATAAAAAGTGATTAGTTTTATATTTTTTTTTTTTCATAAATATGACATTAAATTCTTTTATATATTTTCATATTGTCAATTAAATTTTAAAATGATTTATCAAATTTGTAAGTAACCTTTATTGGACCCTTCATTTATAATAATTTTTTTTTATTTGAAACTTTAAAGAACATTCCAATATATCAAATTAAAAAAATATATACATATATATATATATACAACTTTTGACCTCTTTCAATAAAGAATGTCCAAAAAAAAAAATTTTTTTTTTTTTAATTTTTAATAAATTCTAAAAGATTCTTTAACCCTTTTTTTGCTATTGTTGTTATTGTAATTCTTCAGTTATTTAAAGACCTCAACCCAATTAAAAAAGGTTCCAAAAAATATTTTCTGAAAAAGAAGAAGAAGAGGAAAAACTGAAAAAAATGAAAGAATCTGTTGATAAAGTCTCCCAAAAACAACAATGAACCATTTTGAAGTCATTTATCATCAAAATTTATTATGAAAAAGATGAAATCAGTCACCTTTGAAAAAAAATAAAAGCACCTTTTTGAAAATTTTGTTTTATTTTTTTTGCTTTTGTATCTAAGATATCTTTAGTGTATCTTAAGATATAACTATTCAAAGACCACTTTTAAAAAATACATGTAGATCTTCTTTTTAGAGTATTATATCTTTAAATCCTCTTAAAAATAAATAAAAAATTAAAATTAAAAAAAACAACACACAAAATTTTCTTTTTTTTTTCTTTATTACAATAATTTTCATCATAACTATTATATCAATAAGTATAACCGTTTATTTTTTTTTTGTTATAATTATCATCATCATCATCATTTTTAGTATTTAAAAACATTTTTTTTTTTTCATCAACCCATAAAACTGACCTATTTTTTATTATCTTTAAAAAATTCATTACAAGCCATCAAAAGCCTCTTAGAAAAACAAGAAATGAAAAAATTGATAGCATATTTACGTTTCGGGAGCTCTATAAAATCCCAAAATACTTAAGATTCAAATTCACAAAACAAAAAACAAAAAAATTTTAAAACTTCAAAAGTTAAAGCGATTGCATAATACATGAACTTAAAAATTTTCCAAAAAATTACAGAATTGTTCGGGTTGAAAGCCCTGTTTATGAAGAAAGTCAATTTGTCAAATATAAAATCCATTAATTTGTACCAAAACCAAAATTTTTAAGATTTAAATTTCAAAGATTTCTAAGCCATGGTTTTAATGATTCATTAAAAGTGGTTTTGGGGACGGAAACCCACAGGCGCAACTTTAAAATTTTATAATTTGCAATTTGACATCTTGGGATATTGTAATTTCGAATTGAATTGAGAAATTTGGAATTTTGAAGTTTCAGATTCTTAAAGTCTTTGTCTAATACATGGACACAAAAATTTACCAAAAAAATTAATTTAATTGTCCGGATTGGTAGCCCTGATTAAAAGAAAGTCAATTTGGTAAATATAAAATAATTATTCGGCGAAGGTCGCTTTAGTATTGATTTTAAATTATGGTTTCACAAAATTTAAACAACAGAAGCATATTTACAATTAAGGAGTACCATGAATCCACGAAATTAAAATTTCATATTACAAAATTCCAAATCCTAAAATCCTAAACAATACAATACCTCAAAATACTAAAAATTTCAAAAATTTAAAAGTTAAAGGCATTTTATAATACATATACAAAAGAATTTCCCAAAAAAACGGAGGAATGGTCCGGATTGAAAGTCCTTATTTAGAAGAAAGTCAATTTGGGAAATGTCAAATATTTCGGTAACGACCCCAGGGACGCTTTATAAAAATTCTGAATCATTGTTTTAATAATTCATTCAATCTGGATTTAGGGACGAAAACTCACTCATTATTTTAAAGTATCTTTTAAATTTTATATATCCTAGGATTTCATAATTTGGAATTAAAAAATTTGAGATTTTAAAATTTAAGATTTCTTATTTAGGAACTTTTTACCCAACCCCATTTCCCAACTAATACACAATACCATATTTCTTACCTATTATTTATAATTTTAGTAGTTCTCTGTCTCTTTCTAATTTTCTCAATCATTTCTTTTTTTTACCGTAGAAATATTTCCCTAAAAAAATTTAATTATAGGATAATAATAGTCTTCCCCCTACTATTTCTTATCAACTCTTTTCTAATTTTTAATCTTTTAGCAGCTAACGAACAACCAAAATAAAAAAAAGGTAAAATAACTGCTTTTTCTTAAGAGTTGACTAATTAATTTCGACTCCATTTTGAATTACTTTTTATTTTCTTTTTTTTCAATATTGTTATCTCTTTCTATCATTAAGTTTTTTTTCTTTTTCTTTATTATTATTTTGTATTTTATTCCGATGTCATCTTTTTTGGCTTTGTTAAGCTGGATGATTACGGTCATGTTGTTGAGTAGAGATGGCAATGCATTTCCTATATAACTTCTGTTTAAATAATAAACAGTGGGGAGCGTAAGGGAAGAAATACGTATAACAAAAGATATATTATAAAGACGAAGAAGGTATTACTATTGTATTGCTTAAGACAATTCTGAATTTAAAAAAAAAAAAAAAAAAAAAAAAAAATTATTAACTGAGAACCGTAATGTTTGTCTCACCCAAAATCAGATTTTAAAAAGGTTTATTTCAGATATCAGATTGTGTTGGATTTTCATTAGGTTTTTCATTACTTTCTAACTCATTACTCTTTTAAGAGGGTATCAATATGTTTGATTCAGGTATGGCTACTACCTATTATACATATATATACACGCAATTATATATATATATATATATACATATATATTTTAACACCAAAAAAATAAAACCATTTTTTTTTTAGGATATTAAAAACCAGTTTGGGTTCATGATTAGTGGAATTAAAAAAAAAAAAACAATAAAGATTGACTACCTTTTTTTTTTTTTTGTAATATTCAGAATTACTTTAGAATGACTTCGGAAAGGAAGGCAGATCATGAGAGGATTGAATTTTAATTCTAATTTTTTTTTTTTATATTAGTTGAGTCATAATGATATGGTCGCGATTAAAATAAATTTTTATGAGCCCATTTTTTAACTTCTTTATAATTTTTGTTGTTGTTGTAATGATGATGTTGATGACGGTCATTGGTGTTATTGGAATATTATGGGTCTTATATATATAGTGACTAATTCATAATGATTATAGGTATTAAAGTGGTTGTATAAAAAAATGGGTTTTTTTTAATAAAATTTAATGAGAACTCTTTTGATTTCCAGAATTTATTCAAAGTTAATAAAATTTTTAATATTTTTCTGAAGTTAAAAATTTTAGAACTAAATAAAAAAAAAAAATTAATTATAAATATTTAAATTTTTTATGCATATTATGTTGTAGCAATTAAAGAAAAACAAAGGTTTAGCTATAAATATAATATTTTATGTGTTG
Organism: Dolichopus griseipennis; assembly: GCA_963082915.1. Taxonomy (NCBI): domain Eukaryota; kingdom Metazoa; phylum Arthropoda; class Insecta; order Diptera; family Dolichopodidae; genus Dolichopus; species Dolichopus griseipennis. The sequence goes on from OY720441.1 coordinate 346,462,345, forward strand.
TAAAAGTTTTCTAATTTCTGTGATAAGTAAAATTTGTTTTTAGATTAAATAAGCGCGATATTCTACAAATTAAAAAATTTAAATAAAATTTTTAAAATTAATATTTTATAGTGTGAAAATAAAAGTTTTTAGATAAAATTTATTTCTATATTTAAAAAATTTAAAAAAAGTTTTTAGTTTAAAACTGAAAAATTGATTAGATACTTTTTCAGTTTACTGTATGATATTAAATGATGTGAATAGATCGAATTGTAGTGTTTATACAGACTATAAAGAATATATTTCAGGACAACCACTATTATATGAAAGGCGTTAGGATTGTTTCTTTCTAACATCGATAAGAGCAGCAAATCATGATCTGAAGCAATTGTTTAAAAAATAATTAATTCCAATTATAAGATTAAATAGTACTAGAATAACAATTAAATAGATTCTGGACAATATTGTGCTAACAACTTATTACCAATCAAATAATTAATTTTTCGATAAGTGATTTTTCTCTACTAATCAAGCATCATTGGTTTTTTGTCATATATGGTTTTGGTGTAACAAAGATTTATCAAAAGTGTGATTATTTTATTAATGCTAAGTACTTGCTGCAATAGGACCCTAGTTATGGAAAAACCAGTAATCGCAAAAAATTGAAGTTCGTTCTAAAATGAATTTTTGTATTCAATATTCATAATTCAGCATCTAAATTAGTTATAAGAAAGAACAATGTTTAAATTATTATGACTGTATTGAATTCGGAAGTAATGGGAAGTCCATAAACAACTTAAGATATTTTTTATAATACCATATGAGTGGATAGTACAAAACAGATTTACAATTATATGAGATAGAGTTATACTAGCTGAGTTTCTGAGGGTTAAAAAAATAACTTACACAGAACCAACATCATAACAGTAAGCAGGGAGGACTTATCTACTAGCATTCCTAATAGTGTCAGTTCCCTGTTGATAACTGTTAAATAGCGCGAATTTTTAGTTTTAAGTATGGAGAAATAAAACTTTATTAGAATATGAATTGCTTGAAAGAAATTAAGTATGGCACAGAAATTCTTCTATTATTCTTCCTTATAAAATGCTAAGTTTAGTGCATTTATTGTTATACGGGAAAAAAGCCTGTAAAAGCTATAGCTAATGAACAATATTTAATGACACATACAATTTTTATCCCTGTTTATCGTCCATTAGCCTAAATTTTTCAGAATACAGTTCTAAAATATAAAATTAGATATTCACCTCTATTCTAAATTCCCTCGTACGACTCAGTAGGACATCGTAGCGTAGCTACGTAAAAGTAATGCAAAAATCTACGAAAAGAAATATTTATTCGTACCATATTCGTACTTCATTACTTCTGTACATATAAATAAAAAGTTTTAAATGAATTTACATTTTCATTTAATTGTTTTGTTAACTTTGTTGTATATAAAAACATTTTAAATCTCTTTTCAAAATATTTTTCAAAAATTATTAGAGCAAAATTGAAAACAATAATCATAATTTTTGCTTAAAAAAATGAATTCAAAAGTCAAAGTTGCCATTGCAAATTTAATTTTCTACAAGGGAATTTAGAATCACTAAAACTTTTTATAGAAAGTCTACGAAGGAATTTAGAATAGGGGTGATTTATTGAACGTCAAAATGATATCTAAACAATATTACACATTTTGAATCTCTAAAACTTGCTGCAAACTACAATTATTTAATCTACATATTTTTATTATTCTAATATTCTCTTAGCGTTGGACTCCTTCCATACCTTCAACATCCCAAAATTAAATCACCAAAAATATTAAATATTAAAACATCACTTTGTAATTCGATTTTAAAATCAATACCAACAACTTTGACTTTCTTAACTTTGAAACAAAGTTATTAAAAAACACCTTTAGTGAAAATTAAATTAATTTAATTAATTTTTCCAACCAAAAATCATTCTAAATTATGGTGACAAATGTTATAAGCTTCTATATTTCAAAGGAAAATTTTAAATAAAAAAGTTTTAATTTTCATGAAAAGTTAACAAATCATCAAAGGAAACTTTTATACTTTTGCTTGCTTTATTCTTTGTAACTTTATATACATACATACACATATAAAATGTATATGTATATAAAGCTTGAAAAATTTCCATCTTAAAAACACCTTTCTTTTTCTTCTAAATTAACTTACTTACTTTGTTTTAAAAAAAAAAAATAAGTCAAATTAATTAACTTCAACAGTATACATTGTATACTTTGTAAGCATCAGTTACCACGTTGCCTGGGTTCATTAAGAATCAAAAAAAAAAAACGCCCGCTATATTGACTTTAAAATAAAATGACGAAAAATATTTTTAAAAATATTTATTTTTTTTTTAAATTTTTATGGAAAAATTTTACTTAGAAATTTCATCTTTCATAATTTAAAAGTACAAAAAATATGTTGCACACGCATTCTTCTTAGCTTCTTTTTGACTTTTGATACCCAAAAAATTACAAAAAAAAAATCGTATTCCTTCTGGTAGAAAAGGGATCCAAAATAATATATACAAAGCTTTTTCTTCAAAATATTTAGAAACTTTGTCCTGGGGATGTAAAAATTTTTTCCATTTTATCAAAAGAAAAAAACTGGTTAAACTCTTTCCATTTATGACGTAACACTTTAGCTTGCCTTTAAGTTAAGTTCATTTCTAAACACTAATGATTGAAAATATTTTTGGAAATAATTTTTTTTTTTGAGTAAATTTAAACAGGAACAGGAGTGAGAATGTATGGAGAATAAAATAAATATGAAAGTGATGGGATGGTGCGGTATAAAGGCTACAAAACTTGTTTTGAGAGAAACTACGACATCTACTAAAAGTTTTCTAACGTGATTTAAGGTGGGCATCAGATGCCGTATATTAATCTGTGCCATTGAACTACCAAAAGTATTGAGCAATCAGGATAACGCAAAATATCCTTTGAAAAGAGATTGTCACGTGGGCATCGCGCCTACTGAACTATATTCTACTCAATGTATTTTCTAAGATTTGTAATATGTACATATAAGCACGATTTAGTTAAGTTTAAGAAGAGTGTTTACAGCTTTCGTCGGAATATCCATCGTTTAATTTTCCAAATCCACCAAAATCTTAAATTTCCCAATGTTCTACAATCCTTTCCATTCCATGATATAAGGATATCCTCGTAATCAAAATGTTCCATTGTTAATTCTGTTTTAACAAGCGAGGCTTAGGTGTGACATCAAAGGTTATCTTTCAGTGCTTTTGACTGGTTCTTCGGAAAAGGGCAGGTTAATATTAACTCTCTTCTATCTTGAAAAACCCATTCCATATCAGCACACTTAGGAGTCATCGAGGCCTAAAATACTTCACTAACCGAACTTTGGTACTTTTTTAATAGGAGGCCTGAGATCCCACTGCTTCCCTTGAACCACAACACACTGTTAAAAAAAAATTTTAATAATAACATTTTTTATGTCCTTGGTAAAATAATATTTAACTGAAACAAAGGTGTATTCATCCATCCAACATCCACTAATGTTTTCATTATTATTTTTTTTTTTTCTCATAAAATATTTCTTTCTCTTTCTTTTTTCATCATCATCTCTTCCCGTTTTTTTTTTGCTGTATTATTTAAGAGAAGAGGAAATTAATTTTAAGGACTTGTTTTAATTAATATTCATGCTGGTTGCAGATTATATTTTGACTTTGATTAAAAATTTTTAATAAATTTTTATTTTGTTGCTGTTATGATGTTATTGTTGTCGCTGTTTTCATTATTATTTTTACCAAGAAAAAATTCTTTATATTTTTCCTTCATTTTGAATTTAAAAAAAAAAAAACAAATTTTTTTTACAGATGAATTATTTGCAAGAAATATGGAAACAAAAAAAAAGGAGTAAATAATATTTTCTGAAAGGATCAAAAATGTACTTTGTATAAGATTCAGTAATTATTTTAACAAAGAAAGCTAATACATCTGGGCCATATTGTAAAGAATTTTTAAAGAAATTGCTTTAATTTAAAATATCGTATAATTTTAATTTTTATTTTGTAATTGTAATTAATTTATAATAAAAAAATGGATGGTCAAATTAATATTTAATAATTAGGGAAATATCAAAAGTAGAATAAACAATAGTCATAAACAGAAGGAGATTTGCATAGTTCGTATAATAAAAGAAGTTTTACTATTTGGAGACTGAAGATATTATGTACCTATTAATTGGTACAAGCTCCCGCTTCATTGACCTCTTCCTGTGAGATTAATGAAATTAAATTAAGTTTCAGGAGTAATTACCTTTAAAAATGTAGGGAATAAACCACCGCTCTTCAAAATGAGTTCCCATCCATTTTAAACCTCAGATGTACTTGAAAAACATCCAAGACAGCAACAGAATCCTCTATCTTAGTAGCACTACTATTGTTATTATTTATTATTAATATTATTAATTGATTTTACATAAGGATATCAAATTTGAATATGATCTGACCAAACTTTAAAACCTGAATTCCTTCAATTAAAAAAGCATGATCCTAATCGCTAAACTCTGGCCATACCGAATCAGTATCTAGTACATTTATAATTTTGTAATCCAGTTTTAGATTTAAATCCATTGCATTAAAGCCTTAGAACCTTTAACTTAATCATTATATTAAAGCCTCAGAACCATTAATTTAACCTTGTTTCAGTGGATATTTTTTAATTCATGGAAGGAACCTTGGGAGATCTATAACAAATGGAAGATTGATGGTTTCTATAAATTTCCAAAAGTATAAGATAAAAGGAAGTGATTTTACTTACTGAAACCTTGCAGCTAATTAATTTATACAAAAAAATCCCATGTACCACATAATCTTCAATTTACTTCACGAAATACGTCTATTTCTAATTATAAAATCCCCTAAGCTATTGTTTCAGCCTCTTATTTATTTCTTAGTATTGGCTAATTCTACTAAAGCTGTCATCAGCAGAAGCTCTATCAAATGATGCTCTAATAACCCTATTCTTTAATTATTAAACTAAAAAAAAAATTAATTTAATATCAAGATTATTTTAATAAATTAAATTTCACCATGTCTAGTTCTGAAGACACGTTGTTTTTTATTAATTTGAAATTATAATGAGATTTAAATCTTATGCAAAGTATTTTAAATCTAAATAATTCTACCACAAACTAATAATCAATATTTTTTATCATTTCCGTAATTAATTTAAACAAAAAATCAACATTCAACTCTTTATACCTACTTCCTCCAAACAAACACTTTATAATATTTCAAATCACGACTCATCTATTATACATTCCCCTATATCTTTTTTTGTCTTGTCAAAATTATGAGATTACTTCAAATACTTCTGAAGTAGCTAGCCGCTCTTATACTTTCTAAACTAAATCATTATCATAAGCTAAACAAATCATAAATGCTACCAATTTACTAAATCATAAAAAACTGAATCATAAAAAAAAAAACCAGAACAAAACTGAATATTGGTACCTTACCTAAAAATATCTGAGTCACTCCTCTCATTTAATCATTTATTTCAAAAAAATATTGACCAGCAATTTGTAAGATTATGGAGTTTTTTTTTTCAATTCAATATCAAGCACACAAAACACTTTCAAGCTCAAATCACCATTTACAAAAAGACAACCCATACTTTAACTAACTATGGACAGATTGTGTCATTTCTAAAAATAACAAGATACATGAAAAAATAAATATTAAACCATTTTAATAAGTCATGAAATAAATTTTCAATATAATATCAGATATTCTAACATGTGACGCTGATTTAACATACAATGTGCTTCGGAATTGGCAAAAAACATTACAGTTGGAAATAAAATCTCGATCTAATTAGAAATCTTGATAATATAATACAATTTAAAAATTCGACTTTGAAGATTTTGAAAAATTACTTCACATTTATTCGAGACACAAACCAACCAGGTTTTTTAACCAGATAAAAGTACCGTTATTCGAAAAACGAGGAAGAGTGTAGTAGAGTAGACTGTGTCAACTCTGGGATACCCGTATGACCGTAACATAAACATATAAACCAAAATGGCTGAATTTAAAACTCGATTCCGTTTTTTGCATAAAAACGAATTTGTGAAAATTTCATATACCTAGCTCCTTTACTTTTTGAGTTATCGTGATGACGGACGGACGGACAGATGGACGGACGGACGGACGGACGGACATACATAGCTAAATCGATTTATTTTTCGATTCTGATCCGATCCATACACTTGAGTCTATATCTACCCCCCCTCCTTCTCTGCGTCACAAACGTAATGGCAAATTTATTATACCCTTGGACTATATAGTCATACGGGTATAACAATGTAAGTAATTTAAAATAATAGGTCTATAATAATTTGTTATTGTTAATTTGTGTTCGTTGCCTAGGTAGCACTATAATCTATTGAATCCGGAATTTTAATTACAAATCGCATAATCAATCTGGGAGATAAAACTTTACTTTTCTTCAATGCACGCATCCGTTCTTGCTCTTCTCCAAATTTATACTCCAGCCTTGCCCTTCTTGAAATTCATTTCGAAACTTTGGTCTTCCCGTAATTCACCTTCCAACTTTTTTAATTTCTTGTTTCAACTTCCTCTACCTTATTTTTAGCATTGTTCACCCACAACCGGAACACCTTGTATACAAGTTTTTTTTTGCTTTTAATGAAAAACTATTAATAATAAGATACAATAAAAACTACATCCAAAAAACTACAACCACAAAAAAAAAAAATTGGGCTTAACCTACTTTACAGATTTAAAAAAAAAAAATCAATTGAAAGAGACAAAAAAAAACAACAAATTGAATGATAGAAAGAGACAATCAAATGAAAAATGATTCAATTTTTACTTTTTTTTTCAAGAAATTTGCATAAATCCATTAAATTTTTGTGACCACTAAACAAAAGAAATGTCATGTCATATATTATCAGATATAAATACTCATATGTATGTATGTAAATATTAATAAAAAGATTTTATCTCATGCAACACATACGACACCACAAAAAAAAATGTTGCACGAAATGATTGCAATTCCGGTTTTAATCTTAAATATATTTTTTTTAATTTAATATGTTTTGTATTTTTTATTTAATACTTTAAAAATACTTTTATGGATTCAGGTTATTGTCATCATAATTTCTATAAATGTCTATTGTAATTTTATATTATGTTTATTTCAATATTTTGAGCCACCAACTACATAATATATGATAGATTAAGCGTGGCACCTAGTAATTTATATTTTTGTATAAGAGATTTTATTATATTATTTTATTGATTTTATGTTAAATTTGTATCATTTAAAGTAAAATTAATAATTTTAAAAATCATTGAAATGTTTTGTATACATAATATTATTTCATTGTTATTGGATCATAATTGAAACTTGATTTTCCAGTTAAGATTAAGTTATAATTAAAAATTTTAATCGTCTATAGTGAGTCATGTAATGCTAAGAAGACTTAATATTTTAATTCTAACAAATCCTCTTACAATTTTTAAATGGTTCTGTACTGCTTCATATTAAAATCTATCAAGTTTATAATATGGTACTTATTCATTATGGTATTACGAAAACCACAGCATCAAATTAATCAAATAGAGATCAAATTTAAAATTGTCATTGCCAAAACACACCTAAGGCCTTGAATATTCTTCTACCATAGAATCAGTATTTGATTCAAAGTTAGATGTTATGTTGGCAAATTCTCAGACTCACGAAAGACATATTTGCAAAATTAAATAGTTTATTCCTTGATATTATTTTAATATTAATTAGCTGTGGTGAGTTAAATTAAAACCATATTAACCTCTTCTTCTTCTGATACCTAACCTATCCATTACTGAATATCGACGTGTTAATTTTATGTTAAAGTGGCTTTTTGGCATATTTCATTCTATTGGTGTATGAACTAAGTCTCCAATTGTGTGCAAACCATGCCACTCTCTAATATTTGTCAGCCATGATAGTTGTTTTCCTTCTACTCCTCTCCTCCTCCCTCTATTCTGTCTGTGACAATAAGCTGTATAGTAATTCATATTTTGTTCTTCGCATTATATGGCCAAAATAGACTATTATTCGTTTTTTAATTATTCTCTTATATTATTCCCTAATTATTTAGAACCATTATTTTTAATCTGATTTAAAACAATTCCAAAAACATTTTATATATTCCTTCAATATGTCACTTAATTTTTCTAACAACAACATAACATTATTTACTATTGTTTAATCAACTTCTTATTGTGAATGAAATACTCACCACACAATAAAATAACTTGAAAGCATTTATAGGGTAAATAACCTATTGACTTCGTATGTAAATATTTAAGATTACATTAAACTAGAACATTTTTTTTTTTCTTTTACTCTCTAAATTGCATAAAACTCAAGAAAAGAACCTTTTAATGCACTATATTATTGATTATTCTTTTTAATATGTCATACACCTGTCATAAATGCAACTTTAACCTTTTATTTTTTTTATTTTTTGAAGCTAACAATAGTGAACATAAAGTACCCACAAATTCTATTATTTACTTTACAAAATTAGCTCACAAAACAAAACTTGAGCAAAAAACTTTATAAAAAATTTTTTCTTTCATAATTCTCTTTTTCCAATGAGAATTGGTAACCACTTTTTTTTTGTTTTAGGCTTTATTGACTTAGAGCTGTTCACATGTCACTTTTTTTTCATGTTCTCACCATTAAAAGTTTTTTGTTTTTATTTATAAAACTTTCATTGAAGTGTCATGTAAACTTTTTTGAAAATATCCTTCCAAAGTTTTTCTCTTTTTGTTATTTAATTTTTTTTTATTTTTTTGCAACGCATACTTAATTTCAATGATTTTCGTTTATAATGCTGGACTAAAGTAATTTTTCTAATATTGCTTGCATAATATACTGTTTAAAATAGTCATAATCTTCTTCCGCAGCTGTTCAAAGAAAATCGTTTCTGTTTTACTTTTTTGTTAAAAGGGCAGCTTCCTCTATTTAATTCACCCACAACCGGAACACCTTGTATAAAAAAAAACTTTCAAAAGGCATCTGGAATACTAAGCCTCTTTGTAGTGTGAGATTCATGACCAAAAAAAAAACCTCCCTTCGGAGCCAAAATAATGAGTTAAGCACCCAAAGCGCTTGCGTGGTGCACTGACTGAAAAGTAATGATGGGACATTATAATTTCCATCAAAGGATGAATGGGCAACTTATAAATGGAATAAGTTGACGTCTTTTTGAAGTTTTCTAAGTCCTAAGTATTGGAAGTAACATGTAGAGTGTTGGTAATGTTTTAATTAGTTTCACAATTTGAAGATGCGACTTATATAAGAAATCCTATATTTCCAGAGTCCCAGTGCGAAATAGGCCTCCATTTGCGGCACTGTATTTTTAATTTACTTCAGAAATACAAGCTAGTAGGCATTTATAGAATAGTCAAACAGCTACTACATTTCAGAGGTGACTTAAAAAAGTTTAAGTTTTCTGTCGCATTATTATCATCAATCGTACGGACAGCTCTTGTTTTAGATCTTATCTAGGTGAAGGATCAAATGACGTATTCCATTACGTTCTTACTTCCATTTGCTTAAATTGAATCTCATGTCTTTAAACACCAATCAAAGTTTTTACATTTGATAAGTGATAACAATATCTTATCGACAACTATCTTTCCTCAATCAATTCCTAAGTTATTAATACATATCTCTGGATTCTGACCTATCATATCACGGTTAAAATAACATGTAAAACCACTTCTATAAAATTCTGTGCTTCCTGATTCTTGAATTAAACAAAATTTTACAAACGCTCAAGCTGTTTTTAATATTACTAACTTTTACTATTAGTTATGGAATACATTAAAGAGATACGAAATGCAGGGTTCAAAGGACACAGGAAAGAATTGCAAAACTAAAACTTGTTTGATATATGGGTTGAATTTTTTCAAAGTGCAGTCGTTATGCCAGGGTCCTGCTCAACTTCTTGAATTTTTCCAAAATGCAGACGTTAATAGGCGCTATATAGATCATGTTACAATAGTCTTCAAATGTCTTAACAGAAATGAATCATTAATTTTCGAAATAGAAATTAACTTTTTTAACATATTATCAGTTCCCTGTACTATTTTCCTAATTACATCAAACAAATTAGTTCCAAACTAATATCTATAATCTTTAAATTTTATTTTGAAAATATTTTAAACATATATGTTTATTTTTTTCCATTATCCATTAATTTACAACACCCAACATTTAAAAGGATTATAACACCTTCAATTATCTTTTCTATTCTATATATATATATATATATATATATATATATATATATATATATATGTATATATATTCTACGGTTGACCACCCAATTAATACCTTATAATTTTCTTTTCCTATTATATTTTTCGTTATATTCCACAATTTATCACCTATTTTGTGGAACTTTTACTTCTTAAGTAAAACAAAAACAAGCTCTCTGGTATCATTTATAATCCAAACAATTTATAATCCTTCTTAAATTTCATATGCATATATGTATATATTAAATTGTTGTATACACCGGATCTGGTTTCTTCGTTTGGTTCTTATTCTTTCTTATTTCTAAGAATGTTATTGTTTTTATTGCTTCAATACTTTTTTTCTTAATATTAATGCATTTTACTTTGTATATTTCAACAGGGTCTGAAAAAAATACTAGATCATAACTTTAGGTTAGATATAGTATTTTTAAATTAAAAGTTTTAAATTAGACCTTCGGAGTCGAATGCTGGGCTTCTTTAAATGTGACTCTTTTTATTAATCCGTTGAAAACACTCGCTGACTCTGCTTAGCACTGTTGCAGGGAATTTCTTAGATTTAGATACTGAAATTTTATAGCTCATGCTGCTTGATATATCAACTTATTCGAAGTTAGTTAGAGTAAGGTAACACTTACTTACATCAAGTAAAGAAGCTGGTAGCTGATATACGATATGCAACAAGTCCCCTGCACAATAATATAAAACCATTCAATTATTTTTAAAACACTCTGTACAAATAAATTTAACATAATTTACCATTAAAGAGAACTTTTAGTTCACTTATTTTATATTTTATTTTTAAAAATTTATATATTTTATAAAAATATATAAGAAAAAACAAACATCTTTTAAATTTCCATATTATCCAACAAATGTATACACGAAAGTTTTTTAACTCCATTTAAAATTTTAATTTTATTTCTTTTTTTTTTCAGGTAAGTGGAGCAAGAATTTAAAATTTATAAAAGTGAAGTAAGTGAAGTACTTTGATATAAAAATTTCATACTTTCTTTTAAAAAAACTTTGCGCCTTTTTTTTTTTTTTTGAAACAAATCATGAAAAGTTACAAGTATAATCACAACAACAAAAACAACAACATTAACAACTAAGACAACCTAAAGAGCAACAATAACATCAACTATACAAATAAACAACAACTTAAGCTTTTTTTTTTGTTGTGTTGTTGTACATTAACAGAAAAACACAGTTCCCATTATGCCCACAGGATATGTATAGTCGTAGTATAGTTTCTTTTCATAATGGCATACAATAACGATTCTCAAAGGAATTATGGAAGTTTAGAATTCTTTTAGAGTGAAAAAGAGATAGAGAATAAAGAAAGCATTTAGGATTTGAGTGGTATCATTTGCATTGTTTTTGTTTATTGTTTTTTTTAAGACTAAAATGGCATAACTGCCATGTAAATAGTTCAAATCCAATTCAATGAAATATTAAAGTTGAAAATTTTTATATAAATTTTAAAGAAGAGTTTTAGGAAAAACGTAAACTAACTAATGAATAAGTAACACACTTAGTTGTCTCAATTAAGCCGTGGATACACAACCAAACCAACGACCAAGCCACATTATTGCGAGCCGTGGTAATACTAAATTTTAAAAATTTAAGTGGCAATGTATGGAAGGAAAAATTAAAACTTACTTAAATTAAAATTTACCGTAATTTTTCACACAAAAATCGCACATTGTCTGTGTGTTTTCCGCCTTAGGTTTTAAATACGTAGACAGTTGACGAGGAATTTTTTTGCGAGGAAAATGTCATATAATTTTACGCTCACTTATTGCTTATTGCGATATTTCAAAATATTTTTTTAAGAATCGCTCATTCGGTAGTCAGCGCGTTCCCCACCTTAGGTTTGAAAGACAACCGAATCTATATTTTGTTTCTTGTAGCTTACAACCATCGATTAATGCCAATTCATCCTATTAAAAATCTCTGCACAAGAAACTGAATAAATCCACGGTGGTAACCGACGATTACCTTTCAAAACATTTGGTATGATTTGATTTTAGCTTCAACTTAATCACACATTTAAAAGGATTTATAATTTACATATGTGTGAATCTCGTGTATGTGGTAAAATGTTTGGATTTTCTTCAAGATACGAGTATTCATATACCATTAATATTATTTAAAAAAAATGGAAATGAATTTTACATAAAAAGAAAACTAGAATAAAATGTTGCATATACATTTTTTTTTTTTTACTTCCACTTCTCATTTTAATGGAAACAAATCAGGCGATCCATTCCGAAAATTTTAATGTGTATACATATGTTAAAAAATATTTAAAAACAATTTTTATCGTTAATATAGTTTTCAGGATTTTAAAATTTTTGTAGAAAATTTAGAAGGAAACGAGAAGTGATTTTTTATAACAAATTATTTTTAAATTAAATTTATTATCATACAGGAGTTTTAAGTTGGGATTTAAGTATTTTTTCTTTTAAGAAATAACAATGCAATTTAATTGCATTTCATGTTTCAGTGGAGAAGCCAAGAATTAGAGCATGCAAATAAATTACTAAAATTAATATAAAAGATATATTGCCAATTCTAATATTAGGGAGCTCCACAAAATTTCCCTTAAAAAAATTTTAATAATTCAAATATATAAGAAATCAGTCCTAAATCATGTGGACAATTCTTTAGAGGGCTAAATAGGCCTTTTCTTAATTTTTATTATTTTAAAGTTTTTTAATTTTGATTTTCTAAAACTTTGAGTTGACCGTTTTCAGTTGTTTTTAATTGTTGGGATTTTGAACTCTCTAACCTTAAAAATGATATCCATATTGATTGTGAACTTAATTTCAATACTTGTTGGAATTCACATTCAAACTTCCTTAATAAAATATATGAAACAACGAATCTTTATTCAAGGAAGTTCGATTTTAAACTTAGTTTTAAGCATTTGAACCAATTGCGCATTCTATTATTTATTTATGGCATTTGGACTTCTTATTAAACTATTATAATATACACTAAATATATAAACTATTATAATATACATCCAATTCAATCCAGGATCCACTGAGCTATCGATCAGATTTTTGCATTTAATAACTGTAATGATATTTAATACAATCAAATCTGATTTCAAATCATATATCATGCGTGCTAATGTAAAATTGTGAATGATTTTAATTAGTAAACATGCACATCATATTTACATTTTACTGTACACATTCACAATAAATCAATTCTAAGAATTTTTCATCAATATTCGCAGTAATTAATGTTGAGCAAATTAATTAATATAATATTATAATTTTTTTTTTAGCTATTAAATATAAAAAACAACTATTTTATTAATTATTCATTTACATATTATGCGTTTACCTATTTTTTTTCTTATAATTTAGAATAAATTTAACCTAATTTACAGTTACAACGTTACCTAGGTAATTAACTAAAAATTTTATGCAAAAAAATTGTTCAACAATTAATTCTAAATGTTTTAATTTTATTCATACAGCAATACATATATATATATATATATATTATAAATATATGTATGTATATGTAAATTAGTTTAAAAAATAAATACAAAATCTGATCAAACAATGTTCATTTAAGTATTGAAATTGCATGTTTAATTATTCTAAAAAAAAAATCCATTTAACAGTTTTAAAGTAATTGTTTACTATACATTATAGCGTTTTTTCTAGTTTTTTCTTTTCGACATTATTTTAATTCACAAAATGTCAGATAAACACTTTTAGGAAAAAACATGCATGAAAAACTTATATTTTCTCACAATCAAAACCATTTTATGTTAAATAATATTTTAAAGAAAAGAATTTTATACAAATTTTAGAACTAATTTTTTTTTTACTGTTATTGAATTGTTAAAAACTGTATAAAAGAAAACATAATATTTTTATAACTGTTAAAACTAGACACAATTATGTAAAATTTTGACATTAAAATGACACTTTTGACAGTATAATAACAATTTAATCATTTTTGTATAGTTTAAATTTTTAAAAACTTAAGACAACGGTAAAAGTAAAAGTAGTTTATTTTTAAAGAGGGTTGCCATATTTTTAGCACATTTTCAAAAAAATTTTGTAAAAATGTGCCTATATAGCTTCACTCTGTCCGTCCGTCCGTATGTTTACAAAAACTTTTACACCGTTTGAAATAGAGTAAAGAAATTTTAACCATGGGTAGTTTTTGCAAAAAAAATAATTTCGTAGAAGATTATACAGCCCCCCAAAGTTGGAAAAAGCCCTATATTTAAATTGTTATAACAAGAATTCTGTTACATATATTTTCAATTTGAAAATGGCAAATGATAGCTGGTTTCATAAACTTTATAAATTTTTACAAGGCAAATGTTTAGGATTGCCATACGGTACTAAAATTTAACATTACGCAAAACTCAATTTTCGCAAAATTTTTGGTCACACATATCTTATATCTATCTTCTGAACGGTTCGAGCTAGGGTCTTGAAATTTTGGGAGGAGTTAGATACTAAAAGAAGAGTAGGAGTCAGTTAACAAAATTTTTTTGTCAAGCCCCTGTTTAGGAAATATAAGGGCCCGAAAATTGAAATTATGTCCAATTTTTTTTTTATTAATATACAAAATTGAAAGGTCCAACATTATATTTTAACATTTGTTAAAGGTTTTTCTTAAATTTAAAAGGGGTTCCTTAAATTGAAGAAAGTGTCTCTCAGTTTTACCCATTTTTGCTTAGATAATAAAATTCTAAGTAAAATTCAAAATTTTTGTGTAATTCACAATTTAATTCCTAGAACCTAAAAAACCAGAGGATGGGAGGGGGGGGGGGAGTTGAAGTTAGAGACTTGAGAAATTTGGCAACCTTCCCCATTGAAGGGCTATTACAACTTTTAAATAAAAAATTTACTGTTATCAGTAAATTTTATAAGTCAGTAGTAACTATTTCCAAGTAAATATTTCCAAAGTTAAACTCAGTATGTAATACAATATAATTTTGAAAATGTGCTTTTTTAAAAACCCTTGGTTTTTTTTCATCACTTGTTTAATTATAAGTTTTAAGCTAATTAATTGGTGGTTAAGTATTTGATGTTAGAATAACAATTTTAAGTTTTGTTATTTTAATTTTTTTTTTTAAATATTTTATGATATTTTGGTTTTGGAAATTAACTTTCAATTTTTTTCATTGACAACAACCCATTCAGGAATCTTGCATTAAACTTTAAATCTATTTTGATTTTCTTTCACTAAAAGAATATAAATTTAAAAGCCTGCTAAATATTTAGGTATAATAACTATTAAAAAAATCTTTTTTTTTCTAAAAAAAATTTGATTTAACGAAGAGTGATATCTTTCCGAATCCTTTTATTCCCAATCAGAAAACTATAGTGGGTTGACATTAAAAATTTGGATTTAAAATATATATAAAAAAAAATCCCTTACTTTTAAATTATTTATTGATTCAATATGCATCATAATATATTCATGTTCATCTAAGTTTTTAAAAAATCATTTAAATATTTAAAATCAAAAATATTTTAAAAAACTTAAATGTCATATGTCAATATTTCCATATGTCAATCTATCAATGACTTTTCCAAATCATTATTCCTTTTTATAATGTTTCATCCTTTTTAAAAAAAAAAATTATAATATTCCTTCATCTTTCGATTGAAAATTCAATTTAGAATTAAAAATGAAGAATAACAATAAATGAAATATTTTACCACACGCCAAATTTTATGGGTTATTTTTTATTTTATGTTTGGAAAAAGTACCTTTTTTCCGCCATTTTTAAAATTTTTTTAAATACATACGTGATTATTTTCAATTGCAAATTAAAAATTAAAAATTAAAATAATATAATTATTTATTTTAGATATTTATTAAAATTATTTTGAATAATGTCAAAAATTTCTTGAATAATTAATAATTCACCATATGGTGGGAAACTTCAATAAAATTAATTCACAAATTCATTGTAATTGAATGTCAATCAAGTTATTAAAATAAAATTCAATTCACAATTTTAATAAAAAAAAAAAATAAAAAAATATGTTAATTCACAATAGATTAAATTTTTTTTTTTAGAATAATTAGAATGGAATTAAAAATAGGATCTGCCTGGATAATCATTTTATTTATTTAAAAAATAAAATTGTTTTGTATAATATTTAATTTTTATTTTTATTATTTAATGAAAAATTTAAAATTCATTATAAATTAATTATTCATTAATCATTACAGTATTTATTAGAAGATATAGATCGGAAAAAAAACCAAATTGGAATTTTTGGAAAATTTCCATTGACAGTTTGTTTTTTTTTTCAATTTTCATGATCAAGAACTGAAAATTCATCACAAATAAAAATATTAAAAATAAATGGAAAATTCTTCGCAGAAAATCGAATTGGAAAATTTATTCAAAGGAAAATGCAAAAATATTTTTGTTTTTTAATTAAAGAATTTCTTTCATTTGTTTTTTATTTCTTTTTTAAATTTTAGTTTTCCAAAACTCTCGACTGCATAGAAACTTTTTTAAAAAAAAATTTTAATTATTATTTTAACAGATAAGTCTAAAATAACTTTGTTTTAATTACCATTTTTAAGCTAATCATTGGAAGTCTCTAGCGAGAGGAAGTGTAATCTCTCTTGTAATAATTTTAAACACATTAAGTGCATCTGTCGCTCTTTTGAAAAATTAACGGAATTTTAACCCTAAATTCTAAAGCAGTTAAGTTAGGGATTACGTGAAATAGGAGTGTGGGTTATGTTTTTATTATTTTGACTTTCAGAGTGGGACTATTAAGGGATAATCAAACTGCTTTATATTTTATATCATTTGTTAACAGAGTCCAAATATTAATCAGTTTTTTTCAAGTAGAATTATATTAGGCTTTCATGCAAGACTTTTTAAGTTAAAGAAGACCCTGGGCCAGTTTTTAATCCTGTTATTATTATTAATTATTACAACATTTGTATTGGAAATTAATTACCTTAGAAACGAACAACTAACAAATAGACAGCAGAATTTTAGTATAAATATTTTTATTTTAAAAAAAACATCTCAATAAATTGCATACTTCTAGGAACAAACTTCTAAATATTTTCCATTTTAAATTTTTTATAATGGAATTTTCTTTTGGAATTTTAATGCTTTTTTTTTTTTTTTCAAATCAAATTTTTTTCCTTTGTTTTAAAAAAATTTTTTAGAATTTTTAATTTTGTTTTGTTGAATTTTGATGGTATTTATTTTGCATTTTTATGCAAATAAAATCGTAATGAATACATATTAACCCTTTCACGGACACCATTTTTTATTACTGGTTCTCTGTAGGACACATGCTGTATCTTCCTTATTTTACAAGATAGAAAAATTCTGTAAACAGCAAATTGTTGGAAATTGAAAAAGAAATTGAACTAGTACATAAAAATGGGGCTTAATTTTTGGCGTTCATTTGCGTCATGATCGTTTTTAGTGCATTTGATTGATGTACTAACTCATGACGCGAAAAGACGTCATGACTGCATGATTCGGATGAACTAGAATCTATTTCATTGTAGCTTGAATCGGATTCCACTTCGGCAAACAATTTTTCTATTAATTCTTTTTGTTTTTCGTATGACATTTTCTAAGAGTTTAAAAAATACAATAAAAAGATAACACATAAAAAATTTACAATACACAAAATCCAAAAAAATTCTTTGTTTTAAATTTTTGAAAATATATACTTACGGCTTTGTAAAAAATCCTATATTTTAGAAAAAAAAATTTTTTTTTTACATCTACTCAGTTACACACCTATTTTTATAATGAAGAAATTCTCATAAGAATATGACGGTATTGCACGTCATGCTTTTTGGGGAAACACCAAAATATAAAATTCATAATTTTTTAACGGCTGACAAATTTTAAAAATTTAAAATATTTATATGGACACTAATACTTTTGTATTTATACTCTCTAGGACACTAAAGTAAACACATCATTTAAACTCGTACTTTATAAGACGGCTATATTAGTCATGACTTTATGAGTCTCAAAAGTTAGGACGTGTATACACGTCATGTCCCACTAAGAAACTGGAACATGACGTGTATAGCCGTCAATGTCCGCGAAAGGGTTAAAAGGCAAATAAAGATAACAGTTAAATAAAACGGAAATAAAAAAGGAAACCTGATAACAATAATTCAGTTCAAAAAAAAAAAACGTAGGTATTACGAAAACCAAATTAGCAAAATGAAATGAAAAACCAATTTTCTAAAACTCATATATTGCCTTTAGTACCTATATTCAAAACTATGTAAATACCTATATTCAAAACTATGTAAATTAAATTCTCATAAATAAAATTGAATAATGAACATTTTTTTACTCAGTTTTCTTCTGTTCTTTTGTTTTTTTTTTAATTTAAATTTTTCTTTTTTACAAAAGAATATTCGAAAAATCCTAAAAAAAAAACCTACAAGATTTTCGAAAATGAAATAAAGATAAGAAAATATATATATGCTGAAAATCTTCAATAGTTTAATAAATACCTAAACAAGGTCATAAAAGATTTAATCAATAAACCACAAAAGTTTTTGGAAAATGATAAAGAAAATGGAAAAATTCTGTTCTGCCTTATTGTAAGATCAAAATATTAAAAAGGTAGCAGTGACCATGAAATGAATAGACGTGGGATTTAAAATAATATAAACTGGCAAAACGAGTATTTACAAGTTCATTTAATAAAAAAATTTATATGAGAAAGAAATATATAAAATAATACTAATTTGTCATAAAGATGGTAAAGGTAGCGAGCAATGTTATTAATAAGCGGTATTTAGAGATATTATTCTTCAAAAATCATAGATAACTTGTAAATAGCATGTTCCTATATCTAACACCTTACAAATCTACTTACAACACCTTATATTCATTACTCGCAGAGTTCTCCATTGATTCCCCTAGTGTTTTACATCTCTGTTTAGCTAGATTTTTTATATTTGAACTTTGTGAGGGGCTACTTCCAACTAGTTTATTGATTAACTTTATCTTATATCGAAGACTTTCTTAATTACTTGACGATAGCAATTATTTTGAGCTTTTTTTTAAATCCATTTAATTTCTATCTATCGTGAATTTTTATTTCAAACTCATATTAATAATTGCTTAAATTATACTGATTATCTAGTAAATTTCTTAAATTATGCCTACTAGTGATATCTATAATCTAATTGCTTAAATTATGCCTACTAGTGTACTTCAGCGAGTCATATTACCTAAGTACTTATTTTCTACCTAGTAAATTTACAGTCTAACAGGAGATCTACTACCTGAGTATTCTACAGCCAACTTTTGCTTTTTAATGGAAAAAATCGAAAGCCACCCACGGTTTTCATATGGGTATAGTGTTACATTTTAACCACCCCCTTTTTAAAACTAAATATATACTATTTTAAGTCGGCTTCAATTAATTGTGTTTTATTGCATATCAAATGGACTATGGAATATCTATGGTTTGGCTTTCAGTATCGGAATAGAGAAATGGAATCGGGATTAAGTTGGATAAACTGGAAAACTTAGACGGATATGTTCTGAAAATGCATGCCCTGTATTAGATATTTACAATAATATAAGAAACTGATTACATTAAAATTCTTAGAAAAATTTAAACCTTCAAAACAATTTTAGAAAGTTGTTTTAGGTATTACAAACAAATTTCCTCTTTTATAATATAAATACTTATATGAAAGGGTTTAATGTATAGTTTATATATTTTTACTTTAAAACAAACTAATTAATAATCATTGAAAAATAACTTCTGGCTATATCAGCACTTTATTATAGAAAATCCTTTTTCATGTAATCATTTCCATGTATAACAAAATATATTGTTTCTTTTGTTTTTTGATTCTTGTTTTTGTTTTTTTTTTAATTAAACATAATCCTAACTTTAAGATTTAAAAGTTTACAATATTTATCTATTAAATCTTTTAGATACTTTCTCTTTAATAAATATTTTTGTGTACACATATATGTGTATGTACAATATAGTTTATTTGTATGTTTTATGTAATGAATATCCTTAAAAAACAATACGTCATGACGATTTATTAGTAATTCTCTTTTTATACTAATTACAAAATAAAATTTTTTTCAATAATAACAAGAACAAAGAAGTATCTAATGAAAATCAAAGTTTTAAATCTAACATGTATATATATATATGTACACATATTTTAGTACATCGATATGCATAAATGTATCAGTTTTTCAAACGACTGTGAGGAACAGGGTTAAAGTGCCGACTTTCATGCAAAAGGTCTGGGTTCGAATCTCAGTTAAAGTGAAAAACTTTAATCTGGTTTTCAATTCGAAAGCCGAAACTACCATTCGGCATTGGGTTCAGATTAATGACATAATAAATAGTTAATAACTATCTATCTTTAATAAAAAATACATTTATATAATAATATAAACAAATAATTTAATTGAATAATATAACTCGCAGATATAGATTACCATATAACTCAAATATAAAATAATTACAATATAAACGAGGAAGTGTGTAGTAGAGTAGACTGTGTCAACTCTGGGATACCCGTATGACCATAACATATACATTATATTATCCGATTAATTACTTTTGGCAAAATTTTAAACATATAACTTTATTAAGTGTAGTGGAATACTCATATAAAAGAAGGAGTTGTATGGCAGCTACTCCAACCCCCTGCAGTATACCAGCAAAATTTTGCTGTAACTTTGGCCATTGCACTAAACTATTTTTAGCAAAATTTCAGACATCCAGCTTCATTAGGTGGAGAGTAATGCTAATTTAAAATAGGAAGTTGTATGGCAGCTACTCGAATCCACACGCAGCTGAAATAGGTACCGAGTAATACATATATAAAAACATTACTTTTGGTGATGACAATGTAGAAGTAGTAAAAAGTTTTGTCTATCTAGGGTCCGAAATAACAAGTGGAAACGATGAAACATCAGAGGTAGCTCGAAGGATAGGCAAGGCAAACAACGCATACTACTCTGCGTTGAAGATAATGAGATCTCGAGAAGTCAGCAGAAATGTAAACTTGAGCTGTACAAATCTCTGTATCAAAAAGACGCTGTATCAATGCTGCAAGAGCAATATTGGATAACTGCTACTGGAAGAGGATGATTCAGGAGGCCAAGGTTCGACACCGGACTGTAGCGCCATAGAAGAAGAAGAAGAAAAAAAGAAGTTGTATGGCTGCTACCCGAAACCATGGACCAAAATGGCTGGATTTAAATAACGATGACGGCTATTGCAAAACACAGACATACATACCTAAATCAATTTATTTTTCGATTCTGATCCCATACACGTGCGTCTATATCTACCCCCTCATACGGATATAACAAAATAGAATTGCATTCAAGACGTTTATAAGACCTAGTACTAACTCTTATTTAAATTGTATGTTGTATTAAATATAATATGACCCTAGTCTAAAAATACAAAATTTTTAATAATTTTAATCTGAAAATTTGATTTAATTAGAATTTTAAGTATATGTTAAAGCATTTAAAACTTAATTATATTCGGTTGCTAAAAACTAATTATTATATGATTTATTTATAAATTAAATATTAACTTAGAACCTGTATCGAATTTTAAGAGCTTAAATATTAATTTAAAAAATGTTTGGTCCATTGCAAAGAAATAATTAAATTCTTACTATAAAAGCTAACATTTTTGACTTTATACTTACAGTTTCACTTAAAACTGCAAATAAAGCTCATTTAATACTGTTCAGTACTACATATACTATTTCAAGATGAAGTTGGCTTCAATTATTTGTATTTTATTGCATATCGTGATCAACACGATGGCTGATCAATGCGATGAATTTAGCCCTGATTGTGATATTGTGGTCAATGATAAGTAAAATAAATCCAATGATAAAATTGTACCATATGATTAAATAAGTATTTAATTTTTCTGAAAAATTAAATAAAATAAAAGAAAAAATTATAAAAAAAAAATACTTGTTTTTTTCTTTATTATTATTAATAATTCATAAATTTTATTGCATAACAATATGAATTCATAAATATGTACGTTTAAGTTCCTCAGGTAATTCGTTGTTTTGAGTTTGTGTTGAAATCCCAGTAAAAGTGAAAAACTTTTATCTAGGTTTCAACTCGACGCAACTACCATTCGCCATTGGATTCAAATTAATGGCATACTCAATAATTAATAATTATATATCTTTAATAAAAAATACATTTATATAATAATATAAACAAATAATTTAATTGAATAATATAAATCACAGATATAGAATACCATACATGTTATGTGGCCTAATACTATCTCATGTTTAATTTGTATATGGAATTCAATAAGATCAATTCTAAAAACACGAATATAATATGACAGCCTGTTTCAACATGTACCAATTGTATAGACAGGCTTATTAACCTAACAATAAGCGCTTAGCACTAATGAGGCCTAATGAGGAAAAAAAATTAAGATGAAATTTGATATTTCATATATGACGCCAATAGTACAATTCGAAAGTAAAGCTGACATTTTTTTTTTAATTATTAGATTAATCTATTATTTATTACAATATCAAGCTGCAATCCGACATCCGTAGATCCCATAACACTGTATTTAAATTCCTACGTTACAGGAACTGGACATATGTACCTATTGATACTCTAAGTACCAAAATTTTTGTCTATTCCGACAATTGTAACTTCGACGGTTCAATTTGATCCATCTTTGAGATCCTTCTTACTTTTGATCAGTTTAGATTTTCATGAATTATTAGAACTCGAGATTCCTGGAACTCCTAGATGATAGGAATTTTTCATAGGTGCTCACTAATATATACGCCTCTGCAGCAAATTTAAACTCATTCCGAAGGTTACAACTCAAAATTTCTCAAAGAATCTTATATATTTGTATTGGAGCTTCCTGAGCCCGTAGTCCGAATAGGTCCATGTACGAACTTAATTTTACTTTTTACCGAAAAAGCATTTGTACCAAATTTCATCAAAATCAGTTGAAATTTAATATTAATATAATATTACTAGGTAGAACCATTATTTTGAAACTTAGTGTAGATATATATATGTATGTTAAATTAAATTGGTTTAACATTCTTCTAATTTATTTTTATCCTTATATATAAAAATAAAAATACCATAGTCCTAAAAAAGTAAGTTCTTCCGTACACTTTATTGTATGAGTACGTACATAAATTTTTAGCATAGACACATGTATATATATATACACACACACACACATATATATATTAGTAAGTATGAAAACAATAATAAATGTTAAATCAGATTGGATTGGATTGAATTAGTAAAAGAATGTGATCTCAGTTAAATCCATTTATTTCTCTCTATACTTAATTAAAGGTAATTTAGCAGAACTAACAAACTTCCTTTTTTTTTCTTTTATTTGTTTGCTCTTTTCATTATATATATATATTTATATAGGTATACATTTATTTATTTATGTGTTAGTTTATTTAATATCCTTTTCAAAATATTATTACTGTAATTCCTACCTTACTCTCTTGTTGATTTTTAATGTTACGTATATTTTTACACGTACAAACTTTAAAGATTGTAACAGTAAATATTTATATAACGGTAAATAGATTATAAATAATTTTGCGTATACTTAAATTATATGTATGTATGTATGATTATATTTGTGTACTTTTTTTCACTCTTATTTGCTATTTTGTCTATTTATTTGTTTACATAATATAGTGCTGACGCCATTAAGACTATCTGCAGTTAAAGTTTTTTTTTTTTTGTTATTATTTTTGTTTTTATTTTCTCTTGTAACATTGTTGTTATAAAAACTGACATTGTAAAACTTACTGTTAAAAAAAGAGTAAAGATACGAGGGTATTAAGTAAAATCAAAGCAATGTAATTTGATAAAAAAAAATAAACTGCTAAAAATTGTATTTCTGATTCTGTAAGAATTATGCAATAGCATGATTACTCAGTACTTGTAATCAAAAGTTTTTCTACAATAATTGGGGTTAAGATTTTTTATTAAGTATACTGTGTTTAGGTATACTGTGTTATAATATAATCAGTAATAAGCTATTAGATATAATTATAATATTTTGGGATATCCATAAGTTATAACATAACTAATGCAGATCATTTTTCAAATATTTTTGATTACAAATAATCGTTACTAAAATTTTAGAACCTGATTATTGAAGTAATAGTAACCAAAACTTTTGATTGCAATGATAAACTAATGTTAATATAATTGTTATGAAAATTTAATAATGTATTACAAAATTGTAATCACAAGTCTGGCAAATGACTTAAGAAATCCACTCTACTAGATGGTATTAAATAATTATGATATTAATAACGAGAACAGACTGTTCGAGTATTTTTCTTCAGAAAGTAATCAAAGAACAAAGAAGAATCCAAATTTAAGCAAGCAACCCAAAATTTAGTTCTTAGTCAAATAGCTATTAGAATATAATTTAATTTATGTATACAAGATTACAAAAGTTAATAATAAACAAGATTAGAAAGTTAATCGAAACCTATGAAGTTCGTATGTCATAAGTGTTTATAATAACATTTAAATGTCATCGCTCTTCTATTTAAACAAGCTTTTCGTACACACAATTCAATAGAATCAAATAGAATTTTAGTCCCATTTTTGTCAATGATTCTTGTTTAACTTATTAACCCCTGAAATTCTTAACCCTTCAATGGCATCACTTTTTCCAAATAATAATTTTCAAAACTTTTTAAATAACCCAAAAGTGTAAATATAATTTAAATTAAATATATTGAGATCTGAATTATAGTTTTTCAATAATTCCAAAGGAATTTAGACAGATTTCAGTCTGTCATCTGTAAACATTATTTAAGAAATAACTCTTGAAAACTTTCTTAGATCCCCCTTTAAATAAACTTTACATTTTTTTCCCTCTTTGATATTTTGCTACTGTCTAGACTTCAATGCGGTTATTTACTTATATTTCTATACATAAACTTACATACATATTACATATATATTTGCAGAGATATACACATGTAAATATAATATGCATAGTATATTAACCAAAAAGGACTTTTCAAAATAATTTATTTTTAAAAAGTTTGTTGCTTATTTTTTTCTTATTTAACTCAACTATTTACGTATTGCTACCCATTTCTTGCACAAATTCCGTTGTACAACAAATAAACAAAAAAATGTTTCAAAAATTTTTTAGCAACAAAATTAACTATAACGAAAAATATCAACATTATCTAAATTTTATTTTATTCATTTGTTTTATAAATTCCGCTGTTAAGAAACAATTTTCAACAAATATTATGTCCCATCTCTGTTTTTTTTTTTGATATTTTGCATTTTGATGTCACATGCATCTTTAAAGACCTTTTATTATGATGTCTCTCTTGAATAAATCTTTAACATTTTCTTATATTATATTCTTGGTTTTTATACCCGTATGACTATTAGTCAAAAGGGTATGCTAAATTTGCCATAACGTTTGTGACGCAGAGAAAGAGGGGGGCTAGATATAAACTCAAGTGTATGGTTTGGATCTGAATCGAGAAATAAATCGATAAGGGCCGATTTTTAAAATCGAAAATATATTCAATAACTGTCATCCAACTTCTTTTTTTATATGAGTATTTGTCTGTACCTATTGAAGCTGGGAGTCTGAAATTTTGCCAAAAGTAGTTTAGTTTTATGGCAAATGTTTCTGCAAAATTTGGTGTGTCTTCTGCAGAGGATTCGAGTAGCTGCCATACAACTCCTTCTTTAATATGAGCATTATATTACACCTAATAAAGCTGGTATGTTTGAAATTTTGCCGAAAGTAATTAACCGGATAGTATAATGTATATGTTACGGTCATACGGGTATCCCAGAGTTGACACAGTCTACTCTACTACACTCTTCTTCGTTTTTTTTTTTTCGTATTGCATTCGTCTTTTAATCTTCATCCAATGTTGTTGTTGTATGTTTTTTTGTTGTAAGCTTCAGCTGTACGTAAATCAACACAAAATTGTTGTTATGGTGAAGTTTTACAACAATTTAATGTCTTTGAGAAATTAACAAGGAAGCAAACAAGGAAACAGCTCATCGCATTTTTATTATACATTGTGGTAATTTTTATATATACGAAATAATTTTACATTGTTAAAAGTCCTTAAAATGGATCTTTAAAATATTATATAATATATATACATACAATATATGTGTGTACTGTTTTAAAAAAAAAATATTTTTAATGGGACACTTTTAAAATTGTGTCATATACTAATAGATCATTCACAAAAATTAAAAAGAGGAAGCAGAATAGGTACTTGAAAATATACTTTAAAACAAAAAAACAGTTTTTAAAATTACAAGAAAAAAACATAGCATTTAAAATGAGTTTTTAAAGTAAAAGAATTTAAATCTTTTAAAGAGTGTAGAAAGAAACGTATTTTTTTTTTAAAAGGACTTTAAAAGACCACCTAAATAATGAACAGTTTTTTTTTCTAAGAACAAATTTCAACTTAAATTTAAAAAAAAAAGTCCTAAATCCTAAATGGTTTACTTTACGCAATTGTCTTTAAAATATGACATACCGTTATTATAATAATAATTTGTCAGGAGTGAATAACCTTTTTTTTAGTAATATGTTGTGAACGGTTATAATTTGTCCCATTTTTTAAATTTGTCCAATATTTGTAATTTATTAACCAATTGTGACAAATTTTTTGTCAGATTCGACCACATTTTTTCCATTTCTTTAACTTCCTGTAGATCTGTTAGTGCTTTGACATAACGCCTTATTTTTTACAACCCTGTTATCTTTTTTATGTATTACTTTTGCTTGGGGCTTGCTCTATGTTGGACTAGATCTTCTGCAATGTAGCACTTATAAAGGAATTGTTCTAAGACGTCTCTAAGTGTGTGACCATCCATCCATCTACATTTCTACTTTCTGATTTTTTCAAATGATCTCTAAGTGTTTCCTTCTAGGAGATTGTAGGCATTAATCTTGCAATCTCCTTAAAAGTGTTAGGAGATTGCAGTTTATCACAGTTATTTATTATTTTTAAATTTATCAATATAACATGTGGTTAATTGTGGTAAACATGTGGTAATTAACTATGACTTATTGACTAAATTGCCGTAGTTTACACTTAAAAACTAAAATAAACTAGAAAATAATTTATATTCTCTAAAAATTTAATTCGAACCCAACTAGTTTTACACCTCTGAACAATTAACAACCAAAAAAAAATTATGCCAAACATAATAACAATAAAACAACAACAACAATAACAAAAATTAACAAGGAAAACCTTATTTACCTTGACAGCTATTTTTGGTTATATTATGTGTATATTCGTCCTATTAGTGTTGAGTGTACTGTCAAGCTATTCAACTGAATGGCGATACAGTGACGTTCAAATCTGACAGATGGGAATGTTTTTTTTTTCTTTGCGTATTTTTTTTTTTCTGAAGCCATAAATTACAAAGTTTAAAAGTATTCAGAATTTAAGAAAATGATGATGATAAGAGGTGGCATTAAAGGTGTACATGGATGGCATTTATTATGAAAAATGTAAGAATTTTTCATTAAAGATTAAAATAACGGTAAAACCTTAAGTTTATGTGTCTGTTTTTAACTTTTTTTTCTTTAAAGGTTATGAGTGTTTAGAAAAAATGTGTGTAAGTAACGAAAAAATGGGATTCTTTGGGAAATATTTTGTTGATATTTTTGTTGTTTTGGTTTTTTTTTGCGTAAATTAACTATAGGTATTTGGGACTTTAAATAGAAGAGTAGAAAAACCATTTATTTACTTTATACATGTTGTTGTAGTTGTTGTTGTTGTTTTAAAAAAATTCATATTAATAATCCGATGTCGAGTTAAATTTAATTTATGAATTTAATGAAGGATATTCCATTAAGGATTAAGTGGCAAAAACAAATCTTTTAGGAATATCAAAACATGGAAAGTGGAATAAATATAGGAAAAGATCTATCTATACGTGTCAGAGGTTTATACTTTAAAGAGAAAAACAAACAAAGATAGAAATAAAATGTAAATCGTTTAGTGGTGTAATGGTGGGTTTCATAATTGAATAAATAAAAGTCCCAATATGCTTTGGTTAGATTTTCTTATTTATTTAAATAAAAAAAATTGTAAATAATAAATTTTTGTACTTTGTATAACATTAATTTGTTTAATAAGGAGCTTAATTTTAATTGAACCTATTTTTTTAATTTGAATCAATTTATTAAAGAGCATTATTTCATCAAATTTTATTCATTCAATTATTTAATCAGCTTAAAAGAAAATTTTATTTGGTAGATAATGAGGAACTTAAACTAACAAATGATAAAATTGAATATATGGCCTTGTACTTGTTAAAGAGATTATTAGGATAGCTTCATGAAATATATAGGATGTGTAGACTTATTTTAACAAAATTTCCATATTGTAAATCAGGTGTTTGACCGATGGTTGTGGCTCGATTAGATGCTATTGTAATGGCTCGATTAGATGCGGTAAAGTGAAATGAGCACGTCCCATGTAACAATAATTTCATATTTCATAATATAGTCATGGATCTTAAGAAAAATAAACAAGTTCAATTTTTAAATTAAGTGTGTTATTGAATATATTTCCAATTATAAGAATGACTCCAATTGTAACAATGACCTCCAATTGTAAGAATGACTCAGAAATCTCTAACGGAAGACTGTACCTACGCACTTTCGAGATTTAGAGTTGAAAAAATTCTAAATTATGTGAGGCTATTTCTTGCATTTTTGCACGATGACAAAATAATCGCGTAATTGAGGGTAAAACAAGAACAAATTTACTTGTGTTAATACATAATGAAGGGTTACCATCTAATTACAATGAATTATACGGCCTTTATTTTAAGTATCACATTAAAATTGCTTTCACTTCCAAACAGGTAGAAGAAGATATTAGTGCTTTTCGTAGTCATTGCAATAGCAACTACTACAATCTCTTGTATTAGTCTTGTGGAAATTATAATAAGTTTTTTCGGCCGAGCAGGAAGTAAAATTTTAAATTCAAAATTCTATTCGATTCTCTCACTAATTCCGATTTAGTTACACTGTCTAACCATAGTATCAAAAATAAAAATAGCTTTAGTTCCTCTAAGAAACTGAAATTATTCTACCACAATTGCAGTGGTATGAGGGCAAAGCTTAAGAAATTATATATTGACTAAGTCATGTGAATTTAATATTCTGGCTATCACTGAAACATGGTCAAACGATTCCTTTGTAAATGAAAAAATGTTGGACAGTACTTGGTCGATACATAGAAAAGATCGGGATTATCTTGCTAGAAATTGTTCCCGTGGTGGTGGTGTACTACTTGCAGTAGGCAATACCTTATCTAGTGTGGCATTTATCAATGGACTTACCACTCTTTCGATCACCAATTTATTAAAGTTAACTTAGGTTACAATTTTTGATGCCTTGGTATTGTTTATTTTTCTCCTAATTCTGACAATTCCTCATATTCTGAATTTTTCGAGATATACCAGCATGTTATATCAAATATGAATGGGGATGATCCAATTATAATTTTTGGGGACTTTAACCGTCCTTCTACTTTTATTCTTGACGAATCTGATAATTATTTACTACCAATCAACGAAATAGATTTCGATCTTATTAATGTATTTTATGATAATGATTTACACCAAATTATCAGCTTTCCAAATATTTATTACAAGTGGTTAGATCTCCCATTCACGAATGCATATGATAAAGTAGTGGCAAAGCTCGCTAATGATTCAGAAAAACATTTTACAAACACTCTTCATCATAACGCAATCATCTTCAAATTTTCCGATGCTATGAGAGCTTCTGAGACGAGAGAGTTCCTGAGGTATAATCAGATTAGTGTTTTGTAAAATCGATACAAGAAACATGCCAAATTCAAAAGCAAAATAATCAACACCAACTTGAAGCGGCCATATTTTTAATTTCCAGATTTCATGAAATCTTCAATGCATGCGATCCAAAATAATCCTAACCAACCCAATCGAAAAACCCTTTTCTAATCATTTGTTCCATCCCATTTCCCCTTTGTGAATAAAAAAAAAATTTCATTAAACCTTAAAATTATAATAAGCAACAAAACGTTTTTGCTCTTCTGCTAAATAGAAATTGGTTATACGCTTTCAATTCAGAAAAAAAAAACTCAATTAATTTCCATAAAATTGCAAAATTTCATTAAAATCATCATAAAATTAATTCCTAATCCAATTAAAAACAGGAAATTCAGATCATTTTACAAAATTTAATTCATCCATAACAACAAAGAGAGAGTAAAAAAAAAACAGAAATTTCAATGAGCAACTATGAACCCATTTACCCAGATAATTATTTAAAAACATAAACAAATTTTTTCTAAACTTTTTTCTATTTTATAAAATTCGAGCAAAAATCAATCTAAATATTATCTTTGGAATCTACTTTGCTTCACTCGATCATATATGATATTCTTCCGATTTTTCTTTTTTTTTGGATTTGTTATTTCGGTCTGATGAGCTGCTCTTTTCTAATTTTCTTTTCTCTGGTTTTTTCCCTTCGTTTATAAGTTTCAGTTCAAAGCACATGATCAAAACTTTTAAAAAGAAAAACTAGCACAGATAAAAACACTACAAATACAACATATGTTTTAATAATGACAACATAACTACTATCTTCCCTTTTGTGCTTCTCATTCTTATCCATCTCATTAGTAAACTATATCAGATATACAAAGCGTTCAATCGAAAGATCAGAAGTAGCATCATTTAGCATTTATCTTGGAATTAGCATATGTAAAACCAATACAAGAATTATATGTATTAGAATATTTTAGAGACTCGAGTTAACATTGATGCAACAGAAATTTATCATGTCAACAAAATAGAAAACAACAGTAAGTCCATGCAACAGATTTAGTAATACCCAACACCAAATTGCATTCCAAATTTCGGAGTAATAATACATAAGAATATGTGCTTCCTAGGTGGGGAGGAGAGTGGGAGGTACCTGAACCATCACTCTAATTCATTCCAAACTTTAGGGACAGAAATATGCATGTTAATGC
Source organism: Dolichopus griseipennis (assembly GCA_963082915.1). NCBI lineage: Eukaryota > Metazoa > Arthropoda > Insecta > Diptera > Dolichopodidae > Dolichopus > Dolichopus griseipennis. The sequence goes on from OY720441.1 coordinate 346,493,788, forward strand.
ACGAGGTGGCATTATTTTACCCTACATCCCAAATTTCAAGGATATAATAAAACATAACAATATATGCTTCTTGGCTGGGGAGGTGTGTGGCAGGTACCTGAACTATCACTCTAATTCATTGCAAATTTTAGGAAAAGAAAAGGAGCAGGAAAAGACGCTCGTAGTACTCGTTTTAAGGTTCTTTCCTCATTGATTGCCAAGATATGTTCGTTTGTCCAATTGGAAGCTTCCAGAATCCACATTCATTGCCCAATTTCGCTAATTTGCAATCGCCATTTCACATTTGTAACCAACAGTATAAATTTCATCCAAAAAGCGTCATTATATTTTGACTTACCGTGCGAACGTACAGACGTACATCGGTAAATCGACTCAGTAGGTGACACTCAGCTAAAATATTTACTTTTCTAAATTCTAGCCTCCTTCCTTTTGGTGGTTAAAAACACCGGCCCAAATTTCCTATTTTAATCACCTATTTTAGGTGTAGGGTATATAAAAACTAAAATCAATGAAGAAATGAGCATCATGTTACGAATTAAAAATGCGGGTGAATATCAAATATTTTAATATAACATATATAACATGGATTTAAAATGTGCGACAACACAGAGTCATCCAGGAAGGGAAAAGAATATTGGATTATACAACAAATGATCTGTATCATCTCATTGTCATACTGGCTGACAATCGGTTTTAAAAAAAAAACAAACTGCTTTTACTGCTGCGTTCTGAATGCGCGATAGGAATTTTAAGAAACATTTCAAAAAAAAAGGGAGAACAAATGGGTTCCGCTTCAATATTTGTTTTTTTTTTTCCTTTTTTTTTTTAATTCTTATACCATTCGTGTTCAGTATTAGAGCTGTCAACAATTTAGGGACTGAAGTGATTCAGGGTATTTAAAAAAAAATTTTTTTTTAAAATAAATAATGAAAGGAACTGAATTTTTAAGAGGTTCAGCTTCATTGTTCTTTGATATATCAACATATGTTCTTGTTATGTTATGTGTCTATATTGTTGTTGCTGCTGTTGAAAATTTTTTTTTTTTTTAAAGAAGGATTCCCGACATTACCGTAATGAATGGGATATTTTTGGATTACGTAATGGAATGAATTTTTATAATCAACATTTTATTTTAATTTAGAATTTTTAATGTACAAAATAATGTACAAACGATTTACGATTTATTTTTAATATTTTCTAGCATTAAATTGACTTTATATACACATATAATTACTGTACAGTAAGGCAAATTTTAAAAATGACTTGATAGTCTTTATAATCCTAAAAATTAAGGAAATTTTTCTATTCAATATCTATAATTTATATTTTTTTTTATCTATTAGATATTTCTATTTTAAGATTATATAATGTTGTACTGCTGTACCCTACTAAAGTGTACTTTATAAATTTTATATTATTGGATTTTAATACAAAGTATTTAGAATTTCCCCTGCCAAACAAAAATGTATTCCAAACGTTTTTATAGTCAACAGATTGAATTATGTGAATATATCATGATCTATAGATTTAAGTATAATAAATTGTTGGATTTTTCTTTATTTTCTGTTTCTTAAATTGTAGTCATTTAATATGCAATCAATAGAAGTTTATTGTTTTCTTTTTTTAATTTTTATTGACTTTAAATTAAAAATAGAATATAAAATTAATGTCTAATTTTGATAGATAGTTGCAATATAATAGATGAGGGGGAAGATATTATACAGATACTGTATTAGTTACTTGTTATTTGAATTATACGGAAACGGAGACGGAAACTAACAAGAATTTTATTAAGTTTTATGATAGAGCTTCCTTCTTTTAATTTCCAAGAGTTAAAACGAAGGTTTGCCCTGATCTGACACATTAAACAAAAACCTGACAACTGGCTTTGAACAGTTCAATTCAGAATCGCAATCGATAAAATCCTTAACATAACTGTTCTTCTTTACTCACAGTTTCCATGGTAACTTAGGCTCTAGATCAGAAGACTTTTCAAAAAAATAGAAACGACGTTTAAGGATCTCTAGTAAATTCTACTCTAAGGATCTCAAGAAATTAAACCATTATCAAAAGTTAAAACTAATTGAGTAGATCTTATATAATTTGCAAAAGGGTCAAGGAAGTCTGATAAAAACACACGCCTTTCGAGTATTAAAATAAGAACATCAGTATATAGAACCTTGTAGTCCGTACTACGTGCACATCTTACGCCTTTCGAGAGTTCAAATTTTAAAACCCTTCCTTCCTTGCCTTCCATAATGATAAAATTCAACGATTTTTGTACTTTCTTGGATTTTTTTCCGATACCCTTTAAAGTAAGAATATCATTTCCTTCTAGTTATATCTTCCTGGTTTATAGATACCCAAATTTAGTTCTAGGGTTAAAAAGTTAATTTTAAAAATAGCTTTCCTATATATAGATTAACCTCTTTTACTAAATGGTCAATCGTAATTTTAAAACAAAATTAAATTTTAATATTATATTACATAAATATTCAAAACATTTTATCAAATTAATTGATTTTTTTATCATTTTCTATTAATGTTCTTCTTTCTGACTCATTCCTGCACTCATTCTCTATTACCTTACAATAAAGCGCTTACGGTAAATTATTTGTAAACTACCTCTATAGAAATATATTTTTTATAATATAAAAATTTTCAAAATGGAACGGAAATCATGAATCATTTCTCCAAACTATATTGAAAAAACATCGTCTCGCGGAAAATATCGCTTATATTTTTATACCCGTATGACCATATAGTCAAAGGGTATAATAAATTTGCCATTACGTTTGTGACGCAGAGAAGGACTCAAGTATATGGATCGGATCAGAATCGAAAAATAAATCGATTTAGCTATGTACGTCCGTCCGTCCGTCTGTCCGTCTGTCCGTCCGTCACCACGATAACTCAAAAACGAAAGGAGCTAGGATCTTGAAATTTTCGCAAATCCGTTTTTTTGCAATAGCCGTCATCACTATTTAAATCCAGTCGATTCGGTCCATGGGTTCGGGTAGCTGCCGTACAACTTCTTTTTTTATATGAGGATTTCTCTGTACCTATTGCAGCTGCGTGTCTGAAATTTTGCCAAAAGTAGTTTAGTTTTATGGCCAAAGTTTCTGCAAAATTTGGTTGGTCTACTGCAGTGGGTTCGAGTAGCTGCCATACAACTTCTTATTTTATATGAGCATTACTCTATACCTATTAAAGCTGGGCGTTTGAAATTTTGCCAAAAATAGTTTAGTGTAATGGCCAAAGTTACTGCAAAATTTGGTTAGTCTACTGCAGAGGGTTCGAGTAGCTGCCATACAACTCCTTCTTTTATATAAGCATTAAACTACAGCTAATAAAGCTGGTATGTTTGAAATTTTGCCAAAAGTAATTAATGTTCAAAAATTATATAATGTTTATATAACGGTCATACGGGTATCCCAGAGTTGACACAGTCTACTCTACCACACTCTTCCTCGTTTAATGTAATTTTTCATATTTGAATACCTAAAATCATCATATACTCGTACAAAGAATACCTATCTAAAAACATTATAATACCTTTCTCTTTCTTACAAATGTTTTCCACCTTTTCTAATATTATATTGATTACTAAAAAAAAAACATTATAATTATTATTGAAAAAAAAAAAGAAAAAAGAAAGAAATTAAATTAAAAATAAATAAACAAACAAATAAGTTACGCAGATGTTCAGCGTACATAATAAATGGCGTTTTGGTGGTCTAAAAATTACAATCAATGCAAAATAAATAGGGAAAAAAGAAATAAATATATTGTTAGTATAGATATATTTATTGTAATTTGTAACTCTTTACATTTCAGTTACATATTGTAATTTTTTATTAATATACCTGAAGGTATATATAACAATAGTATATGTACTACTAAGTTACCTTGTGCTATACGCTACCATTGAAGTACAATAGCTGACAAAATGTTACACAATGTAAGAAATAAATTAGTTCTTATTAAAAGAATGTTTAGCTTTGTGATGCATATAACCGAAGGATTCCTGTTATAATTGATATATGAAATGATCTTAATTAATGCATAGAATCCAAATTCAATGGCGCTATAGGTTCATTAAATTCGTTAAAATCATAGAACTCGTGAACTATGTCATCGAACTTTTAAAAGATTCATTAAAAAGAATTTGCTTTTTCTTTTGAACATGACTCATAAATATAAATTTCAGAATATGTAACTCAGGTTTAGATCTGGAATACCTACAGTTTTCAAGTGGAATGAGTTAATTTTAGTTGAGGTGATGTTTAGCATTTTTCATATTATCATGATCATATTATCATAAAAAGCTTTCCTTAATTTTGCTTAGGAATCTATTTGTCCAGACAGTTGAAAGCGTTGCTGTTCAACACTGATCTATAAGATAACCTAAATTAAAGCTTCAGCATCAATAAGATTCAGTAGATTCGTTAATCCCATAATTATAATTTGATCAATAACCCGATTTTTTCACTTTTCCAAAATTCCAATTTTTTTAAATATATTGGCCTGTACAAATGACATCTGCTAAAAAAAGGTAGCTGATAAATTAATCTATTTTTTTTTAAGTTTCAAGGCTAACATGCTGCCGATGATTCAGTCTTATTTTATTCAAGAAATCTAATTCTAAATAATTAAATTCTTAAAAGCTAACACTCTATAAGTTTTAATTCATTCAAATTAAAAGTTCTATAATCATTCGACGTAAAGTTAAAATCAAATTAAGATCTTACAGTAACCATATGTACTGGACAACATCGTCCAGAAGTTACAAGTCTTCACTAACCGCTGTCTGCGTATAATCTGTAGAATATTCTGTCTTAGCAAAATAAGCAACGAAGACCTATGGAGACTTACAGGAGAGGAACCCATACTGAGGCAATTAAGAAAGAAGAAATAGAGGCGGATAGGCCACACGCTATGAAAAAATCAGAACAACATAAGTCTCGGAGTGGAACCCACAAGGAAATAGAAGACGCGGGCGTTCAAATAACAACTGGAGGCACACCATAATAAGCGAGCTCAATCAGTGCAACCTCACTTAGGAGAATGCAAAAATAGCAGCAGGAGACCGGGTGGGATGGAAATGTCAACTGGAAGCCCTATGCTCCCCCGCGAAGTGAAAAGAAAAAAAAACATGTACTGGACAATGCTTCTTGAAATGATATACATATATTTTCTAAAGCTACTTCTCCAAAACTCGATGTTTGGTTTCCTTAACGCATTCCTAAAGTCTTGAATTTGCATTTCATGCATTACTTATTTGTCTGGATGTCCCCAGTCAGTAACTCCATGTTTTTATTCAACTTATCTTGAAACTATTTAAAACGAAATTAATAAATTACAAGAGTCATAAGATTTGTCCAACACTGTAAGTGTAATATTTTACATAAACCTTGTAATATGATAAATTATTTAAATTTCATGCGTTTTTTCTTTAATTTTAATTTATTTTTTTTATTTCCATTTTGAGGTTTTCTTTACAATAATTTTTAACTATATATTATTTTTTTTTTTTTTTATTTTTCGTAATATTCCATATTGAAACCATAATTTATAATATTTACTCTGATATGATAACTGTATTTTGGTTAAATATTTAATATGGTTGCAATTGAATATATAACACATGTGTTGTATATGAATAAGCACGAGTCATTTATACTTTCCAATAAATGTTAAAATGGTGGTATAAGGAAAAAAAAGGGTAGAAAGTATTAATTACCTTCATTTCATATTTATTATATATATATATATACATTCAATATAATTGTTGGTATGTATATATATATATATCAGTGGCGTCTCGTGAAAATATACGCTGGGTGTGCAAAAATAATATAAAAGTTTAATTTATAAAAAAAAACATTTAAAACATAATAGGATAATTAAAACAAAGAAAAAAAATATTTTATTATGTTCTTTCTTTTTTTTTTTAATTCTTAAAATATTCACAGTTTTTTATATATTAAATTAATTCTTCTAGATTTTTTATTGAACTGTTCAACAACTTGTTCAAAAAAGTCTCTTTGGTGAATATCAAATAAACGATTCGAGATTCACCAAATGTATTTAAAGCAAGAGCATTTGTTATATGACTTACTGAAAGTGCATGTTTTGGTATTTTTTCATGCACGTGATTTATGTCACAATAACCTGTTGAACATCACACTGCATCTGGCTTAGTTTTAAATATTATACAAGGCCAACAATATAATTTATTTAATACCGTTGACCCATTTAACCACTGATTATTTTTATATAAATCACTGTTAAATTTCTCTCATACTCCTTACCATTTTTCTTATATCTTAAGTCATTTAAATCAGGAATGGGCCTACCATTTTCTATTATGGTCTTTTTTTCATCATAACTAAGCTACTAAATTTTTTTTGTAGGAGCATAAAAACTAAATCGTTACTTTGATTCATATTTTTTATTTAATTTAACAACAGTATAAAGTTCAAAATATATTTCTAAATCCTAATTAATCACTTTAAATTTTAATACTAATTATGAATTATTGGGTTTTATTATTTAAAACAAAAAAAGCTAAAAAAAAAAACTGCTATAATGATATTTTTAAGCAAAAGTGCGAAAATATAACTTGTACACACAATATTTAAGAAAATATTTACATGTTACATACAACCCAATGCCCAACTACAAAATTATTTCCATATATTATGTATATCTGTTTTAAAAAGAATGTTAAGATAAAAATCTCACTTTAAAAATTCTCACGTTCTCTATTTGGTACTATGTAATATGTATTAAAAAAAAGTTGTACGAAATAGATTTTTTTAATTTTTTTTTTTGTAAATTTGATTAAGCGAAAATCATAAATTGCTTTGATGTAGTAAAATTTGTAACATAATCATAAATCATCAATCATCTGCATCTCATCATAAATTCATAACTTCACATAACTTTTCTACTTTTCTATTTATTATTTTTTGAGTAATTAGAAGTAATTAGTAATCCACATGGATAGAGTCATACAGAAAATAGAACATAATAAAATAATATTGTCAATTTGGAAATTGGAATATGAAAAAATGTACGACTCTCGTTATTATATAATATATTTCTAATATTTTTAAAAAGGAATAAAAAAAAGCGAATATGGTTGCTATGGTTTTGTCGCTAACAAAAATTTTTATTAAAAGAATTATTATATGTAAATTGCATGAGAGAAGAGAATAGTATTACCACAACACAACACAACTATCAAGTGCGACGATACTTTTCTACTTTTCTATTTATTATTTTAGAACAGTATGGATTGGGAAAGAATAATATTTAATATATTGGAATATGGAAAAATGTGCGACTACATAAAATGCACACAATCGATTCGCTAGTCGCTACATATAATTCTAATATTTTATAAAGAGAATAAAAAAAACAAATATGGTTACTATAGTTATTGTCGTTATTATTTTTTTTTTCTTGTTTTCATTTAATTTTATCAAGTTCGACGAAACATTTCTACTTTTCAATTTATTATTTAAGAAGTATGGGAAAAATAACATTTAGTGTATTGGAATTTGAAATGTGAAAAAAATGTGCGACTACACATGATGCACACAATCATTGATAATACGAGTATTTGATTTTTCCAATATTATTTCAAACATTTTTTCAATTATAATACATACGTATTACATAAATAAATGAATATTAATACTTTACAACAAATGCGATGAAGTTTATATGAGGTACAAACAAATTAAAAATATAAAATTACATTGTATTTTTGGACAAATTAAAAAAAAAAAAAAATTTTATTTTACGAATTATAAAATGATAATCTCTAATTTTGCTGGGTGTGCAGTGCACACCTTGCACACCCAGAGAAAACGCCACTGATATATATATATATATATATATACCAACAATCTACACCATCATTAGGTAAATTGGTATGCTTAGGTAATATTTTGTGAATGAAAATTTAGATAAGGTTTTTTTTTTCGAAATTATTTGTTCAGGATTCAGGTGGGACCTAAAAGTATAAGTTTTTCAATATATATATATATATACATATATAATGGAAATAAAAATGGAAACCCTTTAATTTATTTTTGGAAAAAAAAATATATATAATATATTATTAATGATTATTAGAATTTTTTTAATGGAAATTTTTTTTATTAAATATCGATTTTAATTATTGGATTCGAGTAGAGTGGAGACGAGTGGTTCAAGAAATAATAATGAATTTGAAAATTAAAATTAAGTTAAAAAATTATATAATGGTAATATAAAAAAATATATTTTTATTGAATCACTGTGGAATTAATAGACTTGATTGTTGAAAATAAATTAGTTTTTAAAAATATTTTTGCAAAAAAATTTGAATTACCAATAAAATCGATATAAATGAATCTTAAAGTTCATGGATATTTAAAGTATAACATTGAAAATATTTATTCTAATTAAAGTTATACGAGAAAAAAGTCTTCAATCGGAATCCCCTAAGAAAATGAAATATGGGAAGGCTTGGAACTATAATGTTGAGAAGAACTTTATATAAAAACAAATCAAAGAAGATAAATCATGGTTAGTTGAGCTAACCATGCCTTATCCAAAATAGCTGATTTGGGGAAAAAGTAATAGAGTTGAGTTTAATATTTCAAAAGTCAAAGCTGCCTAATTTTATACAAGAAAAATCTGTTTAACGCAATTCTGCGATTTCAAGGTGAAAATATTGAACCATCAGAAAATCTAAGCATTTTAGGTTTGCTGCTAAATCAAAAAATTCTGTGGAATGAGCATATTTTTAATATAGCCAAGAATGCTACCAAATGTTTGGGATCTCCTAAGGATCTGTCTAATATCTATAAAGCCTATATCGAAATGTTGGATCGATTTCTCTGTTTTATAGATATTTTGTAGGTAATGACACTTTCTCTATTGAACTAAAGTTAATTATGCCTCATCTTAAACAATTCCAACGTAACACCAGAGGAGCAAGTGCTCATTTCTACACTGTGGAAATTCCAAGATGATTTAAAACTATTCCAACCAAACCTACATGTTATGTATACAGGAATACGTTCCTAGCTTTTAGTTAGCGGGGAAAAATAAAATATGAAAAAACTGGATCCAAATTAAGGTTTTACGACTAACACAAAGTTGAGATAGATACAGAGATTTTGTAAAAGCCTTGTGGTCCCAAGGAAGTAGAAAAAATTATTTTTCACTAAAAGGAAATGATTTTAATTTAAAAAAAAGTTTTTATAAGGGATATATTTCAAGAGGGTAAACGGTTTTTAAGAGTAATATCAATATTTTATAATAACAATTGAGAAATGCGCAACATTAGGTTGATTTCATCGGAATCTTCTTTTTATATGTCACAGGAAACTTTCAAATGGTAATTTATTAACAAAGTCAATATTTTATGCTTGGTCTTGCTGTTTTAATTCTAGCTGCAGTAAACCTATTTTCGAGAATGTGAGCATCTTTAACATTTATGTTGTTTTCTAAATGTGTTTAATGTTTTTTAGTATAATTTTTATTTCATCTATAACTTTAGGGATATTTAATTCTATATGTAGATCTTCATTTGGTGCATATCATCAGGGAGGGTTATCAAACTTTATGAAAATGTTGCATCAATCTTTATTTTGACTGAAATTTGTATTTTACTTACATACATTTGTTTGGCATAACACCAAAGTTAAATTCCATACAACCACATCGATTTCATGCCTAACACTTTATTAGAAATTGACAACTAAGTTTTACGAGCTTAGAAGCCAGCAATTTTCTCTATATTTATTATCTAGTTCTAATTTTTTCTTTTTAATATGTTCTTTCCACCTAAGCTTGACATCTAGTGTCATTTCTAGTATTTAGCTGAACAAACGATCAAAAGTACCTGCAGGCTCTTAATAAAATTCTTTTTATAATTTCAACAAATTTACTTTCGATAATTACTGCTAAATCTCTTCCACATAGTAGACCTTTCCTAAAAAAATAATAAAATATAATTCACAATTATTCGAAAAATATCTAAAGATACACGTATTATCACATAGGATGTTATTGTCTTTTTTATTATTTACTTATCCAATCGTTTGATTTTCCAATAATTTTATCAAAAATCAAGCAAAATATTTCAAGCAATTGAATAGATTTGTAAAAAACATTTTAATTTCCCTACACTATTGATCGAATTTCCTATCAAATTCCTTTATTTACCAAAACAAAGTTATTGTCCTACAAAGTAATAATAACACAGTCCTTGATTTTAATTTCAACCAATATTATTATCATTAAATTCCTTAACAGTTAATTCCCACCAAAACTGCAACAGCTCCATACAAATATAAAGTCATCTTCATATTCCAAATACAAAAACTCAATTTAAAATACTATTGTCCCAATTTTTTTAAATGGTGTTTTGTAACAATTTACTTCGGATATTCTTTTGTAAGGAATGCAATAAAAAAAAACAAAAAATCAAAAAAAAAAAATTTAAAATTGAAAGCCATCGTGTAAAGTAAAAACAATTTTCAATATTAATTTCCACAAAACAAATCGATTTTCAGCTACAAATAAAAAAAAAAAACAAGAAAATTTCCCAGTTAAAAAAAAAACCACTTTCAATCGAAAACCAAAAAAAAAGAAAAGCAAAAGAAAAAATAAGAACGTGACTCATTTCAATCTTTACCAATACAATTATTGTATAAATAAATACCTATAAAATCAAAAAAAAATCAAAAAAACAAAAAATACCAATTGCAATTTTATTTTTTCTCTTAATTCGATTCTTGGTTTACAATATCCCACAATAACACAAAAAGAACAACCAAACCTGCACAAACTCAATGGAAATAACAAAAAGATATTTTAATTGACTTCCTTAATTACACGCGCAGTCATTCTTCCTCCCAAAATGGTTGGAATAACTATCGATGGATAACTGAAAATTAACTGGAAATTATTTTTTATTTTAAATCGAATTTTATCCAATTTCATCATGATAATCATTTATAATCATACTGCTTCATCACTATTAAATTACAGAGAGCCATGAAAAAGGGCACTACGAAATATCGCCCGGGGGCTTATTTTTTAATTCAATGGGAAAAAAGCATTCTGGGCTCTTCTTAATCGTTTTTAATTCAAGAATAATATCACAAAATATGAGATTCCCAGAGTCTTATTTTTCTTTCAAGAGTCAATCAATCTAATCTTCGACATCTCGAGAGATAAAGAACCGGGTGGTCATTTCTCCTATACGATATTCTGGAGAGATCTAACAATTAAATACTCCCCTCCTTCAGAATTTTGAATCCAACTTAATTCAGAATCTCACCTACACACATATGTAAGTATTATGGCAAATACGAATACCAGGAATTCAAATACGGTTCTACGATTCTTTCTAATTGAAAAGTTTTCATCATAAAGGTATAGGAATCCAGGGTATTATTATCATTAAATTTTAAATCACACCACTTTTGAAAATTAAATCCCCTGCAGCTATTTCTATTTAAATTCAATCTTCCATCCGGGGCTTTATTTGTCAAAAAGTCGAAAGTTAAATTTGAAGAGTATTAACATCCCGGGTGAAACTTCTCATTCATTCTCAAAATAACTTATATTACTAATGAGTCAGCGGGGGTGTTGACTTTATTTCGCAGAACCATATTTCCTGGCTCCATATTATACCACTATCACTTGTGGTATAACCATAATCATCATCACACTAAAGAAATTTGTTTATTCAAGTTATTGCTACTAACCTGCATTGGTTTTTATTACTTGATTTCTTCTGTACACTGGAATGAAATGAGATTCACTATGCATATCAAATGCATATGTAAAGCCACAAGTGAGTTTAAATGAAAATCCAATAATTTTTTTTTTCCAATTACACACAGTAGTAATTTTCTTTTAAAATAACTTTTTATTTTTTTTTTTTTATATTATTGGTAGTACGGTTGTTTATTTCTTGATTTTGATTAAAGATGATGCAATTTGTAATTTCATATAAATAGATCAATAAATTGCATCCCTTAATCCCCTCCCACCCACCTTCATATTTTTTTTCATCTCTTTTACAATAAAATACAATTGAAACAAATCTGTGTACATTTCAAAAGATAAACAAATCGTCCCGAAATAAAAACAAAATGAAAAAACATCACGTCGATGGCTGGTTTTAACTTCTTCTCTGGTTCGTTAATGAAAATTGAAAATGTTTATTTGAGGAAATTTTCTTTTTTTGTTTTAATTTTTTTTTTCCAATAAATTTCGTGCCAGAAAAATAATGGAAAAAATAATAAAAATTATAAAAGAATAAAAAAAAAAAAAACAATATAACAAACTAATTGAGAAGTGAAATGTTAAGAAAGAATGAGATAGAAATATTTTAATGTCTTGTGTGCAGATAGAAGGAGGTTAGGAATTGAGATGAAAGTGAATTTTAAATTTTAAATTGGCAAAGCCAATTTCAAATATTATTAATTAGAAGATATTAGGAAAGACTGACTGCAGTTAATTAAAAAATTTTTCATATGAAAAGACTTGAAGCACTATATAGAGTTTTGCGTCAAGAACTTGAAAAATTCATAACCACATTAAAGTAATATTTCAGTTTTTTAAAATCTTAATTTTAATAAAACTTACATTTAAATCAGAGTCAGCTGTACATAACTGTATAGGCATCTGTCAAAAATATGCAAAAACTTAAAAGTTACTTGTACAAACTTAGCTTTTACCACATTTGACATTTACCAATTAAATATTTATTCTTTAAGTAGTTAAATAATTTTATTAAAAATGAAATTATTAATAATAGATTTAAAAATGACATATAAAAGCAATTAAATGGTCATTGCCGTCAAATGATTGGATTAAATAAAAAAAGCAGCCATCATTATCTGAAATGATTTATGTCTGTTGTTAAATGACTTATAGCCGCTTTAGAAAGAGACAAAATATATTTTGTCTGTTGTTAAAAGGCAAAATTTTGTCTTTTCTGAATGATTAGATGGCCATAAATCAAAGACAGAGACAAAATATATTTTACAACAAATTTGAAAAAAGGGACAAAAAATATTATTCAGCAATATGATCGACAAAATTCAGCAAAAATACTTTTTAAAACAACTTGTAAAGAGTATTAAGGAGAAAAAAAAAAGTTGTTGGGCGATATTTTTCAAAAAAAATGTTTTACAATTAATTTTAAAAATCATCTTTAACATATAAATTTTTTTTTTTTTTTAATAAAATTTAATTATAAATTTTTATAAGTATCACAATTCCAAAATTCAATGAAATTTTTATTCTAAATAAAAATATGTTTAAATTATTTAAGATTTTATTATTTAAACAAAACATGGCTATTGCATTAGTAAACATTTCAGTTTTAAAAAGCGCTTTTTAAAAAAAAATTTTAAATTTTCTATAAAATTAAATAAAAATTAAAAAATAAATTTTCTTTTTATTTGATTTTAATTCACTTAAAAATTTTATGAAGAGACCAGCGCTCCATTTCTTTAAAAAAAGCAAATAAAGAAGAAAAACTGAATAACTATCTTCTTCAACTATGACTTCTCTTTTGTTATAAAATATGTTTCTTTACTTCAAACTCGACTGGGTGGCATAGTGGTTGAGTGCCGACATTTCATGCGGAAAGGCCCGGGTTTAAATTCTAGTGAAAGTGAAAAAACTTTTCTGTTTTCGACTCGACTCAGCTACACCTCGCCATTGGGTTATAATATAACAGTATAAACAAATGCAAAATATAAACAAATAATTTAATTGAATAATATAACTCGCAGATATATGAATATCATATACTCAAATACAAATTAATACAATATAAACAAAAATAGAATTGTTAATATTGAAAATCTAAAACGTTTCTGCATGTGATAAGTCCTAGTACTATCTCTTGTTTAAATTGTATTTGGAATTCAATAAGACTAATTCTAATAAAACGAATATAATATGACCTCCTGTTCCAACATGTACCTATGGTATAGACAGGCTTATTAGCCTAACATTTGAACAGTTAGCGCTTAAAAAACAAAAAAAAAAAACAAGTGATGAAAAAAAAACCAAGGGTTTTTAAAAAAGCACATTTTCAAAATAATATAGTGTTTCATACTAAGTATTTTATCGGAATATATTGTTGAAACTTCAATATTAACGTTTAATTTAGGAAATATATACGTTGGTGACTAAGTTACTGCTTACCTATTAAAACAGTAAATTTTTAATTTTTAAGTCCCAGTAGCCCTCTATGGGGAAGGTTGTATTATTTTATGATTAAAAAAAAAACTTGTGTTATCTTTACAATCAATATTTTTATGAAAAATTTTTAAACCAAAGAAAAACTTTCATTTCATTTTTACACATTGCAAATGATTTGTGCACTCATGCAATTGACAATTTGGCATTCATTCAAAAAAAAAACAGAAAAAACACAAAACTATTTAAATTTCTAGACTGAAATAAAAACAAATCTGAGAGATGACAAAAAAACAAAGAATTAAAAAAGAATTTTTGAAGTGTCAAATAAAGTGCATATTTACATAATTTGTGTCTGATGAGCTGATTATTGTTATAATGCTTTATATTTTGATTCACAATATGCTGATATTTCACAAATTTTTCTAGTAAATCTGATATTCAGCTGTAGTTGGAGGCCGCTACTTTTGTTTTTATTTTTTGACATTTGGAAAAATAATATTAAGAAATTTAAAAAAAAAACATTTTTTTTTGTTGGTAATTTAGTAAGCAAAAAATAAACAATTTTTCCAACTTTTAAAAATATATCATTTATATTTTTTTTTATAATTTTTTAATTGGATAAAATTGTAGTAATTTATTTGACAGGTGAACAGATATATTTTAAAAATGACCACATCAAAAAAAAAATAATTTTAATGGACTCATTTTTAATTGTGAATGAATTCATATATAATTGAGTGTAGAGAATTTTAGCAGATTAGTTTGCAAAGTCTAAAAACTTAATAATAATGAATATAGCTGTGAGTCTCTGAGTTTCATGGAATGTGAACATATCATTAGTCAATCATATACATACTTATGTATAATACTTAAAACTTAAATGCCATTATAATTTAGAAATATTTTTGATTTTAAATGTAAATGACATTTTTTTTTAGAAAAATTTTAGAATTTCGTGAAGAACACCAAAGAGAATCGGTGGCGCGAAATAAAGCCATACGAAATAAAGCCATAAAATGACATAATGCCATAAAATACGCAAAAAAATTCTCGATATGGCTTTATTTCGTATGGCTTTATATCATTTTCTAAAATTTTACGAAATAAAGCCATATAGTAAAATTGATACAAATTCTAGTTTAATAGTAAACAAAGTAAAAAAAAAATAGAAATTGATAATTAAGTGCAGTTATAAATGATAAATACAGGGTGTTTCGCTAATAACCTGCCATAGAACTAGGGGTTATTCTAGGGTTCAAAACAAACAAAAAATGCTTCTAGAGGTAGGGTCTATTCTCATCCGTTTGGGAGATATGGGGCTTAGAAAAATAGCTGGGGACCTAAATAATTTAATTTTACAAAATTGGAACCCTAAGTAATTGGAACCCTTAATAAGTTCCTAATTTTTTTTAATACACTGTAAAAAAACATGTTAAATAATATTATATTTTCATTACGGGGGCTGCCGCCCCGAACCCCCGCTAACTCAATTATAGAAGCTAGATTTTGAATCCAACACTAAAATGAAAAGAATGGTATAAGAATTCGGATACCTAATTCATTAAAAAAATTAATAAGTTTCTAATTTTTTTAATACACTCTAATAAAACATGTTAAATAATATTATATTTTCATTACAGAGGCTGCCGCCCCCGAACCTCCGCTAGCTTAATTATTGAAGCTAGATTTTGAATCCAACACTAAAATGAAAAGAATGGTATAAGAATTCGGACACCTAATTCATTAAAAAAATTAATAAGTTTCTAATTTTTTTAATACACTCTAATAAAACATGTTAAATAATATTATATTTTCATTACAGGGGCTGCCGTCCCCGAACCCCCGCTAACTCAATTATTGAAACTAGATTTTGAATCCAACACTATAATGAAAAGAATGGTATGAGAATTCGGCATAGCTATTTCATACAAAAAATAATCAACCCTAATTAATAAATATAAATATTCTGGAAAAGGGGGCAATCCTGCTTTTGAATCCAACTCCAAAATCCCTCCTAATTGAGAATCCCACATATACACATATATATAAATATTCTGGAAAAAGCGTAAAGCCCTGCTTTTGAATCCAACTAACAATCCCACATATACACATATATGAATCCCACATATACACATATTTGAATGCGAAATAAAGCCATAATGTCATTTTATGGCTTTATTTCGTATGGCTTTATTTCACGGCGCCAGAGAATCGCATATAAAAAAAATTGTAAAAATGTAAATTTATATCATCTGAAAAAACAATGTGATAATAGTTTGACACCCACATAACCAATTTATTTTAATTTATTATTCCTCAATTTAGTATATTTTGGAATCATTAACATTGCAATTAGGCAGCTTTTTTATATTCACATATATTGAATACTTGAAAGATAAATAAGTTTATAAATTAAAATGAAGATTATACTTTTTAATTAAAAATTAGTACCGCCCTGTGCTCGAAATTCGAGCTATTGTTGCGTTTGAATTTCCAAAACATTTCCAAAACAAATTTATTTTATGTAATTTATATTGCACCAGTATTATACGAATTTATTTTATTATTTTATTTTTCCTAGACGTAATAAAAATTATCGCAACAATTTTGTCGACAACTCGAGCGATTGTTGCACTTGAAATTCGCTTTAAAAAAACGTTAAATTTATGGTTTATTTTTTTAAAAACCTTATTAAGTTTTTTAATTTTTGATTTTTTCATTGAAATTTCATCTACAATAATAAACGAAGGGTTATTCAAGCTTCAACTTGAAGAAAAAGTTTCCAAACGCGAAATTGTAGTTTTTAAAAATTTTACGTTTTTCCACCTTATAATAAAGTAAAAGCGATATCGCTATATGCACATATTGAAGTTATAATGAAATTATGAATAATTAAATTTTGAGTAAAGGTTTTTCTATTAAATGTATTAGCAGTCAAACAAAAAACATTGGTACCAGAAATGAATAAATCGAAATATGTGGTCGAAATATGCAACCAATGATTTGATTCTAATTAAGACTTGGAGTTGATAAGCCTGTTAATAATATTTTTGTAATTTCAATAAGCGTTTTATTAATGGAAATATCCCTATTTAAGTCAATAAGAAAATTTTTATGTAAGAAGTATTTAAATTTTTTCAAACTGCAAATAAAACTAAATAATTGTCGCAATTAAAATGGATTTTAGATTCTTTTGATTTCAATGAGCTGATTTCATTATAATTCAAATTGATAAAAAAAATTAAATATAATTTTCTGAGTAAATAATTGTCATACATATATTTGACATTTTAAAACTATCTGTCATTTGAGAAGTTTTTTATAATTTATTTATTAAAATTTGAACGAGTATTGAAGTTAGAGGTGTTTAAAAATACCAAAATTTATATTCGGTAGTAAGTGTTCGTATTAAAAAAAATTTCTGCAACAAAACTCATACAAATTTCTCCTAACATATCAAATTTCTAACTGAAACCCTTTAGAAGATATAAGGGTAAAAAATTTTGCATAAGTTGAGTTTTGTATATACGTGAATTACAATATGACAACCTTATAAAAGCATTTGCCTTTTACCGTTGTCACATTGAAAATATACGCTACAGAACTTGTGTTATACCAATTTGAACATAGGACTTTCAAAAAAACATTATAAAATATCGTGTTTTATTATTATAAAATCTCGTGCACAATTATTCTGGAAGAAAGGAATATGTATTCTCTCCTTTTATTCAACTTTAAAGCACCTACGAGTAGTATAAAAAATTAATTGAAAAATATTGTGCATAAAATATAATTTATTTAAAATTCATTTTATCATTACATATGAATTAAAACTGCAACAATACCCTTAGCAAATATTTAATGTTCTAAAAGATATAGCATTTCTGACATACTAATCCCTGATATCTTTTTTTCTCGTTTAATTTTTTTTTTAAGCTGTAAATGGAAAATAAAAGGTACATTTAATATTATTTAAATATATTTGGAATTTAAAAATAACCGTACCTCTTCACTCATCGGTGGACGCCCCAAAGTTCCAATGACACACAGAAGAAAAGTAACAAATAAAAATATAATTAATTTCATTTTCAAAGTAATTTTTCTTAGTTGGTTAAAGTTACTATGGTGTTAAAGTTAATGACAACTCACCAATTAGAAACTTTGGTTTTTATACAAACTTTATTGAATGGTTATTTAAAAATTATAAAGAAAAATATAAATGATATTGTTCCACTACAAGTTTGAAATTTAAAATTAAATAATAAAATAGAACCTATTTCAAATTAATATTGTATTTTGCATAAACAAAATCATTGCATTGCAAAAAAATAATAATAGCGCTATATGGATGAAATCATAGTGAAAAAGACCTCGTAAATTCGTGTGATTTCTTACAATTAGAGAAATGTGGTGGGTTAAAATTGCTGATAGCTTTCTTTTTGAAAAATAATTAAAATTAATAAATAATTTTGTAAGATAAAAGGTATAAAGCAAAAAAAAAGTAATAAAACAACTTTAAGTTGATACAAACGAATTAGTAATACCCAACACCTATATAATTCAATTTAAACTTAAAATCCATCAGTTATTTTAAATTAGAATTAAATGTAAAATGAAAACATTAACATGAGAAGTGCGACAATAACAAGAACCCTTCTTAAACTTCCGGAATGGTAAGAACACAAGATAAAACTCCTTTGACGTTTAAAATTTGTCTTTTGACCTTTTTAAATTGTTTCCTTTTCGGTAAAGACAGTTAAATTTATTTTATATTATGATATATACTTTTACGATTTCAATTATAAATCATATTTTTTTTGACTATCATATATTTAAGATTTGATCTGACCAGGTTTTGAACCCGAAATTTTTCAATTAAAAACCCGCCACTCTAACCATTGAGCTACCAGACAGATGTCAATTGTGATATAAAAAGTACAAATTAAATTGATTGATAAAAATGAAAGATGGCTGATAATAAAAAAAAAATTAAACAAAACTAATAAATTTGTCAAAACTTAACGTACTAGGTGTGTTCTAAAAAATGTTTGACAACATTTGACATTTCAATTGATTTTGGATTAAGTAATCAACTCAATTTTGGAATTTATTAATTGACTTTTCAATTTGTCAATGTTTTCCCAGTAAAATTTATAGTTTAAAATATTGTCCTGTTTTTAAAACTTCTATTAAATTGTAATTCTTTTCTAACTTTTGCATCACCATTAATAGTTTAACATCACCATTAAGTTGGTAAGCACTTTTAGATTTTTTATATTCGTAATAATTTTCTTCCCACCCTGCATGATAGTATGTCATAAGTAAATTCTTTTAATATGTTGACAGTTTTTTTTTTCATTTATTATTTTAATGTTAAATATAAAATTAGAAAAAAAATATGAAAGAAACATTAGTGATAGGAAGAACAGTTACCTGCTATATAAAATCATTACGGTTCTTTTACTGGATTGACTTACTTGATAAAATCCAAATGAAAATTTTAAACCATAACAAATAAATGAGTTTTAAATCGCATGATAATAATAAAAATTGCATGAGATTTTTTTCACAATATCGTGCAAGTTTTTTAAAAAAAAAGGAATTGAATATATGTTAAATGACATTTAAATGTTTTGTTGTTATTACAATTTAAATATTATTGTGTCCATTATTATTGTCCTTTTAATTATAAAATTATAAATTACATATTTAAACAGGTACTGTTGCATATCACAATATGCTATTTGTGTAAATATAATATGGTTTCAGGAACTGGTTTATAAAAAGAATTAAAAACTATTCACAACCTCCTTCGTCATTTTCTTAAAGTCAACTATCGTCGTCGTTTTACAAGCTGCTGCTTCTGCTACTGTGATCACGTAACGCAACGCTATCATCGAACGCGTCAATGCCGGTAAGCGAATAAAGAGACCGCGCGCGTCTACAGTCGTACTAGCGTCTAAGTCCGGAATCAGTTTATGAATTTTATTATGGCTAAATTACAAATTAAGTAGTAGCTCATAAGATTCCAGGATCCTTTAACCATGCGTAAGTTCAATAAAAGATGTAAAAAATAGTTATAATGTTTCGTGAGTCGTAAAATCCTTAAGATCTTTGCGGTGTTTTTACCCATAGATGGTGGTGATATATTGCCCCTCGTTTTTAAGTAAGCAATTCAGCTTTGATTTCCCAATCTGGCACAAGAAGTGAATTTATATAAGCCGTGCTTAAACATGGTCACTATTAAAAATATAAAAATCTATTGGATTCTTTGTTTAATGCTAGGAAACTACGGAAGGAAATATTAGTTCTGCAATTTCGTTCCCACTACGAACCAATCACAAAACCAATGACACAAGCTGTACAGCGACAAACAGAGTTGGTTCAGTTTAAAGAGTTTTTAATAATACTATTTTGCCCTTTAAGGTAGATTTACAATGGCTACGCTATTTCTCTAGCTATAATATAAAAAAGATGTTTTGACTTAATAATTTTTTTTATTTATCACGATACTAAGAATGTTCAATTCTGTTGTATGTTGTAATGCTGCTACATTAGTGTACATTGACCAACAGAGAAAATTTCACATTTATTCACAGAATATTTTTTGTTAGTTTTATTGTTAATCTCGAATCCGTTATAAATTAGGATATACAACATAATTTTTCTAGAGGACATACTATTACCAAGAGTAAATATCATCATTATATGGGAACCAAATATTTTTAAAAAGATAATGACCATGCAAATACTAAGGTTTACATTAATTTTATGTACATATCTTTCACATAAATAATTATTATTTTATAAATTTTTTATTTTAACTTAAATTTCAATCATTTTCAAATTTGAAATATTTTAAACAATATACTCGTATATAAAATCGATATTTTAAAACTAAATAAAAACATTTAAACTGTTTCTAATGCAATCTAAAATAAAAAATAATTGTAACTTTTAACCATTTTTTCCTTAAGTTGACCCAAATAGATGGTAAACATAATAGTGAAGCCTTTATATGAAGTTACAAAAAAAAAATGTAGTGGAATTGTTTCAGGACATGCAATAAAAGGATTTACAATTTTCACGTATAAAAATTGTCGCATTTTTAGTCTTCGTTAAGATTCAGTACTTTTGCGCCTAACTTTTCTACTGATACCATCTGATACTAATATCTAAATTTAGCCTTCTTTTAAAAAAAAACCTAATTTAAGATACAATCAATCAAATCAGTTGTATATTATAATAATATTTAATTAAAACTAACTAAATTTTAATAAATAATGGTGCTTCTATTCAATTTCCAAAAAAAATTGAGATTAAACAAATTAAAATTGAGAACAAAAAAGTACATTTTGGGAATAAAAAATTTCAATCGTTTTAATTGGAATTGACCAATAATTTAAAATTGGAATTCAGTAGTTAAGAAGAAATACATACATATAAAATCGAAAGTTTGTTTGTTTGTTTATTTAAAGCATATAGATGCGTTTTTTTGAACGGACAGTGTTTCTGGCTTAAAAATTCTGTTCTAACGAACGGCCAAGTTGGCACTGCTTTACAAATATTTAAACTTGACAGATTCACTTAATATTTTTAGACTTGAAAATTATTAACCTACATCTGAACAACGATTGGCCAGAAAAATGTTTGGAAGGGAATTATGTACAATTTTACGAAATTCTGTTTTGATCTTTTTGTGTTTTTATTCATATGAACTTTGAATTATGGACCTTTGAATTTATTTCAACCTACCAATGGTTTGTTAAGAACATGCTAAGTATAGTTGAAATTCTAACACAGAATCTAAAGTATATTTTAGTTAGATACAATTACAACTTTTCAAAACTGAAATATAACAAATTTAAGATATAAGGTTCAATACGTTCCATATGAAACAATATCACAATACATTATTATTTTATAAAACAATGCCAAAAATAATGTTTTTATTAATTTTAATGTATAACTAATGGAAAAATTGAAAATAATTTTCAAAATGTTAAAGCATTTTTAACTTAATTATATGCGCTTTTTATAAATTTTTTTTCATAATAAACTTATTAAGAATTAATTTGTTCTACAACCCCGTAATTAATTTATTGTTTTTAGCACATTTTCAAAAAATTTTGAAACAATGTGCTTATTAATTTCATTCCGCCCGTCTCTCTGTTCATCTGCCATTATGTTTACAGAAACTTTTAAACCGTTGGAAATATAGAAAAGAAGTTTTAACTATTTAAAAAATAATTTCATGCAAGAACTTTTTTTTGTAGCCCCGCCTGTTACGGAGCTACAGCCTTTAAAGTTGGAAAAAGCTTTATATTTAAATTGTTAAAACAAAATTTCTGTTAAGTATATTTTCAATTTAAAAAGGGTTAAAGATGGCTATTTTTATAAGATTAATAATTTTTTAACAGGTATAGGGTTGCCATACGGTACTAAAATTTACCTTTATGTAAAATTCAATTTTTGAAAAATTTTTGGTCCCACATATATTCTAAACGGCTCAAGCTGGGGACTTCAAAATTTAGGGGAAGTTAGATCCTAAGAATTTAGTAGAAGTCGTTAACAAATTTTGTTTTAATAACACCACCTTTTTACGACCTGTAGGGTGTCGAAAATTGAAAATGTGCTAATTTCAAGCACTTGTAACTTAAATACCCACCCAAATTTTTTTTTTAGTAATATACAAAATTTTAAGCTGCAAGTGAGGCTGGGTGGGAACAGATCCTCGAGAATTGTTATGATATAAAAATACAATTTTACAATACTTTTTTATTAGATATGATATGGCCGAGGTTTGAACATGAGACCGGCCCCATTAAGGAGGTTGTATTTACCACTGCGCCATTACTTTATATACTTTATATTTTTAACGGTATTTCCTTGCAAATAATGAATAAGAAAAACTACTGAATTTTGCATGCGCTTTCATATAAATTATTGTATTGTAGTTCAACAATACCTTAAATCCTGAAACCAATGAAAAATTAATAAAAGTAAATATATTATAAATTTTATGTACTAGCACTTTCCAAAAAAAACAAGCTTCTAAGAGAAAGATTGCATGCCTAGTCCAGTGGCCTCTAAGAATACGGGAGCCCTTCTATTTAGAGTTAGCGCTAAATTCAAGCTCAAGTGTCATAAATATTAAGATACGGGACAGATTTGAGGAACACTTATTTTTCTCAGATTAAAGTTAAAACATACTCAGATAAAGTTTTATAGTGACTAGTGACTAAGTATTCCAATCGAAATAATTATAGAAATCGTTTTACTAATACTTAATTTATTCTATATGAATCAAAATTACAAAACTTGTAAGAAGTATGAGAAATTAATAATTATTACAACTCTAAATCGGTAAAAGTCAATTAGCTTACATAATTATACAAATGTTTATTAATTTAATTATAGTAAAGGTCAAGTAAAATTTTAAAAACTTTTATATGGAATTTTGATGATTATTATTTACATTTGAATTTTTTTCAGAATTAATATAATTTCTCTGATATTTACAATCGCGTGTATTGTAAATTTTTTTTTTTTTTGGTTTAATTTCCATAAATTCTAGTAAAGTAAAAAATTATATTTTTCTGTGAAGATTAAAACCAAATATAAATATTTTTAATCTTAATCTAACAATTTCCAAAAAGAAATTTATTGGATTTAACGTGGCAGGGAAACAAATATACAGCAGAATGTTTGGCGTCTTAGGGTGCGTTTATGTTGGAGCTGTGATAAGTGATAAGAACGTCGAAAAGAGCATAGCGTAGAAAATTTATTTTGTTTATAGATGATGAAAGAGATGCTCCAATATAAATACCTCTATATAAATTATGTATTTAGTTTTCATACGCTATTCTCTTATCGACGCTCTTATCACTTATCATGGCTCCAACATAAACGCACCCTAAGACGCCAAACATTCTGCTGTATATTTGTTTCCCTGCCACGGCTCCAACATAAACGCACGTTTATTTATATTTTGTGTAATTTTACTTTAGCACATTATCACTGAGCACTATATTATTTTAAAAATTTATTATTGACTTATTGTTTTTGCTACTTGAAGCTCCTTAACTTATAACGGTTGGATGACACAATAGTTAGAGTGTCAATCTTTCATGCGAATGCCCCGGGTTTGAGTCCTAGTGAAGTGACAAATATTTTTATCTGGTTTTTGACTCGACTCAGTACCATTCGCCTTGGGGTTCAAATTAATAACTTAATCAATAATTAATAATTATATATCTTTAATAAAAAATACATTAATATAACAAAATAAACAAATACAAAATATCAACAAATAATTTAATTGAATAATATAACTCACAGATATATAATACTATATAACTCAAATGCAAAATTATTCAATATAAAAATAATATAGAATTGTATATCTATTTAAAATCCAAGATGTTTCTACATGTTATAAGATTTAGTATTATCTCATGTTTAAATTGTATGTGAAATTCATTTGGTCAGTTCTAATAATAAGAATATAATATTATCCGTTATTCTGACATGTTGTTTAGCCTGTAACGGTGAATAGTTAATACGTAAAAAACAAAAAACAGTCTCAAATTTTAAAGAACGAATATTTAAGTTATTTTATTCAAAGTTATTGAACAATTCATCACATTTTTCATGATATTCTATCACTATTTCATTTATCTTCTGTCCCATTATTGCAAATTGTAAGTCATTTTTTCATGTAAATCAATTTGTTCTAAAAAAATTGCTTCAATTCCATTAATTATTACATGTTATTTTATCTTTAATTACTCAAAAAATTACATTCGAAAAATAATTGTTCGTTTTCTTTTTTTTTTTAAAGAAAACACGCTTCAAATTAATTTCAAACTTTTATGAACTACATGAACATTTGAAAATTAAAATATATTTTGTTAATTTTTTATATTTTCATTGCTTAATTCATTCTTTTTATATTCCAAATTTGTACAATAATAACAAAATTTTCATTCGATTCGACAACAGCTCATTTAACTTATAGGTCAAGTTTAAAATTCAATTCAAAAATAAAAAAAATCAAGTAAAGTATAGTCATAAAAAAAACTTAAACATTTTCCACCTAAATTTCAACCCAAAAAAAAAAAACGAACCACATTTAATTTATTCCAAAAAAAATAAATTTCCAAGTATTTCAAATTAGTGCCCTATATTTGGCACGAAATATAAAATGCATAAGGAAATTTCGAACCTAATTAAATTTATGGTTCGTTTAATTTGTCGTATTATTTTAAATAATGATTCATTCAGTCATTCATTCATTTATATATATACATGCTTTCAAATTGTTATATACAAGTAATTTAAAATCATTTTCCTATTGTTAAATATTTTATTTTAATTGAAAAAATAAAAACGAAAAATCGTCTCATCAATGTAATTAGCTGTGGTAACAAAATATTTTATATTTTGACAGATGATTGTCAATTTCATATTTGTCAGTTCGTATGTTCACTTATTTATTACACTTCTAACATTTCATTTTCACTTAGAACACTTTAAGTGTTTCATTTAAGTTCATTTTGTCAAATTACTCAAAGCTGTTTTAATGATTGTAGCAGTAAAAATGTCATCCTTTGAACGAATCAAACGCAAATTCAGGAAGAGCTCATTTCTTCAAAGTGGAAATTTGTATATAGGGTTTTTTGGCACGGAAACTGGTTATGGAAACTAATTTGTTGTGAGAACTTAAAAAATAATATGCAATGTGTTCGACTCTGATAGAAATTCTTCATTTTATAATTTGCAACATTTTAAAAAAAACCGTAATAGGCTCGTTTCAACCTGTTTTCTTGCTACTCTCTTCTTCTGAGCCCAGCCCCTTATCTATCTGCATATTTATGTACAGAAGGAATTTGTTCCTAGAGTTTCCCTTCCCTGTAAAATAAAATTAAAACTAATTTTAAATATTATGTCTTATTCTATTGTCAAATGTCAAAATTTATTTTGACAAGTATTTCAAGCTATCTGGCAACCTTAATTTATGCACCAGTTTTATTTAACTCCATTTAACCTAAAATTCTATGTTAAAAAAGGATTCCAAAATAAATTTAATTTCAATTTCTATCTCAATAACGGTACTTTTTCAATTTCTTTTCAAATTATTTAGAAAATTTTAAATAGACCACAGCTAATTAAATGAATGAAAACATTTAACATAATTTCTATAATATTGGGTGTCTGATACTTAAAAAAAAAAAAAAGACAAAACACTTCTAAATTAATTTTAAATATAATTATTAACATAAAAATTTAACAACAAACCACCAAAAACAAATATATATATATATATATATATTTATAATTTAATAGTACCATTAATGAAAGGAAGTCAACCCAATTTAATTTTGATTATTAGATCAATTTGTCTTATTTTTTTTTGTTTTTTTTTTTTCTCTTTCTCTGATGTCAATAATTTAATTCAGCCCATTAGTTACGCCAATTATCACACAAGTGTTATATTGTTGTCTTTTTCTATTTGAAAAGTGGTTTTCAAGAGATTCTAATAGATGTTGATGATGAATATTTAAGGGGTTTTAAAGATGTTGAAATACATTGAATACAAGTGCACACAATATATTTAAGTGTATATACGATATATAAAAATGGACCAAAGCATATGTAGTACATTTTTTTAAATTAGAAATTATTTTAATATTAGGTGAATATATAAAAGTGGATAACATTTGGATTAAAGGAAAGAAAGAGAGCAAAAATGGTGGAATATAATACAGATGATTATTATCATCAACAATAAAATTGAATTATTTAAAAAGGCAAAATATTGTTTAAAATTCATTAAAAATATGGCGCTTAAATTCACCTACGCTACGCCAACCATCAATTTGTACATAGAAATGGTTATAAGTCACTTATGTATTAATGTACTCGTATGTGGTAATTTGTTTTTATTTTGATTTATTATGTCATTATAAATTTTCATAAATTAAAATTATTTATATGTATATTTTATTTCATTTACGTGTCAGTAGTTTTAGATTAGAAAAAAATAAATTTTTGATTTAGGTCATTTAACATTTATGTAAGTTTAAATTTTTATTAAAAAATTACATAGAAACTTTGAACGTCATTTGATTTGTATTTTGATATTTATGTCAGTGAGTTTTAAGATTGAAAGAAAATTTTTGTATGATAAATTTATTTGAATGCGTAATTAGTAAATTAAATCATCTCAGATAGACGAAGAATTATATATTCTGTTTTAGAATGTAAAGTTTGCCATTAAAAATTGGTTTTTTTTTAATCTGATATAATTATATCAAAAAGAGGAACGAATAACGTCTTCTTTTAAACTTTTTGCGAATGTCCAAATGGATTTGATTTTCCTGGACATTTGAATCAGTTTTCGTTTTAACATTTGGTTCAATCATATTTTTACTTCTTTGTAAGAGGCCTTAGATTAGAAATTCAAGCTGCTTGAAAGATTGTATTAACCAAACTGTGGTCGAAACTGCCCAGATACCATATATTTGTCAAGTTGTGTGTTCAGATATGGATCCAAGTGGTAATCCTTTTGATCAGCATAGGCAGGAAGCTTTCTGGAATTTTTAAAAAATTTATACGATGTTGCGGAAAATTGTGGGTGAGGCTCCGATAGTCTAAATAGGACAGTACTAAATGTCTTACTTAGTGCTTATTTGCCAATTTTCCATCCATTTAAATTCTGCTTTGCTTCCTTTGCAGAGACCTTTAGAGTTCACTTACTTCACTTACTTTGATACTTCACTAATACATAAAAATTTAATAAATTACATTATTACAATCAAATGATAATAAAACTATATTAATTTATGAATATTCTTTTTATTCACAGGTAAATACAATCAAAACCATTTATTTTATAATCAACACCTTCAAAGTGGTAAGGGAACTTTTTTAAACACAACTTCCTACATAATATACAGTTAATAAATCAATAACTTATTACCTATTCTACGTAAAATGCTACCGAATAAAAATTATTCAATGGAAATATAATCAAATAATACACCATAAATAAAACCAATTGTAAATTTAATATATGAGAATTATTTTTAAAGTTCAATTACAAAAAAAAAAAAATTCAATTATTTTAAATAACAGTAAATAAATTTTATTTAATTCAATTGCGTGTATAATAATTTTTCTATCTTTATTTTAAACTCATATTATTCGTAAAATAAAGTTATATATATACAAACAATCAAACACATATATATTCTGTTTTTGACTTGTTGAACATTTGACAAACTGCGGGATACTTCATATATTTATATGATCATATTTATACGTACATGTATTATACTGCGTATACATTTTTAAATTCCACTTAATATTATTGAATATGTCAACGTTATTATTCTTTACTCCTCCAAAATAAATTTTTTTTAATATATACAAAACCATAATGGATAGGTACACAAAATGCACAACAATGTAATATGTATTTATTTTTTTTTCCATATAAAATTAACTTTAATATTTTGATAAATTATTATTAATAGATTGTTCGGAAATTTTTGTTTTAAAACTTTGTATGTCAATTGAATGTGTATTGATGCGATGCGTTATAAGCTATACAGACAGTTATTAGTTGAAAATCGACTTTTATAAAAGTCTTATAGAGCCTCTCATGTCAATATGATTTAACACCCACGTATGCTGTAAAATGCTTCTAATGTCATAGATAACACGACCACACTTAATAAGTGCGATCGCACTTTGACAGTTAATTGACAGTTACTATTAATATTGAAAGTTTTAATCCAAAATTATAATTAATTTTAACTAAATTTTTTCATTGAGTTTTGACATTAAATTATAATTTGAGTCCCCCAAACTTTAATGTGGAGTTAATTTTAACTATTTTGTTACATGTACTTGAATCAAAAAATTAATATAAACATAGTTAGCACTGATTATGCTCTCTATATACAACCTAACCTAAGTAAGAGTATGATCAAAGAAAACTTAATGACATCTTGACTTTTAAAGGAAATTTGTAAATCTTAAAAGTATTGGCTTTGATATTTTTTAATGTTGTTATTTAGAATATTTTAAATTGTTTTTTTTGAGGGAAAAATAATAATGGAAACAATAATCAAAATTAATGTAAACTTACCTTATTCATCAATGACTTCTCTCTACAATTGAATTTGACATTTATACCCTTGAAGCAAATAAGAAATTTAAAAGTTAAACGATAGCTCCTCAAAGGTGGAGTTAAAGAAAGTATACTATTGTAATAATATAATGTATTTGATAGAATAAAATACATTGAATACTTTGTTATTTAACTTTACTTGACATCTAATTGCGACTAGAAAACGAAGCGCTGTCGTTCATCCATATGCGCAAATGTCAAATATTGACAGAAAATAGAGATTTAAATTGACCTTCTCTTATATAATTTAATTTTATAAAATAATTAAAAATATTTTCCAGTAGCCTTTTATATATATATATAAATACATACATATATATATATACACATTAAAACGAGTGTAAAAATAATGTTATAAACTAAAATTAACGCTCTATTGACAATTTGAATACATCATTTTGTGGAAATAATAATGAAAATATTTGTTTGTTTGATGAAATTACGCGATGATTGATGAAAACTGAATTTTCTGGTGTAAATTTTTGATAGTTAATTTTCTTCTTTTTTTATTTTTTTTTCATTTTTCTTTTTTTTTCCAATCATTTTAAATGTGAATGACATATTCAATTTGTAAGTGAAATATAAATTTTAAATAAAATATGACGAAAATATGTACATTCACAAAAACCACAATACAATAACTTTAAATTTAATATTTTCCAAATTTTATAAAGCGTATATTTTTGTTTTAATAAATTGTAATAATTATTATATTTAATTTTAAAATATACTGAACATATTTTACAAAAATTTCATAGCTCAATTTTAATTTAATAGAATTTTTTTTAATAAATAATTTTACTGTTACATTAGTTACATTAAATTCGGTAAATGTCATTCTAACGATATTTAGGGAAAAAGTACAGTAATCGGTTTAAAAATTTATAACTGTGATAAAGATTTACCGTTTTTTGAGATTTACAACTAGTTCAAAATGTTTTTGGAAAAGTGTTAGATGTGGATAAATATTGATTTTTAAAATTTTTTTTGAAACACCTTAATGGTTACTAGGTCTAGAATGATTAGTGTACTAAATTCAATGACAGTTTTCATACCAAATACAAGACATAAATGCGACGATACGTGTAAATTAAAATACAAGTATTTTGAAGAAAGCCGTTTCGTTTACGTTAGAAAATCGATTTGGGTGCTTCATATTAAAATTAATTAATTAACTTAAAAAGTGATTCTCTAAACAGTTCTTTAATAATATTGATATATCAGAATATTAGAACTCTACTTAGAAAATATCAGAACCCCCACCCTTGGTTCTCTAAACAGTTTTTTTAATAACATTGATATATCAGATTATTAGAAATCCACTTAGAAAATATCAGAATCCCTTCTCCTGATTCTCTAAACAGTTTTTTTAATAATATTGATATATCAAAATATTAGAACCCCACTTAGAAAATATCAGAACCTTTACTGCTGGTTCTCTAAACAGTTCTTTTAGATAATAAAGATATTTCAGAATATAGGAACCCCATTTAGAAAATATCAGAACCCCTACTTCTGGTTCAGTTTTTTTAATAATATTTATATATAAAAATATTAGAACCACACTTCAAATTTCAAAAATGGTTCTAAGATATTTTTATATAATATTCATTACTTACATTCAACGAAGGGCATGTGTTCTACATTTAGAGTTTTTAAAAAAAATATAACTTTCTATAATAGGTATATAGCTTTCAAGCTTGCTAGATCTAGAAACGGATTAAGATTATAATGAAAACAGAAGACTTTTAAAATTTCATTTAAATCTCTACGCAGTTAGGAATCTATCAATTGCCTCATCTTATTCCTTCATTCCCCCTCTGAAAAAAACTGTCTTAAAATGAGACTGTCACTTCTTATACTGCTTTCATTAAAATCAAAAAGAGTCTTTTTAATTTCAAAAAAGACTTTTCTTGCATTAATTTGAATTATTAATACTCTGTTTCAACCCCACGATGTCAATTTAAGTAATGTTCAATATATTTTGCATTTCATTGTGCATATACATATATAATGTGTATTATGACAGTAGTACATAAATTCAGAACTCAATTTTAAAAATTTAATTTTTTACTAAAATGTGCAGCGGTCAAAAAATGTCAGATTAAAATTAATTTATTACTTTAATAATAATAAAAAATATATTAACATTTTTACTTATAATGTTTTTTTTATTTTGCTCCCATTTCTTTTGTCAATCGGATTTGGTTATATTTGATTGATTGTTAAATTTAATTATCATGTCAGTTTGAATATGAATAAAATTTTTTTTTAAAGAAATAAATTTAAAAAAAAATAAACTTTAATAAATTTAAATATTATTAAATGAATTTTATTTCGTACCGCATGTAAAATATATTTAATATGTAGGTACATATTTATTTGCTTTTCAATAAAATTATGAATTATTGTTTAAAATGTATATTAAAATTACTTTAAGTTGAAATGCGGTACTAAATAATTAAATATTCTAATAAAAAAGAGATTAACTTGAAAATTATATTAAATTTTTTTATTTTATTATTAATTTAATGAAATTAAACTTTTTTTCCTTTTTTTTGTGCTCGGTGCAGAATCATAACTCTTAGGGGTACAATTTGAGCTATAACTCCTTAGAGGACTTATGATCTTGCGAGTTTTGACTCATTGTGGTTAACTCTCTTTTAATGTTCTCAGCTGAAAGGTTATTAGTAATATTAAAACATATATATTAATTTTAATTATATAACATCAGTGATGGGTACGAACAGATTCTTATGAACTATAATATCAAAAAAAGTTTACACACATGTTGGAGTTGGATTTTAAATTAAATTAAATATTCTAAATTAATTCAAAAGTCCCTTAGAGACTAATGTCTCACTAAATTTGTTAGAAGTTTTTAAGAAAGTTATGACCTAATCTATCTAAGTGGGAGTTATGACCCGGCACCATTGTGCTCACGTTGTACTAATATTCATAGCTCTTGATATATTTCATGATTGTGAAAGTTAAAAAACATTAACAGTTTTAATTTATCTGAATTAATCAAACCAATGGTGTAGTGGTAAAGTGGCCACCTTTTATGTGGAAGATCTCGGATTCAGATCGCCGGTCAGATCATGTGTAATAAAAAAAAAGCGTAAAATTGTATAATTATACATCATAATATAAAATAAGATTTAATTAAAATATATGTATATATATATATATATATATATAATAATAACTCTTGCGTAAGAATTAGCATTTGTGTATTTATAATCTTATACTAATCAACTCCCTAGTGTGTAGTTCTTATACTAATCAACTCCTTAGTGAATATAACGATTTAAAGATACTGAAGCCTAGTCTAAATGACTCGGTCAATACCCTATACTCCTTAAAGAAGTGGAAAATTAATAAAACTGAGGGTTTTTACTAATCAAAACTTAATTAGATTGTTATCAAATACATCATGCGGCTTAACTACAAAAAATTTATCAAGAAATCATTATTTGATTAGTGATAAGTGGGTGGTGCAATACAATATTTTAAAATCCTGCTGATCTGCTAAACCACTGGCTTTTTCCTATGGTTATGCCTTCCGTTCGTTATTTGAGAATTCCAACTAATATACAGTTTTGTTCAACTGCAGGCGATTTATATCCTATTTAACACCCCACTATGAATTTCTTATTAATAATTCTTACAGTCTTTATCAAATTTCAAACAAAACTCTGAGTGCTACATTTTAAAACTCAAAAATTTAATCCAAATAAATAAACTAATCAATAGAAGTATACGACCAATTTCAAATTTCTAATAATATTATTTATAAATTGATTATTTAAATAAAAAAAAAATTGATTATCTTATAAAAACACCTGGGAAATAAATTTCTCAAAATAAAAATTTTCCACAAAAACTCAAAAACCAACAAAAAAAAAACCTTTAAATTACTTCAAAAGAAAATTGTAATCAAATAAAATTAAAATTTATTCAATTTTCTTATTTAAAACTTTTTCAACCCAATTTTTTTTTTTAGTTTAATGAAAACAAAACTTTTGATTTCCATTCAATTCAAACTCGTAGTAATAATTTTCCTCAAAATGTTCATTAACCCCTTGATTCTTTACATACCATCTCTTACACCCACAATGGCACAACTGAACAAATTTTTAAATTTTTTTATCTTAAAATTTAATTTACAACAATTTATTTAAACAATAAAAATCCCAAAATGTAAAACTAAAAGGTTTCTATTCTTTTGCTCCCTACATTTTCATAATCAAAATTCCTCGCGACACACTTTCCTCATTCATCCTTCCCCTCCTCCCCCCTCTCAGTCAATTTAATAATTTTTCTTTTAAAATAAAATTACATTGGAAAAATAAAAAACCAAGTAAAAACCCAACCAATTTACTTCAATCGAATTTTGATTTACACCTTCTAATTTATTTTCAAACGAATAAACAATTTCTGAACATTTAAAAAAGAAAAATAAATAAAAAAAAAAGCTGTGGATTCGGAAAAACAGAAGAAGAAAAACCCATAAAAAATATGTTACACCTGTCCAATATGTTTTCAATCTTTTATATAATTTTTATTTTTTAATTTTTTTTTTTTTTTTTTTTTGTGTAATTTCAAATGGGCCAAAATAGATAAAAAGGTCAAAATGAATTTTTACAAAAATATAAAACAAACAACGGAAACCTACATTTCCATTACAATCTTTGGGTTTTTCATTCAAAAATATAAAAATAATGAAAATTTTAAAAAATAAAGAAAAATGAAAAATGAAAAACAAAACCCATAGCTCTTACCGGTAATGTTTCGGTCTAGTGAATTTTCAGTTTAGAAAGAGATAAAAAATTATATACCCAATTCTGTTTTTATTTTAAATTAAAATCACCTATTCTAGGGGCGATCTTTGTACTATGAAGAAGAAAAAAATCGACTCTAACTAAATTCAGTTAAACAAATTCAGAAATGTAGTCTGAATTCACTTAATTAATTTGAACTTTATACATAAGTATTTTGTTTAATTAAATAAAACAACCCTCCAAACTGTAGGCGACTAAGATAAATAAAAAATATTTGAAGATGTCTCTCCTCCTCTAATTTCATGGCTTAACTCCAGCTAGTAGAAACTTAGATTGTTTAGATTATTAAGTGTCATTACTAAGCTTTAAAGCTTTTAAATTCAGTAAATTCGGAAAATTTCCACTAATTGTATTTGAATTTAGTTGCAAAACGAATTCAAATATTGAAATAATTTCGAAGAACTGCTGACTTCGCATTGGTTATTCAAAAAGAAATAAATAAACTTGAAATTGAAGATTTCACTCTGTTGCTTTGGAAGAACTAAAATTTCATTTGAAGAATTCTGAAATTACTTAAGATTGAAGAAAGAATGATGTACGATAAAAATCTCTTCAATGGCTCTTCAATGTACCTTTGGCTCAAGCACCTGCCCATCAAAAATCTACATAGTTTGCTTTTTAAATAAAGATTTGTCAAGTCAAACTTCAATGCCGAAAGATGTTCGCAAATTTTTTCCTAGTTTTAACGATTAATTCCACTACGAAGGAGCAACCTATATACCAAATTTGAATTCGATCGTTCAAAACGTTTTTAATTGATAGCAAAAACACACTTATGATGCAATATGCCATCGCATTCAACAGCTTGTTCCCACTGCGTGCTCCTCTCTGCATAAAGCAACCCAGTACCAAATAACCAAATATTGATGTGGCGATGGAGGTAAATTAAAAACGAGAAACTAAAGAAAAGTCGGCTGACATAGATAAGATCCAGATAATGTTCAGATTCAGATACAATGTTCTGTTTATAGTTATTTGCTGTGGAAACTCCTACACTTAGAAAGTTCATACACATTTTTATAAAAAGTTGAGTTGCTTCGTCCTTGTGACAAAGGACATATAATAAGCCTACACTTTAATTTTTTTTCAAATAAAAAACTATTTTAAATTTAATTAGGTCTTCTTCATAACAGTTTACCTTATATGATTGGCCTCCAAAAAAAAAAAAAAATTATATACAAAAAAAGATTCAGACCACAATAAAAGAAAACTTGCTTTGTTTTTCTTTTGTACAAGAACTACTCAGAAGTTGAAAAAAAAAATTTAAGCACGACTGAGATTTAAAATCCTAAAAGAAATTTTTTTAAAGTTTATTTTACTTGTTTTATTTTTTGGTTTTTTGATAAAAAAAAAACAGAACTAGAAAAGAAAATCTTAATAAAGGAAATGTCGAAAAATTTCCACACGATTAACCTCTCTATTGAACTTCTTATACCTATACTTTTCATTTTCCAATTTTTTTTTTTTATTTTCATTTCATTTAAGATATTTCTATTTTTTTCAGAAACCTTCCTTTTATGTCAAAGGCGTGCTCAAACAAAAATATTTAGATTGAATATATTTTAGGTATACCAGGTATTCCCAGGTGTCTCATTTCCACAATTCTATTTTTTATTAAGGTTTTTTTTTATTTAACAATTTTTCTTTAATATTTTTGTTTTTGGGAATTTGAAAAGGGAAAATTTTCCTTTTCCTATATATGCTTTCCAATGAATTTTTTATTTTCTAATTTTTATTTTGTCTTTCTTTTAGTGTTTATCCTATTCGGTATTTAGATCTGTTTTAGCTGGTGATCACTGACCAGGAAA
Source organism: Dolichopus griseipennis (assembly GCA_963082915.1). NCBI lineage: Eukaryota > Metazoa > Arthropoda > Insecta > Diptera > Dolichopodidae > Dolichopus > Dolichopus griseipennis. The sequence continues at coordinate 346,529,877 of OY720441.1, forward strand.
TAAGAACAGAAAAATGAAATTGAAGAAATGGTATATAAAAACCATACGCCTCAGCACAATTTTAATTTGGATGTACACTATTATTTATTTCAAATATAATTTTTCAAATTGTTCGCAATGACCACATAAATAAAGTGATAGTCATCGATTTTTTAGTGTAAAAAGCATCAATACCAATTTATGAAATTTATTTAATAATTAGAACCTAAGCTAGACAGTCTCTGCTGAAAGTCTTTTTAAATAAAAGCTTTAAATAATTATTAGACTCAGAAAAACCCGATATATATTTTACTAATGAAAGTTAGTGATTCCGCAATAACTTTTCTTCAAAATAACGGAATATCCTCTCAGCTTATTTATTAGCTATATTGCTGCTCTGGAGTCATTCTTTATTTTTTTTAGTATGAGGACGCATTCAGCTAAACATACCTTCCCACTGAAATCATTCTCAAATTACTGTATTTTGTGAAAAATAAAATTTTTCACATAGCAATACAGTTATGTCTTCACATATGCTACCCACTGTATATATACAATAAATGTTTAGGTACCTAGGTAAATATACGTATGTCATTTGGATGCGATTGGATGGAAAAAATAAAAATAAAAAAAAAATGTGAATTGGATTCTTAAGATTTAAGGATTTTAAAAAGGAATAAAAATTCTAATTCTCTAGAAATAAAGATTTTCCAGGCTGTCAAACAACTAAGAATAGAATTGAAATCAATTCAATGTTAACGTATATAAATATATACATACGTATTATGTATTTTGTATAATTATATATATATTTTGTATAATTATATGTGTATTTTGTACTATTTGATTTTCTCTTTAAAAAAAAAAAATGAAATTATTTTCTGCTCATTTAAATTTCAATTTTTTTCAAGGTTAATATGAGTTTATCCATCTAAACCAAACCCAACCTTAATAGTATAAAACATTGCATGATTGTAGTGAGGTTTTTGTGGATTTCTTTGAAAAATGATTGCTTCAATGATTATTAATGATGGTGAAATGAAAAGATATAGGACTAAATAAACAAAAAGAAAATAAAAGGATTTTAATGACACAAAGTTTTATATTTTTTTTTTTGTATTAGAAAAAAAAATTTATTGAAATATCAAATAAATTTTGAATTATTTAGAAATTTGAATTTATTTTTAACAAATTTTTTCTATAATTCTAGAAGAAGGGATGATTTTCCTATTAAGAAATTATTCTTTTATTTAAATGACATGATTTTTACGTAAATAGTTTATTGTGAATTGTAACAATCAAAAACAGTTGACATATTTAACGTTTAGGTGACAGTTTAAGCTTTGACTGAAATGTATCCGTGGAATTTATATTTTCAATTGTTTTGTAGCAAATTTAAGGATTAAATTCCTTTTAGTTACAAAGTTTTAAATATTAATTGGATATTTAAAAAAAAAAATTATTTTTATAATTTGCCTGATTATTATTTAAAAAAGATCAGCTGATCAGTTTAATTTTGCATAATAAAACAAGATTGTTTTAATGAATTGTGTTTCATTTCATTGAAACAAATTCCGATGAATCTTGTAAAATTGTATAGTAAACTTGTAATTTGTTTCATTTCAATTCATTCCAGTTTATCTTTTTAAAAAAAAAAAATTCTGATGAATTCTTATCTAACCTGTCTATTGTGAATGACAGCTAATTTCAATGACATATTTGAGTGATTGCAATAACCGATTTTAAGTGACTTTTTGAAAAAACCTGGTATCATTATGCATCTCAATGATACCAATATCTAAAGTTTTTGTCTCTATCATTTAAAACTTCTCAAAAGCAGGAAATATATTCAAAATAATACAATTAAAAAAAATAATTCAATAATATTACGGTATATGACATTTGACATCTACTTTTATTGTCTCTCATGTTTAATCCAGCAAATAAACGTCAAAATTTATTTAAAAGAAGTTTATTATATATTTTTATTTATTTATAAATAAAGTCCAGTTCTTGTTTATTTAAAACTAAAAAAAATATTTTATTTATGAATTCAGTATTTTTGAATTAACTTCAATATAAAGTATAGTTACTTTCAGCTACATATTCAATAAATTATATCATTTTCCAATTACTAACGACATCTATTTTTTTTTTTTTTATTTATTAAATAAATCAAAACAATTTACAGTTACATTTAATTTAAGGTAAAAAAAAAAATAACAAATCATATGATTAAATAAAAAAAAGAAAATAAATAAATAAAAAAATCCTTCCATTCTGTAAAACATAAATTTAGTTTATAGTTATAGTTTTTATTTTTACCTTTTATTTACTATTTTTTTTTTTTTAACTTTATGTTACCTGTTCTTGGAATAAAATATTTTCCAACCGATTTACTACAACTATAGTTTTCTAAATATATACAAAATATGAAATTTGAACTTAAGAACTATAAGAGTTATTAGAATTGTTCAACTTCTTCATAATTGAATTGAAATTCAACTTTGAACAAATTGACTTCGTAGAGACTTCAACGGCATAGGCAGGAAAGAAGACTTGTTAAGATTTAAGACTAAAAGATTTTAAGGATTATTCAAGGAGAGAGATTTTAAGGATTAGCTTAGATACTTGCGTGTCAGTTTTCCGAGAAAGCTACTTGCAAGATCAAGCACTTCAAAAGCACAGGAATTTATGTGAAAAGTTAAAACGGAACTGTGTCCTGAGTACAATCAAAAGTCACAAAAAAAATCTGTATGGAACGACGAACTTAAAAAATGTCCCTATTCTTAAAAGGCTTAACAAATAGCCTTTAACTAAGGTTGTACTCTTCCTTAAGTTATATTTGAAGATTTAGCTAATGCATTGGTAATTAACAGAAGTGCCGTTCTAGATTAATACAGAAGTCAGGAACCTATAAAAGAAACCATCCTCAAAAAATCTAATGAAATTCATTAAACTAACGGAAGCCATCAAAACTTCTTTGCGGCCTCTTATCACTTTATATTACCTGAAAAGTTATTTTATCTGATATTAAGCAACCTCATTCTATTTCTAGCATAGTTAAATCCTCAAAAATTGCCAGTCTTCTTATTTTTGAAAGTGAATGATTCATTTATTTAAGATCATCTTCTTACAATATTCTTATGAGCTACGAAAACTCATTAAAGCTTCAAAATGGGAACAAATCACATTCAATCAAATTAGCTGCAAATTGTTTACTTAAAGCTCATTAAATGTTTAAAATATCAATTGCCCACGTTGTTCGCATGGGCTTCTAGTATTCTAGTCACATACTTAGTCTTCGGGACTCAATTCGGGACTTTTAAGAAATAGGTATTACAAATGATTCATCAAATTAATAACATAATATTGAAATACTTTTATATTATATTTTATTTTGGAAAATTCATTCGGAGAAGTCCATTGAAGAAATAACAACACAAAAATCGGAATATTTTACAATCAAGAGAGTAAAAAACATGGGAATCAAGATGAAGTAAAAATGAAAAGTTATTTATTTTCTACTACAATAGTTTTTTAAAAAAAAATTTTATGAACCTCCAGCACATGAATTGCCATTTATTTTTTCCTTAATATTCTAAAATGTTAACATGAAAATCATAAATAGTTTTCCAACTGAAATGATTTTCATAAATAACAAAATACATAACGAAAGAGATAGAAAATGAACATAACATTTAATTTTCTATTCCTTTCAAATTTTCATCCAACAACAAATTTTCTATGCATCAAATATATATGTATGTATGTTCCCTTGTTGCTCAACAACATCTATTATTTTTTTTTACCAGTTTTTTTTTTTTTGCTTGGTATTTTTAGGAGTAAAGGTTAGTTATTTAAAGGTTGAGGTTAAGTTGTTTCCCGATTTTGTTTTCCTCCTCTTGTTGATGTTTGAAAATTTTTTTTGATATTTTCATGATTGATGCGGTTTTTCTTGAATTTAAAATTTATTGTGGTAATAAGAAAATAAATTATGAAAAAGATATATTATATTGATTAAAATGAATGGAAAATGAAGTAAAATCCCTATTGGAGAATCGTAAATGAGTTTAATTGAAATTGTGTTGAAAATCAGGTGGAAATCTTTCCATTTAAGACGAAGTAAAACAACTTAAAGAAGGGAAGGTATTTATCCAGAAATTGACTTCGAAAACTTTAACTTTTTTTACTATTGTAAATTTAGAGTAGCTTTTGAATTAAAAACCTTAATGCCGAAAGGTTCATGAAATTAAAGTGAAAACTTGCTGAAGCAATTTGCATTAGATCTTTGAATTTTCAGTTCCGAAGAATGTTAAACGTAGAGTAATTTAATCTTCTACAATTATCTTCCTTTTAAAAAACCGCTAGACCATAAAGGGTTGATTGAAAATAGTTTCAAGCAAGGCAAGCCTAATAACCGTCCATACCAAAGCTAACTTTACATTTCCCAACCGTTCAATACCAAAGCTTAATTATTTTTAATTTACATTTTGATTGAATTATTGACGATTGAATTACTATCACTGCATTACAAATCCCAGCCTTACCTAATTCCCTTCTTCTATATGCAAATAACCCTAATTAATAGACCACAATTCTTAGAAACATAATAATTTAAATTATATTTTAATATTAGGGTGCTAAATACCACTATAATTATAAATAAAACGAATTAATTCATACATAAACTAATTAAAATTTCATCCCTTCATAATTAAATGAATATTCGGTTAAGAACTTCGCATAATTAAAATTTGTAATTCTTCATCCACAAGTACTCAAAATTTAACTTAATTTTTTAATAACTGACCTCTTCTTCGGTTCTAAAATAATTAATTAAATTGTTGTTCCTAGAACTCATTAAGTCAGAATTTTCTAAAAAATTTAATAAAAAAAAAAAACCTAAACAGATTTTCTCAGATTTCGGATCCCTATTTTATGTTTTGTTTCTATTTTTGTAAAAAAAATTTTTTAATAATGCTGCTTAATCCAACATAAAACGAGTAGACTGTGTGAACTGTAGGATATTCGCATGAACGTGATATAAAGATTATATTATCTGGTAAATTGTTCTTGACTAAATATCAAATATACAACTTAATCGAATCAAATTGAATGAGAGCTTCTAGATTCTGCAACTAATCAAATTTTGTGGAAACTTTGGTCATAAAACTTAGTTGTTTTTGGGAAATTTTCACACACCCAGCTTAGAATAGAGTGCTTATGCAAACAAATAGTTGAAAGACAATCACTCGAAGCACTCACAGCACTAGACCAACAAAATTTTACACAAACTTTAGACATAAAATTAAATTACTTTTGGCAAAATTTTAGATACTGTGCTTGGTTTAGAATAGAGTCATTATGGGAACTATTCCAATCCACTGAACATATTGGCAACTTCAATAACGGCTCTTGTAGAAATATTTGAAAATATCAGAATCCTTGTTCTATAGACCTTTATAACTAATAGGTCAATATCTAACCCACTTCATCTCTGTATTACAAACGTTATGGGAAATTTGTTATACCCTTTGAACATACTTGTATAAAATTTTTTAATCAACGATGGCATAGGTACAAAACAAAATTTTGAAAGGGTCACAATAATAATAATAATAATAATAATAGCTTTCCTTTCACATAATCATTGTATCTTTATAGGTTTACATTGTGTATATATATATTTGTATATGTATATTATATATATATATATATATAAATATGTACAAGGTCAATATAAATAAGCAATTTCCAAGTTTCCTGAACACAAAGATAAAAGTAACAAAATACAAACAATACGCCAAACCTAAAAAGTAAAAACCGTAGGAAAATGTAAGGGCAAAGGAATTATAGAAAAATTATAAGAACCGCAGTTTTGCGTGACCAAACTTCCTTCCATATTGGTTTTATTTTTGTTTTTTTTTATTTTTTTTAATATATTGTAATCACGAAATCCTTATTACTGGACTTAAACCCCACAAAATACGTGGAATTGTTTTTTTATTTTTCTTCTAATTCTTCTGTTCATGCTTCCATTTTTATATTAAAAAAAAAACGTTACAACAATACCAAACCCTTATGCCTCTTTTAATATCTGACCGACATTATTTGTTGAGAAGTGCGAATAAGTATAGAGGAGAAAAAAAATTATTTATAATTATTATTATCGCTATTATTGCACACATTGATTTTATTATTATGATTTTCTATAATAAAACTCAATATTTGTTGAGGAAGACTTCTAATTATAGGTTTTTATTTGAGCTTTAAAATAAGACTATGTTCAAACGGTATTCTTATGAGTGTCGAGAACTTATAAGACCTTCAAATGTTCACAGACGATCCAATTAGCTGGAAATTGTTTATCTTAAACTTGTTTAAAAGTGGTGAAAATATGAAGAGCCAAAATTGTATAAATAAGTTTAGTATAAATGTCAACTCGTTGAAGTTGTATATTGCTGTTGAAGTTGTATATTAAAATTAAATTACTCAAATTTCCAGATCATTATTTTCTGGAACTTTCTCTCAAAACTTAGCTACAACAATACAGAGAGGTCTTGACAAATTCAAATACAATTATTATTATTTATCTCTTCCTCTCATTACACGAATTTTGATTCAAAGGAGAACTTACACAAATTTTAATTAAATCGATTCAACTTTTCTTAAAAACTTTAAAATGAAATGTCAAAAATCTCCAAGCACTTTTGTGCCACAAGGGGTTAAAAAATTTACGAACTTGTCAATTAAACAACTTGACTTTACAGCAAATTACTTTTATCTAAAGTTCATAAACTTACCAAACTTAAAATAAATTACAACTAGAACCGTTAGTTGGCACCTAAACACCTAAAATTTTGTGCTGCAACGGGTTAACGGGTTATTTTTGAAAATATAACAAATGGACAGTCAACATTTGTTTTGACCTACAAAATTAATACATGGAATTTAATTTGAGACCTTTAACAGAATTTAAAAAAGAAAATAACTGTAATAACAAAATAACTGTAATTCATAATCACAAAAAAAAACAACGGTAAACTAGAACAAATATGTTTACCTTGATTATAGGTTTTACTATACACCATAAATAAAAAAAAAAAAGTTATTTTTTTAACATAAACAAAATGAAATTCTATATTTAAAGAAAATATTTATTAAAATAATTATTAAAGTAAAATTATTATTTTTTTTATAAAATATGGTTCAGTTCAGATAAAGTATTCTTGTTTTTGAAATTAAGTTTAAACGTAATCGTGGTGTGGTGAATTTGGATAAGTTAAACTTAGACGAGTGTGGTGAATTTCGTTAAAAAGAAAAAATATGAAAAGATTTATGAAAAAAATAAAACAGAATTATTCCAAAAACAAAATTTTAATATTAAAAAAATATCTATAGATTCTGAGTGGAATGTCGAATATTTTCTTTATAGATTAAAATTAAAAATTCAGAAATTTGTTTTTTTTTTTTGTATTTATGCAAAATTTATTTCCAACAACTTTTTAAAAATATTTTTTTAAACTAATTTACATAATATTATATTGTATACTATTATATAATAAATACCATAAAGAAAGGAAAACACAATATAATTCATTAAAATTAATTATTTGCAGTGGTCATTAATTTTATTTTTTTTTTTAATATAAATACGATATTGTGTCTATAAAAATAAAATGCTATAAAATATTAAAAACCTTCTATATCTTATAAAATAAATGGATAATATTAAAAATTAATTATAAATACATAAAATTTCATTTAAATATTTTTTATATAATTTAATTCAATTAATTAATTTCATATAGACATTGACCTATGCAATAATGAAAATATGGCAGACCTAAGTTAGAATTTTAAAGATAATGGAAATGGAAAAATAATACTGAATTTTGAATTCAAATTTATCTCAAAATTAAATTAAAGTTTATTTAGACTTTTTAGTGGACAGAATTACTCGAGCTTTATTAAGAAGTTCTGACAGTTTGCATTTCTTGAATATTAAAAATTGTGAAAGAACATCAGCTCTCAAAGCAGCTAATATTCTAAGCTATTGCAGCTACATGCAGCTAAATATAAAGACTGCCCTATTCCCATGCAAAAAAAAAATCTTAAGAACATATTTACAAGCATTTCATTAAATTACATGTAAAATTTCCTAGCTTAACTCTCTAATCATAATTTCGTTGTAATCCAGCTATAAAAACATTGAAATCGAGTTTGGTGAAGATTAATTGATAAACCTAGAACAACTGTCGGGAGACTTTGTCCCATATGGAGCAGTTCGTAAATATTAAGCCGAAACAAACTAACAATACTCAATTTCTTGCGTACAATCTACTTCCACATATGACTGCAAATCATGATTGCGCAATAATTCCATTAAGAATAAATTATAGGTCTTCATAAATAAGCATCTCAGAATAATACATCTCAAATTTTCTGGTCAAATAGAATAAGAAATGCAGACTTGTGGGTACTAACAAGTAAAGAACCAATAGTGAAATAATTCACCAGATGAAAGTGGATTGCCCGTACACTAAGGAAAAATTAAGAATGTATAACAAGAATGGCCTCTAAACTTGAATTTTCTAGGCGAATCCAGATCAAAAAGTAGACCCAGAACAAAATGAAGAAATGTGATGTAAGATTAATTAAGGAGACACGAAATATCCTGGATATAATAGAAAAAGCTATTAATCAAATAGACATTTTAACTAAATTGTTTGAATTGAAGTTAAAGTTTATTAGAACGCTCTTCAGGTCAAAAACTGATTGCCTCATTTAACCAATTTATCTTCTAACATTTCCTAATTTCGGAATTAGGAATTTCAGAAAGACGGTAAGAGTTTAAGTTCATAATGAGTTTCAATTACTATGTATACATTTATAATCTGGACGAACACTTAAATTTGGAAAATTGATGTCAAATTTCAAGTCAAATTTGTACATTAAATAAAAATAGGTTGCGCAAATAAGATATAAGGTAAAACCCATCCGAGGGCTAAAATAATAATTGCTTTAAGCTCTAAAAAAGTCAGAAGATAATAACATCAACTGTATGAATCCCCAAATGAATTCTTACCATAAAGATTAAATTCATATTAAAAACATTTTATTAGAATTTCCATTTTAATTCACAATTCTTTTCAGAGTTTTATTAATTCTTCCAACTGAATATACTTTTTTTTTTTACGAACCCCTAAAAGTATGCAATATCGTTAAAATTTTTGTACAGTCTATCAACAATCCATTTTTATTTTTTGAATATATACATATATATTGAATTTCTATTAATGATCAAATATAAAAGTCAAATAAAAATCCAATCAAAAAAACATTTTATATTTTATTATCCAAAAATTGTTGTCTATTTTTATTTACAACCAAAGTAATAATAAATTCAACAAATTCAACAAAATTCAACACAATATTACAAAATATGATATATTGAACCCTTAAAAATTAAATGATTTATTTTTTTATCTTATGTGGCATGGAAAAATGGTGGAAAACGCTGGCCGGAATAAAAAAAAAAAAACATTTTTTATCATTTATTGATTTAAAATCAAAAAAAATATTCCATATATTATTACATTTTCAATCGGGTATAAATATCTACATAAGTAATATCAAATAATACATATTACACATATACTTCGATCGAAATGTAAAAATTAAAATTTATGAGAAAATATATATATATATATAATATATATATATTTATGTTTTGCCTAGAATCGATAATTAACACCTTTTGAAAAATATGAGGAAAAAAAAATATTAAAAAAAAAAAAAAATAACAATCAATATTTATATGAAAAATTGATGATAAATGCAATTTTCAAATGAAATTGATTGGTTTCAATATTTATGCATTACTTTTTATTATTTTATTTATGTCAGTTGTATTTGAATTGTACATATAAATCTGAAGATAAATTAAATGTACATAATATATATTAATACATATGTATATAATATATATATATACATATATTAAAACTGAATTCAAAGGTTAAAAAATTTAATTAATATTTTTATATACGCGAGGTTTAAAAAACGAAATCTAATTCATTGTAAATATGTTCAGCTTTATATTATAACTAGCTAATCCCGGTGAGCGTTGCAGCGCTTCTCAATGGAGGATTGACTTAAGTTGATCTTACTGGAAAAAGTTAACACAAAAATTACACATGGTGTAAATGATAATTTTAAAGTGTAATAAAACAATTTTTTTTAAAATCATATTCCTAAGATTATTCTAACAATTTTTCAACAAATTTATCAAATTTCATTTTAAACTTTTCATAATTATTAATAATTCGCAGAAATATTAATTCAGTTAACATTATTACACAGAAACCGACCATCCTCAACTCAATCATCAAGGAGTACCACTTATAGAAAAATTAAAGATAATCGTTCAAACTTTTTTAAAAAAAAAGTTTTTAAAGCTTTTGTTTCGCAACCGGTTAAAGCAACCGGTTACTCGACAAAAAAAATTTCCCTAATTCAAAAGATATTACCTACTTCCCAAAATTGGACGTAATTTACCCCCAAAATAATTTTTTTTGACAATCGAAGAACTGACATATGTTACCAAATGCCAAGCAAAATTTGAAGTCAATCGGTCAAACCGTTTCCAATTTAGAGTAAAGTAACGAAAAAATGCTGTAAAAAGTTGCTGTGCCGCAATGGGTTAACTCAACAATATTTTTTTTTGAGATTTTCTCTTTGACCAAAGCAGTACTTCTTAAAATTAATAAAAAAAAATTTGCCGATAACCCAAGTTTTTTAAGTTCTAAATTTCAAGATTTGTGTAAGATTACTTTAAGGGAGTATAAGAGAGTATCAGAATCTCAGAAAATCGGGACTTACAGAATTTTCTGATCTTAATGGATTGTACATACAATTTCTACCTGAGAAAGTACTAAGGCCTTATAACATGTAGAAATGTCCTAGATTTTCAATAGATTTTTAAACAAGTTATCAAATATTTAAATTGGCTGTATGAAAGAAAGTTCCCAAAAAAATGAAAAATGAAAAATACCTTTTCCCGAGTTAAATGTTTTGTTGCTGACATGTTAGGAGCCTTTTTTAAGTTTTATACAAAATCTAAGTTCCATTATTTTGTTTAGTGAAGGTTTGGTCAAGGAAGCCCCCAATATTTAAATGCTGTATTACTTTTTAAATGTTTCTGAAAAAATCTTTTGTGGGATTTTAGATTTGGTTACAAAAAAAGGAATCCAATAAATTGTTCTGTCGGAATTTGGGTGCGGCAACTCCTCTTAAATCACAGCTTTTTCCAAAAAATTAATTTTAAAGGGACAACTAACCTTACTATAGAAAAATTCAAAGTTTGTGTACAAATAACTGAATCTAACTGTCATATACTCTATAAAAATATTATAAAATAAATATATTGGAAAAATTTAAACTCCCAAAGAGTCCCTAAATTTACCTAATTTTGGTACAAATTTTGCAGACAAAACTTTAGAGTATTGGTTCAAAAAAATACTCCATCACAGTAGTTTTAATGAAGAAACAAATCTACGGAATGAAAATATAGAATCTTCGTAGATCAATTCTAGATTTTTGATCAATATTTTGATTAATAAATTTTATTAAAATAATTAATAAATTACATTAGACATTTTTTTTATTTTCTATCTTCACCTTCAGAACTAGTTATTATCATCTACAAAACCCTTAGGTAATATTAAACTTCTTTAAGTGACATTTTTCAATTAATATTTATTTCATTTCTTAACACCGTTTTTTTATTAAAAAATTAAATAATTCATTTTACATTTTAAATTCAACAATTTTTTTTTTTAACACTTGCAATAAAATTTTTCACACAAACAATTGAAATTCTTTAAAATTAAAAAATATTCACAAAATTACAATCAACAAAGAAAATTTATTTTATTTATATTATTTGTTATTAAAAAATGCAATAAAATATTTTAAACAATATTGAAAATGGAAAATAATAAAATTGAAATTAAAAAAAAATATGTAAATTAAAAATATTTTAATTTGAAAATAAAAAAAAAAAAATATATAAATAAAAGAAATACAAAAAAAAACAATTAAATTATATTTAAAAAATATGTTTCTTATATATATACAAATTAATTAAAAAAAAATAAATATATATATATATATATTTACTTATATAAACAATTCCATAAATATTTTAAAAATAAAAAATTTATTTATTTATATTTTTATTTTTAATTAAAAAATCTTGCAAAACTAATTTAATTATAATAATAACGGTAATAAAATTAACGGTAATAACAATTATAAATAATATAATTATATTAAATGTATTTAACTGTAAATAATATATATATATATATATATATAATAAAATATATATACACATATATAAAATGAAACTGTAAACAATTATTTTAATAAATTAATAATATTATTATTAATGTAATTTAATAATTAAAATATAACGGGAATTCAAACAAATACAACAAAAAAAAAAAAAATGGAAAACAAATACAATAACAAATTTTATTATTCCCAAGTCATTAATAATAAGTTTTAAACTGTATACTTTTTATTAAAAAGTTTGATTAAATTGGACAGATATAGATTAAAATAAAAAAAAAACAAAAAATAACTGTTTTTTAAATTAACTTTTACATATATGTATATATATTAAATAATATTAAGTGATGTAATAAAAAAATGTATGAATAACCGTTATTAACTGTAATATTATAATTATAACATTTAATATATGTAATAAATAATTTATTAATATCGTAATTATAATTACAAGAAAAAAACTTAAAAGATTTCTAAATTCAATTTAGTTAAGTACGTTTGCAAGACCTCAAGATTATCGTAAATCAGATTATCGATATACACTCAAATTGGCCCTGACACTACCTCTTTATACCCGTATGACTATATAGGCAAAGGGTATAATAAATTTGCCATTACGTTTGTGACGCAGAGAAGGAGGGGGAATAGATATAGACTCAAGTGTATGGATCGGATCAGAATCGAAAAAAACGAGGAAGAGTGTAGTAGAGTAGACTGTGTCAACTCTGGGATACCCGTATGACCGTTATATAAACATTATATCCTTATTATTATAAACATTAATTACTTTTGGCGAAATTTCAAACATACCAGCAATATTAGGTGAAATATAATGCTCATATAAAAGAAGGAGTTGTATGGCAGCTACTCGAACCCTCTGTAGGAGACCAACCAAATCTTGCAGTTACTTTGGCCATTACACTAAACTATTTTTGGCAAAATTTTAGACACCCAACTTCAATAGGTATAGAGTAATGCTCTTATAAAATAAGAAGTTGTATGGCAGCTACTCGAACCCCTTGCAGTAGACCAACAAAATTTTGCATTAACTTTAACCATTACGCTAAACTATTTTTGGCAAAATTTCAGACACCCAACTTCAATAGGTATAGAGAAATGCTCATATAAAATAAGAAGTTGTATGGCAGCTACTCGAACCCTTTGCAGTAGACCAACCAAATTTTGCAGTAACTTTGGCCATTACACTAAACTATTTTTGACAAAATTTCAGACACGTAGCTGTAATAGGTACAGAGAAATACTCATATAAAAAAAGAAGTTGTATGGCAGCCACCCGAACCCATGGACCAAAATGGCTGGATTTAAATAGCGATGACGGCTATTGCAAAAAAACGAATTTGCGAAAATTTCAAGATCCTAGCTCCTTTAGTTTTTGAGTTATCGTGCGGACGGACGGACAGACGGACGGACGGACGGACGGACGGACGGACGGACGGACGGACGGACGGACATACATAGCTAAATCGATTTTTTTTTCGATTCTGATCCGATCCATACACTTGAGTCTATATCTACCCCCCCTCCTTCTCTGCGTCACAAACGTAATGGCAAATTTATTATACCCTTTGACTATATAGTCATACGGGTATAAAAATCGATTTAGCTATGTATGTCCGTCCGTCCGTCCGCACGATAACTCAAAAACTAAAGGAGCTAGGATCTTGAAATTTTCGCAAATTCGTTTTTTTGCAATAGCCGTCATCGCTATTTAAATCCAGCCATTTTGGTCCCTGGGTTCGGGTGGCTGCCATACAACTTCTTTTTTTATATGAGTATTTCTCTGAACCTATTACAGTTACGTGTCTGAAATTTTGGCAAAAGTAGTTTAGTTTTATGGCCAAAGTTTCTGCAAAATTTGGTTGGTCTACTGCAAAGGGTTCGAGTAGCTGCCATACAACTTCTTATTTTATATGAGCAGTACTCTATACCTATTGAAGTTGGGTGTCTGAAGTTTTGTCAAAAATACTTTAGGGTAATGGCCAAAGTTACTGCAAAATTTGGTTGGTCTACTGCAGAGGGTTCGAGTAGCTGCCATACAACTCCTTCTTTTCCTTCATGAGCATTATATTTCACCTAATAAAGCTGGTATGTTTGAAATTTTGCCAAAAGTAATTAATGTTTATATAACGGTCATACGGGTATCCCAGAGTTGATACAGTCTACTCTACTACACTCTTCCTCGTTTTAATATATTAATAAGTTGCTGCATTGGTATGAAATGAAATCAAGTCAAAACCAATATTTATATTAAAGTGATATTTACAATGTATGTTCATTTGATGCTTTTTTCAGTGGCACTGGAATCATAGCTGCCAGACAACTGCAAATGTTTTTTGTACAAAAAATTTTATTCTGTTCCTCTAAACACAATAGAACACTCCTAATTAATTGGCCATGACTAGCCTATAAATTCTCTATATCTAACGGTCAAGTTGGAGGTTGTGGTGCAATTATTTAAAAACTAGGTATATTTAAAAACCCGGTATTACGTATACCTAATTTGAAGTTATTAGGATTGACTTCAAATTAGGTATACGTAATGCTGCTTGGCATTGGTTAACCCATATCTGCCTAATTTTTAGCGTTATAGGAGTCTTTATCTATTTGGAGTTGAAAATTTGATCTGGAATGGAAAAGATTATCACTTTTTGCTTTGATTTATTAATCCCTTTCTCTCTATTAAACTAACTTACTTAAATATTTTTTAATTTTCATGACTAAATGGCATAAAAGTCTTGGATTTTCAATAGATGCAATTCTATTTTGTTTACATTGTAATTATTTTATATTATTCTATATGTGTGTATTCTATATTATATTATTTAATTAAATTATTTCTTTATATTTTGGATTTGTTTATATTATATATATTTTTTATTGAAGATACTGAGTTATTAGTTATTGATTATGCCATCAATTTGATAATAAGACAATTACTAATGATAGCTGAGTAGCTACCCCGAAGTAGAAGTATATACCGGATTCTTACCGAATAAACCACATTCTTCCCTTATTAAAACTAGTCCAACTGACTAACTTTTGTGTACTTTCTCTTAGGAAATCTGTACTTTATACTATATTATCTGAAGGTATTTTTCTTTTAAGCCTTCCTGTAATCATCTGATTATTTATTAACAGAGCAGCTTTAATATTTATATGCCCTTCTAGACGAGCTTTATGCTTTCTGGTATATCTACTTATTTCATCTATAACTTTGGGAATACGTTAACCTCTATGAATGTCACTATTACGTGCATACTAGGTAGCATTTACTATTTTACGTAGGACACTATTCTGAAAGGTTAGTTTTTTTTTAATATGTGTTTGCTTGGCACAACACCAAAGTTGAATGCCATAAAACCATATAGGTTTAATTACTCGGTAGTAAATTAACACTTTATTATATTTTGTTAATTTAAACTTACACCCTATAGGAGTCAGTCATTTTTTCTATATTTATTTTAAGTCTTCTAGTTTTATCTTTTTAACATGTTCATTCTCCCTTAGCTTGACATCCATTGTCATTCCTAGGTATTTTGCTGGATTTTCAATTGAATTTTCGATTGGTACAAATACACCATTTAAATTTATTTTAGGTGGGTTTCTTATATTTCTATTAAAAAAAAAACTAATGGATAACAAATAAAATGGCCATTCAAGTCCGTGACTTTTTTTAAATTAAAAGAAAGTTGAACAGCTAATTGCAGAAGCCAAAAAAAAAAATATTATGAACGCCCAAATATCCGAAGATTCCACTATGCCAACCAATCTTCAAAACCATTAACCAACCAAAAAAACTGCTTATATAGTTGTCTGAAATTATTTAACGAATTACCTGAGGAACCTGAACGTATTTATGAATTCATATTGTTATGTAATAAAATTTATGAATTATTAATAAAGAAAAAAACAAGTACTTTTTTTTTTTTTAATTTTTTCTTTTATTTTATTTAATTTTCCAGAAAAATTAAATACTTATTTAATCTTGTGGTACAATTTTATCATTGTATTTATTTTAGTTACCACAATCAGGAGTATCAAAATATTCGCATTGATCAGCCTTCGCATTGATCACAACATGCAATATAATACAAATAATTGTTGCCAACTTCATCTTGAAATAGTATATATAGTACTGAACAGTATTAAATGAATTTTACTTGCAGTTTTAAGTTTAACTGTAAATTTAAAGTCAAATATGCTAACTTTTATAGTAAGAATTTAATTATTTTTTTGCAATGGACCAAAATATTTTTAAATTAATATTTAAACTCTTAAAATTCGATACAGGTTCTAAGTTAATATTTAATCTATAAATAAGTCTTATTAGTTTTTAGCAACCGAGTATAATTAATTTTGAATGCTTCAACAACATATACTTAAAATTCTAATTAAATCAAAATTTCAGTTTAAAATGATTAAAATTTTTTTTATTTTTAGACTGTAATATTTTGTAATAATATACTTTACGTGATTCTTTATAGAAACTAGAAACGTTACTAATTGAAGTGTTAGTAGCGTTAGAAGCGAGGAGAAGTGTTACTAATTGGTTGTCACTTAATAGAATACCTCTTTCTTAAGGAAATTAGAAACCTTTAAAAAGTATCTTCTCAGAACCTAAGTATCCAGTTATGCCAGAATTCGATTCACCAAAAACATCACTTTTCGTTGCCGAGACGAGAATGTATTTACCTGGTTAAATCTGACCAATTATGCTGGATAAAAATGAAGCAGCATTGTAATATAGATATTCGAAAATATAACAAGTATTCATTAAATATTTATTGCAAAATTTTTTAACATTTGAAGTATGTTAACGTGCATCAAGTAATAATTAAAAATCTTTAAAACTAAGCTCATTTGAATTGATCTGATAGTATGATTGGGGGTAGAAAATTGTCCTCGTCAACTTCCAAATACACGTTCAAAATCGTTTTATTGCTTAGTAAGAGGTAAGAGGAATACCCTACACCTGACACTAAACTTTGCTAAAAGTTTGGCAACATCTGGACATTTAATAGACTTTTTTTAACCTGTTTCGGGTCTAATCTGTTTCCGGTCTAGGCCAATGGTTGGAACATTTAACTTCAAACTTAATAAATGTGTGACTCTACACAAAAAGAAAAATCTTATAACTCAGTGTTAAACAAAATCAATATTGTATTCATTCATAATTTTCCTGTAAACTCTTAAGTTAGGCAATGAATTATACTAAGCCTCGGTATTTCTGTTCCGAACTTTTAAAAAGACTTAAATCCAATATTTTGATATTTATTTATTTACTTTTCCATTCAGATTTTAATTTTTCGGACAAATCAAAAAATTATATATTGTGTGTTATTTTGCTTAAATTTTGGAAATTTGAATGGTGAACTCCAGGACACTACCTCGACGAATTTATCATCAGTATCTGCCATAATACTAATTACTATATGTAAAATAATACAAATAATCGGAACCAGCTTCATCTTGAAATAGTTATTGCATTAAACAATTTTAAATGAATTTTAATTTTAACTTTGACTACTAATTTGGATTCAAGTGCTTTGACTTTTATAGTTAAAATTTAATTATTTCTTTGCAATGGACCAAAAAAATTTTTAAATTAATATTTAAGCTCTTAAAATTTGGCACAAGTTCCAAGTTAATATTTGATCTATAAATAAGTCTTATAAAAATTAGTTTTTAGCAAGCGAATATAATTAATTGTGAACGCTTCAAAATACATTTAAAATTCTAATTAAATCAAAATTTTAGATTAAAATTATTAAAAGTTTTGTACTTTTAGACTTTTCTTATAAATAAGGTAAAATTTTGTAATATATATTTTATGCAATTCTTTATGGAAACTTGAATAATTTAATTAATTTATCGGATTTTACCTTTAAAAAGGCGCCCACTTTTAGTTCTTGGTCGTATGAGATGTCGCCTGAAAAACGTATCCTCTTGTACCTAGGATATTAACATAATTAACTAAACTGCTTACACAGTATAATTAATTATATTTAGTTGAAGGATACATTGCTTAAGCATTTAAGGAAAGCTTTTTTGAATGGGTAGCTCAGAAAAAATAAATAGTCTTATCTCTAGCCCTTATGCAAATCATCTTTATTAAGATAACACATACCATGATAATGTGTTTCACAATTGAAAGTACTCTTATACTTCAAACTTCAAAAAGGTTCCTATGATATTACGGTTAAATAAAACTGAGCTCCTAAAAACTGTGCTGAGGTTGAATTTTTGGCATTATATTTTAAGTTTTTGCAAAGCATTAGATAATAGATTTATAGAATGTAGAAGCAATTGATTAATATAATTTGTGTTTATATGAGCATCCGTAATTAAGAAGAATCATGTCGAAATGTCTTTTAAAAATTAGTAAATTACTAGTTTTTAGCAAATTTTCAAAAAATTTTGTAAAAATGTGCCTGAATACTTAATTCTGTCCGTCCGTCCGTTTGTTTAAAATTTGTTTAAAAACTATTACACCGTTTGAAACACAGTAAAGAGATTTTAACCATTTACTTGATAAAAACGAAACAGATAGATAGTATTATAGATATTCAAAAATATAACAAGTTTTCATTAAATATTAAATTGCAAAATTTTTTAACATTTGAAGTATGTTAACGTGCATCAACTAATAATTAAAAATTTTGAGCATATTTGAATTGATCTGATAGTATGATTGATAATGATCAATTTCACATTTGATGCTGCGTCATTGAAATAGATTTACTATTCAGTTTCTTCAAATGAAAAACAACAATTATTAACAACTTTACATATACTCCTTCAGATTTAAAGACTTTAAAATCAAATTTTTTTGAAACTAGTTATACTAGAACTGACACTCCATTTTCTAAACATTTCTGAAACGCTTTGGATTTAAAGTATTTCAAAATATTAAAATATGCATATCGAATGTCATCTAATGCTTTCATATAATTACTTGATTTTTAACAAAGTTTCATTTGGATAATTTTTCATTGTATAATTAATGCCTTATCCTGTTACTATTTCTATTCAGGAAATTCCGTTAGTTTTAAATGTAATTAAAGAAGTTTTGGTTGACTTTTAGAGATTGAAAGTCCTTTACATAAAATAATACTTAGGAGATTTATTTTTGAAAAATATTTAAAATTTTAATAAATAAAATTTTTAGTTTTCACTTTACTTCCATCCATTTCAATGATCCATGACTGAAAATCAATTCCACACCCAATCCCATTGGTTCTGGAATTGAAAATAACTTTAATTACTTCAATACTAAAAATAAAATGTACTTGAAGATATTTTAGTATCCCATTCCAAAAAAACAAATATAAATAAAATAATATATTTTTATTTTTCATTTTCATTTCCTGACTACCTGATCCTAAAATATGCCTATATCGTAAATTCAATACATACTTTGCATATATATTATAAGAACTGCAGTAATTATAATTTCTCTTCCAAAGATGATAATAGTACTCATATGGTATAATATAGAGTAGTACTCTGTAATGTTTTTTGTTTTATGAACCCACTTGTACTCGTAATAATTTATGTATTTTGTAATTTTATTTCGGGGAAGAGATTAACCCTCTATATTTAGAATTAGAACTAAAATAAATTTTTTCCTGACTTTTAGAAAAGGAAAAATTTTGAATTTTAGGGGAAAGAAAAACAAAAAAGTAATTTAAAAATTTTTATTTATTTTTACTTTTACTTTTAGTTTTATTGTTTTCACCAAGTAATTACTATAAGTGTTAAATCACTTGGTAACCTATAAGATACATATATGTAGATACATATTTAAACTCTTAAATATTCATGTAGGAGTTTTTAAATATGACTACTAGGGTAGGTTTTTAAGTATATTATATATATATATTCTTTTTCTTAAATTCAATTGACATAAAAACTTATTACATTATATAACATTTGATAAATACATGTATAGAACATATGTCATGTAATAAAAATGTTCAAAAATATAAAAAAAAAACTTATAGGGAAATTATACATTAAAAACTCTCTTAAGATTGTACTCGTATGTTATGCAGGGTAATTATTAACATCTGAGTCTTTACGAAACTGTAATGAATTTAAATTTACAAAAACACAAAATACCTGGAAATGTTAAAAATTTTAATTCATTGCTACATGTAAGGGCATAGTAATAAATGATGTTTAGTAAAAGCGGATGGCGCAGGGAAAGCGGGGTATATTTTGATTTGTGTACTTCTACTTCCTTTTTTTGTACTTCTTCTTCTTTTGGTTGAAGTTAAGTCGTAAATGATGTTAATTGAAGCACATAAAATATGTAAATTTTATATTAAAGTTTTTTTTTTCTCATTTTTAGCACATTTTCAAAAAATTTTGTAAAAATGTGCGTATATATAGTTTCACTCTGTCCGTCCGTCCGTCTGACCGTATGTTTACAAAAACTTTTACATCGTTTGAAATAGAGAAAAGAAATTTTAACCACGAGTAGGTATTACAAAAAAAATAATTTCGTAGGAGAATATTTTTCTGTAGCCCCACCCGTTATGGAGCTGCAGCCCCACAAAGTTGGGAAAAACCCTACATTCAAATTGTTATTACAAGAGTTCTATTAAGTGTATTTTCAATCTGAAGACGGCAAAAGATAGCTGGTTTTATAAACTTTACAAAAAATTTTTAAAAGATAGATGTTTAGGGTTGCCATACGGTACTAAAATTTACCATTATGCAAAACTCAATTTTTGCAAAATTTTTGGCCCCACATTTCTTCTAAACGGGCCAAGCTAGGGTTTTGAAATTTTGGGAGTAGTTAGATCCTCAGAAATAAGCAGAAGTCGGTTAACAAATTTTTAACGTCCCCTGTCCAACATTATACTTTAACATATGTTAGCAGATTTTCTTAAATTTAAAAGCGGTTCTTTAAATTGAAGAAAGTGTCTCCCAGTTTTAACCATTTTTGCTTAAATAGTAAAATTCTAAGTAAAATTCCAAATTTTGGTAGAATTCACAATTTAATTCCTTGAACCCAAAAAAGTGTGGTAAGGGGGGTAGTGAGGATTAGATCCTTGAGAAATTGGACAACCTTCCCCATTGAGGGGCTATTAGGACTTAGAAATTAAAAAATTTACTGTTCCTATAAGTAAGTAGAAACTTAGTCACCAACGTATATATTTCTTAAATTAAACGTTAACATTGAAGCTTCAACATTATATTCCGATAAAATATTAAGTATGAAACACTATATTATTTTGAAAATGTGCTTTTTAACAAACCCTTGGTTTTTTTCATTGCTGGTTTTTTTTACATAATTTTTACATTTTTTGAAGGCAAATCTGAGAATCATTGATTCGTTTACTACACAAAATAAAAAAATGAACTTATTTAGAAAAATAAAGAATAAAACTAATAAATTTTAGATTATCATTTGTAGTAATTAATTTGCTAGATTAGTTGTAGATAATATTTTAAGTAGTCGGATAGTTTATTTATTTTTTTCGGTACTATTAACACCCTTTGGGAGGATCGGACTCCCACAAAGCAACACACTTTTGCTTAGTTCTTCCAACATTTCTCTTTGCTTCAGGGTACCATCCCAGTGGCGACTATGCAATTTCGAGATCTTTTAAAAATGTTACTGTAGGTCCGAGCTCTCTTCTAAGAATTTATTTAGAACATTCTAATTCACATCATTATACAGATTTGTGAAAAGTTAATTAATTTTGATCTACATTTAAATTAAAATGTAGTCAATCTTGTTGTTGTTGATTAGTTTGTGGTGAATGGACCTAAAAAGTGTCTTTTCAATTATACCTAAGATATATATAAAAATGATTAATAATGGTTCATTCAAATTCAATTGAATTGAAAGAAAATTAAATTTATATATGTATGTATAAATTCTCAACGACATAACCTACATAACCTTGTCATATACAGTGTGGAAATACGTCAAGGCATTACATTACCATTAGTTTTTTCACCCAATTTATTTCTTTTTAATATCCTCGGAATTTCACTCCCTCATTAAAATATAAAATATTTTTAAAACTTCCCGTCTTAACGGAGGAGGAACATTTTAAGTTTTAAATATTTTGCAATAAATTTCACACCAATTTCACATCAATAAAAAAATTTTTGAAAAATTTCTCAGAAAAAAAAATGAATTAAATTTAAAATAAAAAAAATTTTTTGAAAATTTCCTAGGAACACTTTTATTAATATATTGTACCTTGATCCAGGGTGAAAAAATATTTTTTTTGATTAATGGAAAGAAAATTGTCCTAGTCAATTTCCAGATAAACGTTCAAAATCGTTTTATTGTTTAGTGAGAGGCAAGAGGAACACCCATACATCTGACACTAAACTTTGCAAAAAGTTTGGCAACATGTGGACATTTAATAGACATTTTTTGTAACCTGTTTGGGGTATAATCTGTTTCCGGTCTAGGCCAATGGTTGGAACATTTAACTTCAAACTTAATAAATGTGTGACTCTACACAAAAAGAAAAATCTTATAACTCAGTGTTAAACAAAATCTATATTGTATTCTTTCATAATTTTCCTGTAAACTCTTAAGTTAGGCAATGAATTATACTAAGCCTCGGTATTTCTGTTCCAAACTTTTAAAAAGACTTAAATCCAATATTTTGATATTTATTTATTTACTTTTCCATTCATATTTTAGTTTTTCGAACAAATCAAATACTTCAAACAAATCAAATACTTATGTAATTTTTATATATTGGCAATTGGAATTGCGTGGACATTTCCTTGCCATCACACTAATTACTATATGTAAAATAATACAAATAATCGAAACCAGCTTCATCTTGAAATAGTTATTGCGTTGAACAATTTTAAATGAATTTTAATTTCAACTTTGACTGCTAATGTGGGTTCAAGTGTTTTGACTTTTATAGTAAAAATTTAATTTTTTCTTTGCAATGGACCAAAAAAATTTTTAAATTAATATTTAAGCTCTTAAAATTTGGTACAAGTTCCAAGTTAATATTTGATCTATAAATAAGT
Source organism: Dolichopus griseipennis (assembly GCA_963082915.1). Classification (NCBI taxonomy): domain Eukaryota; kingdom Metazoa; phylum Arthropoda; class Insecta; order Diptera; family Dolichopodidae; genus Dolichopus; species Dolichopus griseipennis. Next base: position 346,553,259 of record OY720441.1, read on the forward strand.
CTTATAAAAATTAGTTTTTAGCAAGCGAATATAATTAATTTTGAACGCTTCAACATACATTTAAAATTCTAATTAAATTAAAATTTTAGATTAAAATTATTGAAAGTTTTGTATTTTTAGACTCTTTTTATTAATAAGGTAAAATTTTGCAATATATATTTTACGTAATTCTTTATGGAAACTCTAATATTTTAATAAATTTATCGGATTTTACCTTTAAAATGGCGCCTACTTTTAGTTCTTGGTAGTATGAGATCTCGCCTGAAAAACGTATGCTCTTGTTCCTAGGATATTAACATAATTAACTAAACTGCTTACACAGTATAATTAATTATATTTAGTTGAAGGATACATTGCTTAAGCATTTAAGGAAAGCATTTTTGAATGGGTAGCTCAGAAAGAATAAATAGTCTTATCTCTAGCCCTTATGCAAATCATCTTTATTAAGATAAGACATACCATGATAATGTGTTTTACAATTGAAAGTACTCTTATACTTCAAACTTCAAAAAGGTTCCTTTAATATTAAGGTTAAATAAAACTGAGCTCCTAAAAACTGTGCTGAGGTTGAATTTTTGGCATTATATTTTAAGTTTTTGCAAAGCATTATTTATGAAAGCATAGATTTATAGAATGTAGAAGTAGCTAATTAATATTATTTTTTTTTTTTATATAAGCATACGTAATTAAGAAGAATCATGTCGAAATGTCTTTTAAAAATTAGTAAATTACTTATTACGTTTGGTCAAAAACTTTTACAACGTTTGAAACAGAGTAAAGAGTTTTTAACCACGAGTAGGTATTGCAAAAAAAATAATTTCGTAGAAGAACTTTTTTCTGCAGCCCCACCCCTTACGGAGCTACAGCCCCTAAAGTTTGAAAAAGCCCAATTTTTAAATTGTTATAATAAGAATTATGTTAGGTGTATTTTCAATCCTTAAACCGCAAAAGATACATATCTGGTTTTATAAACTTTATAAATTTTTAAAAGACAAATGTTCAAAAATTAGTAGAAGTCGTTTAACAAAATTTTTTTGTCAAGCTCTTGAAATTCGAAAATTGAAATTTTGCTATTTTTAAACACTGTAACTTGAATAACTGTTCAAATTTTTTTTTACAAATATAAAAAATTTAAATATGCAGCATTATATTATAACATATTATGTCAAAGGTTTTTCTTAAATTTGAAAGGGGTTTTTTAAATTGAAGAAATTTTCTCTTAGTTTTAACCATTTTTGCTTAGATAATAAAATTAGGGTTGAAATTCCAAATTTTAAATTTTGGTTGGAGTTCACAATTGATTTCCTAGAGCCTAAAAAAATGGAAGGGTGGGGACAGAAAGAGGGATGGGCAGATTCATCATAAGTTAGGTAAGCAAAAATTTGGGAACCTTCCCCATTGAAGGACTACTAAGTAGGTCTTAAAAATTAAAACTTTTATGGTTTTATAAATCAGTAACTTATTCACCAATTTATGTTTTCCCAAAATTAAACTTTAACATTGAAGCCACAACATTATAGTTCGCACTTGTTAACAGGGATTGTATTCTAGGTATTGATTTCACTATTATTCATAATTAATAAATTAATGAAATAACTAAATTTTTATAAAAATAAATGATAAAATACTCAGTAAGAAACCCTTTATAATTTTAAAAATGTGCTATTTAAAAACCCTTGGTTTTTTTTTCTCACTTGTTTATTTGTATGATTAAGCTGGCAGGGAATTAGTATAAAAAACTATCACTCTTAATCACACATCAATTTATCAAGTATAAAAATAAATTCATTTAGATCTTATAACTCACATACACAAAAATAATTTTAACTCTGTTTTCAAAACTTATATCGGAATTTCAAACCATATTCATTTCATATCGTTTTTTCCCCCTATAATCCAGTTTAATTTAGAAATATTTAAAAAAAAACCCAAATACCTCTTAATACCCAAAACTATTTAACTTTTAAATTATTTTAATTTCTTAGATTAAACCCCTTGATTAATCCTCAAAAAAATTAAAACACCAAAATATTTAAAGTTTGTTTTAAAAATATTTTAATATTTTCTTTTAAAAATTTTAACTTTTTTAATTCGACTCGATTAAAATCTACTTTTCGAAATAAGTTTTACATAATTTTAAACAATATTTTAAATATATATTCACCGTAATTTAAAAAAAAACTATAAATACTTTTAAAACATTTATCTACACAATGTGCATTTAAAATCCCTGAACATTTAAAATGACAAAAAAAAACATATTTTTAATATACAAAACTTTGTCAGAACTCAGAATTTTACTTAAAAACGAGGAAGATTGTGGGACAGTAGACTGTGTCAACTCTGGGATACCCGTATGACGCTTATATAAATATTATACCGGTTAATTACTTTTGGCAAAATTTCAAACATACCAGCTTTATTAGGTGTAGTGTAATGTTCATCTAAAAGAAGGAGTTGTAGGGCAGCTACTCGAATTCTCTGTGGTAAACCAACCAAATTTTGCAAAAACATTGGCCATAAAACTAAACTACTTTTGGCAAAATTTCAAACACGCAGCTTTAATAGGTACAGAGTAATGCTCATATAAAAACAGAAATTGTATGCCAGCTAACCGAACCTATGGACCAAATGGGCTGGCTGAATTTAAATAGTGACTACTGCTATTGCATAAAAACTAATTTGCGAAAATTTCAATATCCTAGCTCCTTTAGTTTTTGATTTGGCATGCGGACGGATATACATAGCTAAATCGATTTTTTTTCGATTCTGATCCGATCCATACACTTGAGTCTATATCTACCCCCTCTCCTTCTCTGCTTCACAAACGTAATGGTAAATTTATGATACCCTTTGACCTACAGTCATACGGGTATAAAAAAACAGATAAACTTTTTAAGTTAACTTTAATAACAATTATGATGCATTTATAAAAAAAATATATTTCTTCCAACAACATTTATAATTATCATCATCATTATCTGCAACATTGGTTGTATTTTTTTTAAAAAAGTATAGGTAGTTGTTATCTGATGTTACCATATAACTACTTTTTAAACTTTTTAATAAAACCTCATATGAATATAAAAGAAATTATTTATTAAAAATACAATTTAAGGAAATTCTTTAATAGGGAAGGATTATTCCTTAAAAAAACCAAACTAAGTATAATTTTCACGTGATCCTCCTTAATTGCACTTTTTCTTATACAATAACATACATAAATTATATATGCATATATATATATGTATATATATATATATATATATTATATATATATAACTTATATACCTATTTGTTTCCTTTCTTTCACCAGAACTCTCATTCAATGTTTTATTGAATGAACACCTGAGTTTTTCAACACTTTTATATGTATTAATTACTTATATACGTATATCATAACGTACATTCATACGAATTAAATTATTACCTATATACATTGTATTTATATAAAGGTATACCTATCCTAAGATAATTTTAGAAAATTCAAATTTTTATAAATTTTCAGGTTCCAGATTGGAATAAAATAGAAAAGAAATGAAAAAATCAAAGGGTTTTTAAAAAAGCACATTAATAAAACTAAACAATGTTTCATACTTATTTTTGGAGATCCAACCCCACTTCCACCGCATAATTTTTAAATTCTAGGAAATAAATTGTGAATTGCACGAAAATTTGAATATTTTCTTTGAATTTTATTATATAAGCAAAAATGTTTAAAAACTACGATATATTTCTTATATTACTGGGAGACACTTAAACTTACTAAATTCAGAGAAATTTCTGAAGGAACCCTTTTAAGATTAAGAAAAATCGTCCACACAGATTAAAAAATAATGTTTTAAATTTTATTTTTGTACCAGTCAGTGTTGCCAGTATTTAAAAAAATACTAAATTTCAGCTTTTGATCTCTAATAACTTCTAAACAATGACGTCACAATAAAATTTGTTATGAAAATTTGTCATTAAAATGAATCATATTAACTTCTGAGGATTTAACTGCTCAAAATTTCAAGTTTTTAACTTAAATCGTTCAAACTTAATAAATGTGTGACTCTACACAAAAAGAAAAATCTTATAACTCAGTTTTAAACAAAATCTATATTGTATTCATTCATAATTTTCCTGTAAACTCTTCTGTTAGGCAATGAATTATACTAAGCCTCTGTATTTCTGTTCCGAACTTTTAAAAAGACTTAAATCCAATATTTTGATATTTATTTATTTACTTTTCCATTCAGATTTAAATTTTTCGGGCAAATAAAATACTTATATATTGTGTTATCTTAATGCTTATAATATATTGGCAATTGGATTGGTGGAGGCCGGGACATTTCCTTGGCGACTTCATCATTAGTATCTGCCATAACACTAATTACTATATGTAAAATAATACAAATAATCGGAGCCAGCTTCATCTTGAACTAGTTATTGCGTTGAACAATTTTAAATGAACTTTATTTTTAATTTTAACTTTGACTGCTAATTTGGATTCAAATGTTTTGGTTTTTATAGTTAAAATTTAATTATTTCTTTGCAATGGACCAAAAAATTTTTAAATTAATATTAAAGCTCTTAAAATTACTTACAGGTTCCAAGTTAATATTTGATCTATAAATAAGTCTTATAAAAATTAGTTTTTAGCAAGCGAATATAATTAATTTTGAATGCTTGAACATATATTTAAAATTCTAATTAAATTAAAATTTTAGATTAAAATTATTGAAAGTTTTGTACTTTTAGACTTTTCTTATAAATAAAGTAAAATTTTGTAATATATATTTTACGTAATTCTTTATGGAAACTCTAATATTTTAATTAATTTATCGGATTTTACCTTTTAAAAAGCGCCTACATTTAGTTCTTGGTAGTATGAGATCTCGTCTGAAAAAAGTATATTTTTGTATCTAGGACATTAACATAAATAACTACACTGCTTACACAGTATAATAAATTATATTTAGTTGATGTGATGTTGGTAGAAATGGAAAGGTAAAGGAAAGCATTGCTTAAGGCATTTTATAATTTAATTTCTATATCATATTAACTTCTGAGGATCTAACTTCTCAAAATTTCAAGTTTTTAACTTAAACCGTTCAAAAAATGTTAGTACTGTGTAGCAACCCTATACATTTGTGGTATATATATTTATAAAGTTTAAAAAATGAGCATCTTGTTATAACAGCTTAAATACAGGGCACGAATTTGGGGGGGCTGCAGTTTCATAGCGGGTAGGATTACAGTAGTTAAAACTTAGTTTTAAGTTTTAAGGTTTTTTAAGCATACGAACGGACATAAGGACGTTCGGACTGACAGAATGAAAATATATAGGGATATACTTTCCAAATTTTTCACAAATGTCCTTAAAAGGAAAAACCATACAGGAAATATTTTCAATATGATGATAGAAGTATATAATATACATAAGAAATTGACTTCAATTACAGATATACTTATAATATAGTACCTATAATTGAAATTTGTTCATTACTGAAAAATTTTAAAATCTTTGATATTAGGTTATCTAACAATGTTTATTTTTATTTTATTCTATTTTAAGTTCTTTTTTGAGAAACGTAAATCGTATCAAGGAATTTAAATGGTTATACGATTATATGACAGCAGATATTAAACCTACACAATAATCCTGATCTATATATAATATGGATAAATATCTTTTAATATGTCTATAGGACGTAATCGTTTTCACAAGCGGATACACGTGACCTCCACAATACTCTTTGTTATCTATAAATATACATACATAGCTATATATATATATATATATATATAGAATTATTCCTTAGGTAACATCAAATTATTAACTTTATAAATTTTCTTAGAAGGGGTTTTAAACAAAATTTTAATAAGAAATTCAAGAAAATAGATTAACAATGAAAAATTTTTACATTGGTTGGTTAAAAAGTTTTAAGATGTTTTACTAGAATACAACAAAATTTCATGTCAGAATTTTAATTTGTGAATTAGAATTTGATAATGTGAAAACTTCCATGAAGCTTTTATGAAAAAAACATTGCTAACTAGGTACTTAAGTAAAATATATGACTTATTTTAGATTATGAAAACTATTTTGACATCTGTCAGAAGTAAAATTTAAATTCAGGTTATGTAAAGAGTAAAGCTCACAAAAAACTGAGTTAATAGATAGGTTTACAATTCCGTTAATTTCTTAATGAAGAAACATTTTCGCTACTACATTGTACAGAAGATTATTTTCAGTATCGATGGCTTGTTAAATTTATAGCTTTCACGCTAATATCCCAACTTTTTAATATTTGAATTAGTTGAATAATTGGAGGATTTTAAACTCGAAAAAAATGTAATAGTTTTTATAAAGTTAGGGTGGCATCGTAAATGTCTTGAAAAAAACTTCAACCTTATACAATGTAAAAATAACACCATGTAAAATTTCTGCACACATTGTGTCGAAAATGCAATGTAGTTTTTTTACAATTCCGATTACATCAAAATCAAATGTCAAAAATTTTAACAATTGTAACAAAAACATTAGCATTTCACAAAAATTAAAAATTTACTTACTTTTCTTCCATGGTTTTTTGTTTTGACTCCACCACCACAAAAACAAAATTCAACTGACCAAAATTCAAATTAAAACTTCAAAATTCAAATAACTTTTCCAAAAAATTTTCGATACTCAATTTAACAACACGCGTCGTGAAAATGAGTCGCGCATACAATGTAAAGTGAATTTACGATCATGAGACAATGTAAAATTTTTGAAGTTTACATTTACGATCATGCGACATTGTATTCACGATGTCGCAAACACATTTACGATGTCAGGGTTACTGTAATTTTTGAATTAAAAACCGGTACTTAAGTACCAATTTTATTTCATTCTTAAGATCACCTATTTCTCAGCTTACATTTTACTTATATATGCGACAAATAGCGTAGTGATTAGAACGTCGGCCTTTCAATGGAAAGATCTTGGGTTTAAACCTTGGTCAAATCATATCTAATAAAAAAAATATATTATTTATATTATAATAAGTTACATTCTACATACCTACATAATATCTTACCTGCTACACAAGAAAAAGAAAAAGTAGCCTCACTCGCTTATCGCGCATTGTATGTAGTAGGGAATTGTGTATAAATAAATAAATAAAAATTACTCTCATATCTTTTACCACTTTTAAAATATGTTAAGATTTCTTTAGACATACTTTTAGGAAGTGTTTCTTTTGTCCCTTTTATACTGAATCTCTGCCGGCTGGATGACTATCGAACCTATTAACTCAATTTAAAAGTTAAATAGGATTCTTAAGCATTTGTGGTTTTTGTTGCCACCAAATTCAGTAAACCTAAAAAACAGATGAGGTAAAAGTCATTATTCTCACAACCGTGCAAAATAAAAACTTTGCTTTTCACCTTCTTAAAATTTCTTTTAATTTAAATAACTTCTTAACACAATTTACATGTACTACTTTCTAATCTTTAGATAACAAGTGTATAAAAATATTAACATGAACTATATAATATCTTTCCATAGCTTATATAAATATATATGTATTTATATACATATATATATATATATCAACGAAATATATTATTTTTAAGTAAAAAGTTAATAATGTTGCAGTTACTCTGTGGTCGCATTGCGCGTTCTTCCATACTTATAAAAAGATTAATTTATTACATTTACATTGCATTTATATGCATACACTATGTACACACAAAATACACCAAATGTATACATATACTATAATAAATCTGTTGGAAAAATAACAGCAATTAAATAATCGTTGAAAAGTTAACGAACTAAAAAAGTGTAAATATTTAAGGAAAAATGTTAAAAAAAAAAAAGTTTTAAAATAAAACAGGGAACGCACTTGTTATATAAACTTATTAACTTGAGTTAACAACTCAACTACTACATATATATCCAGCAGGATACAACATTGTTAAATTAGTATTCTATTCATACATACGTATATATATAAAACTTATACCATGTAATTATCCTGAATTCTTAGAATACTTATCATGTTAAAACTTTTCTTTACTCTCTTAAATTGTTTATTTTAGGAAATAAATTTCCCTAGATTGGATAAGAAAATATTGTTGTAGGAAATTTTATAAGATGCAAAGCATGTTTTAGGTAAAAAGAGGGAAAGACAATTATATAAGAATTCACTTACTTTCAATTAAATTAAAAACAAATTAAGAGTTGAAGATGTTTTTTTTTTAGCAATTAATTGAATTTAGAAATATTGCAAAAATTAATTTATACAGTGGTTTTTAAAGTCAATTAAGCGGAATGAAATCAAAAAATTTTAAAAAAATTAAAAATATGGAAAAGTTGAATAAGATTTTTATAAATTAATTTTAGGGAGAGAATGAAATTGAAAATTAAATATTGTAAAAAATATTAAGAACAACAATATAACAACATAATCTGACCGATGCGATAAAAGTGTCTCAATGGTATATGACGGCTTTTCAATCGAAAAGTCTTGGGTTCAAATTGTGGTTGGATCATATCTAATAAAAAAATATAGTGTACTAGCTAGTAACCGGTTCGCGTTGCTGCGCCTCTCATTGGAGGTTTGATTTAAAGTAGTGTTACTGCAAAAAGTTAACATAAAAATTACACATGGTGTAAATGTTAATTTTAAAATGTATTAAAAAGTTTCTGTAATTAAGAGAAATGCTAACTACTTTCCAAAATTGGTTGTAATTTACTTCCAAAATTTTTTTTTTGCCAATCGTAGTACCGACATGTGTTACTAAACACCAAGCCTGCTAACAGACTCAAATACATTTTCAAGGTGCTTAACGCATACAAAATTTGGAGTCAATCGGTCAAACCGTTTCTAATTGAGAGTAAAGTAACGAAAAAACCTATTGAAAGCTGTTGAGCTTCAATAGGTTAACGGAGATCAACAAAATTTTTTTTTATGCTTTCTTTTTAGCCAAAGTAGTATTTCGCAAAATTAGACAATATTTGCTTCCCATATTTTTTTTGACGACCGTCGGGCTGGCATGGGTTAACAAATTCCAAATCTGTGAATAGTATCAACTCAATTCTCACAAAAGAACACGTATACAAAATTTGAAGAAAATCGGTTAAACCGTTTCTAATTTAGAGTAAAGTAAGCAAAACATCTATAGCCATAACCCAGCCCTAACTTGGCGTTTCGTTAGAGTAAAATTTTTAGCCCACGATTTCTTTCCGTACCCGAAAACCCTTATATACAAATTTTCATGAGCTTTGTTTTTCCTGAGCAGTTTAGGAGCCTATTCGACACATATAAACAAACAAACATACAAACAATTTTTCGCTTTTATATATATAGATATTAAAATAATTTAATAAGAAGTCCAAATGTCAAATAGGCAAAGGATTAATATTGTCAGGCAATATTATAATATATATAATATTAATATGATATTATTAATAACAATAACTTAATCGGTGGCGTAGTAGTTAGGACGTTGACCTTTTAATTGAAGGTTCTCTGATTCAAACTTTGGTCAGATCATATCTAATAAAAAAAAAATAAAATTTACAATTTATATCATATTAGTTTATATCACAATATAAAATTACACCTGCCAACCTCAAAAAGGGATAGTTGAATTACTCGCTTATCACATTGTATGTTGTAGGGCATTGTTATATTTACATATAAATAAAAAAAAATAATAGATCCGGCTTGCACATCAAATACGGTAACCTAAGTTAAGTTAAAAACATAAATTAGTACAAATGATAAGTTAATAATAGTAATAATACTTTATAAAACTCAACATCTACTATATTGACAGAAACATTTTAACAAGTATTCTGATGCTTTTAATTTACTCATCTCTATTTATCTTCATTATATTTTGTATTGTTGAAAATCAATGTTCACAAATTTTTTCTAAAAAAAAACCTAGAAGATTATAATATTGTTCGAATTTTATAAATATTTTTCATAATATATAATACATACCTATTTTGTTTTCATGAAACAAATAAATTAATAAATTTCTACAGGTGCATACTCACTTTGGATATATGTAGATTACAAGTGTTACCTTACATTAAAAATGAATACATATATACACAGAATATTTTAGAATAAAAAGCATTTATTGAATTAAGAACCAACTGTAAGCACATTTCCTTTAAAATACTATTTTATGATAAAAGAAATATTACATTGTTAATGCCTTCTTGATGTTCCAATATACACAACACCTACACCTTACCTTGTTTTATTTTTAATACGATTTTTTTAAATAAAAAATTAAACTGCCACTTGTTTCAACTAAAGGAAACTGTCAGAATTTCCATTGTTATTATTTGTATTCATTCCACCATTAGTTTTTCATATTTAACCAAACAAAATGAACTCCAGAATTCTAAAATTAATTTTTAAAATAAATTAAAATTACTTATACTTCAACATATATATGTATAATAAAATATATTAACGAATTTGACACTTTTCACATATTGACAGTTTTCAGTTTAAATTCTATTCACAACATGCGAACTGTCAAATAAAAATTATTATCTATTCATAAATATTGACATGTGAACTGTCAGATAAAAATTATTTAAAATTTTAATTTCAAAATTCACGTAAGCAATTTTAATGGACTCAAGGTGAAAACTTCCTATAAATACCTATGTTTTCTTTGAATATATATATATATATATATATATATATATATATATATGTAATGCTAAAAATTCAAAAAAAAAAACAGCAAATATAACATATTCGTGTCAAATTTATCAATTATCGCCCATAACATTTTGACATTTTGACTATCAAAAATTTATAAACAAACATTTAAGAAAGTCAAAAGTCAAATAAAAATAATATTTTGCATCAAAATATGTTTCCACAAAAAAATAAATGTAAAAGAGCAGCATTTTCTTTTTCCATGGAAATTTATTGTATTTAGGAGAAATTTTTTTTTATTTAATAGCATATAAAAAGATAAAAAGAAAATTTATAATACTTTTCTGATGAAAATTCTCTTATTATATAAAATTTTATTTTATTGATTTTGACATATTTAAATTGAATACGCAAAACTCTACTATTTATTACAGAAAATTTATTATGTTGAAAATTTTTGAATAAAATAAAAATATTGAAAAATAATTCATAATTTTTATTTATTTATTATTAATTTATATTGCATAAAAATAATTTTCTTAATAAATTCTCAATAAATTATATTCTCAATCATCCATCTTTTAAAAAAACAAATTAAATAATTTTCTAAAATTGAGTGTGTACATGTCAATTTTTGAGTTTAGACTTCTAGACTTCCTTACATAAATTGACAATATAAATTTGATGAATTAAACAATGTTTTTGACATAAGGTTGAAATAAATTTCAAAATAAAATGTTATGCAAATATTCTTTTCATATTTATTTATATTTAAAATGTTCATTGTTCTTTACCTAACACTTAATTTACTTCAGAGTTTTGTTTATATAATAAGATATATTTATAAAATAATTTTTTATTATTAGAATTTTTAAAATTTGATTAATTCTTGAAATAAAAGGTAGTTGTCAAAAACATTAATATAAACAAAAATGGAAGGGTTGGGTTTTTTTTGGTTGTAAACTCCTTTTATTTCTATCTCTTATTTAGATAGAGTGAGGAATATAAAATCACATGCTATTAAGTCAGATATAGTTAATAGTTTTTTTAACACTTTATTCATTTTATAAGAAATATTATTTATTTTGTTTACTTATATTTTGTATTTAATATTTTACTATATATATATTAGGTCACCATGGGGATTTGTAAAGAAAAACTATTTTTCAATAATTTTTTTTTTAAATTAAATTATTCATAATCCGTAGGGGAATCGAACCCATACCCTATCGGTTATAAGCCACATACTGAACCCATTGTACCACCGAGGCCTCTCTATATTAAAGTAATACTAAAATAAATTTGAAAGCATTAGCAGAATAAACCACTCGCTACATATTAAAAAAATCAAATACTTCTTGAAGCTAGATGGACTATAAAGTAGCTGGAATTGCAATTTAATAGTGTCTAGAATCAATTCAATGATCCAATCAGTTTTAGGAAACTTAGTGAAAACTGCCTATTATAAGTTATAAACGGATTTCAATATTTTTGTTTTTTTTTTGCGAAGGTTGATGGAAAGCATCGAAAGCCGCCCAGAATCACTGTACCGAGTTCTGCCTGGGGAGTGTTGGACTTTAACCAACTAAAACCACCTCCCTGTTTTCTTTTAACTAAACTTGGTATGGACCTTAAATACATATGAATTGTTTGGTTTTTAGAATCTAGATTGGGAATAAAGTTAGAGTTAGGATTAGGATTTAGGAATTGGAATTATGATGGATAAAGGAATTAATTTAAAATGTGAAGTATCATTGGAAAAATTTTTACCAGCTTGTTGTTGAGTTAAAATTTTACTTTATATTCGATTGGAAAATAAAGTAATACAATAAAAAATTGATGATATGGCTCTATTTGTTATTTAAAAATGAAATTAGACCATTCTTAATTACGCAAAGACTCTGGCACGAGAACCCTCGTGGCGATTTTTTCATATGATTATTTAGTTCTACTACCAGTATAAAGCTGAATCTGAATCAAAGTATTCTTTATCTTTTTAAAATACAATCAAATTGGCTGAAACCATTTTAGGAATACGAATTATCTTGTATTTTCACTACAACAAATACTGTATTAAAACAAAGATTAGTGTTATTTGATTTATACCACTATTCAGAATTCTGTTATCCCTATAACGTTCTTTTGTCAGTTGAGTTCTTTGATATTTAAGAAAAATTGATCATGGGTGTTTATTGTTCTCTAATTTATATTCCGAAATTTAATATTCATGCAAATTATCCCAAGAACTTAATTTCCAAAAAATTTGTATACATTTACTTTTAAAAGATTCTTATGCTCAATTAAAAATTAGGCATGGAATTACAAACTTTTAATAAATAAATAAATACCTTGATATTCTAATGAAAATCAATTTTTCTAAAGAATTTTATAAAATCAAAAATGTCCACCAGTAAAATATATTATTTTATTAAAAAATAAAAAAATTATTTTATATTTTCTGTTTAAAATCATGTCTGGCCATTCCATTTTTCTGTTTTAATTCCATTTCTTAAGAAAACATTATTCTTCCTAAATTTTTTGCCCAATAAACTAAATAAAATAAAATCATCCTTGCCTCAGGTGTCTTTAAGTTCCTGGAAATAAAATTAAAAATGAAAAAAAATTCTAAAATTCTAAAATCAAGTACTTAAATTTATTTAATATTTTATTTAAATATTAATTTGAAAACTTTAAAAAACATTAAAAAAAAATTTTTACATTTTAATGTCATTTTACACTCAGAACACTAAAGGTTTCAAAATGGTTAGGGTTTTTTTTATTTTTTTTTAATATATCTTATTCCACTTAAAGTGACCGCCTACAGTGATTCATTCAACAAGTTTTTACATTTAATTTAATTTGAAATATTCACAAAAAAAAAAGAACAAAAATATTTTTAGGTTACAAATTACGAAAATATCGTTAGGAGATATTTTAAACTTTATAATGTAAAGATTTTAAATACCTAAAAAGAATTTATTTAGTGTAATTTTTAATTTGTAAAATAAAATAAAAGAAAATTGTATCATACTAGGTTCAATTATATTGATTTTAGCTTTTTGCTAAAAAATGTCGATTCTCATAATATCGATTCAGTTTCGATTCGATTTTCTACATATTATAAATCAAAAATTCGAAAAGTATTTAATTATTATACCTACATATAAATAAATATATATATAAATATATATCCATAAATATCTATATAAATACATAAACATTTTGGATTACGGTATTATTCAACAATAATAGTGTCAACTATTAGCTTTCATTTTTCAACCCATCTTTTCAAAATTTGACATTTCTCTACATAAAAAAGGATAATTTGTAAAAATTTTGACATTTTTATATTGTTAGGAAATGTTTATATTCAATTATTGAGAACCTGATTTTAAACTACATTTTTAAATAAATTCTTATATTATATTCATTTATGTATTCCTACAAATTTAAAAATTTGAAAGTTTCATATAAAAAATATTTTTTACATAAATATTCATAAAAAACATTTGCAACCCTATTTGAAATTAAACAATTATAATAATCGATTATTTTGTCGATACTTTGTCAGACAATATCATGGAAGATCAAAAATATAGAAAAGGTTGTAATTTTGTGAGTCGACTTAATGTACGTAATGCCTATATAGCTATAGAAATTTTGTTATTTTTAAACACCTGCAACTTGAATGCTAGTTCAAATTTTTTTTTACAAATATACAAAATTTAAAGCTGTAGCATTATATTTCAACATTTGTTAAAGATTTTTTCTTAAATTTGAAAGGAGTGCTTTAAATTGAAGAAATTGTCTCTTTAGTTTTAACCATTTTTGTTTAGATAATAAAAATCTAGGTAAAATTTTAAATTTTGGTGGAGTTCACAATTGATTTCCTAGAACCTAAAAATGGTAGGGTGGGGACAGGAAGGGAATGGACAGATCCTTCATAAGTTTAATAAGCAAAAGTTTGGGAACCTTCCCTATTGAAAGGCTACTAGGTCTTCAAAATTAAAACTTTTATGTTTTTATAAAACAGTAACTTATTCACCAGTGTAAGTTTTTTCCAAAATTAAACGTTAACATTGAAGCCGCAACATTATTTTTCGCACTTATTAACAGGTTTCCTTGAGTGCATTGGGATTATATTCTAAGTATTGATTTCACTATTATTCATAATTAATAAATTAATGAAATAACTAAATTTTTATAAAAATAAATGATAAAATCCTCGGTAAGAAACCCTATATATTTTGAAAATGTGCCTTTTAAAAACCCTTGGTTTTTTTCATTATTTGTTTATTTTAATTTGAACTTTAAAAGCCTTTTAAAAATTGCCCCAAAAGCCTTGAAAAATTTTTTTCAACAATTTTCAATAAGAAAGAGATAGATAGATAGAATATAGATAAAAAAAAAACACAATTTGTTTCAATTATATAAATTGTTCATTATTTAAAAAAAAATACGAGTATTATTGAATTTAATATCTTTTCATATTGAATTCAATTATATAATAATTATTATTTAAACACAATTATGGTAATTCTATAAAAAATAAAAATTAAAATGTTTAAACCACAAATATTTTGGAAATATATAAAAACAAAAGTTAAAAATTGACACAAGTGTTCGATTCCCGCAAAAAACAAAAAAAAAATAAAAACATTTTAAAATTCAAATAATTTTTGGGATGTGGGTGTTTAAATGTTTTTATATTACTTATTTTTATTATTATATTATATTTATTTTTTTTTGACTTAATCTTTTTTAATTTATAATTTCTGAAATTAAAATACAACAATTAAATAAAATATTGTTGTACGTTAAATCCGACTGTTTTATTTAATTAACAACAATGCAGTTTAGATTTTAATATTTCAATTTTCTGAATAGTATTTCAAATGATAATGGCGGAAGTAATGATCAGCCTTCTTTTAGAAACTTTGTCCCATATTTTTAGAGAGAAGCCCTGTCCTAAATAAAATAATCATTTTAAAAACTTTTACATGGCGGTCTTAGTGAGTAGACCCATTGCTTGTTAACTGAGGGGCAGTGTGAGATAAATATTTATAAATTAAAAGAAAGTTTTTTAAAAATTGGAATGCATAACGGGTCACAAGGCCTTGGTGTTAAGAAAGCATATGCTATACTCCCTACATTTAAAGCTCATATGTTGTGTTTAAAGTGGAGTTTCAAAAAACATTTTAAAGAATGAGCTTGTAGTATTTATAGAATACAGCATGGTCTCTTTATTAATCCATGCGCTTTTTTAATCCATGCTCTTACCTATGACACCATCCAGGACACTATTAAAGTAGTAGAATAAGTATCTTACTTGTTATATAAAAGCTCAAAGAATTTACATTTAATTAGTTACTATAAAAATTTATCAGTGCAACTGTAATTATTCAAATCCTGAAACTTTCAACTCCTGAAAATTAATAACAGGTCCCCAAAGTTTTATATTAACTTTACAAATTTCAGTATGCTTTAAAGCAACTTTAGTATGCTTTGAATAGATGAAAACTTAAAAATTTTCTGCTAAAGTTTGTCTATCGTTCTGCATCGATTTTGACCGTCTACCGTTTTCTATCGATCTTGATCGTAATTTAATTTTAAATTGCATTTTAAAATCTGAATATATCGTGTTAAAATATTTCTACATATATACAATGATCTAATTCTACTAGATCTCAATTGACCTTCGGGACTCTTCTTCTCCTTTTGTGGCGCTACAGTCTGTTGTCGAACTTTGGCCTCCTTTGGCACTCGAAGATTTTAAATTGTTTAAGTTCCATCTCAGAGAATATACTTATACACTTCCACTATACTTGCTTTTTATTAAAGAATTCTAAGGATTGTTTAATATTTGAAAAAATCCTACAATTGTTTGATTTTAAAGTTCAAATTTTTTCAAACAAATTTAAATATGTATAGTATATACCCTAAAATAATTTTTTAAATTTTTATACATATTTTTTATTAAAATTAGTTATTGTTTTAAAAATTCATTATTATTCGTTAATTATTTATAATCCGTATTTATAATTTTGTACATTTAAAACCACAATAACTAAATCCATACAACTTTAGAAATATTTTTTATATCAATAATTGAATCGTTTCAATTTATAATTACAAATCAATAATTGAAAATATATATATTTTAATATTATTTAATATTTTAATAATATGAATATTATTTATTTTAAATAATAAACACTTTACTTAAATAATCATTTACAGTTAATATTTTTTAAATACTAAGTATGTTACAGTTGAATTAAAAAAAAACTTTGTTTGAAATCATAATGAAAGAGTTAAATAAAAAAGCATATTATAGTTTTAAATAATCTGTAATCCTTTTTTACAGTTATTTATGAATTAAATAAATAATAAATTTTAAATAAGTTTTTTTAATTATTAGAAAAAAAAAATTTGTGGTTAATATATGCCTTTAGACTTTAGAGTGTTTTACAAAACTTAAAAATATAAAATCAAAAATCGTTGCATAATTTTAGGCGATTGTATATAATCTGAGTTATTAAAGAATTTTTAAACAATTACTTTATTATTGTACTTGTAAATCATTTTATTTTTATAATCGATTTCAACTAATTTTATTGTATAAAATTATTCAGCCTTAAAAAAAAGTAATCTTTTGCTAGAGAAACTAATTTATTAATTATAAATCTAAGGAATCTATCTTCAATATGCTAAATTTTGAACAATAGAAAATTTTTATACCCGTATGACTATAAATCAAAAGGGTATATTAAATTTGACATTACGTTTGTGACGCAGACAAGGAGAGGAGATAGATATAAACTCAGAGGAATGGATTGGATTAAAATCGAAAAATAAATCGTTTTAGCTATGTATGTGATAACTCAAAAAATAAAGGAGCTAGGATTTTGAAATTTTCACAAATTCGTTTTAGTGAAATAGCCGTTATCGCTATTGAAACCATTTTGGTCCACGGTTTCGAAAAACTTCCATATAACTTCTTCTTTTATATGACCATTACTCTATTCAGTTGAAACTTGTGTCTGAAATTTTGCCAAAAATAGTTTAGTGTTATGGTCAAAGTGTCTGCAAAATTTTTGGTCCACTGCAATGAGTTCGAATAGGTGCAATTCCTTTTTTTATATGATAAAGAGCCAAAATTTTATAGTACCTCATCAGATGCTGTACAATGTAATCTCTAATAACTTAGGGTGGTCCAACTTCTACGTTATTTAAATAATCACATTAGATGAAACATTTCACAAACCGTAGTCTAGAGAATTTGAAATTGATATATTAATTTAAAGTATCCATCCCTATTTTTATTTCCTTGTCTGGATTCTAATAATGTTACGGCGAATATTCGGGATATTTCAATATAGTCAAACGTTTTATAATAAAATTAATTATTTTTCGAGTTCCAAATTTGTTCGAATCATTTGGTACTCAATTACATTAAGTAAATAAACAGAACTAATAATGATGCATTTTTATAATTTTTTGTTAGATTTTTATTTTACCAACCGCTTATATGAAATATAATACCTATCGCTATTGTTATTGCGCCAAAAATTGGACCCTAATATATCTGCAAATATGCATTACTTCGATGTGCAGAAACCTATAAAATGTGTTTTTTTATGATATCCGTCTATGCGTCTGTCTGTGCACACGTGTTCAGCCTAAACGGCGACACGAAATGTTTTCGAATTTCACATATTAGATTTTGATGTTAATGTCTTGAATTGATAATCTTTTGGAGAAACTTAGGTAATCCCAAGGCGCACTTCTCAAGGGTAATTTCTAGGTTTTTTATTTCATACACCAAAAACTGTAAAACAAAACTTATAACATAAAAGTTGCTAAAAAAATATACAGAGCTACACTTTTGTCAAAGAAAGATTTTTGATCAGACGAAACTCATTGCAAAATTCAAACTGGAAATAATGAACGGCTAATAAATAAAGAAATTTTATAGGAAATTATTAACACAGTAATTAATTGCTTTGATTAAAGTTATTACGTATATAATACTACATATAGTAAAGAATCTTTGGAGAATGTTTTACATTATGATTTTCCTGTAAGAGCGGTTGGTTCTGTAGTGAACACAGCATAATTTTTTTTATAGTTTTTTATTGTTTTTTAATATTTTTAATATTTTAAAAATTGAATATTTAAATTTCAATTTTTTGCTTATTATTCAAATTAACTTAATTTGTTCTTTATTATTTTTCAAATTAAATTTTATTTAAATTAGAATTATAAATTTTTAATACCTAACCATTTGTTTTTTGGATTTCTTTTGCAATGGGATTTGAACTATTGAATTTTTATCATTATCAAAAAAAATGTACTAAACTCTTTTAATGAATTTTAATAAGGAATTATATCAGAGTTTAATAAATACAAAAAAAAAATTATTAAATTTAAATTTTTAAAATTTACTTTTTTGGGCCAACTTTTAATGACAATTAGATTTATGATGAAAAACTTTAAAACCTCATATTAGATAAAAAAAAAATTGAGATTACAATCAAAGAGATTAATATTAATGGACTTCATGAAATTTTTTCAAAATTATAAGTAAATACTCAATTTTAATTAGAAATTTAAAATCCTGCGAAATAAACGCTTGAGATCTTATTGTTTGTTGTTTTGATATGGGGGATAGCATGTGTCATCCTAACACGTAGGACTTTATACACCCACTATCAATACTTTTTATCAATTTATAAGTTATATTATTTATTTTCTTTATATTATATATTTGTATATTTTAAATTATATTTCGTAACCATGGTGATTTGTAAACACATGCAAAACTAGATTTTGGTAAACATTTAATGAACTGTGACACGTTAAAGCTTTATTCCTTAGGAAGTCGTAAATCAAGCTTAGAGGTAAATAACAGCGCAGAATTCTATTTGAGAGCTTTATTTTATATTTTGAGGTCTTAATTGTCAATTATCTATTAGAGAAAACGCCCCAAGTTATTATTTATCTTTAAATATAAAATAACTTATTGGATGTCTTATATGGGAGGACTTCAATACACGGTACCGCAGTAGTTATATGGAAGGATAAAAAAATTTTAAATTTTGGGAAACAATAAGGTTTCAAAACACTTTAAAAGCATCAAAAGTTAAAATCTATATAAAAACTTTTATTCATAACTAATAACTCACATTGAGAACATAGATCATAATAAGAGTTGTAATATCTGCCATAATTAATTTCTAGTCCTTCCTAAAAATGGGAAAACATGCTCCATCACATACTCTTTAATGAGGAGGATAAGCATCTCAATTTGATCATTTTGAGGATAGTAAGGTTCTACTTAAAACTGAGCTTAAAATAATAAATATTAAAGTATCTCAAGTTTAAGAAACCTAAACTAAAGTATAATTGGAAAAATACACATTCTATTTCTCATAAATTTAGTTTTCCTTTAATTTTTAGCAAATTTTCAAAAAATTTTGTAAAAATGTGCCTATATAGTTTCACTCTGTCCATCCGTCCGTTCGTCCGTCCGTCCGTCCGTCCGTCCGTCTGTCTGTCCGTCTGTCAGTATGTTTACAAAAACTTTTACATCGTTTGAAATAGACAAAAGAAATTTTAACCACGAGTAGGTATTACAAAAAAAATAATTTCGTAGAAGAATTTTTTTCTGTAGCCCCACCCGTTACGGAGAAACGTTTCTGCAGCCCCCCAAAGTTGGAAAAAGCCCTATATTCAAATTGTTATAACAAGAGTTCTATTAAGTGTATTTTCAATCTGTTTAGGGTTGCTATACGGTACTAAGATTTACCATTATTCAAAACTCAATTTTTGCAAAATTTTTGGCCACAAATATCTTCTATACGGGCTAAGCTAGGGTCTTGAAATTTTGGAAGTAGTTAGATCCTTAGAAATAAGTAGAAGTCGGTTCAAAATTTTTTTTTGTCAGGTCCCCTGTTTTGCAGCTATAAGGGCTCGAAAATTAAAATTTTGCTTTTTTTAAACACCTGTTAAGTACTTGAATATCTGTTCAAATTTTTTTTTGTTAATATAAAAAATTTGAAGGTCCAACATTATACTTTAACATATGTTAAAAGATATTCTTAAATTTGAAAGCAGTTCTTTATATTGAAGAAAGTGCCTGTCAGTTTTAACCATTTTTGCTTAAATAGTAAAATTCTAAATAAAATTCCAAATTTTGGTAGAATTCACAATTTCATTCCTTGAACCTATAAAAGTTGTGGGAAGGGGAGGAGTGAAGATTAGATCCCTGAGAAATTGGACAACCTGCCCCATAGAGGGGCTATTAGGACTTAAAAATTAAAAAAATTACGGTTTTTATAAGTAAGTAGTAACTTAGTCACCAACGTATATATTTCCTAAATTAAACGTTAATATTGAAGCTTCAACATTATATTCCGATAAAATACTCAGTATGAAACACTATATTATTTTGAAAATGTGCTTTTTTAAAAACCCTTGTTTTTTTTCATCACTTGTTTATTTATTTCTTAAGTTCAATTCCACAAAACCCAAAATTGTTTTATTGACACAAAAATATCTAAAGGTATGTAGATTTTAAATTAAATACATATTTACATATAAGTTATATAATATAGTATAATGTTTGTATAAGATCATACAGGATTATAAAATTATAAAATTTCAAAATAAATAAAATCAGAAATAAAACCTTAAATAAATAATTAAATAAATTTCTTTAAATAAATATTTATAATTAATAATGGATTAAGATTCCTAAAATAAGATGCGGTTAAATTTTGAATTTCTATATATATTTTATAATTCCATATGCTATTTGAACTTTATTATATAATTTGTATTTAATTTCAATATCTTTTAATATTATCAAACTAAAAATTTTTAATTTTCAAAAGAATACTCAAAAAAATTTTAATTAATATACTTTAAAATAAAATTAACTTTCCTTTATGCCAATTATACGATTTATTAATTTTATATCAATTATATTAAAATATTTATTCTATGCGTTCAAGTAATATCTGTAAGTTTCAAAATCTGTAAAATGTTCTTAACATATACAGCTGGAAGATTAAGAACCATAGTACAATTAAATACCATACAAACATTTTAAACTCCAATCTGCAATCTGCATGGCTTATAACATGAAAGAGCATTAAAACTGATCTGCCACATCCAAAAATTTTGACATGCCCTTTGCATCTTCCGCAAATCATACTCTTTGCATCTTCCATTAAATTCTTTAAATTTGTTCCATCAAATTAAAATATGAATTCACTTTGGCTATTTGGCCTTTTAATAAATGATATGAATCAAATTATTCGTTCGTCGGTTTATTTAAAAAAAAAATTCATAAAATTTGAGAAGAATATAATGATGAATATAATTTTAACCAAAGGTAGATCTCATTAAAAAAACCTCATTAGTAGCCGTAGACTAATTTCCTTGAATATGATCTACCTGTTACCCTTTCAATACAGCGCTAGATGGTTGAAAAAATCTCATTAATATTATATTAAATCTCAATTATATTACAACTTTTATTTAATAAATAATTTAAAACTGCAAGAAAGTTTGTCACTACTAAGGGCCAAGGAAATCTTCTAAAACTATAATTGTTAACTAGACCTCTTGATATATTTTGTACAAAGTCAACTAGTGAAAATATTCATTCAATCTAAAATGTCAATTATCACTAGCTATTTTTAGTAATAATTTTCAAAAATTTTTATTAACCTCATCGCCAGTGTCAAATGCTTGCAAAATTTCAATTCTATTGTGAACTAAGCTATATGTCATGTGATAATTTGATATCATGAATATTCAAATATGTTACTTTGAAAAAGGTTTCATTTATTTCGAAAAAGGTTTCGTTTACTTTGAAAAACGTTTTATTTATCTTGAAAAAGGTTTCATTTATTTTGAAAAAGGTTTCAATTATTTAAAAAAAGGTTTCATTCTATTCGATAGAGGTTTCCTCTAATTGAAAAATATTTTCATTTAATTGAAAAAAGGCTTCATTTAATCGGAAAGTGCTATAAATAAATAATTTGTTGAAACAACGTATTTTTTACAAACAAATAGTAAGCAGAATTTAATTGAACTAAATTTAATTTAATTTTTAATTTAGTTGAATTCTTACTTTTGTTTATAAATTCTTTGTCCTTACAAAATTTCAGAAATTGTAGATTGAGCAAGCTCAATATTAAAATCGTTATCTACACATAATTTGATAACTGCCGTAAGCGAAAAATCTCAATGCTGCTGCAAGTTTTATAATATTTGGCACCACTCTTTACCTTACTTTAATCCTAAGTTTATTTTTAGTCTTTCCAATTCATTATGAAATATAAATTTGTTCAAATGGAAGTATTTAATAAAGCTAAAATATTTTTAAATAGCGTTAAAATTCAAAACTCAATCAAATAGTTTACTTTCATTTCATCATTCAACTTCATGGAGTTAGACTTTTCTCCCAAACTTTTACGTAGTCTCTGTAAATTAATATGTTGGGTCTTCCTCCAGTGTATAATATAGCTCCACTGAAGTCATTTTTCCAATTCTTTTACTTAAAACTTCAACAAATAAAAGCCTTTTAAAAAAAATTTTACTCTATGTATTTTTAGGATTTATATAATGTTTCATTTTTAATTCCAAACTTCAAATTATCATAATTCACAATAATAAAATTTTATCCTAAAATTTATCAGTAGCTCTTCACGATTTGTGATAGTTCACACTTGATTGTTTCTTTTCTGAAGTAAGTCTTTAACAATTTAATTAAAAAGTTCGTTGGTTGCATCAAAACAAAGGACAATTTTGAAGGACCCACAATATTTCAAAATTTATTTTGTTTTTTACCTATAAATTTTTAAAAGATGTTGGATTGCAAGGACTTGTTCTAAAAGAACCTTGAACTTGTTCTACCATTCATTTTCATTTATCAAGTAATTATGGAATTGTATAAAAATAAAATAATTTAAAGATCCAGGGCATTTAAAATGAATTTAAAATACAACACCTGTGGTTTTTAGCAAAAATCATTTAAAATACAACTCATCGAAATTTATATACCCACTTCAAGTATTCAACCCTAATTATATGTAAGTATTCTTCCCATATTCCCATTCTTAATTATAAGAATCTTCTCTCCATTAATACATTATGCAATTCAACTTTAAGATTTAAATTATTTAAAATCAATTATTGTAACTTAAAGAACTCTCTAGTTTTCCCGATTTATTTTTATTTTATTTAAAAATTTTTAATAAAACCCAGGATATTTGATTCTGTAGTAATAAAAATATCTGAATCATCTAATGATCCTAGAATTTTCCCATATACACTATCAATATTTAAAATATTTAAGTTACAATTTTGATGCATCATTTTTAAACAAAAAGAACCCTTTAATAAATTCAATAAATTTTGATGTTGGTAAAAATTTTGATCGTTGTTTTCATATCTCTTGAATACAAAAATGCAATTCTGGGTTATTTTTCGAAAAAAACAAATAATAAAACTACTTTTCAATAGTCATCACTTAAAACTTTTCAATGAAATATCTATTCAAGCGCACGTTCTAATTTTAATATATATTTTTTTTTCAAATAATAATATAAAATAACTAAATTCAAGGATATCAACCAAATACATTTTGATATTCATTTATATTATAACACATACAGACTACATATGCACATTATTGGAAAAGAGAAATAAAAGTTAGAAAATACTATTAAATATTTTCTTGCAAATCGTCAAGAGTTTCATTTTTTTTTTTTTTTAAAAAAAATATAAGAACTTCAAATTCTACAATTTCCGCAATTTTTCTAAAACAAAAACTAAAATTTTATTTTATTAAGCATCAAGAAAATAAATTTAATTCACAAAATATTATTTTGACCTAATTTCTAACTAACTAAGTTATATACTAAATGTGTTTATTTTTCAAAGTATACTCGTATGTGCATAAAAAAATAGAATGAGATAGAAAATAGCTTTATTTTAAAATAATGGATGAGGAGGAAAAGTATGCTCACAAAATAACTTCCAAGGAAGTCCCATCCAATTTATCTCATTCTAAAATCCAGTATTTTCACAAACTGCCAATTCCAAATAATTCTTTCACATCCTTGTTTTCGGAACTAAGCTTGTACTTTTGTATTCAAAAAGTGTTGTGGTTTTGTAGGGTTAAAATCGCAAACTATATATGAGAAGCACGCACAACTTCAATAGGTGGCTTTCGAAGCTTTCCATGTTCGTCATAAAAAAAAAAAATAAAAATAACCTGCCAATGAGATAAACCCAACTTTTTTAATGAAATAACTCCTTCTGACTCATTTTGAAATATTATGCACTGGTATGTAAAAAATGCATGCGTACAGAGCACTCAACCCATCAGCAAATTCTACTAGAAGAAAGTCAAAATTGAAGAAGTAAAGCAGTTCAATTATTTACAAAGCATGGTGACATCAAATGGGGGAACAGAAGTTGTTGACAGCAGAATAAATAAAGCTAGAGCTGCTTTTGGAACTCAATCAAACATATAGCAGTCAAATAATATCGCCCTGCGTACAAAGCTAAAAATATTTAAAACAAACGTCAAATCAGTTATTCTATACGGCTGTGAAATATGGAAGGTAACCGCCAATATCACCAAAAAGTTGCAAAGGTATATAAACCGTTGTCTATTTATTTCATTACCAAAACACATCTGTGGCAAAAAAAGGAACTAAAAGATGATTGAAGTCGAGATCCGTGAGAGAAAATGGCTATGGATAGCACATACCTTGAGGAAACCAGAAAAAAACATAGATTTTCATGTTTTGAGTGGAATCCACAAGACAGACGACGAGTGGGTAGACCAAGGAAAACATGGAAAAAAATTAAATAGCTCCCAATTGTTTTGGGAATTCTTTAAAAACTGCATAATGAAGAAATTCCTACAAGATAAATTACAATATTTAAAGAAGGAATTTAAGAGTTCAAAGTTTTAAAATTTCTAGAATATTTGAAAATATTTAATTCAAGAAGGCCGTTTATTTACATTTTCAAAAAGAGCATAAATTAACCGCTAAACGTCTCATAGTACATTAGGAAATAAGTCCCAATTAAAACAAATTTAATAAATCCCAAAAAAGTTAAATAAATCTCATCTTTATGATACCTTTATATGAGAGCTATTTAATAAAATTTTTGATGGGAGCTATTTCGTTAGAACTTTTTTCATACAGCCTAGTTTAGGAAAGGAATGAAATCCTATAAAAAAATGTTAATAAAGAAGTTTATGGAATAAGAATTAGATTTTCATTTCATCATGATGAAATTGTATTTCAATGCCATAATTCGTATTTTGCAAATTCCTAATACAAAACTACTGTTAAAAATTGTTCTTTTATTTTTCAAAATTATTTTAACAAAACAAATAATTCATAATTTGGTCTAGTGAATTTTAAAGTGCATATTTATGAAGTCTATTATTCAGTTTTTCTAAAAGGAACTATTCAGACATAAATTATTTATCAAATACGCACAATACTTTTTAGAACAAGATATTAAAAAAAAAATAATTAAATACTAATCAGAAGATAATTTAATTCAATTTAAATAAATTAGGTATAATGCAATTTAGTTGACCTGTTTTTGTTTTAAGTATAAGAGTCTAAAAGACTTCTATTTAACTATTGTTCGACTATTATTAAAATTTTCTTCTCATTATTTCAGAATATTTCATTAAGATTTTTTTAAAAATCTTTCTAACATTAATTAAACATGAATTACGAAAACGATTAGAATTTTAAAGAATCTGCATTAAATAATTTTTTTTCTATTTTAAAATTCGTAAATACGTAATTGAATACCTAAAAAGCATGCTTAAGTATTCTTTCAGATAAAATATCTAAACAATTGAATATGAATGAGATTATTAAAGTTTATTGAATGAAATATTTTATGAATCTCAGAAAAATTGAAAACTAATTAATCTGGTTTTTTATCTGATTTAACTATAATTTGTCATTTCGTATGAATCAATGGACAAAATATTAACCAATGATTTATATTCACATTTTATAACTCACAGATACCAATAAACTTAATAAACTTAAGATGAACTGAATGGGCTTTCTTCTTGTATAACATGGTTAGTGTAGTTAAATCTCTAAAGTCTGTAAATATTTTTTGTAAAGTTTGTTTATATTGCTTAGGAGCTTCCCTCCCGATTCCTTGGTCTAATTTGGCCCATCTGCAAAACCGTTATTTCTTTTGGCAGAAAAAAGAGCATTCACTACAAATTTCGGTGAAACTTCCGGAAAGGGGTTGTGAGCTATCAAGATGACGTCATCACATAACGGTACTAAATATCTCAAATTTTCCGAATATATATACCATTAGTGGCGATGGCGCCATCTAGTGGTCGAAAAATGCATTACAAAATGTTCCTAAGATTTTGTAGCATTTTTATTAAAATGTTATATTTTTCCTGTTAGTCCATAAACTATAATGAAAATATAATATTATTTAACATGTTTTATTACAGTGTATTAAAAAAAATTAGGAACTTATTAATATTTTGAATGAATTAGGTATCCGAATTCTTATACCATTCTTTTCATTTTAGTGTTAGAATTTGTATCAATTTTACTATATGGCTTTATTTCGTAAAATTTTAGAAAATGATATGGCTTTATTACGCATTCAAATGCGAACAACCTGTTCGCCCAACCAACGAAAGGGCCCAACGAAAGGGCTAAATAAAACGTTATACAGGTTGTTGGAACAGTATAAGCGTAATTTTATATCCAACTCAAAACCCTGTCAATCTTCAAAATCTTAGTATATAAATATTCTGGAAAAAGCGTATAATTCTGACTTTATAACCAACTCTAAGGTCCTTTCTAATTATACTTTACATACATATAAATACCTCAAAAATCTTCTAAACAAAACCCAACTCAATATTGTATCAAACTATAAAGTACATTCTTAAATTTTAAAATAAATATTTCAAATGGAAAACAAAAAGGCAAAATAAAATTATGACAAATAAAGTATGAAAATGTATTTTTTAATAAAATTGTTGCGTCATTTTTGCATTTATGTTCTCTGGTGGGGCTATTTGTCAACATATGCCATACTTATTATATACCGTTGGAAAGAGTTTTAAGAGACCTTTCTAATGGTATAATAATAATACAGGGTGTTTTTGAAAATTTCACAGTTATAGTAGTTTTTTTGAAAGTTTGATTTTTTTTTTTTTTTTTTTTAAATTTTCACTTTAAATTGCAATATCTCAAAAATGGTAGCACCGATCCAGATGAAACAAGATGTTTATGAAAGACAATATCATGCCCTACAATATTGTAAGATGTTGGTTCCAGTTTATGGACTAACAGGAAAAATATAACATTTTAATAAAAATGCTACAAAATCTTAGGAACATTTTGTAATGCATTTTTCGACCACTAGATGGCGCCATCGCCACTAATGGTATATATATTCGGAAACTTTGAGATATTTAGTACCGTTATGTGATGACGTCATCTTGATAGCTCACAACCCCTTTGCGGAAGTTTTGCCCAAATTTCATCAAAATCGGTTGAAATTTACGCGAGATATCGTATTAACAAATACACATACATACGCACACACGTAATTATTTACATATGAAAAGTCCTTGGGACATGCAGTTCCCCACTAAATTAATTTCTTTAAAAAATCAACTTTAGTTATAAATTGCCTGAGCTAACTCAAATTTTTTAGTTGAATTTTATTTGAGCGCCACTTAAATAAGCGCAAATTCAATTAATCAGATAGACTTAAATTTAGATAAATTTTTATATTCAAATATTTATAAAATTTAAATTGCATATAAAAATTGCACTCAGCTCAAGCTCATCTCAAAATTTGAATGAGCTCACTGTAGAGAAAGCTTAACCCAACTGAGTATTTCAGTTACTTCAGCGTGTGAGAAGCTTAAAGTTAAACTTATGAGCTTTTTTATATAGCTATAAGTTAATTCAAAATCTAAAGGTATGAGTTAATTCAAAATATAAGTTAGCTCAAATTTCAGCTCAGCTTTGAGTTGAGTTGGAATATAACCCTGAGCAGAGCATAAAACTATCCTACTACAAGGTGAATGGAATACTCAACTAAAAGGTTAGTGATATTTTCATATTTAAGAAAGAGCTTAAATATGTTACTCAATGATTTAACTGAAAGAATGAGTTGGCTCAAATTTGAGCTGATCATTGAATTTAATTGAAATTTCAACTTTTTACAACCCAATTATACAACCCAACTTGAAATGTTATTTACAAATTTATACTAAGTAGAGCTTAAATATCTTGATACATATTTCTTACATAAAACTTTCTATAGACATTTAAAAATAACCCCACCGCCCTCCGCAAATCTTAATTAATTATGACTTTTTTTATTTAAAAATAAAAAATTCATCTTCATTTATCCTCGAACAAATCTCAATTTTAATTTATCTTTTATAATTAACCGTTATCTTATAAAATGAATTTTTTTTTCATTTTATATACATGGCATTTTAATACAAAAAGGATATTATTACATAACAGTAAATATACCCCTTTTTTTCTGTGTTATGTCATTTACAATTAAACCTTATCTTCTCTTTGTTTACTTATTATTTTTATTGTTGTTGTTGTTGTTGTTCTTGTTTATATTTCCTCATTTAATATTCTCTATGAAGATTTACCGTTACCTATAAATATAAATATGAGTAAATTATGTATGCTCTTATTAACCGTATAATATTCAGAAAAAAAAAAAAATGGAAAAAAAAAATATATTTAAGTGTTACGTTTGTTCATTTACTTCATTTTAAATGAAAATTCATAAAATATAGATTAAAATTCAATATTAATTCTATATGAAAAACACCGAAGGTAAAATACCTTCCTAATTACTTAATTTTTTTTTTTTTAAGTGAAATATTTATCATTTCATTTTTCTGTATATATATGTCTATCTCTTTTTATCTTTAATTGGTTTTTTTTTTTGAATAAATTTCATTAAAATTCAAAAATTGTCCAATGGATTTTAAATGAGTGTTTTGTTATATATGAAGATAACAGTGACGAGGCGTCCATGTTATCAATCTTTTTAATTGATAAATTTTAGTTCTAAGAATTAATTTCAGAAAATAAATTCATAAATTTTATTTTTTTTATTTTAAACGATAAAATTTTAATAAGAATTAAGGTTGTTTCGGAAACTATCGCACTTCGGACTAAATAACAGCTAATCGATCTAAATCTATTACGTTAAACTTCGCCTAAAACTATATAATAATTATGCATATAAAAATTTTCGTTGATTTTGTTTTATAAATATAAATAATAAAAAAAAATGTATTTTAATTAAATTTTGTCTTTTCATTTCTTGAATGCTCATTACAAAATCCAATTTTCACTTAAAAAGAACTTACTTACTCTTTTTCCATTCCTTTAAGTACGAGGTTTAGTGTCGTACGTTATTACACTAAAATTCAAGTAGGATCAACATTTTATTGCATATATTTTGGCGAAATTTAATTAATTTAGTACAATTAGCCCATGTTTTGTACGTAGTACAATAGGTACGGAAACGGGATAATAATTTTTATTGGTTATAATTTTGTAATTAAATTTAAATTTTCCCAATTAAAAAAGTTCACGCCTCGTCACTGATAGGTACATGTATGTTTGCAAAAGTAATTATTATTATTATTGAATTGAGTTAATTAACATTATTTAAGTTTATATAGTATGTCTATATGTAGCCTACATACATATAATATATCTATATATATATATACATGTTATAAAAAATTTCCAAATATAACTGTAAATGACAACGAAAATGTTTTATACTTTCGTTTTGTTTTTAACGGGAATAAAAAGCCGTTTACAGTAAAATCAGTGACAAAGAGAGAAAAGGAAAAGGAATCCAATTTGTTTAACAGGTAAATCACATGTGTAAAAAATAACTGTTCATTTAACAAAAAGTGTTTTAAATGAACCGGAGAAGTGTTTTAAATAAGCGAGAGAGTGTGTGGCTGTGAATTATTATTTTTGCATATAGGTAAAAAGGATATTTTATATAGAATATTATTCTAAAAATTTAATATACATATAAGGTATTGAATATTAATTAAATTTCGTGGATTTTTTTTTATAAATCATTTTTCTTAGTAAAATTTTTATTTCCAAAATATTTTTTATATTATTTTGGTATTTTAAACGGTTTTTGGTTTTTTTTTAAAAATGAATTTATTCAAAGATATACAAAACGGAATTTAATATATTTTTAAGTTAATACAGGTTATAAATCATCTTCTATATGATAATGAATTTCAATTATTTTATAAAATTACATAAAATTTAATTATTTATTTTATCTATGTTAAAACATTCGAGCTTTATTTATCGTTTCTTACTAGTTAGGCCGTAGCTGTTCGACGCCAGGTGTAGTTGGGTCGGCCGCGTCTTCTACTACCTTGGAGATTCCATTCTAGGGCAATTCTGGTTATGTTAGTTGGAGGTTTTCTCAGAGTGTGGCCTTTCCGCCTCCATTTTCTGCACTTGATATGGCTCATTACCGGTACTTCGCCTGTTAGCAACTATAAATCCCTATTACTAATTGTGTTGGGCCAGAATATTCTACGCATGATTCTTTCGCACTTATTCGCGAATACTTGGAGCTTTTGTCTGATGTTTTTTGTAGTCAGCAAAGTTTCACTACCATAGAGAAGTGTTGACATTACACGTAATTTTACACGTAGTTTTTCTTGTTATTTGGCTTTTTATTATACCTCTTCTCGATATTGGGCTTAATTCACCAATGGCGACTCCGGCTCTACGTAGTTTATTGTTGACATCTTCTTCTGTACTTTCATGTGTTGTTAATGCGATACCTAGCTAGGAGAAGCTATCAACATATTCGACCGATTGTCCTTCTATTGTGACGGTTTCTGTATTGATGTTGTTTATTCTCATGACCTTTGTTTTACCTGGTTTGATTTCTAGCCCAACTTTGCTCGCTGTTTCCTGAGGTTGTTCTGCTTTATGTAGTTAGAGTAGTTCTACTCATATTTTCTTATTGATACACTTCTTGAAAAGTAATTTGCGTTTTACAACAAAAGATATAGCAAATTATACAAGGACTTTTAAAAAAAGGATTCAAGTAAATTTATTTAAATTTAGTTGAAGATCATTGAGAAAAACCTATTTTAAAAATTATTAATTAATCAGCGTGAACGTAGAAATGTTAATATCATTAACATAATATTGGAATGAAAAATTTCAAGTAAAAGATTCAGATCAAATTAAATTAAAAATTTAAAGACGTTACTGATCTATTGTAATAAAAACATATATTAATCCAATTATTTCAATGTTAAGTTTCTAAATTGATGATAATATAACAACCGAACGATGATTATTTCCATTTTGAATTATATGGAGGTTCTCTGACAAAAAATCGGAATATTTTGGAAAAATAAGATTGAAATTGCATTTCATTCAACGTTTAACCCCACATATTTCTAAAAATGATCAGACTCCTTTTTTATTCACTTTCAATCAATTTTCAATCAATTACTCAAAATGAAAATATATAAATTAATTATCGATCACAATTCACAATATCAAATTTCATATTTAATTTGTTTTTTTTTTTATAAAATAATTCCATATAACCCTTTTTTAAAAAAAATAGACACCACTTTATTATATCACTCATTTTTCAGCCCATATCCATGTTATTATGAATATATGAATAATTTTAAAAATAAAAAAAAAAATTAATAACAATTTTTATTCTAATCTATTGTGAATAATTAACACCATAGCTACTACTATCACCCTATATATTCAATGACATATAATTCATATGTGAAAGGAAACGGACATAAATTAAAATTTCTAAAAAAATTATAATTTTAAAAAAAATAACATTTGTTTTGAAATGAATATATAAATAGAGAAATACATATAAAAAAAAAAAAACAACCACTAACGAGTTATTCAATTACCATTTTTATAAGGGCAGGTGCATTGTCCTTTTAATTAAATCACCCCATGTTTTGTGTATATATTTATATACAAAATAAATTATTATGCAACCAGAAATACCATTATAAATCTTATTAGAAAACTAGATTTAGAATTTTTTTTAAAAAAAATAAATATTCTATAAAACTGTAAATGTTGTAAACAAGTATCCTTTTCATCCTTTTTTTTTAAGTTTTTTTTTATCAAAAGTAAAAATAACACATTGAAAGCATTTATTCGTCCTTTACATGCACAGTAGTTTCTTTTTAACCTCATTTATCACTTTAAACTGATGTTTTCAAAATTTAAAATTTTTTTTATATTTAAAAAAAAAAAATACATTTTATCATTTCTAATTTAAAAAAGTTGGTATTATTTAATCAGGATATTATCGTATATCTAATACAAGTATAATATAATAATGTAGAGTAAATATTAAATCCTTCTTTTTTATGTTTACAGTAGTGTGTATTAGACCCCATTGTATGCGATAATGGAATAATTTAAAATTTGAATATTTTAAAATAATATTAAAGAGTGGCTGAGACGAGACCAAAGGTTTATGCAGTTACTATAGTTACATTAGTTTTAATTATTTGTTAAAATTACTCTACAACTGTGTTTCAAGTCAAAAATAATTGAGATTTTCTATTCTGCATTAGATTTAATCGTTCTCAATATCGTATAAAATTTTATTTCTGTAAGAAATTATGTAGAGTCTAAGAATTACATTTTTAGACCTAAACACATTGATAAAAATATTTTTTTATTATTAATTCTAATTTATATCATTAAACAGATAACAGGGTGTTGACGTTTATATTTCTTAAATTCATATACTTAGGTTCTAAAAACATCAATGGAGTTCGTAATTATTTCAAGCAAAAGAGTTGTAATGGAAGTAAATAACATCTAAATTTAAAACTGACTTTAGAAACAAAACCTACTCTTGAGAAACTTAGAAGCTTGCTTCATATTGTATCAGAAATGTAATTAACCTTGTTTCAAAAATTTTTTACTAAGTTCTTAAACATAATTCTTTCAAACAGGCCTCTTTTTCAGATTTCATTACCTAAGTAATACTTAAAAATAAACAACCCAATTCTAATATGTTATTTGCTTGTTTAAATGTCCTACAAAACACTCTGAAGTTGCTTGCATTGGTTTCGGGATATTAGATTTTAAAGATTTTGATATTTCGTGATTTTGATTGTTAAGATGTTAATGTTCGAGCTTTTGGTACCGACTCATTTCTATTTTTTACTCAATCACGTATTTAATATCAATTTTTTTTTTCATTACAAGTTTACCCCAAAATTAATAAATTTTTGAGTTATACCATTTCTGATTTAAATCTGATATACTACACCAAAATAAGTATATTAAATTGAAATCCTCTTTAAATTAAAATGAAATTAAAACCTTAAATGTAAATTAAATTCGCAACCCTTCTTCAAAAAAGTAATAAACCGAATAACCAGAAATTCTTTTAAATCTCTGCTTCCAACTAATTTTTTTTTTTTTTTTTTTGTTTTTTTAAATTAAGATAGTAAAAATCAGTAACATGGAAATGGGTTTGAAACGAAATTCCTAACGGAAATTTCAGATACAAAATATCAAATTCTAGTATTCTCCAAATCACAAAACAGTATTTTCACAAATATCAAAATCGAAAATACAAAATCACAAAATATTGGAATCCTAAGATCTAATTTTAGATTTTCAAATCACTCTAAAAAAATTATTTCAAATATATTTTTGAATTCTTATAGTAAGATGTCGCTTAAATCAGAATGTCATATATATATCTACAAATATATTAAAATATATACAAAATATAAAATCCCACTAAAATCCCAAGATCCTTTGTAACCCTGTTTTTGAATTCAACTATAAAATCCTTTCTAATTAAGAATATCCTATATATCAGTATATACAGAATGTCATATATATCTACAAAAAAATATTAAAATATATACAAAATATAAAATCCCACTAAAATCCCAAGATCCTTTGTAACCCTGTTTTTGAATTCAACTATAAGATCCTTCCAAATTAAGAATATCCTATATATCAGTATATACAGAATGTCATATACATCTACAAATATATTAAAATATATACAAAATAGAAAATCCCACTAAAATCCCAAGATCCTTTGTTACCCTGTTGTTGAATTCAACTGTAAGATCCCTCCAAATTCCGAATATCCTATATGAGCGACATATGACATAATGCTGCGAAACCCTAACAATTTAACCCTTAAACCCTTAACAATTCCCAAATTTTTTCAATCAATAAAATGGTTTCTATTTTTAAATTTTTGTAATTATTTAACTGTGGAACCAATTGTTATTTTGAAATTTTGATATTCGAGACTTATTGCAATTTAGATATTTTGTCTTTTAGGATTTTGATTTTCGGAAATTTGTCTTCCATCCAAAAAATAATCATTGAGAAAATATTTTTAAACTTAAAAGAAAAACAAAACTATATAAAATTTCTATATATAAATAAAATCCCCAAAATGTGGTTTGCTAAGGAATTGATTTTTTTTTCTTTTCATTATCATTCTCTCTTTTTCCAACACTTAATTTTACAGTTAACCATTAAAACCATAAAAAGGATAATCAGAATTTTTTTTTTTATTTTTTTTTTTTGTAAAAGTAAATTAAGGATTTTAAAAACAAAATTTGAATAAAAAAAGGGGAAAAACATTTAATCATAGGAAGGATATTCGTGTACAGTATGGTAAATTGTATACTATTATACTATTAGTGTATTGATAGTGGTAGGTAATAGTGTTATCAAGGGTGTAAAATAAAAAACAAGAAAAGCAAAAAAATAAGTAAAAGTGTAAGAAATTGTTGTGGAAAAATTTAAAGGAAACAAATTAAAACTGAAGGCGGTTTATTTTGTACATTAAAATAAATACAAAAAAAAAACAAATTTGAATTCAGTTTTCATTTCTATAGAACTGAGTAACAATTTGTATTTTTCACCAAACGATGGGAACGATGGGAGTTTTGTTTATGACATTTTCATAAAAAAATATTCAATTTTTTTTTTATTTCTTATCCAGAAAATTGATATTTTTCAATTTTAAATTTGAAAAAGTTAAAATATAATTATAATGATTATAATATTTTTGGTTTTGGGTAATTTTGGGGTTGAAATCAATTCAAATATTTACAAACATGATATGGAAAAAATTTTCAGGATTATTAGGTAGAAATTTTCTGTAATTAATTATATCTACCAGATATAAATGGAAAAACGTTTTTCTTTTGAAAAAAAATATGGGGAGGTTTTCACTTATAATTATAATGATATATTATGTATGGTGATAAATAATAATTATCAGTTGGTTGGAGTTGAATTTTAATTAATTTGAATAATAATTTGTAAAATATACTCTTTTCACATGAACTTGATTCTTTTTTACTTCATGTGAACTTGGTATTAGTTGGTCTTTTTCCCAATCAATGTGGTAGTTTTCCAATTATTAGCAAATTTCCAACACAATTGGCCGTCTTTTTCTAAATCAATTTGGTCCTTTTTTTAAAACTACCCTTGTATCTTGGAACTCAGAAATCGTACTGAAATTATTTGTAAAACCTAGTCCCCAATTCAATTATAAAAACTAAAAAAGAAAAAACAAATTCGATTATTCCGAAGAAATGGCGACTAAATTTTTGAGGGTATTTTTTAGGCTAGGCTTAAAAGTCGAACTATTTTAATATTTCAAGCATTTCGTTTCAACTTTAAAATTGGTTAGTACTTTTTTTCAAATATTTTAATCCGACTACTGGATGATTAACAAGAGAACAATTTAATTTGATAATTTAGGACTATTCCTATTTGAAAATTAAATCAAATTCATTTGAATATAGACTAATTTCATGTAAAATAGACCCAAGTTTATGTGAAAAGAGTGTAATCTGGATTTTATTCTATTCCTTTTAGATATATTACTTTTAAAGATTATATTTCATATACTAATTTTAATAATAAATATTATTAATTTTAATAATATTATATTGTTTGTATATTTTAAAGGCAAAATGTATTCTGTAAATTAATAAATTATTTTAATCTTATACCACAAAAGAATTTATAATAGTTCTTTGTTTAATCTATCACACTTTCAATTCTATTTTTACAATTTATTACATTTTTTCATATAACTTTCAATATAGAAAAACACAGTTTGGGACATTCTAAAAGCAAATGCTAGAAATTTATGGAAAAAGTTTTCGATAATCATAAATCTTTTGTAAACTGTTCATCTAATTATTATTAAATTTATTAGATAGAAAACTCACAACTTTTGGCTTTTGGAACTCTTCTTCAATTTTGAAGGTCTTGATAATATTAATGCAATCAACAAAGCCTAATAGAACAAGTTAGATTTAAGAACTTAGTTTCAAAATAAAACTGAGCAAATTAATCTTAAACTGAATACTGCCCGCGAGATTTCTCTGATGCGTACTATTGAACTTTAATCAACGAAACTATTGAACTTTAATATGACATCTTCAGAAACTCAGAATTAGATTTTGTTACATATGCAACGTCTTTTTTAAGAAAATGGGACCAAGAGAGAGATTAAAGATTGTGAATTGAAAAAAAAACGGAAAACAAAGATATCATATCAAAATGCTAACCCCCATTTCTAATAAACTTGTTTATTATAACAAGAGATTTTATGCAAATACCTTTTTAATTTAGTTCTGTCTGTTTGCTATTACCAATCAAAGATAGAATTAGGCAAGGCAATCCAAGACTATTCACTTAATCATTGAAAAAGTTAAATTTGCAGTAGTGGAGACTGTTGAATTCAGTACTTCCAAACACTTTTTCTGAAATATAATAAAATTTAGTGACCTTTATCCTTCTGTTCTAAGGATATGGTTTGAATGTTTAATAACTTTTTTATTTAATGGTTAATTATTATTATTATTTTTTTGTTATACAGTATAGTAATGGGGAATATTTTTAGCTTAAGTAGAAAAATTATATTCCACAAGTGGTGACCATATTCGGCTTCGCACATTCTTACTCTTTCCAGTAAATTTTCCGATATTAAACATTCAAACAATATTGAACGTTTTGCGCGACCCTGAATAACATGTAGAAACGTCTTAAATTTTTATATTTTTCATAACTTTTCGTAATTTTTTATCGCTGTTCTGTTGTGTACTGTTCCATTTCCAATTCCCCAAGTTTTCTTCACAAAATTCTGAAATAGAAATAAAAATATAAATAAATTTATTTAAAAATAATTAAACATTCAAACCATATCGGTCGTTTTGCGCTTGTACCCTGTACAATTTTCGTTTTAATACCAACCCACTTGTTCCCAAGAGGAACGGTCTGCAATCTCCCATTAATAAAACTTTAATTAAATTTAAAAATTGCCAATATAACAATTTTAGTTTTATTCTTTAATTTCACACGTGAACAAATAATTTTTACCATACGTTTCTATTGTTTGTTAGTTATTTCCAAAACACTATTTGCACAAGATTAATTTCAACATTAATTAATTTAACTTAAAATTTATTATCAAACGATATTGATTTATATCTTATACCGAAAAAGGTCAGTCCCATAAATTATTACCTTAGACAATTACAAAAACTAAAATTAACTTTTCCTTAACATAAAAATAAATTAAAATTTTCATTAAAAAAAAAAATAATTAAAAATTTCTACAATTAAGGGAAAAACATTCAACTAAATTTAAGGGGATAGCTCTGAACTAAAAATAAACCTGGAAAACATGCAATTTATCTTTAACAATAAACACAAAAATTTACTAAATTTGCTGCATTAATTCATCAAACTAACAAAAGTCATACCTTTTTGAATATAGCCATATCCCATTTTTTTGTAAAGGCCAGGGAAAAAAAACCAACCATTCAACTCTATTAGCACCCAAAACTTTATTAGAAAAATAATCATCAATTATTCTGTTTTTAACATTCTTTTTGTATTTAATTTCATCTTCATTAAAAATATAAAAAGCAGTACAAAAAAATAAATGTTTCCAAAATATTGCTGCAAGCTAAATTCATAAGGCTAAAAATGTTTGTGTGTACAGATGAATCACCACATCCTCATAACCAACGATACTTAAAATCATAAATTCCATGCTTAAGGAACAGAATAAAAAAAAAAAATATGTACAAACAAATTCTCATCCCTCATTATAATTTATATACTCGTCCTTTTATATTTATTTTCTAACCAAATTGGTGTCTATTTTCTCTTTATCTGTTCATTGATGGCTTGTGTCTTGATATTGTTTACTTTGTTAAGGTCAATAAAATGCTTTCTTTTTCCCACTCCC
Source organism: Dolichopus griseipennis (assembly GCA_963082915.1). NCBI lineage: Eukaryota > Metazoa > Arthropoda > Insecta > Diptera > Dolichopodidae > Dolichopus > Dolichopus griseipennis. Next base: position 346,592,351 of record OY720441.1, read on the forward strand.
TTCTTCACATCAATTCTTCGAGGATTTCTGCTTTTCGTGTACTACATTTATCTCCGTCCACCAAAAAAATATAATTCAATATGATAGTGAAAAGGCAAAATTAAGTATAAGATTTTACCAATATCCTCAGGTTTATTCCTTAATTTCTACTATTGAATATGATTTTTTTCTCCCTTTTTATTTTGTTATTTTGGGAATAACGGTATTTCCCCTTCATATAATTTTCTCTTGCAACCATTTGGTATTAAAAAATTTTTTAAACGACGGCATCATCATCTTTAAATGGGATAAAGATAAATGCAGGGCGTTCTAATGTTGAAATATTACCGCATATGGAAACCGCAACACAAAAAAGAGATTGTACATTAAATACCGTTACGCTATTAAAAATAATAATAACAAAAATGTGTATTAACCATGAATGGGGTGAATTAACCACCCTAGGTTTTCGTTAAATATAGGTTTTTTTTCAACATTCATCAACTCTTATAAAATCGCAGGACATGAAATTTGGGTTGTTTGCAATATAATTATTGATCTGATGTTTGATTCTATAGGATAAAGAGCAACTCATAATGTTGGAACATTAAAGATATAATTTAATATGCGATTTCTTCTGTATGGATTTTTGGTATTCATTTAAATGAAATTTATGCAATGCCAGGATTTCTAAATAAAAAGAAAGAAAAAAAAAAAAAATAAAACTATTTTTAAGGTTTGTCCCTGAATTGATAAAAATTTAATGTACGCATTTTTGAATTTATTAAATAAGGGACAACGTTTGATGCACTTAGTTTAATTATGCATGGATAAAATTTAGTTTTCATTTCTTTTGTGTTTATTTGTTTGTTTTGTTGGGTTGTGGTGGTGGTGGTTGTTGATTTGTTGGTTGGTTTCCTGCTCTTTTATGTTTATTTTAAATAATAATATTAGTTAACAAGTTTGTTATTCTAGTTGTGTTTTTTTTTTTTGTATTTAATGTTTGCTGCAAGATGGTGTTTTTGTTTGTTAAATAGTTGTTTGTTCTATGATTTGTTTATTTTTTTTTTTTTGTGTAAAATAGAAAAAAAAAAGAACTGCTTCTGTTCTTCTGTATTTCATTATAATCAATGCATGGATTATTAAAAATCATAATATAAATTTTTTGTGTATAATATGTGATGACAGGGGATAAATTTCACTTGTGATTATTGATTTTTTCTGGTTGAATTACTGAATATATAGAATATGTGGTCTAATGGAAGGGGGAATAGATAATGAGAGCTGCTTTTGTTGTTTTTTTCTGTGTGTACGAAAATTTGTTTTGATTTTTCAAAATTTTTCAACGTTTATGTTGCAATGATTATAATTTGTAACTTTGTCACATAGAGCAATTATCATAGATTTACCGTTACCAAATTATAATGATTTGGTATTTGTTTTTTTTTTATTCTAAAAATATCGTATCATATTTCAATAATTTTGTTACAGATGAAATTTGACATTTCAATTAATAATTTTTTAATGAAATTCAATTGTTAATAATTTTATATATTTTATAATTCATAAATATCATATTATGTATAATTTAATTTTGAAGGCACAGCTGTGAGAATTTATGTAATATGTTATTTTGAAAAAATTTGTATATCATTTTTTTTTTGTTTTTAAAATTTAATGATGGAAATGAAAGTCGTGTGTGTTAGCAATTTATTACAATTGTGACAATTTAGTAAAAGAAGAATATGACAACAGCAGTGTTATTTAAAACATTTAAATATCTTCGATGAAGTTCTTATTATAAGTTTAATTTTTTTTATTTTTTAATCATTTTCCACTCCTTTAAGAAGTATAGGGAATTAACCAAGTCTATTTAGATTAGGCTTCATTAATCGTCATATTCACTAAGCCGTTGTTTACTCGGCTCCAGCTATTGTATAAGATTATGAATACACAAATTTTAATATTCGCCATCTATTATTTTACAAAAGAATTATTTAGATTTTTACTAAATCTTATTTTATATTACGATATTAAATGTTACGATATAATTAAACAATTTTACGATATTTTTTTAATATATATGATCTGAACGGGTTTGAACCCGAAACCTTCCACATGAAAGGAGGCGTCCTTACCAATACGCCATTCAAGGTTTAACCCATTTTTTTCTGAAAAGAAGTTAAATAATTTTTTTTTTTAAGTTGAGCTGACTCCAAAACTAAAAAGCCTGCAAACTGAAATGATAGTGTGCTATAAAGATAATTTAATATACTTTAAATTCTTTTTTTTATTTTTACAATGTATAATATATCTAATTCTGTAGACATAAATCCAAAATAACATATTTTTAAAGTTGTGATAAATCTTTAAGGTTTTATAACTCTTTTGCGGCTATTTATAGATTCCAACTTTAATAGATTTTTTTTTGATTGTTTCAACATCAATTCCTCCTGCTCAATATAAAAATTAATGGCTGAGTGGTACAGTGGTCGAGTGCCGAAAGGCCCCGGTTCGAATTCTAGTGAAAGTGAAAATACTTTTCTGGTTTTCGACTCAACTCAGCTACCATTCGCCATTGGGTTCAAATTAATGGCATAATCAATAATTAATAATTATATATCTTTAATAATAACCCTACTCGAATTAACAAATGCAAAATATAAACAAATAATTTAATTGAATAATATAACTAGCAAATATAGAATACCATATAACTCAAATACGAAATATTACAATATAAACAAAAACGTTTCCACATATTATAAGGCCTAGTACTATCTTATGTTTAAATTGTATGTGAAATTCAAAAGACCAATTCTAATAACAAGAATATAATAAAACCCGCTGTTCCAACATGTACCTATAGTATAGACAGGCTTATTAGCCTAACTTGAACAGTTAGCGCTTAAAAAAAAAAAAACGCGTCACACCCTGTATAAGTAAGATGTAAATAATTCGTATTATATATTTGTTTGTGCGAGATTCTATATTACACATAGTGTTAAAGTTGGTTTCCAATCCATAGTTGTCCTTTTTTCCAAAGTATTAATAAATTCGTATACACAACATTTTTAATGAAAAGCATTTTTTAAGTTTGTTACAAAATCTCTTTACTGTGCTGCAAAGTTTCCTAAGTTTAAACTTTTTAATTTAACGAATGCCAAAATTTATTCGTTTTCAGTTTGTTTCAAGTAAAAATAGTCTGATCTCTATTTAAAATTAGAAAAATTTAAACACTTTAATAACAATTTAATATTATATTTTAAATTTAAATTTCATTTTCAATTTAAATAATAAAATTTCAACATCTTAAAGGTTTTACAAATTTTAGTACCTATATTTTAAAAAAAATATACTTTAATACCATTTAATAATTTCATTCCTATAGCAAATTTGACATTTGTACATCACAATTCACAATAGAGTCAATTTATCTTTTCTTTTCGTTTTTTGATTAATTGTTTACAACCGTTTTGACATTTTTCAAAAAAAAAAAAATAATAAAGGAGTCAATAAAAAAATTTAAAACTGTTATCTAAATTATAAAAATGACATTTATCTCATTATTAAAACATTAAATTACCGTTCTTTCGTTTCTTTAACTAACAGGAACAAATCTCATTTATAGTAATTTATTTACTGTTTTAACTTTTGTTTTGTTTTTTTTTTTGTTATTCATTATTGTTTCCGTTATTTTATTATAGTATTATTTACAATTGTTAGAAAACTTTGTCACCTACAATTATTATAAACTACTTGAAAAGAGAAAAAAAAAAAAAGTGTTGCCGTCAAAAATAAAAATAAAACGAAAAACAACAAAGAACACTTACAATAAATGAATGAAAAATTTTCAAACTCAAGTGGATTTTACTGAGATTTTGTAAATATTGAAACAAAAACTTCGATAAGAGTTTGATTTCTTTTCTCTTTTTCTCTTTAACCTAATTTTATACTTTTTTTATTTTTAAATCTATCTTTTTATATTTTTCTTCTCTTTCTACTTTAGAAAAATATAAAAGGGAAAAAATAAAGATTTTAAAAAGTTAAAAACAAATCGTTTACTTTTTATTTAAAAAAAAAAAATAACGGAAAATAATAAATCTGATAAAACTTTGTTCTCTTGTTTTAACTGTTATTTTTTAGTAGACTGCCTTTTGTAAAAGTTTTATTTTCTAACTTTTATATAACTTTATTTGTAGTGCCTTTAAGTAGGCTTTGAACACGTCTAAAATTATTATTAACGTCCCGAAGGCCAATACCTGTTATAATTAATAAAACTGAATAAAACTGAAATTTGGTTGGTTCTAAAAGATTTCTTTTAATATAAAACAACTTTTTAAATTATTAAGAATTCATATTATTAAAGTTATTGAAATTAAATATTAAGGTATATAACGCCTCCAAGTTGTTCCTTTCGCTTGTAATTAAGTTGTCCAATATTCGGATTTTGGACTTCCTTTTTCTTCACGTGTCAGTATATCTGGATCATTATCCAGCTTTTAAGCTATAATGCTTATAACAACAAATATTTCGGTTTAAGGGACGATGTTAGGTAAGCAAGAATCACAACTTCAGGGGAGTACCCAAAGAACATCGATGTACCCTAAACATTTCATATCTCATGGAAAATTTTGCAATTCGTTCTCAAACCATCAACTGAAGAATTATAATTGTAACAAGGGTCCGGATGCTCAAATTCGATTATTTCAACATTCACTATAATCTTACAATTATATCCTATTGTTAACCAAACCAACTGTTTAATTTCACTTTAAAACCGTTTTAAAATAAATTGTAAAAATTCTTTTTTTTTTTTGCAAAAAAAAGTTAACATCAGAAAAGTAAGAGTAAGGGAGACAAAATGAAAAAAACAAGGGAGATAGGAAACATTGTTTGTTTATTAAAAGTTTCCGTGAAAAAGAAAAACAATGTTTTTTAATGTTAAAATTTATATTTTATTTTATTTTGTAATTTTTATTTTATTGTTGTAACAATAACGGGAAACAAAGATAAATAATTGGTTAAAGTACAAGAAAATAAAAAAGCAAAAAACTTGTTTACCGTTACAACAGAAAATAACGGTGAAAATTAATCAAAGTTTAATAAAAAAGGATGAAAATATTCAATAAATCTTTTGTTTTTACATTTTTTTTTCGCAAAGGTTTTTGTAAAAGTGTTTTTTGGGAAATGTTTGTATGTATGTATTTTTTTTTGAATTAATACATTTTTTACCTGTAAACAATTAAATTTATAAAAACATAATTTTTTGACAGTTAAGACAATTACTTGCATATTAATTAAGAACTATTAATTTTTTTTTTTAGGTTATATTTGAAAAATTTCCAATTAATGCAATCGATCAAAAAAATTTGTGTCATTTTAAGAATTGAATAATGAAGAATTTAATTTAAATTCAGACCTGTTAAATTTAAGTGTCAATTGAATTATAATTATTTGGTGATCAATACTTGCTAATTACTATAAAAACTTTTTGTAATGATAATATAAGAATTCAATTACGTTTTTTATTTGATAATTAAGTTTTTACTTCATAATTCAGTTTTCACTTGACAATTTCTTCAAAGTAATGAAATTTGAAAATCAATTACTTTTGTAATTATTTTTGATATTTAATTACTTTTGTAATTATTTTTGATACTTAAAGTACTCTTGTAATTGATTTGAACAATTAATTGCTTTAATAATAATTAAATACCAAAATAATTTAGGTTTATCATAAAAACTACAAGTATTCTTGAAAAATTCAACAATTGGACAGTTACAAAAATAATTGGAATCCAAATTAAATTACTTTCTAGGAATTCTAAAGTAAATACTTAATTTTTTCAATGGTAATCGAATTTGCATAAAGTATCATTACAAAAATATTTTAATAATAATTAGGAAGTAATGATTACCAAGTTATTGTACTTAACAGGGTATTTAAGTACCAATTTTAAATAATTTTTACAGGTCTTAATTATTCAGACTTTACAGGTTTAAAAATGATGCAATCTGTAACTGTCCGAGTTATTTTTTTATGTACAGAATTACACTGAATTATAAAATTGCTCGAACATCGGGGTTGGGTTGAGTGGCACAGTGGTTAGAATTTTAGTAGATTGAAAATCTAAGACGTTTCTACATGTTATAAGGTCTAGTACTATCTGATGCTTAAATTCTATGTGGAATTCATTAAGATCAATTCTAATAACAAGAATATAATATGACCTCCTGTTCCAAAATGTACCTATAGTATAGACAGGCTTATTAGCCTAACAGTTGAATAGTTAGCCATTAAAAAAAAATCATTTGATACCTAAACGTCTTGTAAGTGATCATACCTTGTTGTCTTTTAACAATATTTAAGAGATCTAATAATTTTTAAGGTTATGTAATTCCAACAGTTTTATTCTGAAGCAAATTTCTATAAGTTAGTGGGTTTGGTGTACCGGAAAATGTTTATACTGGAATACTTAAGCCAGTCCGTCAATTTAACACCAAAATATAATTTTAATAGTTAAAGATTTAATTTAACTTTATTAAGCCCAATTGAATTTCCTTAAAAACCTATTTGATTTAAAAATTGAATTGTAAAATTCTACCATACATTTCAAAATTAAAATTTTCTATAAAAATATTAAAATTTTATTTTTTCATTTAAATTTCAAATATCGATTCAATTAGCAAAAAACATATTAAGGCTAATTGAATTTTGTCTGTTATAGCGACTAAAGTCTGGAAAACTTTATTTTAAAATTATTATAATATTTTTTTTTTCCAATTTCTTAAAATTTACACATCATTTGACAACAAATTGAAACTAAATAACCATTTTTTTTTTCATACATTTTATTTTAATGAAATTTTCACAAGAATTGAAATGAGGGTGAGTTTCCACTTCCAAATAGAATACCATTCCTAACTTATACAGGCAATCATATGATTGCTTTTCTATTATACGCGTATTGTTGAAAATAAAAATACGTTTTAAATTACAAAATAAAATCTAAAATATATTTTAATTTTTTCAAACCTTTCAAGTGTTTTTCAATTAGCTTGGATTTCAATATAAGTATCTGTTAAGGGGATTATTTAATTTTACATGCGTTTCTTTTGTTGTATAGATTGGGAACGATGGGACATATAAGTGTAAGAATATTGTTTCTTATTCCTGACATTGACTGAATTTATTTGTTTGAAGTTAAGACGGATTTATTTTAAGACTTGAAAAAATTAAATGTATGTTGGAAAAAAATTAAGTAAGAAAACGATTCAATATATAATGAAACTTAAAGAACTTAAATCGTATTTATGATAATATCTATAGTGCCTTAAGGAAATTTTGAAGAATTTAATTTAAAAAAATATAAAAAAAAAACCGAAATTATAATCTGTTAAGAATTTATAGATTCGTTTCTGACAGTAAAACGATTGATTTTATTTTTAAAGTGTGAGTTTAGGGGGCTTCCACAAACTTCTAAATTTTAGGAATTAACTTTACTTCTATTATTTGAACAGTATCTGAAGACAAACATATCATTGTCATTGCCATTTGAAGGCGCTTCTCTTCTACCGTTAGATATACTTATTAACTCATTCTTAATTCTTTGCTTCAGATTCCAATACAATATAATATGTTTCACTAATAACAGAATCTGCTATTTTAGAATCGCTGGGTTCTAGAGCTTATAACTGATAACTCACCTTATCCTAACATTCTACAGGGGCTTAAGCCTCTTTAAATTTACTTAAATGGATCTTCTGAGAGTCAAAAACTGAAGTAGCTTCTAATTATAAAATATCTTAAATAATTTTAAATTTTACAATTAAAGCATTTTGATTTTATAAACTAATTTTTTCTGTTTAAAAGTTCTTCCCATTTAAAATAAAAGGAAACTCTTTGTAAGAAGCCACATATTTAACATTTAATGAAAAATTTTTTTAATTAACTCTTTATTAATATACCGATTTAATATTATTACCCTTTTTAAAATTAAATTAATATAATTTTTCATTTTTATTTACAGAAATATCACAATTACAACCACCGAGATTTACAACACAACCATCATCATCAGGATCAATAGTTAGTGAAGGACGTACTAAAATTTTACAATGTCATGCCTTAGGTAAGTTTAATCTAAATAATTACATCAAATTTATAAAATTACATTTTAGATGATCATTCCAATTCAGGATACCAACTCTATACCATATATTCGTTCTGCTCTGCTTCCTTCCCTTCTCGTCTCCATAACTTTAATCAAGTTTTCTAAACAGATTTACCAACTTCCTTTTAAATAACACATTCAATTTTAAAACTATAACTTCATAGCTTACATTTCTTCTACGTTTATTTGCCCTTGCTTCTAATGAGTGAGGGATCATTTCCTACTTAATCCCACTTTACTTTCCCAGTTCTTTCTCTACTGCTCCGCTCTTCTTCCTTAACCATTTCCCACTAAATCCCACTTTGCTTTCCCAGTACTTTATCTACTACTTTGCTTCTCTTCCTCAACTATTTCCTACTTAATTTCACTTTGCTTTTCCAGTACTTTCTCTACAGCTCCGAACTTCTCCCTCAACCATTTCCTACTTAATTCCACTTTGCTTTCCCAGTACTTTCACTACTGCTCCGCTCTTCTTCCTTTAGCATTTCCCACTTAATCCCACTTTACTTTCCCAGTACTTTCTCTACTACTCTGCTCTTCTACCTCAACCATTTCCTACTTAATTCCACTTTGCTTTCTCTGTACCTTCTCTAGTGCTCTGCTCTTCCTCTAAAAACCAACTCAATTGTTACGCAAAATTTATTTTAAATAATTAAAATTTAAATTTAAATTAATTTAAACAAATGAATAAAATTTTTCCGAATTAAAGAACAAAGTATCTATTAAACTTCACTTCTCACCACACATATCCCAACTTTAATGAAGGTAGGATCATAGTTGATAATAGTGGGAGTAATTATTTCTTCCCCAGGATATTTAAAATAACCGACATCCTCAGTTTTCAACTGTAAATGAACATATAGTAACACTATACAGTTTCAATATTTAACTTTGAAGATAATTGAATTTAAACAAAGGATAAAAAAAATCGGGATAAGAATCAGGATAAACATTTTTGAAAATTTATTCACATTATATTAAATAACAATTTTTCCATCCTTTCCGTTGTTCCGTTGTAACGTTGTTGTTGTTTTTGTTTTTTACTCAAATATTCAATTTAAAAATTTTTCGAGGAAATGATCTTCTGGTAAAGTGCTAAGAAAACACCCATTGTTACAAAAAAAATAAAACAAAAAAAAAGGAAAATAAAATTAAAGTATTTTCCATCTCTTTCTTTTTTTTTTTTTTTTTTTTTGAACAATGAAAATGAAAATATGTAAATTTTAACTGCATAGTATGGAAGCGAATAAAAATAGATGAAAAGACAAAAGTTTATTTTAAAATTATTCTGAAACAATTTTCGCGTCTTTTTTTTTGTTTTTGTTTTTATCCTTTTAAAAATTCCTTTTATTTTAATAACTAGGTTACATTTACACACATATACTTGTGTAAATACACATATATTAAGAAATATTTATATATGAATATGAATATATGTACACAGATGATTGTTTAATTTTATTTAAATTCATATAGAGAAAATAAGGTCAACATTTTTTAAAGTACTTATAGTTATACTTGAACACTATGAGTGTTATTCGTTTGAATAACTAATAAAAAAGTGGAAAAGGAGCAACGATTAGGTAAACATAAAATCTTGTCAAAATTAAATAATTGCTTTGTAAAAGAGAGTGTGGCTGTCATATGTCTGTCATAACGGAATCCTTGCATTCAAAACCTTTTTTTTTTTTTTTATTTCTTTATTGAGCTCATAAAAATTTTAACAACTACAAATATTTTACCATTAGATATTGTCTAACAATTCAATATGGCTGATTTAAATATATGTTTTGCAAACTATGACATTTAAAGGAATATGTTTAACATTAGTGTTACCATCTACTTCCAATTTTTTATACTTAGTAAGAATACTTCTTAAAACTTAAATTCTATTTACATACTAGCTCAAGGCATATTTAAATGTGATCTAACAAAATCTTTATACCATGATACCATGGCTTAGTTGACAGAACGTATAATTAATAATGGAAAAAACAATTAAAGGATTTCAACATATTTAATTTATTTATTTATTTATTTATATATTTATAATTAGTACCAGGACAATAGTAAATATTTCCTAATATTATTATAGTCCTTTGTCTATTTGGTATATTTTGGGCTTCTTAAATTAAATACTTTCTATTTACCCACTAACCCACCGAAACCACAGAGATATTTTAAATGTCAAGTTTAGTGGAATTTAAAATGGTTGAATTCTAAATGTCGGCATTTTCTTTTCTTAAATTTAGTAAATATCAGTGGAATTGAAAATTTCATACTAGGAAATTAAATAGGTTAAATAAAACCCAGTCTTAGAATTTCTTAGATGATATCAAAAGTCGATCTTTACTTCTTTTCTTTAAAAAATTTCCAGTTATAGAGGCAAGTTCAATATACACACGTCACTTATAATTAGTATATCGAAAGTATATTGACAATTGAAAACTCTGTAGAGATATTTTAAGAATCCATAATAAGAATTTAAGTCAAAAATTCTATACTAGGTTTAATTGATGTTGATACCCTAATCAATGAAGTCAGACGAAGTTAACGAAGATAATATAATAAAATACATAAGAAGTTTAATAAAATATCTTCTTTACATACGTTGTAAAATTTGTATAAATTAGTGGCAATTTAAAACCAAATTCTAAAACAGTTTGAAACTTTTTTCATCTTTCAATTTTTATATGAAAATTTGATCCTTCAGGTAAATATGATTGACTTTTAAAAAGGGGTTTCTTATATATTTTGTCCTATTCTAGCTCCTGTACTCTTTGGAACTATGTTACAAAACAATAAACTGACAATGTAAACTATAAAATCAAATCAAAATGAACTATAGATCACTTTATAAAAATGCCAGAAAACTAAATACAAACCTTATTTAAAACGGTTATGCAGAGTCTATAAAACAATTAACAAACTTTAAAATTGGTAAGGGAATAGAAGAAACCCATTAAGTCGCGTTACCATACTACTCAGAAACGATACGAATTTCATACTTTATATTTATTTATAAATAAACTTAATCATTTTTTTTTCTCATCCATTTTTGATTTTGACATCTGCCAAAATAATTACTATTAATAATATGAACAAGATTTTTAAAACATGTTTAATTATAATGTTAATAAACATGATTAATTACAAAAAAAAAACTAATTTCACTAATATACTATTAAATTAATATAGAACTATCTTTCATTATAAATTTTATTTTCATTCACAATAATAAACTGTCAATAATAACATAAGATATCATATAGATCTTAATTCACAATGATAAACTGTAACTTATAACATAGGATCTATATGATATTCACAATAATAAACTGTCATTTATAACATATGATCTATATGATGTTAACTAACTCTCCAAAAAAAAAATTTTATATTTCAACCAAAACACTTAAATGAAATATAAAATGTAAATTGTAATGAATTGAGGTGTACTGAGGTGCAAAATAATTTTCTTTTAAAATAGAATTTAAAAATGTATTAAATGATATTTAATGTAAAATTTCCTAACAAACTAGACTTATTTTTTTTACACAAACATACTTTAAGAGACATTCATCATAAATTATTCAGATTTTTCTTTTCTTTAAAAAAAAAAATGAAATATTCACAATGTACCCTACAAACAAAAACGGAGCCTAGTTTCCTAGATTTTATTATTTTGTAAGAAAATAAAACTAAGTAAAAAAATAAAAATAACAAAAATTAAAAAAAAAACAAAACAAAAAATCATTTTTCTTTTCTTTCATCTTTTTCTAATATTAATAGAAATAAAAATGTTGTCCTTTTCTTCTTTAAAACAAAAAAAAAAAATTAACTGTAAATTTGCTTTAAAAGAAATAAAAGTATACTTTTTGTTTTTTTCCCTCTATAGCTCTCTCCCTTTTTCTTTTGCACACTGTTATATTAAAGCATAGATAAAATAAAAGCCATTCTAAACAAACTAACGAAGTAAAATAGAAAATGATGGTAAAGGAAATAAGGTAAAAATGTATTTTTACCTAATATTATATAAAAAAAGAAATACTAATTTTTTTTTTTTTCATTGAAAATAATGGTAATAATCCTACTTATATCCTATTTTAAATAAACTAGAGCTGATTTTTATATTCTTTTTTTTCTTTTATATACATATATATACATTTAGGTTTTTTTTTTCCTTCTGTACTACAAATATCTATTTTCGTTTTATTGTCTCACATTTTCAGATAATTTTCACTCACTTTTATATGATAAAATTTTTACATATGTGTATATACATATATATATATATTGTAAGTACCTATATAATATTATATAAAAATCTATTTTCTTTTTCTAGTTTTGGTAGCATTTCCGTATACAACAGTTTCTGTTATTTACTATAAAAGTGCTAATAAAATAAATTAATAATGAACATATGTTACCATGACAACTTGAAGACCTGACCTAACTAAATGCAACAATTAAACTTTATTTAACTAGTTTATAATTGAGTGATCCAAAATTGATACTGTAATTAATATTTATCTTATTTTCTACAGGTTTTCTTAAAGTACTTATGACATAACGGTATAACCTCGTTGAACTTATTAAGAATACGGTATAACCTCACTAACTCATTTCATAATGAATTAATGGAATTAAGTGACTAAAAATTGTTTACTTAATTAAAAATAATCATCATAATCAGATTAGGCTACGTAATCCATAATTAATCTTAGCCTCTCGTTATTAATAATGAACATTAAAAATTGAAGAACTAACAAGTCTCTAAAAGCACAATTGAAGCGTGAAAATTAATTATGAAAACTCCGTTTTGTCCATTTTTCGATTAGTACTATAGTTTGACAAATTGCAGATCCAATAACGTCGTCAAAACGCAACAAAGAATTCCAAGCTTTCAAATTACATTGTCAAAATTTGGCAGATTTTATGTCTTAATTGTAACAACTATTAGAACAAATATTTGCATTATATAATTTCAAATGCTCCTACGTATTAGCCAAATCCAAATATATTAAAAATTTTATGTATATATATCTATATATATATGTTATATTTATATAAGGGATATAAAATATTTTATTCCACCTTAATAAGTGAAGTATTTAAGCAATGACATGATGGGTTTCTTTATTTATCATTTTTACTTTTTCTCCAAACTATTCATAGTTAATTCAAAATATAAAGTACCCATATATAGTAGTAGTAGAACTATTCTATTACTTATTTTTCTTTCATTTTTATTTCTTTCTTTCTTTTTATGAAAAGCAACGTTAACGAAAGAAATCAGCTTTGCTTTGTCCTAAAACAAAAAACACATATAATAAAAAAAAATCTGTTTTCTTTAGCTAATGTATTTTGTGTTCTACTTCCTTTTTATTTGCAGGGCAATACGATAACTTAACATAGACATTAAAAAAAAAAATCGATTTTAAATAAGAATAAAACAAATTTTAGTTTAAAATTACTTATTTGTAGTTAACTAGATTGGCCTGAACGCGTAATCGCGTAATCAACTGTCAGATCATTGCTAAAATTACATATCGGTATATCGCACAAATTACTGATCTTACAAACATGGTTTTCCCGATCCTGGAACATCTCAACCTTTAAATTAAGGTATCACTTATGGAAATAACTCTGATTAATTGTTTAACTTATAGAAAATTTAAAAAAATTTCTATCTGTGAGTTATAAAAACCAATTAAAATTTTTAATGCAGTAAAGACTTTAGTTGAACAAAAACAGGTTAATGGATATGATTATATATATCATGACATACATTTAAGTAAAATATTTGAAATTCACAGAATAGAATTATGAGTGCTCCCTCTGATATCATTATAAATTCAGTTCGTTGCAGAGTTACTAGCAAAGTTTATTTCAAAACTAGATTGCCCAATTTAATAATTTTAACAAATAAAATCGTTTTCCCATAAAATTTTTACATTTTAACAATTTTATATTTAAGATAAAATTTTCCTTTTACTCGGCTACGCTTTAAAACAAACAAAAAAAGTAGGAATCCCTTAGGATATGGCGCGAAGTTCTCTATGTCATCATCATCATCACCATCATCATATAAGACAAATGACTTGGTAGAACAAAAAAACAGGCACCAAAGGAAAATAAAAAAATCTGAAAAACTAAAAAGAAAATTAATAGATTTGAGATGAAAATGAAGAAAAACTAAAAGAAAAACTTATTGAAAGTCTATAATGAAAATTTTCATTATTAATGAAAAGAGAAAATTGCTATATGCTTTCATTAAAGTGCAAGTACCTTTTTTTTTTATTATTCATGTAGCTAGGGGTATTCATATGAGGTTACCTTATAATTTATGATTCACATACATCTTATTTGTATGAAATTAGGAGATTAAGAAGAGGAAAAAAACATAACTGGTCAATTAGGGTTCGGTTACTGTGTTAAACACTTCATTATAATTAACTAACCTGAAGATAACAAATAAAACCCCCATCTGAAAGAAAAACAGGATTTACAAATTATTTAAATATTTTCTTGGAAAATCAGTTTTCCTCAACAAAAACAAAAATGGTTTCGTTTTTTGCAAGATCTTTACCCTTAAGGTATTTGTTGTTTTATATAACACTTCTTGAAAAGAAGTTTCTTAATTAAACGAATTTTAAGTTAATACCTTAAATCGACCTAAATAAACTTGTATATTAAATATTTAAAAAGGAAAGAAATAAATTTAGGGTAACTCTCCTACTGCAGATATTTTCGTAGACAATTGTTGGAATTCTATAAATGAATCCAAAAAAAGAAAACTGAAAATCTTAAAACTATGAAGTCTCGGAAATATATATCAATTTAAAACTAAAGTTTTTGAAAATATCCCCAAAATGTTGAATTTAAAACAAAATTAGATTTCGAATGCGTCATATGAAGGAAGGCAGATGGAAACATACAAAATAGCTGAGAATAACTCTTTGAGGAATCGAATCTATATTTTTTTTATTCATACTTTTCCTGATCTTTTTCGTAGAGTTTTAAATTTACGGTTCACTTCGCTTCTAGCGTCGTTTTTCTATTTGGTCAAATTCTATTTAAATCAATGTATTCTACATAAACTTAAAAGGGACCCTATAAGCGACCCAAGTTTTGGGTCATTAACTTAAGCTATGGAATTTTGTTCTGAATTAATGAAAGACAATTTAAAAAATTTTTAATTTCCCCGAACTATTAATGAAAATACTTATATAATCTAGTGAAATCATCTTACAATGATAATTAATTATGGTATTTCTTCATAACAATCGTTATGCTTCTTTAGATCGCAGTAACCATCTGCTATCACATTGATTTCCATTAAGAAAATGATACACATAATTGAAACAATTGCCATCTTCAAATAGTGCATATTTTTAAAAATCTTTATAAAATTCAAGGAAATATATTACTTTTGGAACAAGAGAGTCCATTGGTTAGTGCTTTGCAGAACTAAGTCGGTTTTATTGTTAGGTGGTGGTATGGCTCTATCAAGCTTAAATATTTTTATTCCTAAAGAAGAAGAAAAACCTTTAAACGGTATCAGGTTAGCTAAAGTCTCTGAGTGACAGGGCTGTTCCTTAATAAAACCATCTTTCATCCTAGGCAGGATTGTTTTCCAAAGAGCTTCCGCAGCAAAATGGTTAAGAAGAATGCACGGGATATACACGGAATAAAACAATCCTCAATTAGAAATCTAAGAACGTATAAGTCGACTTCTGTCTTAAATTTTTTTTAACTGCGAAATTCTGAGAATTGAGTAACCCTACTTGTTACGGAGCTACAATCTCTCAAAGTGCTTTTACAAAAAATAATAGATAGTCTTATGTTCTCTGAGAGTAAGTATCTAAACTAATGTCTATAAAATTTAATCTATATATCCGTACAGAAAATTTCCAATAAAAACCCATAACTTACAAGACCACATACTTGAAAAAAAAATGTCTTCAAAATTCCCTATATTAAACCAATACTTAAACCAAAACAAAACAATTACAATATATTATTAAATCTTTTTATTATAATATTTACCATTACTCTATTTACTATAATTTTTAAAACTAAAAAACGTGCAATACATTATAGATGTCAATTACACATGTCAACAACAAAATTTTACCGGAACTTTCTCTTATTTTTTTTTTTTTTGTCTCTAACGAAATAACAGTAAAATATTAAAATCGTGTGCACATAATTCAGTTTGTCAAATCAAAATTTTCAAAATAATTTTTCTGATGTCTTCTGTTCTGCTTTTTTTTATTTATTTATTTTTGCTTTTTTTTGTTATAATTTCTTTAATAGAACTCTTCATAAGGGGCCACTTATTTTATTCATTCATATTCACTTTAACTAACCGCTATCATTATTTGTGTTGTCATGCAAACCAACTATAACTTGAATTATACTGAGAGTGTTGTGTACACTACAAAATAGCACTAACTAAACAGTTTTTACCAAAAAAAACAAGTAATGAAAAAAACTAACGGTTTTTAAAAAAGGACATTTTCCAAATTAAACAATTTTAAATAACGAGTTGTGGGTAAAGAGCGTATTGACTAAAAGTTGATAATAATTTGTTGGAAATTTATAAATTTAATTAAGAGTCAATATCTTCAATTATAAGATGTAGAATGGTTTATATAATAGAAAAGGTTCCCATTCTATCCCCGTTATTTTTTTGGCCTAAGTCATTTTTCTTATTTTTTTTAGTTTCAAACTGGACTAACCCACATTTTTTTAAAAATATCGTCAAAATTAAACCGCAATAATAAAACTTTAAAAACTAGGAATACATTTACATTTTGGTACCCGAAATCTTTATCTTAATTGATTTATAATGAAAATAATGGAAAATAAATTTAAATGCATTTTCCTTGTTAATTTTATGTGTCTTAGACCACTTTGCTTCTGAGTCCCTCAATTAAGAAAAACTGTCTGCAGATATAAAAATATGATGTTAATGAAGCTCTATTTTTTGCATGTTACTTAAAAAAACACTTTCGACAGGTATTCAAGATCCAGGTTTTTGAAATTTCCAAATTTCCAATTAAAATCCGTTTACAACTCAGAAACGGAAGGCTATACTAAAAAGTTTTCTTTAAGAACAAGGTATACTTGTTTTTTAAGATCTAACTTTCTCAAAACTTCAAATTTCTCACTTAAACCCCTTGGCAGATATATAAAACATCTTGAACTTTGCAAAAATTGAATTTCCCGTAACGGTATATTAAAGTACTGTATGGCGATCCTATACAATTCTGTTATACATATTTATAAAGCACATAAACAGCGATGTGATTGACGTTTCAAGTTTGCTTTGACACTTTTAATGAAAATATTGTTATAAAAATTAAAATACAGGGCTTTTTTGGACTTTAGGGTGGGTGTAAAGGGTGGGGCTACAAAAAAAAGTACTTCAATGAAATTACTTTGTTTCCAAAACATGCCCTCAGTTCAAATTTCTTTTCGTTATTTCAAGCTGCATAAGATTTATCAACCAATGGACGAGTGCTGAACAGATCGACATAATAAAACTATACAAGCACATTTTTTTCAAAATGTGTTCTGAATATGAACTAAAAATTTCCAAAAAAAAAACAATATAAGAAAAATGTCAAGTTTTAAAAATTTATGGATATTATAAGGGTGCATTTATGTTTAGATTTTTCTTCACTAACTATATACTATTGTCATTGTTGTTTTTGTTATTATTATTATTGTATTGTACGAAAAAACATAACTGATTTTCAGCAAAAAAAAAATAAAAACATAACTGTAAAATAAAAAGCATATATGTATAAGGACAATGATCCCTTTCTCTAAAATATACTCAAATTTTGTTTTTTGTTATCTATTCGAAAAATGTTTACCGAAAAAAACATTCTAGAAAAAAAATAAGAAAAAGGATAACGTATGAAATCTTATAGATAAAAAATAACGGTAGAATTTAACGGTAGTTCCCCTTCTAGTTTAGAAAAAAAAACCAAATTAAACACACAAATATGCTCTAACCATAGTAAGTCCTTTTTCTTTCTTAATAGTAACAACTTGTGCACGCGACATCAACTATTTTTTTGTTTTTTTTTTTAGTATAACGGAATAACATTAAAAAATAAAATAACGGGATAAAAAAAGGGATGTTCCACATTTATTCTTATAATCCAATTTTCTTGTCGAAAGTTTTTTTAAGGATAACGTATACAAAAAAAAGAAAAACAAAATAACAAAAACTAACATGGAACTAAAATAAAATTCCTTAACTCTGTTGTTGGTCGATTTTTGAAGAATAAAAAAAGACCCCCAAGACAATTTCTACTTTAAATCAATTGTTATCACAATCTATATGTATGTATGCGACAAGTTTTCCCAAAAAAAAAAAAAAAATATATATATATAAATATCTGCAGAGATTGAAGATAATGGAGACTTGTTTTTCTTGTATTTTGCTAGTTTTTGTTTAAATTTTTTTTTGCAAATGCATTTTTAGTTTTTGTCTGCAAGAGGAAACTTTTTGGAGGAATGCAAGTAGAAACTGAAACTGGGAATGAAATTTGGATATTTTTCTTTTGCTAATATTTTCATATGCAATGAAACTATATGGTGTAGAGTCAAAGCTATATTATGTTAAATAAAACGTCTAGAGGAATTTAAGAGATTACATATGAGAACAAGTTTCAAGAAAAACGAGGAGGAGTAGAGAGGAGACTGTATCAACCCAGAGTCTTCTTGACCCAGAAGATATAAAATATACATATCATATAAACATTATATTGTCCGATGAGCTAACTGCTGCTGTATTTGAATAGCAGAGACGACTCTTTAATAAAAATCTATTAGAGATGATATCTCAATCATAGATTCTTTAGTTTTTCGTCTATCGTGCAGGAGGAAAGACAGCCGGACAAACATAGGTGAATTAATTTACTTTCCAATCGCTCCAACTCAGGTCCCGCAACACCAACTCATCTCAAATGCTTTAAACTACGTTCATTTAATTAGTCTTACGGTAAAATTCTCTCTATGGTTCATCTAAAAGTCCTGATCTTGAAAGGCGTGTAGCAGTAACTCGAATCGCAACTCCAATTCATGTCAAATTCGTGTCAAACATAAATGAAACAAGACGGAAAACCTTCGTACCAAATTTTAATCTCCAATCTTAATTATTATAATATAATAGTTCCTATTAATTCCGAAGATATGCTTGTTAGATCTTGGAAGGTGTATTAAGAGGAACGTACTTCTGCAATCTTAACATTTTCGTCTGGACTATTAATTATTAAATAAAAGTTGTAAATGGAACTAAGGAATCTCAGTCAACGGAATTTAGCACCTCAGAAGAATCTAATATTATAAACTATTGAGTTTCAAATGCTTTAATATTGAGATCCATTTAAATTAATAACAAAATTTAATATTTCAATTAACATGACACGTTACATGATACCTTCACATTCATTCCTTTTATTAAAAAAAATTTACATTTAGAAACTCGTTCTCATTTCAATACACATAAATCCAGTTTTCATCTCTATCTCTATCTATATATATATATATATATATATATATATATATATACTTTATATTTTAATATCATATTATTTTCATTTGTCATAATAATTCTGATAATTATATTCTGTTCTATAGTAACTCATAAGTTTAATCATCTTTCCAACTTAACCCCTAAGAGAAAGGAAAAAAAAAATCTTTAATTTCATTGTCTAGATATGGTAAAGCATCGCATACCAATACCCTATACCATCCATATACCATCCATTCCATCATTACTAAAACTGGAACGATAAAAAGGATAAAATCTGATTATATTTATAAATATTGATGATAATTGACCGCATTTATGATAATGTTTTATTTTCCTTTTACTCATATGTATTGTATATTTTTTTTCCTATATACATAGTTTGTCAATTTGATTAAAATATAAAAGGGTTGAATTAAGGAATTTAAAAAAAAAAAAATTAAAAGTTTAGGGGCCGAATCGTAAGTGAATTGGGAATTGGTAAATGGTAACAACTTACAACTGTCTCAAATCTGTGGAATTCTAACAATAACCCAAAACTGAAATACTTTATTAATAATAGGAACATGTGACAAAAATGCTCTTTTAATGTTTCTAATTTTTCATTAAGTGCATGTAATAGGAGAGACATCATTATCTCAGAGTTAAAGGTTACCAACAATGGGCGTTCTTTTTCATCAATCATAGACTAATTGACAGCTCTTTCGGAGTAAATTCATTTTAAAATTAAGTTCTAGACGTTCACCAAATACGCTCAGAATGTTAAAATTTTAATTAAATTTTTCTTTAAAAAACTTTGATTCATTTTTTTCTATTAATTATCAAATTATATTAATTTTATTAAGGCTTAATATCAAATTCGAATGAATTGTAAATATGAAATGTCAAAATATAGTTGTCAATTAATTATGAACGATTGTCAGCTCTGAGCGTGCACATATTTAAAAAAAAGCACGAATATCGGAAAGAGATTAATCTAAATGTTCTAAAACCTGAATTAAAAACAAACACTTATTAGTTTTTGACAGTTCATGATCCACTGTGCATTGAAGTGTCAAAACGTCATATAATATAAGTAAGAATTATGCCTCACTACATATTTTTGTGCATTTCAACCCTTTTTTAAACAAAAAATTTTTGAATTCAACCCTGGATTCTAAAAAAAACAATGCTCTATTTTAATTTTTTTGTTAAATTTAAAGGAAAATGTATTATTCTTTTGGGAGAAATTATTGACAATAACAACAACAATAATAAAAAAAAAAAAAAAATATGAGAAAATTTTATTTTCCATTAGGGCTTTTTTTGTTGATTTTATTTTTTTTTTGTTATCATAAACGAATTTTGATCTAAAATAAAAATAATAATAGGAATTCTAATATGGCTTATTGTCTCTTTTTCTCTATTTTTATTATACGAGTATGTATATATATATAAAATATACGTATATATAGAAAAAATATATATAAGTCATAAAACAAATAATAATAATAACTATTATTTTGAATTAATAGGTTAGAAGATTGTTTTAAAACAAAAAAAATAAAACAATAGAAAGAGAAAGAGAATATGAAAACATTAAAAAGGATTAAAACAATGAAAGTGATGAAGTAATAAAAAAACAAAAATAACAAAAAAAAAAATACTAAAAATCAAAGTAATGAAATAAAAATTTACTATATTATAAAAAATCTATAGAAAAGAATAGAATATAAAATTAAACTATAGAAATGAATGAAATAATGAATATAGATAAAGAACATCGGGTATTGATGATTTAAAATGAACTTTTTTCATAATGATAACTTTATTTGAGAATATTAATAATGACTTAATGAAATAAGTTCCATCCAATAACTTCCATTTTTTTTTCATATAATCTTAGCTGTTATTTCATATTAAAACGAGGAAGAGTGTGGTAGAGTAGACTTTGTCAACTCTGGGATACTCGTATGTCCATAAACATTATACCATCCGGTTAATTACTTTTGACAAAGTTTTAATAGATGTAGAGTAATGCTCATATAAAAAAGAAGTTGTATGGCAGGTACTCGAAGCCGTGGACCAAAATGACTAGATTTCAATGGCGATGACAGCTATTGCATAAAAACGAATTTGTGCAAATTTCAAAATCCGGGCTACTTCATTTCTTGAGTTATCTTGATGACGGGTGGAAAAACGGACATACATAGCTAAATCGATTTATTTATCGATTCTGATCCGATCCATACCCTTAAGTCTTTATCTACCCCCCTCCTTCTTTGCTTCACAAACGTAAAGGCAAATTTAGTATACCCTTTTGATCTATAGTCATACGGATATAACAAGTTCTAAGAGTTGGTTATCAATTTGAAATTAGGTCTAAGAGTTAGGTGTGCATTTTATTTTTTGGAACTTATTTCATTGACTTTCTATATATTAATTAGTCAATAATACGGAGTTCTTTCATTTTTCTGAAAGGGAGTTTTGTTTCATCATAACTTGATGCTAGGACATATTTCGTTTGATACAGTGCAATATATTACATTCTCATTTATTTCTTTGGGAATTATTTCATATGCAATCATTTATAATACCATTATTTAAATAATAATGATTAAAAGTTTTAAAATAAAATCAGATTTTTTAAATGAGTTTTTGGGTGACATTAGAATTGAATATTAAAATTAGATAATTAAAAAAGGTGTTAAAATTTTAAATCAAATAAAGTTTTTTTTAAAATATCGATGATCCTAATAAAATTACATACATATGCATGGTATAATATATTTATCAGTCACTAATAACCATTTTAGGGATCTGGATTATAATTAACCAAAAAAACCTTTAGTTAAAAATGTTTAGGTATATCTGAATATTAAATGTGGTAGAATGATCTACCATTAATAATTAGACCATTAGATTTCCTTTGTTACAAAAATTATAACAAAGAATAAATCAGAATTTATCGCAATTGATAAGATATTTCTTGAACTATTATTTTTAAAAAATGTTATAAAATTTACTTATAATTGGAGGTTTTTATTTGAGTTATTCGAAACAAAGAGCTTTATTATCATAAAATCTAAATTAACTTAATCAAAAAGTTATAAAATAATTGAACAAAACAAAATGAAACTAAGCAAACATATTTTAGAAAACCATAATTTCTCTAAACCTTTTATAAAAATGTAATTTTCCATTATTGATTAAAATTTAAATATCTTGAATTAATTTTGTAACACAAAACAAAATTTTAAGACTTGCATATTAGTTTTTAGAACAAAATAGAACAGAAACGAACAGAAATTTATTAAACATCAAACTTTTTAGAACAACTTAGAACAGAAAATGTATACAAATGTGTTGGTTTTTTTTTTTAAGCGCTAACTATTCAACTGTTAGGCTATTAAGCCTGTCTATACCATAGGTACATGTTGAAACAGGGGGTTATATTATATTCGTGTTATTAGAATTGATCTTAATAAATTCCACATACAATTTAAACATGAGATAGTACTAAACCTTGTAGCATGTAGAATCGTCTTAGATTTTCAATAGTTACAGTTCTATTTTTGTTTATATTGTAATATTTTGCATTTGAGTTATACCCTATTCTATACCTCTCTCTGAGTTATATTATTCAATTAAATTATTTGTTTATATTTTGCATTTATTTATATTTTTATATTAATGAATTTTTTATTAAAGATATATAATTACTAATTATTAATTACGTCATCAATTTGAACCCAATGCTACCATTCGCTGAGTCGAATTTAAAACCCGAAAAGTTTTTTCACTTTCACTGGGATTTGAAATATGGGCCTTTCAAATAAAAAATCGTCTTAACTTACTTACTTAACCATTGTGCCACCCAGCCGCTTTTTGTACTATTTCACTCTAAATTCTGCATTTTAATTAATTTTAATTCTGTCAAATTTTTAATTTAAAATCAAAGAAATATTTCCAACTTTCCACCTATTTATGAACATTATAATGGATAATATTTAAAAAGCAATAACAAATTGTTTCAAAATAAACAATTATTAAAGTAAGTTCACAAACTTTTATTTTAAAAAAAAATTTAAATTCGCTTTTACAGCTATTTTTCACAAAATAATATTTTTTTCTCCTTATCAACCCTTCAGGAAGCACGTGAAGTTTTCTTCACGTTTCCACCTGCTGCTATTTTAGGCTATAGCTTGTCTTTTAGTTATGACTTGTTTATTTCACTTATTTTCTTCAATGCAGTCCGTTTCCTGCTACTTCTTGGTCTGTCTACATTTCTCTTATATTGAGAGATTCAATCAATAGTTTCCATCCGATCCGTTCGTTCCTTCGGTTGAAACACATTTTTCTTATTAGAAATTCGAAAGGATCATCTTGCACATGCTCCAGAGTATTAACATTTACATCATGTGCAATTTTTACCAATAACATGAACTTCAATTAAGAGTCCATTGAGAGGAGTAAAAATACGCATAGGGAATCAGCTCTCTAAAAACTCATAATTGCAAAAGAAATAACTTAAGTAATTTAATGAGGCTTAGAAAAAGAGTCATTACTCTGCTATAGAAATCCCCTCCATTAATCTAGCATTTTTAACTAAAATAAAATTCATTCCCACATCTCGTTTCATCCGACTTTCAATTTAAGATTTAATTGAAATTTTCTTTAAAATTTAAATTAAATTTTTTCCATGTGAACGATGGACCACTTCCTTTTTTCAAAATGTAGTATTGAAAACTCTTATTTAAAAAATAAAAGAGCCATTACCAAAACTGTACGTCAACACTTAATTCTCTGTAGTAATGAGACTGAGTTTAAAAAATGTTTTTCCTAAAAGAATATTTTTTAAATTAAAAAAAAGTTTATTATATAAAAATTAAATTTCCATTTAAAAACTCTTTATATAAAAACTCTCTGAGAAACTCAGTTGCAATACAATTTGATTCCATTTTTTTTTTTGTTTTTTAGTAAAAATTATATAATTATTTTCTTTTCATTTCATAGAATATTTATTTATTTATCAGATTTTCTTTATTTCATAGAACTAAGTTTATGTAAAAAAAATTATAAATTAAAATATTTTATTCGTTATAATTATTTTTAATTATTACATGGCACTTCAATTATAAAATTTGTCCTTAACACTTGATCACTTATAGAATATAAAATATAAAAGTGTATACATTATATAAATTATATGAATGATTGAATATTTCATATATATATATATATCTATCTCTTTCTCTTGCAATATACAGTCACATCTGTATAGATACTGAAAAAAAAAACAGTATCTTATTGAAATAAGTTTTCCTTGTACTTGTCTTAACCTGGTCATTCTGAGAATAAAAATGTAACATCTTTGTATATAGCATTCACTCTACACTGAAGCGAATCATCACGAAACAATTCTCCACTGTATTGTATTCAATTTGAATAATTTACAAAATAGTATAGAAGAAAAAATATAATTTATAGTTTCTTCATTTCATCACTCATTTATTGTCGCCTTAAAAAGAAAAAATATTTTTTTTTAACAATTTTCTACTTAAGTTACTTCTGGATACTGGGATCAAATGTCTATCACGTTCTTCAATCAGTTGTTGTTAATATAATTTATGTAACCTAACATTGTCATGAGATTTCTCAGTTTTTTTTTAAATCGGTTACGAATTTTCATTGTAAGAATTTTCATTTTTTAATAAAGAAAAAAAAAAAATAAATAAATAAAAATGAAATGTAAAACCAAGGAAAATAACAAGTTTTCCTTTTCTAACTGTGTCAATTCGCATTGGGTCACATCTGTATATTACTATAATCAAATCATAGTTATATAATAATAATAAGAAATTGGAAGCACGGTTTAAAGAATAAAATTTCTACATTTGTAAAAAATAAATTTAATTTGTTTTTTTTTTTAAAGTGATAAAGATTATTTAAGATTTAGACTGTTTTATTGTGATGCAATAGTAGGATATGGTTCAGAATCAATTTCGATCTATTTCTATCATTCTAAGAAAGTTAACAGCTGGCCATAGAAATTTTAATATAGATGAAGGTCATCCGAGAAGCCTTTATTTTACAATTGTTAATCCTTCACAAGTTTTAAATAGAAAATTATATAAAAGAGCTTAATTCCTGGAAACATAGTTTTTGAAATATAAGGAGCTGTACAATAAGCAGTTTTGAAGCTTAATAATATAATTAGGTCTGCTTATAACCAAATTGCATGAAGCGCTTGACATGTATCTAATATTTGATTTAAATTCTAATGATTTGACTTTAATATCTATTAAAGAAATTTAATCAAAGAATTAATTTTAAAACTTCTTTTTCTGTATATGCCTATTAAATTCTGGATGGCGGTGTGCTAATATTATGATAGCTGCAATGCTGGCATATTTCATTCTCTTTGTGGCTGCACGAATTAAGTCTCCAACAATGTGCAAACCAGTCTACTCATCCAAGAATTAAGACTATGGCTACCTTTGTTTTCTGCTTTAGTAAGTAAGTAAGCTGCAGTAACTGGGTGTTGTACGGCTGTTTCATGCGGAAAGGCCCGGATTCGAATTCTTGTGAAAGTGAAAAAACTTTTCTGGTTTTCAACTCGACTCAGCTACAATTCGCCATTGGGTTCAAATTAATGGCATAATCAATAATTAATAATTATATATCTTTAATAAAAAATACATTCATATAATAATATAAACAAATGCTTAATATAAATAATTAATTTAATTTAATAATATGACTCACAGATATAAAATACCATATAACTCAAATACAAAATATTACAATATAAACAAACAAGTGATGAAAAAAAACCAAGGGTTTTTAAAAAAGCACATTTTCAAAATTATATTGTATTACATACTGAGTTTAACTTTGGAAATATTTACTTGGAAATAGTTACTGCTTACTTATAAAATTTACTGCTAACAGTAAAGTTTTTATTTTAAAGTTGTTATTGTCCTTCAATAGAGAAGGTTGCCAAGTTTCTCAAGGTTCTAACTTTATCTTACTTCCCACCACCCCTCCCCCTCCATTTTTTTAGGTTCTAGGAATTAAATTGTGAATAAAAATTTGGAATTTTACTTAGAATTATACTATCTAAGCAAAAATGGGTAAAACTGAGAGACACTTTCTTCAATTTAAGGAACCGCTTTTAAATTTAAGAAAAACCTTTAACATATGTTAAAATATAATGTTGGATCTTTAAATTTTGTATATTAAAAAAAAAATTGGACAGGTATTCAAGTTACAGGTGCTTAAAAATAACAAAATTTCAATTTTCGAGCCCTCATAGCTCCTAAACAGGAGGCTTGACAAAAAAATTTTGTTAACCGACTTCTACTAATTTCTGAGTATCTAACTTCTCCCAAAATTTCAAGACCCTAGCTTTTACCGTTCAGAAGATATGTGTGGCCAAATATTTTACAAAAATTGAGTTTTGTGTAATGTTAAATTTTAGAACCGTATGGCAACCCTAAACATTTGTCTTTTAAATATTTAAAGTTTATAAAACCAGCTATCGTTTGCCGTTTTCAGATTGAAAATATATCTAACAGAACTCTTTTTATAACAATGTAAATATAGGGCTTTTTCCAACTTTGGGGGGCTGTAGTCTACGAAATAATTTTTTTTGCAAAAACTACCCGTTGTTAAAATTTCTTTACTCTATTTCAAACGGTGTAAAAGTTTTTGTAAACATACGGACGGACAGAGTGAAGCTATATAGGCAAATTTTTACAAATTTTTTGAAAATGTGCTAAAAATAGAATTGTAAATATTGAAAATCTAAGACGTTTCTACATGTTATAAGGGCTAGTACAATCTCATGTTTAAATTTAAAAAACTTATATATTCTTTCCTCCTCTCTTATTTTCTGTCCTTCCTCCTCCATTATATAGTCAAAATAGGCTAATTATATATTTTTGAAGGCTACTTTATATAGTTTTAAATTATTCAAATTAATTATCTATCTCGTTCTCTTCCTCTGCAGAATTTCCATATTGCATACATAATCTGTCCAAGATATCTGTAACAGATGTCTACTTGTCCTGTTCCCAAATTCTTCCATTTTATTTATCATAACTATTTTGAATGTCCAGGTCTCTACACAATATAATAAAACTAGCCAGAGGAAACATTTAAATTAAACTTAAATTAATATTTACATCACAATTAATTAATATTTGTCTGTACTTATAAAAAGCATGTCTAGCAATTTCTATTCTTAATTTGATTTCCTTATTAAAATTCCAGCCTTCATGTAACCAGAAGCCGCAATATTTAAAACTAAATATGATTGATTTTAATTTTAGCTTCACATTATGTTTCCTCAAATATTTGGATCGAACACAAACCTATCTAAAAAATTTTACAGTTATTAAATTTTATTTGAAATTAACATTCTATTAGAATTGATTGAGGAATAAACACAAACAACAAAATCGGATGTAAAATGCCTAATAGCCTCAATAACCGTAGTTAACAAAACCTATAAGATAAAATCAAAATAGAATTCATAAAATGCACATCATAAAATTTTCAAAATTTCATCTTGGATTTCAAATAGAAATTACTTATTCTTATATACAGCTCCTGTTTTCGCAGAACCTCAAATTCCTTCAGTTCAAAAAAAAAAAACATTAATGGAAACTTTTGTAATAATTTTTAACGAAAAAATGTTTATCAATTTTTTTATTCATAGTTTCATTTAAATTCCATAACAATATCCAGTGCAAAATTCAGTGTATATAAAAGTACACATGATATCAAATTTTTTTTGCGAAATCTTATCAAAATTTTGTTAAATTTTTTTCTTTTGTTTTCATTTTTAGCACATTTTCAAAAAATTTTGTAAAAATGTGCCTATATAGCTTCACTCTGTCCGTCCGTCTGTCCGTCCGTGTGTCCGTCCGTCCGTCCGTATGTTTACAAAAACTTTTACACCGTTTGAAATAGAGTAAAAAAATTTTAAACACGGGTAGGTATTGCAATAAAAATAATTTCGTAGAAGAATTTTTTTCTGTAGCCCCACCTGTTACGGGGCTACAGCCCCCCAAAGTTTAAAAAAGCCCTTATAATTTTTGCTTAGATTGTATAATTCTAAATAAAATTCCAAATTTTTGTGGAATTCACAATTTAATTCCTTGATCCTAAAAACATGGAGGGGGCGGAAAGGGGGGAGGTAGATGAAGTTAGATCCTTGAGAAACTTGGCAACCTTCCCCATTGAAGGGCTATAATAACTTTAAAATAAAAACTTTACTGTTAGCAGTAAATTTTATAAGTAAGCAGTAACTATTTCCAAGTAAATATTTCCAAAGTTAAACTCAGTATGTAATACAATATAATTTTGAAAATGTGCTATTTTAAAAACCCTTGGTTTTTTTTCATTGCTTGTTTTGGAAAATAAACACAAAATTCCTTTCTTATTGATATGAGAATTATAAAATCCCATCATGTCAGAATTCTGTACAATTCTGAATAATAATTTCATTCAAAATGGATGAACATCATGCTGGGTTGCATGTTATTTTATAATTTCTTTTAAATGCATTCCATATATACATTGCATGTAAATTACCTTATACTGTAATATTATTATTATTATTATTATTATTCATATTTGAATCCTATGATGAAGTACAGTTATTACATCAAATTTTAAAAAAATCATACCGAATTGAATAGAATCTAATTTTTATCCGTTATAAGAATCATTTCTTGTTCTCTTGCTCTTTTGTTTTTTTTTTTTTGGGATTTTTTTTAGAACTCCAACTGAAAATATTTTTTCTCATAATTCCTAAAAGAATTTTTCATTGAATTTTCCTGTTTTACTTTCGTGCAAAAAAAATTAATGAAAAACATAACTGTTAAAAAATGAAAATCAAAAAGATAAATTAATAATTCATTGTAGGGTGACCATATGCAAATCAATTTTAGTTCTTTTTTATGATTCCTAAAATAAAAATTGACTGTTAAAAACCGCTGTCAAAGTCATTGGATTGCTGAATAATCTGACACAAGGCGTTTTTTTTTTAAATCTGAGCAGAGCATGAACTGTCAAAAAAAAATCGTGTTTGTTTTTAGCTCTGAACTATTTGAGCTTTTTATTCGTGTTTGTTTTTTAAATAAGAGCGCGCCCAGATCTTGCTCTACGTGCTGAGAAAAATTGAGTAAAATAAAATACAAAGACATTTTGACGTTTGTTTAATATTTTACTTGTAAAATAAAAATGATACTTTTTTCAAATCTTGTTTTTTTTATTAAATCTGAACGCCCTGAGCATACTCTGTTCATGCTCTGCCCATAGCGTGCTCATTTTGTTCAGAGCGTGCTTAGATCTATGCTTTGATTTAAAAAAATGCCTACAATGGTTTATTATTGATGTGCAACGTAAACGTCACAATTTCAGTTTCTAATGACGGCTTATAAAAGTTTAACAGTTATTTAACTTTATTTGTGTTTCGATCAATTTCAAGCAAAGACAGTAAATAACAGTAAATGAAATTGTCAAATAAATAAAAAAATAATTTCTCAAAAAAATTAATAAAAAAAGCATTTATAAATTGATTTATAATTGAATATAATAAAATAATAATATAAATTTTAATGTAATGTGTTTAACTGTTTTTTTAATACTTTATATTTCTTTATCTCTTTACAGGTAAATACAAACTTCTTTTAATTAACCAAATGGATTCCTATTTCAGTGCTTTGTAACGGTAAACTTATTAAATAAATATTTAATCAATTTAATATCTTAGAAATAATTAAATATAAATGGTATAACCTCTTATGCGTAACCTAAATACTAAAACCTAGAGTTAAAGTAATTTTTTTTTTCACACGAGTGAAAAAACCAAGTTATTTAAGCTAAGCTATAGTTTCATTAATCATTATTTCCACTAAAGATCAGTTTCATTAAAAATTATTCAACTGTAATTATTTGATAAGATTATAAATATAGTAAAAAATATGCTAAATAATAGGTGGCGCCATCTATTATCCTATTAGTAATAGAGTTAAAATAATATGCTACCAGACATTAATTAGGCCAAATCTTGTCTATGGGGTACCAATATGGTACAACATTAGTGCAAGCTTAATGGAAAAAATACGTAAATTCGAAAGAAAGTGCATAAGAGTTTGTATTAATAAACATAGAAAGCCTGAGTCCGAATACAAGCATTTTTATTCTAATAAATATTTGTACAAGGAAGCCAAAATCATGAGAATAGATAATTTTATGATAAAATTAATCAGAAGTCATTTTGATAGAGCATTAAAAACTCCAGAAAACGGTTTAATATCACATATATTTTACCACAATGAGGAGTACATTAAGAAGACCTTGCTCACGGGTTTTATAGCTCCTGAGCACTTCATCTTCTTAGACAAATATAGATACACTCAAAACCAAGATCATGTCCCTATACTATTTCATTATAGTAGACGGGCTACATGCAAAAAAATCGAGTATATCCCAGGCAATATTAACGGAGATAATTTAAGATACGAAATGTCCATACCAGAAAAAGATAAAGTTATAAATAAAGATTATTGGTGGTTAAATACATCTTAATATAATTTTTAAAAGCATTTGTGCTATTTTTAGTCAATAAGTTAGTTTATTTAAATTTAAGTTTAGGTTAAGTTAGGTTAGGTTAGTTAAGTTTTATAAAAAAAAAAAAAATTATTAAACATTGGTTTTTTAAAATTTTTCAATGATGTATGAATAAGATTGTACTACAATAGTTTTGTACTTTAAAACAGAAATAATTTTTTTTATTATATATTAAATTTAACATAAAAAAATTCAAATATTTTTAAATGTTAAAAATAAAAGAGTTATACCTTGTTTGTTAACTTTGTTTTGTAGGTTAAGATATTTATATGTAAAAATTATTACAAAATAAAAGTTTATTTAAAAAAAAAAAAAAAGCCATCTATTATCCTGTACAACATATATTATCTTATTTTATAATACGATATAAATTATTACGATATACCTATTAGATATTATTTTACCAGGGTTGGAACCTGCGTCTTCAATTTGAAATGTCGACGTCCTGACGCCACTGCGCCACTAGTCAAATTAAGTTAGACATGAGAAACCAAATTCTTTATCAAAATCCCGCATTTTTATTTAATATGGTCACTTTAATTTTTTTAATCTGTTTTTTAATTAAAAACATAATATCCAGTTGTTTTATATGCTATCTGATATCTATATTAATATTTTTTTACTGTAATATTAGGGTGTACATGATATAAGAAGATGATGATTTTCTCATTATTAAGTCATAAATTGTTTGCTTTATTACAAAAATGTTTTTTTGGTTTAACCACCCACTTCTGATCTTCTTTATAAAAAACAAAAAAACAAAATATAATGCATTATATTGGCATTCTAGCATTCTTATAGATTCAGTTATTTTCTTTTCATCTCTTTTCAAGTACTTATACTTCGTTCTTATTTGAGAATTTTTCTTTTAATGAAAAACCACTTTTCTTAAAGTAGAAAAACAAAATGTACTTTGAATCTCAAACAATAGAGCTATCATGAGTACCGTTAAACTTTTCAAATTATTCTCAGACTTAAGGAATGAAGACATAAATGAAAAGTTAATTATTTTATAAATGGTATGTACCTAGTTAATTTCTCAGTTTTATTTAATGAAGATTCTATTGTTCAAAAATAACTAAAATAATGATTTTTATCAAAAACATTAGCTTTTATATATATATATATATTTTTAATCACTAAATTTTCTTAGAAATCTTTGGTTTTTCTTAAAATATTTAATTAACAAAATTAATAATTATTAATAATAGATACATACTACTAGCTTCAATTTCAAATATATGTAATTATTAATTAGTTTTAATTATGTATCAAAAAAAAGGAGGAAAGGAGGAAAGTAAGGAATTTATCTGCAATATATGCGTTGTACTGTAAAAGAAATCAAATCTAAAAATCTAAAACGACACCAGACGCTATTTCTCATGATATTTATATCGAAGCAATCAAAGATTCGTTGGAAATCTTTCAACCCAATTATTAACAAAAGCATGAGAACCCATTTCTTTCGTCTGAATACATAATTCAATTTTAAGGTACGGCTAAATAAAACAGTGATTACTGATTAGAGTGCCCAACTTTTATTCGAGAGGCTCGGGATCGAATCCCAGTAGAAGTAAATGAACATTTTACCTGGTTTTCGACTCGACTCAACTACTATTCGCCATTGAGTTTCAAATTAATTGCTCAATCAATAATTAATAACTACATATCTTTAATATCAAATACATTAATATAACAATATTAACAAATGTTAAAAATATAAACAAATAATTCAATTGATTAATATAACTCACAGATACAGGAATACCTTAAAATACAAATTATTACAATATAAAAATAGTATCTATTGAATATTGAAGACGTATACAAATGTTATAAGGCCAAGGACTATCGCATGTTTAAATTGTATGTGGAATTCATTAAGAGCAATTCTAATAAGAATAATATAACATAACCCACCCCTGCTCCAGCATTTACCTAAGGTATAGACAGACTTATTAGCCCAAGAGTTAAACAGTTAGAACTTAATAAGAAAAGGAATAACTTTTGGCTATTTTATCTTTAAAAGTACAATTAATTGCTACTATTTCTCAAATAAGTATTAATTAACCGTTATTTATTTAGCACCTTATTGAAGAACTCTATATTTTATGTTTCTATAGAAAAACTATTAAAATGCTGATCACAGTAACAAAACTAAGTACAACATTACATATCATTCACAACTACAATTTTAATTTGCTAAAAGAGAAATTTAAAATTTATAAAAGTGTTCTTTGTTTAAAATTATCCTGTGAAATAAATCAATATTAAACCATTTTTTTAACACTGTTATTTAACCTTATAAATGAGTACTTTCTATTCTAACAAACTGATAATTGAATAATTTCTTTGAACTCAAAAATTGAAAACAAAGTCCACACGTTTTATTCTAACCATTTACTAGTTAAAATTTTTTTTTTTTTTTTATTTTAATTCTCATAACTGATTTTCACAAACGATTTTGTTCCAATTTCCAAATTCCATCATTTTCTTAGCTATTCTCTGTTATAACTTTTCTTTTAATTTTCATTTCACAAAAAATTTTTAGAAATGAAAAACCAAAGAATAGAAGAAAGAATAGTAGAAATTTCATTCAATCATCATCTGATGCACTTCTTTTGTGATGTGATGTATTGCATTTGCAAGCGTTAAACCTTTCATTTAAGTGTATTATTTATTTTGAGGAATTTCAAAACTTTATTTACTGATTTTTTTTTTTTCTTCTGAATAACTGTAAATCCCCCATATTTCTTCCTTTTATCCAATATTCATTCATAATTATAACTTTGTCATTATGTGTTGGGTTTAAAAAGCCTTAAGCCTTAGTATATAGCGTTATTCTTTTATATTAAATAGTGATAAATTTGAATAGATAATCTGGTACTGAATATTATTTTCCATTATATTATTGTTTTTTTTTTTTTTGGGGAAATAAAGAAAGCCTTCAGGCATCAACAAAAACCTTTTTATTTATTTCATTTTGTATAATATGGTGAATACGATTTGTAAACCATTTTAAAATAATCTTTATATGAATAAAACAGTTTTAATAATAATAATCATAATAATAATAATAACAATAATGAGACGGATGCAAACTATTTCTCATTTCCCAACAATATAAAAAACAATAAAAACAACAACAACAACAATAAAAAAAATATAATAAATGTTTTCCCGGACTTTATAAATGGTGTGCAGAGTTTTTCCATCATAAACATAAAAATCCATTAAAATATAATTTAAAAGCAACAAAAGATCGCAAGTTTAAAATAAAAACAAATAAAACAAAAAAAAAATCTTATTATTTTTATATTTGTTGCTGATATCGTTATTTTGTTGTTGTTGTTGCTGTTGTTGTTGCAAGTAAATAATGAATAAAAAAAACAAAAAGATAAATAGCGTTAAAATTTCAACTAGATTCTATACCCAGTTAATTCTTTTAAATCGTTTAAAGCTTAGATAATTTTTTAATTTTAAAGTGACCATATAATAGTCATTGTATTTAGAAGGACAAAAATTAGAAGTAATTTAAAATAATAATAATCCACGGTTTGGGTTATATATAATATAAAGAATTATGTTTTATTTACTTAAATATAATGTAGAGAAGACTGTGTTAATCCTAGCCCAGAGGTTAACCCAGGTCTCAGCTGTTACCAAACAAATAAAATATTGTACTGGTTAAGGAATACACAAGATCAGTCTAGAAAATTTGGTCATCTTTTACAAAACTCAAAAGATCCAAGTTGAATATGAAAATGAATTTCACATATTGATAAAAGTTATACGTACATTCACTACACTAAACAAATTTCTCAGAAGTCATTTGTATAAAACTTAACTTCTTTTAAGAAAGTTCCGAATGCTCAACAAAATTTGATCTTGAGCTATGTATATTAAAAAAAAACAAAGTTGCATGTCAGATTTTCGAAGCTTTTGTATGTAACGAATTAATGTCTTTACAAAACATTAGAAATACAAGATAATATAGTATGAATACTTAATTCTGAGAATCTAAATTCTCCAAAAATTTCAAGTTTCTAGATTGAGCCGTTTAAAAGTTATGTGGGGCAAAATTTAGTTATGGATAACTTTACATTTTAGTCTCGTATGGTAATTCATAAAGTTTTTTAGAGTTAAAAGTTTAGAAAGGTTATAAAATCAGCTGTCTTGGAAATATACCATACAGAACTCATGCTATAACTGTTTAATTATAGGGCTTTTTCCGACTTTGTGGGGTGCGGGCTACAGAAAAAGTTTTAACATTAAATTAATTTTATTGCAATACCTACCCGTTGATGACATTTTTTAGTAAGCCGTAGGTAAAACGGAATGGACGGACAGAATGAAACTATATAGAAATTTTTACTAAATTTTTTGAAAATGCGCTAAAAACTAAGGCTGTCTGAAGCACTCCTCAACTAAATAAATTTTATGAAAAACTTCTGATACCCAGGAAATTTTATTTGGTCTCAAAATAGGTTTAATTTTTTTGTACATGAACTAAAGATGTCTTAGAAGATTTTTTGTTCCTCTTAATATAAAAAAATAAGTTGGTCACCTTAATTTTCTTTTTTTATGAAATAATTCTTAAATAATAGATTAACTTTATATTAAACAAACATTAAAAGCCTAGTAAGAAAAAAACAAAAAGTTAAATGTATTAAAGAATCATAAAATACCGAAAAACAAAAAAAAAAAATCTACGAGATTCTTTTTCAACATTGTTAAACACAATACTGTTGCTGTGTTTCTGTTGCTCTTTTTTTTTTATTTTTTTTATGCAATAATAGAAATAGATAAATTTCTGGTTACAGTTTTATGACCGCATTCTTTTGTTTGTTATAGTTTTTGCGCTTCTATTGCGGTTTTATTTACCACTAACATAAGCCGAAATATGTACTTGTACATACAAAAATAGATAGAATTAAAACAATATTATGAAATTGTTTCACCTTCGACCTACTTTTTGGTATCTGTAAAATGCTTTGTATTTAAGGTTTTTACTCCCTTCCACAACACCATAGTCATAGTACAACAACCACAAGTCTTAAAATTTTCTTTTGTTAATACATACTATTCTTTATTTTAACACCATTTGGTTGAGGTTTTGTTCTTGGAAATATGGTAGGTGAAATAAGTTGGTTTTTTGAGTATAAGAATTTTTCGAAATTCCTTATTAGATCAGTTTTCTAAAACTTTTGAAAATAATGTGTAATTGGAAAATGCATAATATATAAATAAAATTGAGAGGATGGTCGGGTATTTTAAAAACCATTGAAACTAACCATTGACTCAAACATAACCAACAGTATTAACTCACAGGGATTTTTAAACAGAATATAATGCTTCCATTAGAAGCAATAGGAGTCTTGAAATAAGGCCGTGCAATATAAAATCCTGGGGTGTTATTTGTCATAGTAATTGAGAAATAGGGTCCAGACTCTATTGAATGAGAAATAACCCTCAGAGATCTTGTTTCTCTTTTAATCAAATCTTCGGCTTCTTGTAACAAAAGACCGTAATGTTATTTCTCTTTCAAAAAAATCTCCGATCTCTTGAGGCAGATACTCCGCTTTTTCACAATTGTAAATGCAACTTAAAAATCTCTCCTGATTCAGAATCTCACCTACACAAATGAAAATAATCTGGAAAAGGAGAATTCGCTGATTTCGAATACAATTCTAAAATGTCTAATAATTAAAAAACTTTCTTATACTTTCACACGTACTGTTTTCAAAATCTTAAGAAAAGATAATACCCCGGAGGCTTTATTTCTAAAAAATTCAAAATTTAAATTGAAAGAGAGAAAATAACACCCCGAGGTTTTATTTCTCAGATTTGTCAAATTTTGCAGTTTTATTAGCTTGTAAGCTTATGTTAAGGTGAGAAAAGTCTACGTAAACATTTCTACATATATTCATTAACCGCATAAGAACTCAACATGAACCAGGACTTAATCGAAGACGATAAGATTCTTGCAATATATAGTGAACCTAATTCGTATCGACTGTTTAAACTAGAGCCTGATGTTATTCTTCAATTACATGAAATTCAGCAGTATAGTTACTCTAAAACACCCTGTATGACGAATAGAAATAAATCAGAATAAAACAATCTGGATAATTATAATTATAGATTCTTATAAGGTTAAAATAAAAAACAAAATAAAATTTTCAAAAAAATAAAATAAACGCGCCATTCAAGTAGACGCTATTACAATTTTGCCAATCCAATTTAAAAATTTAAAAAACGGTGCTAGAATGAAACAAAAAAAAAAGTTTTGTTCCATTTTTTTCCGCAACATTTTCTCTTATAATTTCCATCATAAAGTTTATCAACAATTTAAACAAAAAAAAATATGCAAAAAAAAACTTTTAAGCTACAAAAAAACGAAATTTTAAATATTACATTTAAATATTGTTCAAAAATATTTTAGAATATTTAAATCAAGGCCTTAGGCAACTTTTTTTTTGTTAAAAAAAAAAACAAAAAAAAAACCAAAATTAAATAAAATAAAATACAAAATTGTGGTTTTTACAATAAAATATATTTTATTTCACTACAATGGAAATGCATTCCGTATTATATCAGTGATTCTCAATTTATTAAAGTTTAATGAATGAATTATAAACCAAGTCACATAACAAGCCACATTTTAAAGTTGCATTTTACTCTTCAATTCTTAACCTCTTTCCTAAAAACCACTTTTCTTTCTTTTGGGATGAGGACCGAGGAGCTTTAGTATGGAAATTGCAGAGATGGAAAGAATATTCAAATTTAAATTTTTTTCTAGTTCTGTTGCTATGACAACAAATTCTTAAATCAAATTAAATACTCCACTAGAGAGACTTTCATACATCCACAAATTGATAAGTGAATACTTTGGTAAATACTGGTGTAAAATAGAATAGTCAACTTGAGGTCACAATATTAAAAACTCGGTGACTTTGCTGATTAAGATTAAAATGACATTAACACAAACTGATTGAAGTTCAAATAATAAAACTGAAAGTACTTTTAATTTTAAAAATTTTTAATAATTTCATACAAATCTTAATTTTATTATATATTTTTTATATTATCTCAATCTTCTTCTTAATTCTGAAAGTTTTTTAAAAGCACTAAGCATTCTTACTGTATAGTTGTAGTTAAGACATTTTTTCAAAAAATGTTTACGAAATTAAAATCTCTTTAAAACACAGAAGTTCAGCAAAAAATTCGATGAATTCATTCATTCCGTCGCTTCCTCCCTGTTCCCGTTTTAAAAACAACACAACCTTTCTTTACTTATACCACTCAATTCAATCAAAAGAAAATTTTGAAGACCATTGTTTTCTCCAAAAAAAAGCAGCAATATTACATTGAAAAAAATGTTTCTTTTCATAGATTTAAAGATATGCAGAAAATTTAACTGGAAAAGTTTTGGAAAAACTTAAATTACAAAAACAAAAAATTAGATTGTAATTTTTAAAATTGTGGAATTTTTTATTCAAAAAGAAAAAAAAAACCAGGCCAGGCTGAAATTTTAGATTTTGTGTTTAATTTGAACATGCAACTTCCAATTGAATTTGGTTATTTAAAAATATATAGCAGTGTTTTTTTTTATATTTTATAATTTTTTTTTTAGTTATTTTTGCGATAGTAATAAATTTTATAATTTCCATAAAGATGTTTTTTTTTATATATATATTTACTTTTAAATAAAATCTAAATTAAACATTTCAACTATTATTTTTTAGAAAGTACCTGTAGCACTCAATTTTATTTTGTTTTTTTTGTACTAAGATAAAAATGCATTGATAATAAAACAGGAATAAAAAAAATATTTTTATAAAATTAACATAAAATTTTAAGTGAGGTTAAATGAAATGTCAAAAAATATTATTAGTTTTTTGATGTTTTGAGTTGTTATATTTAGCAAGATTTTTTATATTAAATAAAAATTTTAATTTATAAATGCACTAATATACAGTTCAGTTTTAAATTTTTTTGTAAGAGTTCTAAAAAAACCGATAAATAAGGCTTTAAAATTAAATAAAATGTCATCCAAATATTATTGATTAGGTATTTAATTTAGTTAAAATACAAAACTACTTTTAAAGTTGGATTAATATTATTAATTCTTAAAGTAAATGTAAATTCACTATTTTAAATGCTAAGTAAAGCGTTGCTGATAATTGTATTTTCTGATACTTTCAAATTTTAATTTTATTTTAAAACGTCAATAATGGCTAAGCATCTAAGCTACTAACCTTTTACCAAATATTTTTCAATTTATATTTTAATTTATTTAAAGGTTGACTTTTTAAACAGTTTCAGTTTTGTTACAAATTTATTCATAGTAAATAAAATTATTCATTTATGCGTAATAAATGCATTGCAAAAACAAATTCAATATATTACGCCGGTAATATTAACCAGACGCTTCTGACAATTCAATTTAATCTTTAACTCCTTTCTCTACTACAATATTAATATCGTAACGACATTTCCTAACAACTCAGTAAATAATTTGACATTTCAAAAATTGGAAATAAAAATAATATTATGTAATGTAAAATGTTTGAGTACTTTTAAAAAAAGACACATATTTTTTTAGTTTTGCTTTTTTTTCCTTTTCTTTAATTCGAATTGAAATAATTTAAATAATGAATTTAAAATTAAATAATTCAACAATGAGTGATAATTAATTTAAAGAGAGATAATTAAAAACTTTAAAAGGGAAAGTTTAGAAAAAGTGACATTTGACATTTACAATACAAGCATTATTAAATCTTCTGTTTGCAGGGTTGAACAAATTAAAAATAATAACTTAAAGAAACATCAAAAATTTGGGTTGAAATATTGAAGGAAAATAGTTATACATTATAATATATGATGTCAATATGATGTCTTTAATGACATTAAGAAAATTAAATAACTTTGTTCTTTAATACGCAAATTAACAAGAACAATATATGAGATCAAAATGACTTAAACCCCTGAACAACTTCAGTTATTTCTAAATTTCTAAGATTCTTAATATTAAAAATGTTATGTATAAGTACAAATTATAACCTTAAATATAATTAAGTAATTTTTTACATAAATAATGAAACAATCAATTTATATAATAGTTTTGTTTTTTATACTTTATTTCGGATTCTTCTTTATCACATAATTACAAATAATGATGTGTAATAAAATTTAATAGCTTCATCATTAATGTGGACACGATATTTAAACGTTTCGCAAGTAGTTAAAGTGTTTTTTCAAATCTTTTAACATATCTACGTAAATAATATTTTTAAATCGAGTTAAATTGATATTTTTGAAAAAAATTACACCCAAATTAAATTGTACTCAATATTAGAACTTTAGCAAAATTAAGAAAGGAATAAAGAAATTTAAAGGAATTTAATTTACCTTATATAAACATAAAATATAAGTAAATTTTATATATATATATATATATAATCATATACATTGATTGTGATACCCTTTAGATGTCTGATAAATTATAAGAGACAGAACAATTATTGTTATACGTATACTTTTTAGAATCCAAAATTTATAAGATTTGTTTAAAAAATTTACTGTTAGCTGAACTCACTTTGTTAGTAGCAGACTTGTATACGAATAGATACTAGATAAGCATTAAATTATTTATTTGTCAAAAGAAAGGTTAAGTTTAGAAATGGAATAAATTGGACTACGGGATCGGGAGACTTCTATACAAAAACACCAAAATTTTCAAGAAATTTCGTGTTCTGAACAGTCCGAATTAGCTAAAATTTGGTACATAGGCTATTGGTGGTTACCTATTAAGATTAGCTTTCATAAATTGATTCTAGTATCATGGAGTCTAGAGCTTCCAGGAGTTTCGGGAATGTCAAGTTCTAATAATTCATCAAAATCTTAACCGATTTTAATAAAATTTGGTATGAATGATTGTTTTGTCAAAATAAAGTACAGGTTCGGAGATGGGCCAAATTGGATCAGGTGGGAGAGAGGTTTCCTTATCAATTAATGAAACTTTACAATACAAACCACATTATGCAAAACGAAAAGCTTTAACAATCCATCTTAGATTTATTTCTACGTTTTTAGGTTAAAAATTAAATTAAATTTTCTAAACAAGTACAGGGTGGCGCAAAACGATCGATATGATTTGAATATTTAATAACTTAGTCGCTGTTCTGTTGTGTACTGTTCCATTTCCAATTCCCAAAGTTTTCTTCACAAAATTCTGAAATAAAAATAAACAAGTGATGAAAAAAAACCAAGGGTTTTTAAAAAAACACATTTTCAAAATTATATTGTATTACATACTGAGATTAACCTTGGAAATATTTACTTGGAAATAGTTACTACTGACTTATAAAATTTACTGCTAACAGTAAATTTTTTATTTAAAAGTTATAAAAGCCCTTCAATTAGGAAGGTTGCCAAATTTCTCAAGAATCTAACTCCATCTAACTCACCCCCCCCCCCCTCTTCATCCTCTATTTTTTTAGGTTCTAGGAGTTAAATTGTGAATTCCACAAAAATATGGAATATTACTTAGAATTATACTTTCTAAGCAAAAATGGGTAAAACTGAGAGACACTTTCTTCAATTTAAGGAACCCCTTTTAAATTTAAGAAAAACCTTTAACATATGTTAAAACATTATGTTGGACCTTTAAATTTTGTATATTAATAAAAAAAAAATTGGACAGGTATTCAAGTTACAGGTGCTTAAAAATAGCATAATTTCAATTTTCGGGCTCTTATAGCTCCTAAACAGGGGGCTTGACAAAAAAATTTTGTTAACCGACTCCTACTGATTTCTGAATATCTAACTTCTCCCAAAATTTCAAGACCCTAGCTTGAACCGTTCAGAAGATATGCGTGGCCAAAAATTTTGCAAAAATTGAGTTTTGCGTAATGTTAAATTTTAGTACCATATGGCAACCCTAAACATTTGCCTTGTAAAAATTTATAAAGTTTATGAAACCAGCTATCATTTACCGTTTTCAGATTGAAAATATATGTAACAGAACTCTTGTTTTTACAATTTAAAGATAGGGCTTTTTCTAACTTTGGGGGGCTGTAGCCCCTTAACAGGTGGGGCTACAGAAAAAAATTCTTCTACGAAATTATTTTTTTTGCAAAAACTACCCATGGTTAAAATTTCTTTACTCTATTTCAAACGGTGTAAAAGTTTTTGTAAACATACGGACGGACGGACGGACAGAGTGAAGCTATATAGGCACATTTTTACAAAATTTTTTGAAAATGTGCTAAAAATATAAATAAATTTAAAAAGTTATTAAACATTCAAACCATATCGGTTGTTTTGCGCCACCCTGTAAATATAAGTCATGTCATTTTCAAGTTTTATAACTAGTGCCTTAATAGAGTAATTTTACAGATAATAGAAAACATTTGTTTTTTTTTTACACACAATTCCTTTGATTTCATCACCATTCCAACCATCATCACAAAGAAGAAAAAAAAAATAAAACTTTATTTTTATCATCGAAAAATAGTCGTTTTCTATCGGCAAACATTTTCTCACATATAAAGGAGTGTGTTTATATGTGTGCGATTGGATGTTTGCTCTCTAATTTAAACCTATAAGCAGTATAGCTTACAAATATTTCTGCCTCTTTTTTTTCTTTTTCAATTTGTTTTTTACTTTTTAGTTTATTAAGAAAAAAAAAGGCAACTTCCGGAAAATGAAATGAAAGGACACAAGGAATCAGTAAGGATTTTTTATATAATGTTGACATAATGAAATGATAATGTCGTTTTGTATTTTTTTTTTTTTTTTCTTTTGTATATTTTTATATTAAAAATTAGTTTTTTTCTTTTTTTGTTATTTTATTTTTACATTTACTTTTATAAAAAACATTAAATAACTAACTTTTATAGTTTAGATTTTTTTCGGGAATAGTTTTGTTTTGTAATAAAATGGCTCTTCACATGATTATATGTAATAAAAGTTATACACATGTATTTTTTGTGGAAAATCAGTTGTTAACTTAATTATGGGATATTTTCATTATAACTTTTTTTATTAAATAATGATGGTGTAAAATTTCATCGAAAGGTTTATTTAGTGTAGTATCGATTTTTTTTAAATGTCCTTCTAAAAATAAGAAGCTTTAACAGTCTTCTCCTTCTGAGTGCCATGTACTTTTCAACTTTAGTGATCATATAACGTCTGTCCCTACGTTTGATATTATCCGTGCCTGGAATTTAGTGAATTTGTTCTCCAAAATTAATTTGTTACCTCATCGAATTTTTTACACTTCATACTATTTCCTATCAGTACGTCTTCTTCCTTAAATTTTTTCATATCTTAATCTACATTTCTGACTCCTCACAACGTTTAATTTTACGACCCCTTCCAAATAGCTTTCGGATATATAATTCGCCCCTAAAATTTTTCAATTTTTCTTCATATATACAAAAATAAAAATCTTAAGTCCTGATTATTCGAACGCGACATCTGTTTCCTGTTTCTGGGATTTCAATCTTCATGCTACCATTTGAAAAGTTTTTTTAACTTAAAACTTGTACAATTCCACAATTATTATCAGAGGTTATGGTCGTCATTAGCAAAGTTGACTACTTCCTCCTAGCCATCATGGATTTTGTTTATTTAGGGTCCGTTTCAAAATCCTGTAAATTGAAATCCCGCCATATCTGCATGTACCAGTATTATTTTTAATTTTATTTTGAAAATGCTGCACCTATATTTGAATCCATCCATTTTACATCCCCTTTTAGGTAACTTACAATAATTTTTAAAAGTTAAAAAAACATATCTGGGAAAATATTTAAGACACCAAATATGATAAAAAATGAATTTTAGAATTTCAATTAAAGATGAATTTAAATTTTCGTCATTTTTAAGTGTCGGGATTTACCAGAGTCGGGATTTTAATTTGGCGGAATTCTAATTGCAGGATTTTGGTAGACAGAATTTCAATTTAC
This sequence comes from Dolichopus griseipennis, assembly GCA_963082915.1. NCBI lineage: Eukaryota > Metazoa > Arthropoda > Insecta > Diptera > Dolichopodidae > Dolichopus > Dolichopus griseipennis. The sequence goes on from OY720441.1 coordinate 346,636,663, forward strand.
GTGTTTTTGTAAAACGGGATTTCAATACGAACCCGGTTTTTATTTTCCATTCAATTTTTAATTATAACTTCTGCTAAGTTTGTTAAATGCATCTTCATATGAATTCCAAATTCGTCATACTATCTGCCAAACCATCAATTTGCAAATCAAAAATCGATACGATTTCGAAAAATTTAATTATCTTCGTGAAGTGGTTAAATTTTTATTTTAAAAAAATAAATAGCTGCTCTTCAATAGTTAAATAGCAATAAACATTAAGTTCTTTTTTTGAATAAAATAACCTTGAGTTAAAAAAAATGAGTTGAAAACAAATAGATTTGAAATGACCTTGAGTAAAAAATAAGAGTAGAAAAAAAAATTGGTCACGTTCAAACCATTATCTATGTTATTTTAACTATATCTACATTTTATGGGAAGAAATACTTTATTGTCTTCGATATCTTTATTTAATAGTAGTAATAGTAATTTTATTTGTTGCCATAATAGATTTTCAATCTTAAGATACTACTTAAATATTCGATTTTAATCAAAAAAAAACATTAAAAAGTATCAATATTCACTCAAATATATATTATTAACACAGTACTAAAATTCGAAACTATTAACACTTACGAAGAATTTTATTCGAGAATAATACTTTTGAAAGTATATTAAAATCGTTGTCATCATCATTACCCATCCCCGTTTTTTTGTCATCTTAACCTAATGTCACAGTTCATGAACACGTCTTGTATTAGGAAGAACTCATATTTTGTGAATCAAAGATGATAACATTGGTTCTAACTGAGATGGGCTCTTTTCGCCGGATTTTGCTTGAAAAATTGGGAAAACCCCTTCCCTAAAACCATTTTCGTACAGAACATTAACATTATAAATAATGAATTTTATCCTATAATAAAAGTTTCGAAAGTTCTTACCATCACTGTTTTTTTTTATTTGGAACCCGTACATTAAATGGGATAAAATAATATGAATAGAGGCATTAAAAAAGATTTTTCTAGTTTATTTTTTATGATTTAATTTGTATTTAATACATATATATATATATATATATATATATATATAAATATATATTACATATACATGTGCTTAAGTGAATTTTTCACATTGTTGTTTTTTTATATAAAGGGCAGCCATAAAGTAAAAAAACCAAAACCATTTTAATAAAATTAAAAATGAGCTTTTATTATATTTGTCCCTTTCTATCTCCATATGGTTTAGTAATTTTGTGTTGATATTTTTTTTTTTTTGTTATTTTTAGTTTGTTTTTTTTTTCTAAAGTACTCTATGTATAGTGTAGTGTCCTTTTTATGTTAATTGAATTATATTTTTTTAACGAATATACAATCAGTGGCGTCTTCTTAGTGGGAGCGGAGATAATATTTATTTTGTTGCATACCCTGAAAGTTATTTATTTCTCTTAATAATCCGTTATGTTTAAAAAAATATATTACAATTTTTACAGGTTTTGCACTCCAAAACAACCTTTTCCAAGTCAAAACCAACATTTTGCAAATCAAAACCAACCTTTTATAAAAACACACGAAAAAATTAATTTCAACCCTCAGGGAACTTGAAAACAAGCAAATTATAAAAGTTAATTAGATATTTAAGTTTAATTTATTTTGAAATACTTATGCATATTTATGTATATATTATAATTTTCATAACAGGATTTCGTCAAAGTTGAGCTAGTGGTCAGTTTAAATTTGAATCTAATAAGTCTGATAGATGTTCTGCACTACTTTTAGGCGTATTTAATTTTTTTTTTATTTACTGAAACCCACGGATTAAAAATTTTTTATAATTTCAAACAAAATTGTCATCATAGAAGAAAGCTATGCTGCTTAGACTATAAAATGTCCAATTATTAATTGTTAATTAATTAATTCAATTTTTGCGTATGTTTTTTTAAAAAGTTTTGTTTTAATTTGCAAAGGTTGGTTTCATTTGCAAAAGGTTGGTTTTGATTTGCAAAAGGTCTGTTTTCATTTGCAAAAGGTTGGTTTTGGATTGTGAAAGGTTTGTTTTGGAATGCAAAAGCTGTATAATTTTAATATCATACTTACCAGTATATAACTCTTCCGTCATATAAACTTCATCGCATTAGTTGCTAAGTAATTTGTATTCCGTTAAGTATAATTTTGAAAAATTTCTGCCAAAGGAATATTATGTTATTGATTGCGAGAATGCTCATTAGTGGTCACAAGTACTTTCAATTTCTAATGCACTTGGCTAAAAGTTTATTACCTTATTAGTTTAGTTAAGTTTATTTTATCAAAAAACTGATTACGCCCTTCTTCGTTATTCATTATTAGCAATCGGAAAACCATTTTTTTATTCAACAATTCACTAATAAAGTTTTAAATCCCCTTCCTTAAATAATCACGACACGCCACTGATTCACATAAATGTCTGTCTATTTTTAGGACTTCAAAAATATTATTTAATCCTAGTGCATATATAAAAAAAACGAGGAAGAGTGTAGTAGAGTAGACTGTGTCAACTCTGGGATACCCGTATGACCGTAACATATACATTATATCATCCGGTTAATTACTTATGACAAAATTTCAAACATTCAGCTTTATTAGGTGTAGAGTAATGGCTAATGCTCATATAAAAGAAGGAGTTGTATGGCAGCTACTCGAACCCTTTGCAGTAGACCAACCAAATTTTGCAGTAACTTTGGCCATTACACTAAACTATTTTTGGCAAAATTTCAGACACCCAGCTTCATTTAGTGTAGTGTAATCCTCATATAAAAGAAGGAGTTGTATGGCAGCTACTCGAACCCTCAGCAGTAGACCAACTAAATTTTGCAGTAACTTTGGCCATTACACTAAACTATTTTTTGCAAAATTTCAGACACCCAGCTTCATCAGGTGTAGTGTAAAGCTCATATAAAAGAAGGAGTTGTATGGCAGCTACTCGAACCCTCTGCAGTAGACCAACCAAATTTTGCAGTAACTTTGGCCATTATACTAAACTACTTTTGGCAAAATTTCAGACACGCAGCTTCCATAGGTATAGAGTAATGCTCATATAAAATTAGAAGTTGTATGGCAGGTACTCGAACCCGTGGACCAAAATGGCTGAATTTCAAACTCGATTCCGTTTTTTGCTTAAAAACGAATTTGTGAAAATTTCATAATCCTAGCTCCTTTACTTTTTGAGTTATCGTGATGACGGACGGACGGACAGACGGACGGACAGACGGACGGACGGACGGACGGACGGACGGACAGACGGACGGACATACATAGCTAAATCGATTTATTTTTCGATTCTGATCCGATCCATACACTTGAGTCTATATCTACCCCCCCTCCTTCTCTGCGTCACAAACGTAATGGCAAATTTATTATACCCTTGGACTATATAGTCATACGGGTATAAAAAAATATAATAAGAAAAACGTAATAGAAATTGAAAAAAAAAAAAAGAGTAGACAACATTCACTTACTAAAATAAATATTAAAATATATTATATTATTATCATATTTGGAAAATGATTATAAGTGAAGTTTTATAAGTAAGTACATACGTATACTTTTAAAAAAAAAATAGAAAAAACATTTTTTTATTAATATTTATGTCCTGTGTAAAAAAAAAGTTAGTTTGTAAAGTCAGTTATATTCAGGAAATACACAAAAAAAAAACCCAACCAACATATAAGTTAAAAAATTTTTGTTTTGATATGACAAGTAAAAGTGTTATGTAAAAGAACTACTCATATAAATTTATGAATTGTATGTATGTATATAAAAATTTGAAACAGTTCAGAGTTTCATAAAAAAAACCAACTTTCTTGTTTCATGTTTTTTTATTTGATTTATGATATCACAATAAAACTTTTTTTTAATACTGATTTTAGTTATTAAATAATGGAATATATATGGAATATATATATATATATATATAGGAAGGTACTTATAAAATAAAATGGAGAAAAAAATTTAATAATAATAATATTTTAATAATTTTGTTAATTCTACTGACCGAGTTTTTATAATTTAAATTTTTCACATAAACAGAGTTTTAATTTCATTGCATAATTTAAATAAGATTTCTGTTAATTTTTTTTAAAGATATTTTTCATGTTTATTTTTAATATTTTTTGTTAATTAATTTGAAAAAATTTAATAATATTAATATATCTAAAGATAGAATTCATTTAAAATACTGAAAAGTTTAATAGAATTTTAAAATATCGATTGCAGATAAGATTTAAAGGGTACCGCCTAAAAATATGCAAGAAAATTTTTAACTGAACTGTAATTGTAGAAAGTTCTTTCTTTAATAAAAAAAAAAGAATCCAGTATTTAGATAAAATTAGTAGGCTAGAAGTTACTGAAGTAAATTGAAAAGGCGCGATCTTTATTGAAGTCTCACAATTTTGTTGATAATTCTAATATTAAGAGCAGTTTGTTGTAAAAATTGTCGGTACATAGGCGACCAACTCAGGGAATATTGTTTTAAAAAAATATAGATTTCAATCAAAAATTACTGAAAATATTTTTTCTATACCCGCGATTCAATTAGAATTATTATTTATATATTTGTCCAGGAAATAAGGTGTAACAAACACATTCAATTAAATGTGTTTTGTTAGATGTGTTCAATTAGAAAAAAATAAAATAATAATGTTTTGTTGGATGTGTTTTGTTTTAGAAAAAAAAAAATATTATAAATTATCATAAGCACATTTTGATATTAAAATTTAAGACTATACTTCACAGGAATGAACATTTCTGTAGTAAGTCTTCGTTATTTTCAGTGAAACTCTGGAATAACAATGTATGCTTTGTTGCGTTGCTTGAGATAAAGTTTTTCATTCAATTGACCTTCCGTCATTCTGTGACAGACCAACAACTAGTATATTTAATAACTAAACTTGGTTAAGATTTTTCTAACATAAATTTAATTGAATAATTTTAATATTAATGTGAAAATCTAGTTAATTGGTAGATATAGTATTTAAGTTTATGAGAAATTCTAATTACTGAGGAGGGGCTCAAAACCAAAGCGGCCAAACCCTTTAAAAAATTTTTTTTGTGTTTTTTGCATAAATAACATAATTATTAGAAATTAAGTCGGGTTGATCGATTCGGTTATATCAATGGTATTTTTGTTGGCCTAAGTTATTGTAATTATTTTACTTAGTACTAAAGTAGGCTAACCCATATGGCTTTTCTAAAAAAAAATTTTTTTGAGTTAGGCCACTTTTGTTTAAGAGACACTCTTATTTTCTAATAAACTAAAAAGAGTTACCGATTTTTTAAAGAAGAAGTTTTAAAATAAATCAATTTTTAATTCTTTTAATATTTTTTTTAGGGTTGTACCAACCGAAATAGTGTGGCTTCGATCCGTGTTCTGACCGTCAGATTTTTTCAAGGGAATTTACAGAAAAAAAACGATAAAATATTAAATTAAAATTTAATTAAATAAGTATAATATATTGATAGTAAAATTATCAGTAATCGATCGTTTCAAAAAATTTAAATTTAATATTAATGAATTAATAAAAAAATAAATTAATTTATTAGTTTATTATTTTAATGCAACACAAAAATACTGAGCCTGGCTACCTGGCTAATTGATTTATTCGAATAACCTATCTAATAAATTCAAAACAAATTCCCAAAAAAATTTTAAAATAAAAAAAATCCAAAATAAACTTATAATTTTTTTAAGACAAACAATTTTGGCAAAGACCTTGGACAACAATTTTTTATTATCTATTTGTAGATTTTCTTTTCAAATTTTCCGAAATTATTTTAATTGAAAGACAAATGGAAAATCATTACCATTAAATATTTGATTTCATGCTTGTATGCATCAATGCAAAGAAAAAAAACCATCCCACAAATTGTTGATAATGCCAAAAACTAAAAACAAAAATTATTTTATTTTATATAATCATTCATTTCAATTCTCTTGATATTAAATAGTTATAATATAAAATGTATAAAATTAAATTAAGAAAATATAATTCTTGTGTCTTTATATAATGTGTCACAATTTTTCATTCTTACTCCAAAAAAAATTTCCTTAGATATTCATGTGTTTTCAATTTTATTCTGTCTTTAGAGAATTTGAACTTGTTTTTGGTATTAATTCGGTAGTTCTTTAATAATATGTCATAGAAATAAGATGAGGATTTGTCATATGTTTTTGGATTAACAATAGTGACATTTTTGAGTGATGTCTTATGCAAGTGGTTTATATTATAATTTATTATTTTAAGCTCGAAAGCCACCCATTGCCGTGATGTTGTTGTTTTGAGTAGTGTGCAACTTTAACACACCAGAACTACTAGGATGTGACCTAGGATGTTATACAAATGTGCAGTTGGGTTACGAGAATGGGGATATGAAAGGTTTTCGGTATTAGAGTTGAGCATATTTGGGATTATTTGACCAGAAAATTCCGAATATAGTATATATATGTATTGGTAAGATTCTAAACTTAGAGATTTTTTGGAATTTGGCTCAAAATTAGAATAAACCCCTATTTTCAAAATTTTTATTCATATACAGCTTTTGCTCAAATCATATGAAAACCCGTTAAATAAAAGATCATGCGCAAAAAGTTTTAATTTCGAACCTTTAAATTTTATGAGCTGTAATGGTTGGAGTCGATGTACAGTTTGATTACGGGTATGGGGATATGAAAAAATAACGGGATTTTTTCAAGGAAAATTCTTAGGGAATATTTAAGATTTTTTGACTAGAAAATATATGTACTCTCCACTGACTAAGTATTGCTTCCTTCGTTACCAGTACTGAGTTCACATCTTACTTATGTCATTACTAATACTAATTATTAATATAAATTTTTCCTAATTATTATTAATTTTCCAAATATTCTTTTGAAAAATTCAATAATAAGAAAAAAAAATTTAGAACTTTAAAGAAAAACTTTAAATTAAAGTTTTGCCTATTAAATACAAAAATTCAATATTAATTTTTATTTTATTTTTCATAAATGCAATTCAAAAGCATTCATTTAGAAGATATATTTTGGCAAGTCAGTTCCAAATTTATTATAAATTTTTTTATATATATATACGAGTATATTTACATTTTTACATACAAATAAAAGTAAGTTATTTTATTTTGACATTACACACTTTACTATTTTTTTTTTTTTTGCAGTTCACTTTGCCAACAAACAAAAAAAAGAAAAACTAAATAAAGTTCTATTAAGATGGAATTCTCTTCTCTATTCTATATGACATTTCTAAAATTAGTAAAGTTTTATAAAAATTTTATTATCAAACAAGAAAATCAACATAATAAATAAAAAAAAATTTAGGAGGAATTACTTTGTAAATTTGAGAAATAATAGTAGTATATAATGAAAGCTAACTAAATGATTCTTTTATTCTAAATTTTTTTTTAAAATACATTATAAACGAGGGAGACTGTAGCAGAGTAGACTGTGTCAACTCTGGGATACCCATATGACTGTAATATAAACATTATAAAATCCGGTTAATTACTTTTGGCAAAATTTCAAACATTCAGCTTTATTAGGTGTAGAATACTGCTCATATAAAAGAAGGAGTTGTATGGCAGCTACTCCTCGAACCCACTGCAAAACCCCTACCGAATTTTCTTTAACAGAAACATTTTCTTAACAAAATCACCATGGCAACCAAATATATAAAATAAAATCTAAAACAAATACGACATAAACAATATAAATAACAATACTTATAAATTAAAACAAAGTATTGAAAGTGGGCTGCATAACGGGTAGCAATATCAAGATAACTGTCGAATGCTACTGTTAGAACTGCCAATGCTAATCCACCTTATTATCAACTAGAGAATACTCAGAACCCGACCAAACTGAAAGATTTGATCTATATTAGTTTCCCAAATTACTTAGTTTGGCATTGGAAGAGATGCACCAGCTACTCCAACCGCCACTACGATTTATTTTACTTTTTAGGAGCATAATGAAAATATGAACTAATCTTTATGAAATAACTTCTCTTAATTGAACGTGTATGTATCGTTTACCTTTAGGGTTACTCTGAAGCTTTCAGAAGTTACTTCAAGCTATGTCTTCATGATTTCAGATTTGAACAGATCAACAGATATCGGTAAATTGACTGAAAAGGTAACGTTGATCAAGATTAACTTGTTTCTTTTGAAGGTTCCAAAGATATGAAGTTGAAAAAGTTAATATACATCTTTACTCTTGTAAAAAGTTGTACCAAACTTCTGTGGTTTGTTTAGTTTTATTAAAATTTATACAAACAGAGTCTGCTTCTGTGCTCCCTATACTTATTATAAGGCAGTACAACTCATCTTTTAACTTTTTTTTTATTTTTCCTTCTATCGTTTATCGTTTCCCGTCTTTACTTTTGTAAAATGTTGTTCCAAACTTCCGTGATTGGTTTAGTTTTATTAAAATTTATCAGAGTCTGCTTCTGTGCTCCCAATACTTATTATAAGGCAGTACAACTCATCTTTTAACTTCTTTTATTTTATTTTTCCTTCTATCGTTTATCGTTTCCCGTCTTCAAATTTTTCTTGCATTTTTCATTTTTATTATTCTGGGCACCAAAAAAGAAAACTTTTATTAAGTCTTTGATTTTGGACATTTAAATAAAAAAGGAAAGAAAATTTAAGAACTAACGGATGTAATGACTTTTAAAATTGGGCAAAATTTTTTTCTGTAGTTTTCCTGCAAAAAAAAAACGTAAGAAAAAAAGTTTTAAAAATTTTGCGACAACTAAAGTCAATATTTGGAAAAAAAAATAGTAAAATTTCTATTAACTTTGTAACGAAGTCATGAATTATTTTTTAAAAGTTTGACAGATAATGAATTTGACGCAGTTATGACTTGTTACAACTTTTTAAATAATTTTTTTTTTTTTTTTGAGTTTTTATTTGAAGACAGATGAATGAATTGCAAATTGCATTTAAATGAATTTTTAACAAATATAGTTAAATTAATTTAAAAGAATGACAATTTTATTTTATTCCTAGCTGATCATAACGTAATTTAAGGAAGTTTTTAAATATTTAATAATCATAGTTATTATTAATTATATAATTTGTGATAAAATTCAGTTATTAGAACAAATTGAATAAAATTTTACATTAGGACAAAAAATAAAATTGCATATCAATGTAATTGCAAACCATAAAGCAATCTAAAAGTTATATTAATTTAAGTTTTCTAAAAACTTCCATTCCGTAACATAACTTCTCGTCAAAGTCTTTGTATAAATTTGAGGAATTTTAGCGGAGGGATTCTTAAATGTTCTTTAATTCTATCCTATTGTACGACACTCTTTTAACTTCTTTTCGGAACTTTCCGGTTTTCTATATTTCAGATTATACTCAGAAGATTCTTTAAAACGTTTCTTGCTTATCCTTCTCCTTAGCAACTTCAGTGCAAATACCTGACTTTGCACTGAAGTTGTTAAGCGTCTGAGAATACGGTTGATTTAACTCCATTCAATTCTTCCATTTAAGTTTTGATCGACTGGTGGATGATTAATATCTATAAACCTTCATATAACTTTATTCTGTTGATTATTAAGACGATATCGTAAAGGAAACCAGCAGACAACATATGTCTTCTGTTCAATAACCAAGAAGATGCTGAATCTAAATTAAATCACCTACAGCTAATATCCCGTAAAATTGGCCTAGAAATTAACAAAAGTAAAACTTAAGTTATGTATGTACACTTTATGCAAATGACAACCTAGTCAAATTACGAAACAGAATCGATCAAGTTCGAACAGACTTGGATAGATTTCGTCTCATATGGTACAGTTTGCCAATATCAATGGCTGTCAATCCATTATAATACTTTCACTAATTCCATTAAGAATAATTCCAAGTCATCATAAATAAACTTCCAAGAATAATATTTCGAATATTCTAGCCGAACAGAATAAGAAACAAAGAACACTAGAACAGAAGAAGACTGTTCGGTGGGTACTAACAAGGAATCAAAAGTGAAGCAAACCACAAGAAGGAAATCGAGGTAGATTCACCACAATAAGAAAAAATAAAAAATATATAACAATAATAGCGCTTACCTGAGGATTCCAGGAGTTCAACATCCAGTATAAAAGGTAGACCCAATTCAACATGAAGAATGAATATAGATGTAGAATGGTGATAGATGTATTCTGGAGACACGAAATATCCTGGAACGAAATAGTAGAAAACCCTATGAGTAGAAATGAATGAAGACTTCCCTATGAAGTCCTGTGCTCCCAAGAGAAATAACAGGAAAAATAAAATTTGCTTATTTAATGAGCATATTTACATTTTCATTAAAAAATCAAAGTAAATCCCATTTTATGTCATTATTCTATTTAAAATCAAATTAAGTTCAAAAGCAAACCAATGAAATCAATTTTACAAATTTTGATGTTAGATATTGATACTATGATATATATACTTTTAAAATACATATAATCATTGAAATTAATAATAACATGTAAAATACAAATATTCTTCTATTAATAATAGAACCCATAATCTTAATCCTGTTTTTCTCAATTTTTTAAAATCATATATTTCCTAATCCTTTATTTATTTTTAAAATTCTATTTTCGAATTCGAATCATACATTAAATCTTAAATTATTTCTTAAGTCACATATAAAAAAAACTATATTATTATTATAACATAATTATATTCTCAAAATAAATAAGAATATTATTTTTCAATTTTATTAAATCTAATTCATAATTATTTATTTGAATATAAACATAATTTTACAAACTTTATATGTATGTATTTTAATCTAAAAAATATCTGCAAAAAATTAATTTAAAAAAAAATTATTTTCAATTTTATTTTTCCATATTTTTAAAAAAAATCTCAACTCAACTATATGTATTTTAATTTTATTATTATTATCTTTTTAAAATTAAGCCACATAACTATATAATTTTTCCTTCAATCTAGTATATCCTGTGAATATCCTGTTTCACTTTTGCAAAAAAAAAAAAAAAAAATAATAAAAAAAAAACACCAAAGATTATTTTTAAATTTCTTATTTCCTTTTACTATTTCCGCATATATTTTCTTAAATTATTTTCAAATAAATTTTTGAGATTTAAAAGATTTTATATACTATATATAATCCCTTTAAAAATCATTTTCAACAAATCTTAATAGAAAAAAACAATTTATAGAAGAGTGAAGAGAGTAAAAGAGATAGATATATATGTATATATATTTTATATTTTTATTACATTATATTTTACAAATTTAAAATATTCTTCTAGAAGTAAAAATTTAAATTTTTTTTTTGCAAATTTCTTCTACTTACAATTTGTGCTTTTTTTTTAAATATATATATATATATATCTTGTTTACATATATAATATATTCTCATGCCTTTTGATCTCACTCTGAAGTTTGAACATTATTTTTCCCTTAAGATTTTACTATTAACTTCAAAATAAACCTTTAAATTGCCAAATAAAACGCGCAAATTTACTTGCTGAAAAAAAAAAAAAAAGAGAAAGAGTAGAAAAAAAAAATGTGAAAAAGAGAAGAAGAGAGTAAAAAAAATATATAGTTTTTTTATATGTCAAATCAGTTCAATTCAGAAGCAGTGATAATCCTTTTTTCATTGCGATCTTTATCTTTCTTTTTCATTTCACTCATTTCAAAAATAAAAAAAAAACAACAAAAACAACAACAACAAGCAAATAAAATAAGTTTGCGTCAGATTATCTTCAACTTAAATTCACAATTGTACTTAGTTCTGTTTTTTTATTTTGTTTTTTTTTTCAACTAAGATTTGTTTTTTATGTTATGTACTAATTTTTTAAATAATTTTTATCTCAACCAAAAAAAATGATTTTTGATAATATAAAGTATTTTATGATTATTTAAATATAATTTGGGTTTTTTATCTGTTGAGAAATTTAAAAAAAAAACAATGGCATTATAATAATAGTTTAAGAGTCACAATAGTTTACAGTTTAGAAATCACTGATTATTTAAAATAATATTAAGATTGTCAAAAGCTGTCATTGTAACTGTCAATTTTAAATAATAGTTGTATGTAATTTTTAAATTAAATGTTCACAAGCTTATATTTGAAGATCTTCAAAGCTCTTAGCACTTGTGATGATTTCAATGTAGAGTAGAGGTCTTGGTATTTCATAAGAAAAAACCTAAGTCCTGTAAAGTTAAAGGCCAAACTGTTCCAACTGTTAAGCTAATAAGCATGTCAATACCATAGGTCCATTTTGTGGACAGGGGGTCATATTATATTCTTATTATTAGAATTGATCTTAATGAATTCCGTATACAATTTAAACATGATATAGTACTATGCCTTATAACATGTACAAACGTCTTAGATTTTCAATAGATACATTCTATTTTTGTTCATACTTATTGTAATATTTTGTATTTGAGTTATATGATATTCAATGTCTGTGAGTTATATTATTCAATTAAATTATTTGTTTGCACTACTTATGGATGTGCAATTTACTACTCATTTCATCGCCCTGCCTCAAAACTACAGTTACAATGAAGTTTCTTTACTTTCGTTCCCGTTATATACAGGGTGTCCACAACTCAGTAGTAATTTTATTTTATATATGTATGGAAAATTTTTTAACAACATTTTAATCATGCTATCGCCACCAGGTCGATGGACCAATGAGCTCTATAGATCCTGTATATAACTATATTCTCGTTTATGAAATCTTTATTACTGGAAATTTTTATATTCAGATTTATAACACCGCCACTCCTTATTCATATAACAATTCAAAAATTTTAATTAACAAATCCTAGAAGAAACCTGACTAACCCACATCTCTTCAATTATAATTTAGTTATTTTTTTATTATTCCGCTGCAAATAAATGATTTTCCACATATATGAAAAAGTTTTACTTCAAATAATATTCGTTGGAGGAAAAATAAAAAAAAAATTTAGTTATGATACGCAAATATAATCTGTTGTTGTTGTTGTTGTTGTTGTTGTTGTTGTTTTTTTATATCCGTTTTTTAGAGGATAATTCAAGTAAAATAACCATATTTATGACAATGTTAAAAAACAAATTTACAAAAACATTGAAAATAACTGCAGGAATTAAAAAATAAATAAATAAAAAAAAATTATTAAGTAATAAAGTTCATGTGTATATGTATGTTTTACATAATATGTATATAAATTAATATTTGTGCATATTTATGTAAATAAAAAAAAAAAAATACGAATCAAGTTAAATCTTATATAAGTCTTAAGTTATTTATTTGGATTTACATAAAGCACTGGATAATATATATATATATATACAAAATATATATACACAATTAAATATTAACTTCACAATACCATCAAAATATCAACTTCAAAAAAAAAAACTTTAAATCACTTGTTTTTTGATATTTTTTAACCTAGTAACTGTAAAAAAATATGAAAACATTTTATTCAAAAAAAAAACTGCATTGCAATATGATTTGATGTATAAGTATATATATTTATAACACTGCTTCTTTATTTATGACAGTTAAAAAAATGGTATATGGCAGATTTTTGTTTACATTTTTTTTAACAACTGATAGTTCAGGAATTTTATAAAATTAAAATTTAAAATTTAAAATACTTTAAATACTCTAATCCAAGGTTCTTTAAGGGTGGCCTCAATAGAGCAAAGAAAAACTCAAATTCAACTAAGATTAACTGGCGCAGGATTTTGGCTTTCATTCCCAGTTATTATCGATTTTCTCAGTGGAATAGATTTGACCAATTTTGCGAAATTCCACAGTTGTTTAAACTAGTTTTAAAAATTTTTTCATTCTTGAACATTCTTACAAATAAGTCCATCAAAACCTTAATACAACATTACTTCAAAATATCCATGTAAGGAGACCATTAAAATAATCCCTTTCTTGCTTGCGAAGGTAGACAAAAAAGTAAGAATAATGGAAGTTGAGATATGTCAGATAATAAAGACAACATAACAATTATTTTAGCAATGATTTTTCAGATAGAAAAAACTTTTGTACTGTAGGACTAATGCCCCAATAGAAATGAACCTAATTCCTTTTTTACGCAAATTTGAAATAACGCGATTTTAAAAATTATTCATTTCTTTTTTTACCCGATTAAATTTGGAACAACGCACTTTCAAAAACATGATTAAATACGAATTAAAACAATTTGATATTCAAAACAAAAAAAAATATAGTATACGAGTTTATTTTTTTATTGGAAAGAAGGAGCAGACTTGTGATCACATCCTTCTGCATTCAAAATTAATGAAAAAACTAATTGCTTTTTCTGGGTTACCATGACAACCGATTCTGAAATTTTATTTTTTAAGCATTTTTTCAACTAAAACAATTCTAAAACTATACTTATTCACTATATATTCGATTTAATTTCTTCTAAATAGAATTTGTCAACTGTTCGGGATTCGAAATTGGACTCTCTCGGTTACCATGACAACCTATTCTAAAATTTTTTAAGCAATTTTCCAATTACTCAATTAACAATTCTAAAATTATACTATTTAATTTGCTTAATTCCGAATTAGCACATAATTTAGAGTTTAGTTAATTGATAACTTTCCTAGACTATGCATTTGAATAAAAGAGCTGAACATTAACTCGTAGTAGCAGTACTTTTAAAACTATAGTATTTACTTTCTCACTGACTGCTTTTATTTTTTTGTTTTTATTTTATTGCAGTCAGATCTGTTTATAACTTTCTATTTAAAATTTTGTTTTTGTTCTTCATTTTGTTTTTTTTTCATTTAGAATTTTTTTGTTTTTTGTACATTATTTAAGAAAAAAATAAAAACTTTTATTTATTTTCTTACAATAAATAAGAAAATTTAAGAACAAAAATAGAAATATCTTTCAAGTACTTAAACTGCCAGTTATACACAACAAAAAGAGAGTATATATAGTTTTTTTTTTTAAAGTAAACTTAAAGGAAAGATACAAAAACACAACCATCTAAGGACGAATATAGCACATCAACAAAGATTCTGAAAGATTGATGTAAAAGGAAGGCGAAAGCAAAAAAAACAAAAATGGGAAAAGATATTGGGATATAAAAGGAATAGGAATTTATTCAACTTGTCGAATAAAAATACAATTTAAAATGCATTCATCTTATATGCATTAAAGTTTTTTATTCATTTTCTTTGTTTTTCTTTATTTAATTTTAATTTTATTTTCCTACTATTTTTTTCTAAGATAGTTTTTTTACAATAGTTAAAAAATGTATATGAATAGATTTATATATTTTATTTAAATGCATGTTTATAATATTATTATTTTATCATTACATACTAAAATTGTGATATGTTATCCATCATAATTTCTTCACAGTTTCTATTCTTTTAGTATTTAGGGAATTTTTTTGTTTTTAAGATAAAAAAAACTCTCTCTCATATCAACATTTCATTTGAAATCTTATTTGTAATAATAAATATTTCTTATCTATTATATATAAGGGTGAGTTTATATTGGAGCTGCGATAAGTGATAAGAGCTTCGATAAGGACATAGTGTAGATAATTATATATTGTTTATCATTGATCAAAGCAATGATCCAATATAAACACCTCTATTAAAATCATGTACATCATTTTGGTCTTATCGATGCACTTATCACTTATCACAGCTCCACTTTAGAAAACGTACCCTAAGCTCCAATTTAGTAAACGCACCCTAAGCTCCACTTTAGTAAACGCACCCTATATAAACGCACCCTAAGTGCGTAATTCCTTAAATATATTATAATTAGGCATTACCTATTCAATCTGTATCTAATGTTCTTCAATAAAACAAAAATTGTTTTATTAAACCTAAAAATTATTGAATCTCACCTCAATTTCTCTAATGACAATTTCATTATAATACGATGCGCCTAGAAATATGCATTTCACTTAATTTTAATTATGCGTATGTACATTAATTAAAATAAATGGATGATTTTTTATTACACAATATCTAGGGTTTTTTTTTTTAAATTTGTATATTCTTAAAGTCCAGTCTACTGTTAAGAGTAGGTACCCTGAAATAGTGCCCTCACAATTTTTATATGGAATGTTCACTTGTACACGAGAATATTTTTCAAATATTTTGTTTGAGTCATAGAAGTCTTCTAAAAATTGAGAAATTCAGTGGTCATTGACAATGACAAAGAAACTTGCAACTGAGTTTCTTCAACAAATTTTCTTTACCTCGACCTACTTGCAAAACGTCCAAAGTCAAAAATTTGAAGTCAATTACTCAAACTAGTTTTTCAAAACCTTTTGTGCAAAAATGGATTAAATATTCAAATAAAAATAGAGTGTTTGATCTATTCTATACTTAATTTAGCATTCTTTCAAAGTTTGATGACATTTTAATATAAAACGCAAGGTTCTAAAGCGGAAAAAGAGAACGGTCCCAAGAATCTCATAATTGAGTGTTTTTTACTAATCAAGTTTCATTGATTTATTGTAAAATGTTATTCCGGGGGAAACAAAAATTGGTCAAAAATATTATTATTTGATTAAGGATGTTGCTGGAATAGCCCCATGAAAGCAGTTTTATATTAAAGAAAATCTATAAACGATTTCAGAAAAGAGAAAAAAATAATATGTCAGTCAAACAGACAATCAAAGCTAATTTACACACACATTTTCTATGTTATTTAAAAAAAAAGCAAAGTGAAGACAAGAATTTTTAAAGTACGACTATTTAATGGTATAGTTTCTCGTTTTTCTTATAGTTTTCTTAAGAAATAGTTAAAAAAATTCTAGTGGGATAAAATGTTATTTTTTTATCTACTAAAATAAAACTTGAGTCAAAAATTTAAGTAATTTTCCCATTCTGTTTTATCAGAATCTTCATTAAACAGTTTTCAAGTTTTTTATGGAATTTCTTTTGTTTTAAGACAGACAGAATACATTACAAGTTAACATAGTTTAAATGTTATTTAAATTTTTTATTTATAAAATTTTAGTACATAGTTAATTCCAGACAAAGAAACTTTTAATATTTTAATAAAGATATCAAATAAAATGAATTATTTCAATTAAAACTGGAAAAAATTGTTTTATTAAACCTCAAAAGTATTGAATCTCACTTCAATAAATCTAATGATAATTTCAAAATAATACGAAACGCCTAGAAGTATGCATTTATTGAAAATGTTAAAATCTGAAAATCTTAAAAATCTTATTTAGAAACATTAGGATCCAGGGTTTGTTTAAAAATGATATTTTGGAAACTATCCCCCAATATTTTGAAAACCTCTCCTTTTAACTATGTAACAGGATTTAAATACGATTAGTCTTTTTTCCGTTCTCCCATTTATCCCAATCCCAACTCCTACAGTTTCCTTCCTGTATTTCCATTCTCAAAACCAAACTGTACTCTTGCATCAAGGGCCCCATCCTAAAGTTTAGTTTTAAATTCATGTGGTTTTATTGGGTTAAAGTCCAACACTACCTAATTAAAGTGCGTAAAGTTCTAATGGGTGACTTTCGATGGTTTCCATGACTCTTGTAATTGACATTTCTAAAACGAATTACATGCATAATTTTTAAAAAATCGATCCCGATGAAGAATCAGTTTTGTTATGATAATAACCTTCTAGAGGAGCTTCAAACCAATCTTTATTTACCAATAGCCTATTTATTTTTAATTTTATTTGAAAATTTAAGCGATTTGTTCCATAATTTCAATTTTCCTGCAACAATTACAGGTAAATATAACTCTTAACTTCCTGATACCTTTCATAAAAAAAAAAGGACGAATAACTCATGGAACATGATCAATCCAGAACCTATACAGAACCTCTTCTTCAAATTTTGTAAAACTTTTTAAAATAACTTAACATATGTGAATATCTGATACGCAAAACCTTATATAATTTTTTAAGGGATTTTTTAAAAAAAATAATACGGATCACATGAATGGAATTACATTGTTATAGGTTGTCTTTTCCGAATCATTTGTTTCCCCTATATTCCTTTTACTTTAGCTAAAACTTCAAACACTTTGATAATTTTCTTACTTAGGTCTTTACTAACGTACATTCCCTAAAATTTACATTTCAACAATAATACAATCTCCTACTATCATAACTTTTGAAGGACTTTAAACTAGAAAATAATATAAAATTTTCTGGGAAATTAAAAAATTAATTTTCCTTGAAGAAATCTTTGTTAATAAAATCATTCTTTAGATGAAGGAAAGAATATTTATATATATGTTATTTTATTAAGAACCCCAATACATATTACCTAAGGCATTATTTTTGAAAAAAAAAATATTTATCAAGAAAAGCGGTTCTTTTTTAAAAAAAAAAAAAAAAAACATAAAAAAAAAGTTTTCAATTCAATCAAGGACATAATTTTCTTTATCCACGTACCAGTACTATTCATTATTCATTTCATTATAATGTACTGGTAATGTATAATTGCATTGCAAGCGTTCAAACAGTTGAATTTATCGTATGATATTTAAAAGCATTATGTTGCTGATTCTTACAGCATGGCCTTCAAACGCCCTTTCATACCTAAGGAGGGAGACCTGAAATCATGATCCTTAAACAATAGATTAGAGATCGCTTACATCTATTTGCCCAGGATCACATGATGATATTTAGTTACTTTTTAATTAAAAGCTTATAAGTGCTTTCAGCGCTCAAGCAGAACGTCCTGAACGTCCAATATTAGACCTCAACATTTTTTCAATGATACATCCCATACATGATGATATTTTAGTATAAATATTGAAATCCGTATATATACTTATAAATGACTAAAAGGATTGCTTTTAATCAAAACACTGGCACACTAGCATCTGCAAGTATCAGTTTTATGTATAAAATAAATCACCTTTACATATATATATACATACCTAAATCATATATAAAAAAGTTCAATTTTCCAACAAGGACAATATGTTTAATATGGATGAAATGTTATAAAATTTAAAACTATAATAGAAAAAACTTGTGACCTATTTCTTTAGATTTAAAAAAATAAAGACCTCCTATGACATACATGCAGAGGGTTTCCAATTTAATTTCAACGTTTTAACTATTCCTAATTAATATGGTTTTTTTTTTCAGAGGACTTAATAAAACGTATCTAAACTCTTAAATAACAATTGACTTTTTTAAAACATACATTAATACATTTAATAGATTTTAATTTAATATAAAACAAAAACTTTTTGAATTTGAAACCCCCTAATAGTCTTTATAAGAAATCATTTTTATTTCAAAGGAAAAATATTATTTTATAAATATTATTCATTAGCAGAACAATGCCATTTGTTTTCTAATTTCTATGTAAAAATAGAGATTTTTCCACTATTAAACAACCATTTTTTATTATATATATGTAACTTTTTCTATTTTTTCTTTTAATATTATTCTTTATTTCTTTCTTTCTTTCTTGTTTCCCTTTATAAATACAAATGTTTGGCTTTCTTTAATTTACATGCATCCCTATTGTGTATTAAGATGAATTTTCAAAATACACGTATACAGGTTAAACAATTTTCTCAAAGGAAATCAAAAAAGAAGAATTAAATTATGTATATATACTCGTATATATATATATTCGTTTTTACAATAAAATTATTATATATGTATACCCAAATGGTACTAAAAATCGTAGAAATATCGAAATACTATGTATGTTACCGTTATTATAGTAACAGTAGGTTAAATTTTACACAGTTTGATTAAAAAGAAAGTTGAATGTGTTCGCCTGTAAATATGCAATTTTTTTTGTATTACTAATACAAATGATATTTTTGGGTCTCGGTAACCTAGGCGCAAATTTTATCTGTAACTATGCAATTTTTTATTTATCTATACAAATAATATATTTTTAACAGTGGCGACAAATTGGTAGGGCGATCGTCACGCCTGCAGTTATGCAATTTTTTTTTCATTTTGATTTAAATCAAATTTTTTGGTCCCGCCGGTTTAGTAGTCAATCACATGGCTCGTTATTTAAGAAAGTTGTGATTTAAAATGTCGTAAAAAGAGTTTTCTAACGACAAAATATTAAATATAAAAATGTATAGCACGAACCTATCATTTCCTAAGTATTCAATGGTTTTTGGAATATTTAAAATCCTATGATAAAACTGCTGCATATTATGAAAGTAAGAATTGATTATTCCACCAACTAAGCTTTTATACTACGAACATACTATGCTTAATACTGCTAGACTTCAAATCAAAGCTTCTCACATGACACTTTGAAATAGACTATACAAAGTATTGTTCTACTTTTATAAGCTCTGAGTAGTAAGAATAATCACCCGAATTAGCGCATATATAAATATAAATTTTATGTAATTTAATTCAATAATCAAACATACATTTATATAAACATCTATCTATTTAATTAAATATAAATTAGATGATTGAAAAATTGAAGAAAAATAACAATAGCTCTCTAAAGCTTTTCTGGTTCAGTAAATTTTATAAAAACAAAAAATAAAAGCGATTTATTATATTCATGAATCATGTACAAAGTTAGAAATATTCTTCTTATTTTATTTTTACTTTCCTTGTCATTTTTCAATAGAAAATAAAACAATGTTAATATTTCCGAATTTTATTCTTCAAATACAAAATTTGACTCCCTAAACACTCTGTTGACTCTCTCAAACTCTTTCAAAAACACACAAAAAACACCAAAGGAAAATTAAAACATCCTTCTGCCGCCTATTTCCTTCCTTTTTTTGAGTTAAAGATGTTATTTATACTAAATTAGTCTTTTTCTAAAAAACATATGATATAATAAGTATAAATTGTACATACTTGCATATAAATTGCACAATATTTTTCTACATAAATAAAATATTAAATAAAACAAAGACATTATTAAAACATGCCTATCTTAAAAACAGGATATTTTATCATATACATATACATAACTATATAATTATATATAGGTATATAAGATATCATAAAATATGATTTATTTAAATGAGTGAATGTATGTATATATTTTGTATGTATTTTATGAATATATTATTATTTAATATTTGCTAAATTTACCGGAATCGAAACAAAAATATCCTATAATAAATATAATATACACATATACATTTTGTATATAAATGTATATATATATATCATTATATATATATAAAAATTAAATGTACTTAAAATGTCCTTGGGGGTTCAAGAAAAAAAAAATAAAACAGTACACGCTTTATTTAATATATTATATGTATAGTATATATACATAATACAAAACACAGGGTCGGTTTATAAATTTGAGGAATTCGAATTCCTGAATTTACAAACCGACATGAATATTCATTTTATTTTATTATCAGGGTAAAAGTTAGACTTACTAGTTGAGATTCTAGATGAAAATTATTAAAATAAGATTCCCATTCATTATACGTTGTATTTCATCGATTGGTGTTTGATAGATTTAATTCAGTAAAATTTGTATAATCCTTGGAGTTAGAGTATAAAGCCTTGGTCCTACCATCGCAATAGAGTGTAGAGTCTTGATTCTAATGTTGATAAATTTTTTTAATATTACATTTGAGATTGGTGGAGCCGGTTTTATTTTTATAGATTTTCCCTTAACTATCGATCAGATATCTCACACTGATCATAGCACATTCCAGGAAATCATTGCGCATTTTTTAATGAAATGGTCCACTATTCAACTTGTAGCATTTCAAAAATAATCTGTTTAGATTCGTTTTGAGCTTACTTTCCAACTCTTCTCTAACGATTTTAATGAGGAACATGCTAAGCTTCGACAGCCACCTATTGGAGCTATGCGTAGTCCCTATAGTTAGTGTGTGATTTTGAATGCCAAAACCATAGTCCTTTTGCACCAAACTTTAGGATGGGTAAAGTACAGATAAAATCATATTTTACATATTAACAGTTTTTGCAATGAACGGGTTATGGGAACAATTTGAATCTGCCTCATTCTTGGATTTAAATATTCAATTTAGTTAGCTCTTTCAATTTAGTACGTAGGAATATGAAAAAGTGTTTGGGAATGGGAATATCAAAATATCCATTCTGGGATAAGAAAAATCCTATTTTTAAAATCCTTAAAATATATCCCTCTATCCCTCCATAACATAAATCCATTCCCACACCCTAAGATAAGTAACGTGTTTCACCAACGAATTATCACATCCCATCCCTGGTTTACGTTCCTTGTTTTTTTTTCTCAAATTTATACGAAAGGAAGAGTTATTTAACATTTTCTGTTTTTTTTTTTTATTCTCAATTTCTATATTTTTTTTTCCATTTTTATCCAATTTTTATTTTTGGTACCTGAGTTCTGAGTTCACTTGGATACATTATGTATGATGATGATAATGATAATGATGATTATGATACATTCATTGATAATGATGATCAAAATAATCATAATAATAATGATAAAAACGATGATGTTATTCAAATACATGCGTATGCAAATGTCGGATTTTTTAGATTACCCTTTTAGGCAATAACGTTGTACATTCAGAAAAAAAAAAAAAATAACGGTATTTTTGATTCAACTAATTCTATTTTTTTTTTTTTTTTTTTTTTATATTTTTGCAACATTAATACATGACAGGTACAAGAAATAAAGGTAATTTTAAAAAGAATTTCTGGTTATTTTTCTTGAATATGGAGAGTTTTTATATGCAAAATTAATGTCCTAAAATATTGGATTGAATTTTTAATAATGGAATCAAAAATCTTAAAAAAAAAAATTTGAAAAAAAAATTTAGAAAAAAAAAAAGTTGAATAAATTTTATTTTAAAGAATTTTCATTTTGTGTAAAATTTAATTTTAGAATGTTTAGGAAAATCAAGTATAGATAGATGAAAAATGGTTTTTTCAAAAAAAAATAGGATAAAATGTCGTTAGATTAAGTCTATAAAAAGAACACGACTTCAAAGACTCAATCTTATTTTTATATTAGAAATTGTAAATACCATTTTTATATTGACCAAGGACATGTTGAATTACTTTAAAAATATGTTGTAAGTCCTGTTGTAAGCTTTTTAGATATGAAAATTTTTTTAGAAATTGGATTTATTTTATTTAAATATAAAATTTAAATTAAATATGTAATTCGACTAGTGAAAGTAGATTTATCTAGAATTGAGCGTAGGTTTCAGGGATATTTATTTAATATAATAATAAAATAATATTATTATATTTCGGGATTTTGGGTTTTAACATTTTGTCACAGAGTCACCATGAACGTTGGAGCCACAAATCACAGTTGGATAGGGTAAATTGAAGTATAATTGTACTACAGAACTGTAATTCTCAAAAAACTGTATTTATATAATAATGTTCTTATATTCTTTGTATAGAGAAAACTTTGAATATCCTCCGCAAATCCTTCAGCAGTTGCTACAGTTTTCTAGACTGAAGAGAGTATCTTTGAGTAGTGTAAGACTTTTGTAGATTGGGGTCAGCTTTTAAAGGATTGGAATCGAAATCTCAATTTAATAAATCCCATTTTTATAAAATCTCGTTTTGAGAAAATCTTGTTTTTAGAAAACTAGTTTTTTTAAAAATCTCGTTTTAGAAAGTCATATTTTTTTTAAAATCTCGTTTTGGAATGTCTTTCCTTTATATTCTGAAAAGATCTGATGATGTTGATTTTGTATCCAACCCTAAATTCCTTAAAAACCAAATTTAAAATAAAACGAGATTTTCTAAACTAGATGTTTAAAAAACGCGAGATTTTTTTTAACAAGTGATGAAAAAAAACCAAGGGTTTTTAAAAAAGCACATTTTCAAAATTATATTATATTACATACTGAGTTTAACTTTGGAAATATTAACTTAGAAAAAATTTTGTTAACCGACTCCTACTAATTTCTGAGTATCTAACTTCTCCCAAAATTTTAAGACCCTAGCTTGAACCGTTCAAAAATTTTGCGAAAATTGAGTTTTGCGTATTGTTAAATTTTAGTACCGTATGGCAAACCTTAAACATTTGCCTTTTAAAAATTTATAAAGTTTATGAAACTAAATATCATTTGCCGTTTTCAAATTGAAAATATATGTAACAGAACTCTTGTTATAACAATTTAAATATAGGGCTTTTTCCAACTTTGGGGGGCTGTAGCCCCGTAACAGGTGGGGCTACAGAAAAAAATTCTTCTACGAAATTATTTTTTGCAAAAACTACCCATGGTTAAAATTTCTTTTCTCTATTTCAAACGGTGTAAAAGTTTTTGTAAACATACGGACGGACGGACGGACGGACAGAGTGAAGCTATATAGGCACATTTTTACAAAATTTTTTGAAAATGTGCTAAAAACGAGATCAAAAAACGGATTTTCTGAACTGAGATTATGGGACGCTCCCTCTTTTAAAATCGCCTTATGAGACCGAAAGTATGAGATCGTGGAGCCAAATTATCAATTCATTTTTTAAGGATGAAAAGTATAAAAATGTAAAAAGGATGAGTTCAAAAGATTGGAAGGTTGAGTTTCACTAGTTTGTTGAGGAATTCTTGGGTAGGGGGAAATTGCGAAAGTTATTTTGAAAAAAGATTTATTTTAACATCCTGCTTAAAGAGAACTAAATCAGAAATACATGTATTATCATCTTAGAAGAGCACATACATAGGATAGAATATGATTCCACATTCGTTTCTAGATTACTTCTTGTTTTCTCTCAAAAAAGTTCCAGAAAAGTTGAAAAATAAAATAATATTTAAAATTAAATTTTAATTCTAAATTTAAAATATATCCCGATTAAATAAAAAAAATTTAGAAACTTCAAAAATAGCATTGAAACAAAATATAGTTTTCTTTGTGGTTATAATTTCCATATAGTGTGAAAATGATATCTACTAGAAATATTTTAAATTAAATTCATTGATTATTTTATTGTGTATATTATTTGTACATTAAAGATAAATTTAAATAAAATTATTTTAATTCTATATTTTATTAGTTATTTCTAATTTTTAAAACTATATTATGTAGTATATCTAAATATCTTAACTAAATAGATACAGGTACTCAATAAAATTTAAAATATTCCTATAAGATTAAATCTAACAAATACTTAAAGTTCATATTCACACAAATTTATAATGGTAACTTTATTTAAATATAAAATAAATATGAAACAATTTACAATTAAATTTATTCAATATTTTAAAATTTAATTTCAGAATATAATTTAAAAATAGTATATAAATATTTTATACTTAATATAAATTTAAAAAAAAAAAAAGTATAATAAATTTATTAAAGAAAATCAATATTGAAAAATCTTAAGATACCTTTTAAATTATTTTTTCATAATTATTTTTAATTTGAATTATATTTATATTAAAATAAAAAATATGTTTAATTAAAATGATAAATTAATTGCAATAAAATTTATTAAGATTAAAATAAAATTAAAATACCAATAGATATATATATAATCATAAAAATTATATAATTCTGAATAAAAATAAATATTATTGAATAATATTTTAAAATATTTTTCAGGTCTATAATTCATTCCAATTAAATTTTAAATCCATATATGATTCAATAATAAGTGAAAATTTAAGTATAATGAAAGAAATATCGGGTTAAGTTTATGTATCAATTAATATTGAATCGTTCTACGAAACTCTTACTTAGTACTTCAATCATATCATATATTTCACTTATTAAGTTGAAGACGCCTCAAGTTATGCAATTTGTTCAATAATTTATAAAAAATTTACAATAAGTTAAAAATAGCTTAATATCACATATATTTTACCACAGTGAGGTGTACATTAAGAAGATTTTGTTCATGGGCCCCTTATAGCCTCTGAGCATTTCATCTTCTTAGACAAATATAGATAAGATACACTCAAAACCAAGATCATGTCCCTATACTATTTCATTACCCGTCTACTATGGCTACATGCAAAAAAATCGTGTATATCCCAGGCAATATTAACGGAGATAATTTTAGATATGAAATGTCCATATCAGAAAAAGATAAACTTGTAAATAAAGATTCTTGGTGGTTAAATACATCTTAATACAATTTCTAAAAGCACTTGTGTCATTTTAAAGTCAATAAGGTTAGTTTAGATAAATTTAAGTTTAGGTTAAGTTATAGGTTAAGTTAGTTAAGTTTTATGAAAAAAAAAAAGTTTAAACATTGGTTTTATCAAATTTTACAATAATGTATGAATAAGATTATGCTACAACAGTTTTGTACTTTAAAACAGAACTCATTTTACCTTATAAATTTAACATAAAAAAATCAAATATTTTTATATTTTAAAAAATCAGAGAGCTATTAGACCTTGTTAGTTAACTTTATTTTGTAGATTAAGATATTCATATATAAAATTATAACAAAATAAAAGTTTATTTAAAAAAAAAAAACAAAAATTTCATATATATATGTTACTTAGCTTAAGACGCCTCAAGTTATGCAATTTTATCATCATTTATAAAAAAATTCACAATATGTTAGAATTAATCGTCTTGACTAAAAAAATTCATAAATTTTAATAAAATTAAATTAAATTTTAATAAAATTTAAAAATAATTAAAATTCCATAAAATAAATTAAATTTAACCGGTTTTAGTACTGTAATAAAACAATTTGTCAATTAATTATATAATTTAGAATTTCGACTAATCTGGAAATTACTTGTGATCAAAATATAATTTATTAATTTTTTAAAACAACTTGAAAATTTTTTTAAACTGATCTTAAATAATTGCACTTTATTTTGAACTAAATATAATAATATTTCAAATTAATTAATTTTCCATAATAAGTATAATATCATAATTCATAAATCTAATTTAAAAATTTTTTTTTATTATCTTAATAAACTATCTTATATTTGAATCTTAATTCTAATAGATAAATCTATAGGATAACTTCTATCTTCAATTTTTAAAATAAAAAAAAAAAAATAATATATAATATAGTTTATAAAGATATCAAATATAATCTGAACAAATTTGATCATCATTCTATTCAAATAAATAATTTTTTAAATTGAAAATGAAAATATTTTTATTTCACAAATAATATAATTTTATTTTATTTCCTTGTTCTTTTTATTCTATGGAATATTATCTGTAGAATATCATAAGATATATATAACAATTTTACTTTTATTTTCTTCTACAATTTTATTTCCTCTTATTTTTTTACCACTTTTTAAGTTCATTCTGTCAAGGTAGTACTGGTAGTACCTATACTTCTATACCCAATCATAATCTTAAAGGTATCTTATAAAATTGTTTTGATATTTTTTATTACCAATTTTCAATCTGTTCTATGATCTTACCCATAGTCTATGATTCTAGAACTCAGTTACTTTTAAATATTTCCATTTACTTCTTTTAAGAAATGCATTAAAAAAAAAAATGATTTATGAAATTTAAAATCAAAAATAAACTATAGATACTAGATACATGATACATATATATATATATATATATAAATACACATTACTATTCGTACATCATATTATATATGTTCAATTTATATGCAGTTTTGGAATTGGTTTTACCAATATTTATATCGTATTGAATATTGCATTGAATTTAAATTGTACCTTTGATATGACTTCCTTTTCTAGAATTATTTAATGTATACATTTACATATCTATCATAAACATATATGTTTAATGGTAATAGTCTTGAACCTACTATTTCATTTTCAATATAATAGAATTTATTCCAGGATACCAAAACTAAGGTTTCCAGAATAACCTGCAGACAGTATTAGACAGAGAGAGAGAGAGAGTAAAAAAGGATAATACTTATTTTAATATTTTAAATATAAATTAAATATACATATATATATATATATATATATATATATATATATATATATATATTTATAGAGATCTCATAGACTAGAACATAGATCTGATTTATATTTTATATATATATATATGTATTTTAATATGACTTCAATTTTATAAAGAATTTTTTTTTTTAAAGGATTTTAAAGGACTTCCAGAAATCTCCCAGACTAAAAAAATGTTATAATTCAAAAAAGGAAATAAAAAATTATTAAAAGACTCTTAAGCACTTAAACTTTAAGTTCCAAATAAAAAAAAAAGAAAGTATCATAAAAATATTATGTCTAAGGAGCATCAAATTCAAAGAAGATACAAAGAAGAACTAATGAATATAAAAATTAAAATTATAACTTTTGATGAAATATTATGTCATCCTTTTTGGTTTTTTGCTTGCTTTTGTCTATACCTTATAAAAAATCTGCAGATTTATTTCTTTTTAAAATTTAAAAATTTTCACACACATTCAATTTATAAAAAATTCTGTAATTTCCATTAAATTTCAATTGACTCTTCGTCCAATATAATAGGGATTCAATGAAAGGATTAATTGCAAATCAAAAACGTAAGGATTAATCAAAATCTTCTTATTTGTACATATATAATATATATACATATATATATATATATAGTATATATACATTCTACTCAAAAAAAAATTTCGTTACATTGATCTCTTTTTCTAAGAAATATTCATAAACTCTTCAATAAAATGGCAGACAACTGTACCTTTTTTTTTAACTTTTAAAATTTTTTCAAAATTTTCAAAAAAAAAAAAAATAAATTAAATGACATTAAAACTTGTTACTTGTAGTATTTTCTAGCTTTATTTTTTACGTGCATATTTCTATTATACATATGTATATATACATATATATATATATATAGCAATTTTAGTAAGAACAAACATGTGTACATACATAAAATTGAATAAAAAGCAGTAAGTAATATTTTTTTATGTCCTTTTAAAAGCCATAATCCTCCTTGTCGATTCAATTTTGATTCGATTGGATTCTTTTTTCTAATTTTTTTTTCCTCCTCAGAACTTTATTGAATCGTTCTTCAGCATTAAAGTTATAGTTTCAATAGCACATCATAACGATTATATATTGTACCTTGTGAATATGAATAAAGATTACCAAATCTACAAATTACTTTAATTCTGATGCTATATAAATTTACTTGTCATATTACGAATCATACTTTTAAATCTCATATGATCCCAATCATATCTTGAGAGATGTAAACACGTAATAGGGAGAACGGATCTTAAATATGAATAGAGTTAAATTTGAGGGAAAGTGTATATATTACAGTAACTGACTGCAGTTGCGTAATTTTAGTGTCTAAATATTTTGATAATTTGCAATGAATCCTTCACTTAATTTTTGATTCTTTTCTTTGGTTAACATTTCTCTTGAATATTAAATCAAATTTATACAGAGTCATATTAACATCGATTTTGTAAATATTAAAGGGCTAAAATCCTATATGTCAATATTAGGAATTAAAATTTTCTAAAAAAGGTTCAACTTCAAACATGCTTTAGTTACCATAGACGTGTTGCTCTTTATTTACGAAATGATATGTCATATCAAATTCTGAGCATATATAAATTTGACATTTCAATCAAGATTTAAATGCGCTTAGACCAAAAATATTATTATAACGGTGACAAGAGCATGAGTGAAGTGGTTTAGTATTCCAAAATCGTATTAAATCCCAATTTAAATTGACCTTTTAATACAAAGTAACCTTATAATAATTATTTTAACTGTCACATGTGAACTTCTTTTTCTGACATAATATTTTTCCATATGGCAACCCTTATTTTACATGTTATCCATTATACACTGAAATAATTTAATACAATCACATCCCACATACTTAAAAAAAGCTGATCTACAAAATAAAAATAAAATTTCAAAAAAAAAAAAAAAACAGAAAGTGAAAAAATAACGGTAAAAAAGTCTAAAATGTCTCAAATACATAAAGAAAAAAATTGATTGTAGAAAAGAGAAAAAAAAAACTATGGTTAGAAATAAAAGGTGACAGTAATCCTGATTACAATTCTGATTCTCATGAATGAACATAAATGAATGAAAATAAAGTTTCAAATACATAGTCAAAAAAGAAAATGAAACAGATTTTTTTTTTTTCAAAAAATACTTATATCCAAAAATCCACAAACAATCATCTGTAAATGCATATACATGCATATATAAATTAAAAGAAAATGAGTAAAATCTTAAATGTTGTCATAGTTTTTATATCCGATATTCGAAAATCCAATTTAAACCATGATGCAAAACTATGATACATTCATTCATTAAGCTTTCATTCATCTAAATAACAGCAAAAGATGTTGAAGAATATTGTGGTACAAGAGAGAATAACTGATAATACTGGTGCAGGGTTATAAGTTCTTTAGTCATATTTTATGACTCAATTTAATGGGATATGAGTCCCTAAGGGACTTTTGACTCTTATTAAAATATTTACGTGGGACATAAGTCCCTTGATAGCCCACATGCCTTACAGGCAAAGGGTTTCACACTATCACTTAGTATTAATGCTGAGCTGATACTAAATATAATAATAATAGGTCCCTTGACCAGTGGGTCATAAGTTCTCTTTGGAAATTATGACCAATTAAGTGAGTTATAACTCTCTTTACTAATTTGTAATGGCATCTATAACATTGTATAACTAAAATTGTGTTATTGAGCGTATACATACATACAAATATATTTAAATCGAAATTTATTTTGAAATAATTTCTGAATGTCTCTTCCGATCTTTATGATTTAAGAATGATAATTTGAAAATTTATAAGTAAAATATTAGATTCTGTATTAGGAAACATATTGAAGTTGGTAAAAAAATTAAAGTTGACTCTTTCTCCAGAGTATTTATGAATTCATGCATGCGAGACTTTGATTACAAAATCTGATTTATGTTAGTTATGGCTCATTGCCATGAGTCTTAAATTTCTTACGCACTTACGTCCCATTAAATGAGTCATAAGCTCCTAAGGTATTTATAACCCCGGGACTTATGACCCTGGGACTTATGGCCCTGCATCGATAATACTATCTAAAAGAAATCAAAAGTAAAATAAAAAAAAAAAAAAATACATTAAAATCTTAATGATGTCGAGACTATGTCAATGAATTATGTGTGTTAAGAAACTGATTTTTATTCGTTTAAAAAAATTCAATTTAAAAAGTAATATAAAAACAAGGATACTGATGTATGTATATGCATTTAAAAAAAGGACATGCATTTTTGCATTAATGTTTATACATGATAATAATTATAATTTAAGAGTTTTTCAAACTATTATTACAGCTTTTCTATTTTTTAAACTGTTTTATCAGTCTTGAAACAAAAGCTACTCAACTTTTAATATGTACGCTACTTTGACAGCTTATTATTTATGTTTTGTCAGCCATTTATAATTATTAATACTTATTAAAATATAAATAAAATTTTTACTTTACTTTCGGTTCACTAGTTGAATAATTAATTATGTTTATTTGCTTAATTTGTTTACATTTAATTACACTTTCAAAGGTTTTGCATTGTGCTTAAAAAAATCTGACAGCTAAGTTTTTTGCAACGCTTCCAGGCAACGCTCATTGTGCTCAAGAATATAAGTTAATTGACAGACAAAAAACCATTTTCCCAACTTGACAACATTCTTTTTTTTCTTGTATTCATAAACAGTTTGAAATACTCTGATAAAT
The DNA here is from genome assembly GCA_963082915.1 of Dolichopus griseipennis. Classification (NCBI taxonomy): domain Eukaryota; kingdom Metazoa; phylum Arthropoda; class Insecta; order Diptera; family Dolichopodidae; genus Dolichopus; species Dolichopus griseipennis. The sequence continues at coordinate 346,668,241 of OY720441.1, forward strand.
TAAAAAAAAATGATTACTAAATCGGTTTAAATGGATTTTAAAAAAGGATTACATGTATTTTTAATGTTAACGAATTAAAGTTCTTAGAATTAAATTTTTATTATTTTATATCATTCACTATACATGTATAGTATTAATGCATGTGGTTATAATAATATTGTACCTAAATTTGTGTGAAATTACTAAAAATAAAAAATAAAAATAAATCGCTTGTTATATTTGTGTTTCAAATGATATTGATATGTCAATAATATTGAAGAATTAAATTTGATGCAATCATTTTTCTGATTGCTATGTTTCTTTTACAGAGTAATCTATGCTTTACTGCTACCAATTACAACAGGTTTTGAGAAAGAGTAGACGATACGCAAACTTCCCCATTCCCCATTTTGGACAATAATTTATTTTGGATTTTATTGCGTGTTAATATAGCACTTTCAAAAGCTGAAATTTTTTTTCTTTAGCTCGCGTCGCGTCTAAATGCGTTTAAACTGATGCATATATTAAGTCACTACACTATATTTAAATGGAATGATCTTTGTTTGTATTTGATAGAATGCTTGCGTATAAAATTAATGCAGAATAATATATTAAAAATTACAAAAAAAAATCGCTCAAAGACAATTTAATGTCTAAGAGACTAAAAGTAAGCAATCGCTTGTTATCCATTGCGATGCTTTTCACGTTACAAAATTGAGATTAATCAACTCATATGTGGTGCTTCTCGCGTTTTTATTTTTAGTCAAGTCTTATTCGAATCAATGTATTTTATGTATTCGTCATGATTTAGTGCTTCTCGCGTTTTTCTTTTTAGTCAAGTCTTATTCGAATCAATGTATTTTATGTAAACGTCATAGTGACACTAAATGTGACGCGATTCTTAGGTTACATCTTCCTTCCTAAGTTCAAATTAATTTAAATGATCTTTAACAAACTAAAACGATAATAAATTTTTAAAATTTTTTTAAAGAATTTTTTACATTAAATTCTTATTTGAAGACGCAGTCTGTTAACATTAACATTTATTCAACTTTTAACATACCTCATATCAAAAATTTATAATGCAATTGTATATGTGATTTGTAAATGACATTTTGTCACTTTTCAATGTTTATTTAAAACAATTTTTTCTTCTTTGTCACAAATCAGTGACAGTTAATCACTTAGTAATTAATTAAATTAATAGTAAATAAATAAATAAATTATTAATTAGTTTTAAAAGACTATTAATTATATTTATATACTTTAATAATTTAATTATCTGTATGTTATTTTATTAAATTAAAAATAAAATATATTTAATTATTTACTTATATATTTATTTTTTTAATTGAATTACTCTTGACCTAAATAAGTAAATTAAATATATAAAATATAATTAATTATAAATACCTATTATTGAATAAAAATAATTAATTAAAATAATATTGTTAAAAAAATATAATTTGAAATTTATTTTTTCTTAAAATATCTTTAAAATTAATAAAAATAATTCTGTAATATTTGAAACATGCAAATTTTTGGACTTTTAAGTAAAGTCTTATTAACGTCAAAACCAACCTTTTAAATAAGTAAATAAAAACCATTCAAACACACAACTTCTCTTGAGAGCGTAGGACTTCCACTTGACACGCTCATTTCACTAGATTTTTCGCTGATTTTTAATGACATCCCAGGAGATCTTTAATATAGCCAATCCTTTGTGGATTGTTATGCGCCATGTCATATATCAGCGGCCCGTCTTCTTGAGGGTTCAACTCTAACGCTATTCGTGATATGCTTGTGTTTGGTTTTCTAAGCTATATTTGTTTTTTTTTTAGCGCTAACTGTTCAATTGTTAGGCTAATAAGCCTGTCTTTACGACAGGAACGTGTTGGGACAGTAGGTCATATTATATTCGTGTTACTAGAATTGGTCTTATTTAATTGCACATATAATTTAAATATGAAATAGTACTAGGCCTTATAAAATGTAGAAACGTCTTAAATTTTCAATAGTTACAATTCTATTTCTTAAGTTATATAATTCAATTAAATTATTTGTTCATATTGTTATATTAATGTATTTTTATTATATATAATTATTAATTATTGATTATGTCATTAATTTGAACCCAGTGGCAAACGGTAACCACTGAAATCATGTTTGGCCAGAATACCTAGCCTTAGTCAGTAAGAAGTTCAACTTTTACAAAGATTTTTTAGGTTACCTTTATTGTAATTCCGAATATATTCAATTTCCGAATGAAAAAATTCAAAACCTAATAATTGAACCGTACAGGCATTTGAGATTTACCTAGTGCACCAATACGCTTTCTAATTTTTTATATTTCTCTCTTTTGTTAGATAAAACAGTAATCCCTTACCCAGATTTTTTTAATTTGACCCCTTATTTCTATAGCTTTTCGGATATTAAAAGTTAAAAAAAATCTACCGTTTTTATAATATGTGAGTTATAAGTTTAAATTGAAATTTTTTTGTTGAACAATTTTTAATTTGGACTTTAAATGGCGTTCAACAGAAAATCATAAAAACAAATGGCAATGTCTGAATAGAAATATCTAAATATATATTTATAAATTAAAATTCCCCTATAGTTTTTTAGATTTCTTCATTTTCCAATTTTACAAAATTACTTTCCTAAAGTTAATTTTATTAATATTTATATAATTATATAATTGAAATTAATAAAAAAAGTTGTTATTTTAATAATAATATTAATAAATAAATATTATTTATTAGCTATTATTTCATCATATTACAGTGTTATATAAAAAACTTTTCAATTATCCTAATAAAAAATATCTTTTTAATATTCTTTGTACTCCATTTATATTATACAATCAACAAAAAAAAAAAAAATAGGGCTGTAATCAAAATAATTCTTTGTCCTGCGTTTTGTTAAGGGAAAAAAACTTTTTATTTTTTAATTTAATAATTTCAATTCATAATCCAATAAAATAAAAATATTTATTCAGAGTTGGAAAATTTTTTTTTTCCTTTATATGCATTTAAAAAATTAATTCAATAAGTATATATACATATATAGTATAACTTCATTTTTATATATATACACATTTTATATACTTTGTATTTTTCACATATTAAAATATTTATTCATTAAATTCTATATTTTTTTTTTTTTTTATTTCAGGTTATCCACAACCAATGTACAGATGGCTAAAGGATGGTATACCAGTTGGAGACTATTCGACTAGCCAATATTATAAAATTCATAATACAAGACGTGAAGATGCCGGAAGTTATCAATGTATTGCAAAAAATGATGCCGGTTCAATATTTAGTGAAAAAATTGATGTTGTTGTTGCATGTAAGTACAGTTAAAAAATAAAAAAAAAAATTAAATTAATTGAAATTAAAAAAAAAAATAATAATAATAATAACTAAATGCAGGACATAAAAAAAAATAAAGGATTTGAAAGGATAATAATATAATGTATTAAATTTATACGAATCTTTAGCCAGAAAAAATAAAATTATCTCTTAGTATCAAATTTCTGCTCATTAAATATTTATATTTTTTTTTTTATACTGCAGTAAAAGTATTTTTCTATAATTTGTATATTTCCTGAATTAAAATTACTGTGGAATTCCTTGGTTTTTATTTACACTAAAAAGTAAGAGATTTATATTTAATTAACTAAAGTTCTCAGTTAAATTTTACAACAGTAACTTATAATTGTTCAACTTAAAATAAGGAAATGTGAAAGGTACTCATTATTACAAAATATAACTGGTGAGATAACAAAGGCTGACCTATTGATATTTGATTGTAAGACGGACGTAGAAATCAGACCAGATTGTGGTTATTGTGTTATGTGAACTTTACGCATCTCTTGTGTTGCCTATTTCAACTTAAAAAAGTTAAAAGAGAATAATTATCATCTTCATAGTATTATATCAAACTTTTCCCTTTATTCAATGTAAGGGCCAATCGAGTACATTAATTCCGTGTAACTTTCAAAGTTTTCCACCGTTCGTCGGACAAAAACTGTTTATTTCTCCAAGTTCAAAAACAACACTGCGTCGAATTATTAAGATGGCATAACACGGTTTATGGAAATTCATTTGTTATGCGCACGAGGTTTTGGAACCATATTCCGTCCCATGTGTTTCCTAAAGTTGATAATTTGTATGTGTACGACTTAATTAAATTCAAGGAGAATATTAACATCTTTCTCCTCAATATCCCTCCAAATTGTGCCTACCCCCATAAACTCATAACCCTAAATTCCCAAATAACATCTCCACATTCCCAAAACCCTTCCATATTCGCATCCCTATAGCCAAACTGTACATTTGTATCACAGGTTCCTTCCTAAAGTTTTGTTCAAAAAGAGTGTGGTTTTGGAGCGCTAAAGTCGCACACTACCTAATGAAATACCGCACAGTTTCAATAGGTAGCTTTCGAGCGTTCCATTCCCTCGTAAAAAAAAAATGAAAATCGACTATTAATGAGCTTTTACAAAAAGAAAACCAGTAAAAATATTAAGGTTTCCAATGATTTTTAATCTCTGCTAATAATATTAATAATAATAATATATTGCAGTAATACAAGTTTCTTATATTTGCACTAAGGAACATGAAGCGAATAGACTTATTATTAACTCCAATTTATTTTTTTATGCTTCCGGGAACTAAAGTCGCAAAGCTGTATTTCATTTATATGTATAATCATTTGACTAAATTTTATTTGATTCTTTTTTATTTGACAGCGTTAAATTGAACTTCACTGTGTTTACACAGTTTAATCATAAATATGCGAAAAGAGACTTCTCTGTATAGAATCACAATTCTCAAATTCCTTATGATTCAGAATCACAAAAGAAATACAGTATTATTTTGGAAAATGTTATGCTTAAATGAAATATTACAAGGTCCTTATCTAAAACGTCAAAAACACTACGTTTGAAGTCACAAATTAATAAAATTTTTTCACACGTCAATCAGAAATTTTAAAACTGCTTGATTGTCAAAATGTTGCGAAAATCAACGCAATTTCTCCATTAATTTTATTTCTATACTGCAAATGTCATTAACCTTTTATTTATTACTAATCAAATGTAAAAGTCATCGACAGATGAACGTCACATTGTTGACGTTTAAGAAAAGGAGTACTAATACTGCAGGTGACATTTGAAAAATATATTCAACTGACAATTAAAGGAAATTGCAATACAGACATATCAGAAGCTCCAAAACTACAAAATATAAAAAATTAATTAAGCAACTATTAATCAACTCTTTCAGTACACAGGAGACTAACGAATGCATAAAATTTAAGTTAGCCTGAACTTAATATTCGGACTACAAATTCATTTTCGGAATTTCATCTGCAATCCACGACATAATTTTCAATTACTGAATTAAATTTTCTTGAATTGTACCCAATATTTTCAATTCAAACTAATTTAACAAAAAAAATAAAATTTCAAAAATTAATTTATTTATTTATAAAGTACATATACTTTATATATTTGTTTTTTTTTTTTTCTTATTAAATATATTAAATGACAAGTGTCCCTTTTTTGTTTTTGTTTTTTACTTGAATTAACCCTTAAGAGAAAAAGATTCACTTCAAGTTGTTTTTTTTTTATCCGTTCAATTTTGATATCTATACAATAAAAGTAAATAAAATTCAAGTATACTCTGGATGCCAAAATTAATCATTTCCAATTGAATCCATTGTTCCCATTTCTTCAAAAAAAAAAAAAAAAAAACATAAAATACATAAAATGCAGTTCTATCAATAGTTTCATTCCATATATTTCATGTGTTTCTGTTTTTTTTCTGACGTTAAAATTCCCTCTTCCAAAATGGAAACGATTTAAATTTCAGTGGCAACCATAGTATCTATAAAAAAAAAAAAATAAAATAAATGTTTTTTCCAAGTTATGAGATCGAATAATTTAAGTATGATGATGAAATGGATATAGTATCTATAGAAGTTTATTTTATTAAAGGACTGCTGCTTAAATTAAGAGGGATCAATTGGGCAAAAAATAAAAAATTAAAAAAATTGAAATAAACAGAATTGAAATTGGAGAGCAAAAAAAAAAAAACACAGGAATGAATAATGAATTTTAATATAATTCAATGACGGAAGCTTAACTAAGATTATATACAGATTGAATGATGATGAAATGGTTTTTGTTTTTTTTTGGTGTATTGCTGTATTTTTTGTATTTTGTTGGTCATTGTTTTAAAAATATTAAAAAAAAAAAAAATTTTTTAAAATGAATCAAAGCTAATTGACATCAATTAAATGTTATTAAGAATATTGAACTTTTTTTTTTTTTTTTTGAATTTTAAATTGAAATAATTATAATATGACAGTGAAAGTCAAAGATTTTAATTTCAATTTTTATATACATATATATTTTATATTGACAGTACTTGAATAATTAAAATGGTAAAAGTTTAAATATGAATAATACATAATGTAAATTAATATTTTGCGAAATTAAATATTTTGAATTAATTTATATTATAGTTGTCTAAATTTTTAGAGTTAAAAGATATTTAATAATAATTCCGATTCCCTTTGTTATCTGAAATGATTGAATGCATTCCTTTTAGCTATGAGGAATAATTTGTAAATGGAATGTTAATTTTTGTTTCAGGAATATATAATTGTCAGATTAATTGTCATACATATATTTGGCATTATAAAACTATCTGTCATTTGAATATTTTATTATTTTTAATATATTAAAATATTGAAAATAAAGTGAAAAATTTTAAGGTTTATTGCTGATATATAAATAATATTATTTAAATTTAAAGAAATAAGGGCTTTTTGGTTATGATTTAATGATCATAAAGTATGATTTAATATAACCTATTCAAATGAAAATCCATCTATTATGAAAAAATAAAATTAAAGTCATCTGCCAGAAATTTTTTAATTATCAACTTCTCTTATTAAATACTCTTACAGACTCAACACAAGCATTATTACCATAAGTTGTTAATTGTTTTTAAAATTGCCTTTGATCCCGCGAACTTTGATTCTTTTACAAAAAGAAACATCTTCGAAAAAGAACTAAATGCAACTAAGTAACAAAGGAACAAAGGATTAATCATGAGTTTTGAACTATAAAACTAACGAATCCTGAAAAAATATTCAGGAAAAATTCCTACCAAATTTCATTATAATCGGTTAAGATTTTAATGAACTATTAGAGCTTGACATTCCCAAAACTCCTAGAATCTCTAGACCATATTATACTACAATCAATTGTGAGAGCTACATTTCATGGGTATCCACCAATAGCTTATAACGCAAATTTAAACCCATTCTGACAGTTTAAATTCGAAATTTCTCGAAAAGTCTGGTGTGTTTAATGGGATCCTTCCGATCCTGTAGTACAATTTGGGAATTTGACTTTACTATTTACGAAGTAAGCATAAATAAAATTTCATCAAAATCTGATTTTCCGATTTTCTTCACAGTACATATGTCATAATACACACACACGAACACACAAAAAAAATTTGGATTTATACGTTTCCGATAATATGGAACAACTTTTGTTAGGGCAGAAGAAATTCTATTTTGGAAGCAACTTAAATATTTTCTTCTATAGTATATATACTGAAAAACAGCTAAAATTGAGAACCAAATTTCTTAGAATTAGAAAGAAGTTCGAAGTCTTCTTCTTCAGTTGGAACCTCGGAAGGTTTATTTCCTCAGGAGTTTGCAATCACACTCATTCTTAATTCCTTTAGAATTGAACCAAGCTCAAAGTTTAAAAACTAAAGTCAACAAAGTAATTGCCACAGGAGTTCTGTTATCATATCCTTCTTAATTCCATTTTAATTGAAAGAAATTGAAAGCTCTTTAATTGAAAATGAAGTTATAAGTTTCACAGTTGAAACTCGCCAGTTTTATTAACTCAGCCGTTCCATCATGCTTAAAAAGTTTTCTCCTAAAGTTAATTTCATTTGAAGCTTAAAACAAACCAATAAACCAATTTTTCAACTAATAAATACTATTTTCATTAAGTTCTCTATCTCACCTTAAAAAAATTTAAACAATTTTTTTAAAATAGGTCAACATTTAAAATGTAAAAGTATATATGGTAACATTAATTTTTTTTCAAAAATAATCAAATGCTAATTTTAAAATGTTAACCTAACCTCACCACACCAATCTAAACAATATAATTAAAATCTCAAATGAATTTTCTTTATTTTTTTTAAACAACCATATTCACTGTATAATTTCAAAATGTATAAAGTGTTACATTGAAAATGATGTCCTTTTAATGCAAAAATTTAGTTCGATAGTGAATAAACCCATTAAAATGTACACTATAATACTAATACACGTATATATGCTAAATATACAAAAATGTCTACATAAAATTATTACACCAATGTACGTATACGTTCAAACATTGACTCACTTTATACAATTTACTTTATTACCCAATTTCCATTTGAATGAATTTTTGCGAAACTAGGTATAAATTTTATTTTAAAATAATTTTTATTTATTTTTTTAATATTTTATTTTTTTTTATCTATTTCATCTAGACATGGGTATATTTGAAGATTTAACAGAAGGTCGTATTGCAGTACAATCTGGTCATCCGGCTGTATTTAATTTACCACCAATTGAATCAGTACCAATACCATCAGTTATGTGGCAAACCGAAGAAGGACCATTAAATTATGATATTAAATATGCAGTTGTATCAAATTCAAATCAATTAATTATATTGGGTACAGATGAAGATGATCGTAAAGCATATAGAGCACGTGCCATAAATACACAAATTGGTAAAGAAGAGAATAGTGCATTTATACATTTAAATGTAACTGGTGATCCATATAGAGAAATAGCACCAGAAATTATAATACATCCAGAATCAAGAAAATTAAAACGTGGTGAAGAATCAGCTGAAATTCAATGTATTGCAAATGCAAGACCATTACATGAAGTTGAAACATTATGGATGAAAGATGGTATACATATTGAAAATTCTGGTATAACATATACATTAAATGATCCATGGAATCGTACATTAGCATTACTAGCAGTTAATTTAACACATTCTGGTGATTATGTATGTCAAGTACGTTTAAGAAGTGGCGGTTATCCAATTGTAACATCAACAGCTAAAATAATTGTACAAGAACCACCATCATTTTTTATACCAATGCGTTCAGATACATTAGGTGAATATGGTGCACAAGTAATATTACAATGTGATGTTATTGGTACACCATCACCTCATGTTACATGGTTCAGAAATGCTGAAGCTGTAGATTTATCAAGTGGAAGGTAAAAAAAAAAACAACAAAAAAAAATTAGAGTTTGAATTAATTATATAATTTTATTTTTGTCTTTATTGTTAGTATGTATGTATTAAAAAAAAATATTTGTATATATGTAGAATTTTAAAGTAATGTCCCATACGGAATGCTCAATCTAAGGGAATTATTATAATTAAAGGACATAATTTATATGCTTTAGGATGTTATATTATTTTTTTTTCTTATTATTGTAATTTAAATTTATATTACGTTTATTTATGTTGATGTTTTTTTTTTGTGTTATTTTGTATTTTATGTTTGAATGTTTGTTGGTGCTGTGTCGTTGAATGGTTTTATTTACATTTACAGTTATTTTTTTGTTTTCTGTTGCGATTTCCTATATAGTGATATTTATCCTTAGGATACCATTATTTTTATTTATTTATTTTTTTTTTCACTTGTTTATTTGTATAAGAATTATATTTGTATATGTGTAATGCATATAATGTATATAATATATATATATACATATATATAGATGTTATCATAATTTATAATCTTTTATTTTATCCTTTTTATTTCATATCATAACATTCATCTTCAACGCAATATATGTATATATATATACATAGATATGAGAAAAAGGACGATAATTCTTTGGTAATTAAAAAATTAACAATGGATGATTCAGCAATGTTTCAGTGTCTTGCATCAAATGATGCTGGTGAAAAATCAGCATATACATGGTTAAGAGTTAAAAGTAAGTATAAAAAAATTAAATATAAAAAAGAATTATAATAAATTAACAACAAAGTATAAAACTTTAGAAGAAAAAAAAAATGTGAATTATGAATGTTAATTAATTGCTCCATGGGTTTTATACAAAAAAAAAAATAGAAATAATGAAATGTATTTAAATAAACCAAAGATTTAGATTTAACCCCTTACCAATAACCCCTTACAAGACATTGCATTCAAAGAATGAAAATTTTTAGTTATATGAGATATTTAAAAAAAAATCCAATAACCTTGCAAAATTCACCGTTATATTCCCTAGTGCATCGTTGACGCATAATTTTATATAAAAAACTTTTAATCTGAATTATAATTTATTTACTTAATTAAATATTTATTGCACCTTAATTTAAGAAAAAACTAATTAAGAATCATATTTTATGCATGAATAATTCAATATAAAGGAATGTAAAAGTCCCAAAACATTATTTCCAGGAGTGATTCCAATATATATATAACAAATGCAAAAGACTGGGAACACGTATTAATTCCAATAATTTAAATGTTAAATTTAATGCAGGAATCCTAAAATTAATTAAGAGTGAGTTTAAGAAAACTGCAATAATATATAATAATCGGCTTATTCGGTCGCAAAATTGCCGACTGCGGCTCAATAATTTGTTCATTAATGTAAATAATTATTTGTATGGAACAACGCTCGAATTTCGAGCACAGGGCGTTACTTGTATATATAATAATTAAGGAACAATGATCATATATTTTAATCGGCTTATTAGTTCACAAAATTGCCGGCTGCGGCTCAATTATTTTTTTATAAATGTAAATAAATATTTGTATGTGACAATCGCTCGAATTTCGAGCACAGTGTGTCACTAGTATATAATTAAGGAACAATGATCATATATATTAATTGGCTTATTAGTTCACAAAATTGCCGGTTGCGGCTCAATTCTAGCAAACGACTAGCAATCAGGGGTTTTAAAATCTACCAGAATTTAATTAATATCTAAACCTTTGATTTTAAGAACCTAAATTCAATTTGACTTCGAAAATTTAAAAAAAAATATGATCCAGCTGATCTTACCAAATACCCACCCAAAGTATATTAAGTTATTCTCTTTTCGAAGTTCGACAACTGAGTTTAGCATCATACAAGAAGAACCTTCTCATGTTTTTGTATAAAATCCATTGTGTAGCATTTTTACAATTAATTTTCTTCAATTTTAATAATATAAAATTCATTTTATTTAATAATATTATTAACAAATATTTTCATTTTTTTCCATTTTTTAATATTTCTCTTTTCCAAAAAAAAAAAAAAAAACTGTTAACAAACCATTTATCGTTATACCATTTAACCTATGTGGTGCATCTTGAAATGAAAACTTAATAACATTAAAAAAACCAACCATCAAAAAAAAAAAACCAAAAATCATAATTTAAAAAATATAATTAAAATTCTTAAGAATTCTTAGGTAAACATAAAACTGATGTTTATAATGCAAAATTAAAAAAAACAACAACTACAATTATTACAAACACAACTAATACTATTAGTAATACTTATACTAATACTAATCCTACTATTACTTTTCTTAATTTAAATACTATAAAAAAACAAATTTCAGCTATTAGTAATGCAACTAACTTTATTTATGCTAATCATAATGATAATAACAATAGTATAATAATAAATAAAAATAACAGTAAAATGCCAATTAATAACAGTGTATATGGTGTAAATTTTTTTAAAAATCATAAAAATAACAGTAAAAATTTAAAAATATTAAAACGTAAAAGAAGATTAGCACAACCGAGAATAATAAGGGTGAGAGCATCAAATTCTGGATCGGGGGGTTCTAGAAGAAAGCAGTCATTTCATTTCGGTATTTTATATATATATATTGTTAAAAATGAGATAATCTTATTAGCTATGTTTCTAAATAATATAATGTTTAATTTTAATTTAATTCATTTTTAATTTGTACATAATTTTATAAATATAATTAGTATATTAAATTAATTTTAGTAAAATAAAATTGCACCAAACACACTTTTTCAACTGTAAATACACATTTTTAACACTTTTTTTTTGTTTTATTAATTTGGCACTTTTAAATTTTAACACTTTGCGAGGCACTGCATTTTAAGCACTTTATTTTTTTTAAAGGCTTTTTGTTATTTGTTATATTGCAATTTTTTAAATAAGTTTATTAAAATAATCAATGGTTTTTAGCTTTTAACTAATAAAAGTTACTAAAAGTTTTTAATAAGGTATATTTATTTAGGTGATGGATTCTTAGATTCTAATATCTAAAAAAGTTATATAATTCTAAAATATTAAAAAAAAATCACAAATACAATTTAAACAAGTACACTTAACACTTTTAAACTAAACCAGGGCCGTATTGTACCAACAACTTATCACTAATCAAAAAATCAAAGTATCATTATTTTGATAAATTTTTATTGCACCAAAATCATATTTGATAGCAAGCCAAAAAAATTTGATTATAGGACTCTGGATTCAATTGCACCAACCACTTATCAAAATGATCATTTAATTATTTGATGTGAAACAGGTCTAAGTTTTTTGAATACATAAAACCTAATATTGTCTTTAGTTTTATGAACTATAGTAGTCCTGTCTTTAATAGTCCTTCTGAAATATTTTTTGATGCCTTTGTGAGAGTTATAAGTCTTGCAGTATGACTTATTGCTAAAAATTTACTGGGTTACATTAATGCAGGTATATTAGATTAATTGTATATTAAGTTAATTCATAATCAAACTAAAGGGGCAGTTTTTGGATACCGCTAAACCGATGGATTTATCGATTTTATTTTATGCCTTGTATATACTTAGACGGAATGATTAGACTATGAATAAATATGTTTGAAGAAGGCACCAGTCCTGACGACATTATTCAAGAGATCAACATTCAAATTTAATTTCACACTTTATATATTTTATTGAATCCCTGGATAAGAGAGATTCAATGAAAGTATTAATTAATCTTATTAAGCTCTAAAGACTTAAGCTTTAAGCCTTAAACACTGAAGATTTTCTTAAGATTTTATGAAAAATGCATTTTAGCGAAATATTGCAATTATATCTAATGTCCCAACTTTTGTTTTGTACTAAAGTTACTAGCCAAATGACAATATATCTAAAGAATTTTTATTTTAAAAATGCTTTGATTCTCGTTTGACCACAATAACTTCTTCAATTATTATATTTTTTTAATTAATTTATATATAAAATAAAAAAAATTTCATTTTTTAGAATAATATAAATTATTTAATTTAATAAAAAGTACACTAAATCAAAAAAAAACACAAAAAATTCAGTGTTAAAACATAATTGTTAAAGAAAAATTTTCACACAATTCTTCGTTTAGACATTCAAGCATATTCCGTTTTTTTTTTTTGAAAATAATTTTTATAATTAACTATAGAAGAAAAGGTTTTTTTTTATACATTTATAAATTTTTTTTTTTAATTATTTAAATTAGTTGAAGTGTTTTTCGTCTTATTCTTATTGTTATTTTCTATTATAAATACATATATATATAATATATATATACATGGCTTTATCCAATGTTCCAAACAAAACTTTCTAGATTTAAAAAATTCATAAATGAAAATTCAAGCAAAGAATTAAGAACTTAGAAAAGAAACAAAAAAAAAATGTCAACGACTTTTCAATCATAAGTACAATTAAAAACTGGAGAAAAAAATAAAATAAAAGAAAGGGAAAGAAAATTTTAATGAATAGAAAAAAAAAATGTATTCTTATACCTATTGTACCCATTTTAAAATAGACATGCTGCTATGCTACACTCTATTTTTTAGTTTTTTTAAATAATTTTATTCCGTTCTCAATAATTTTAATATAATACAGATCATAAATATAATTACATATATTATAATATACTTGTTTCAGTGGCGACTGCTAAGGAAGTCAAGGTTGTGTTTTTGCTTATTCTAATTCTAATACACTTAAAGTTATTCTAACCATATACTTTAGTTGCTAATTAGTTCTATACAGTAATTATGAATATATTACATTACTTCTATATATTTATTATATTATAATTTTAAAACAGAAAAGCCTATCGTATTATTCGATAGTATAATTGAACTGCGCATAGTTTTCACACTGCGCCTATTAAAAAAGTCTGATTTAAAGGCTGAGGGCTTTTGCAAAAACAAAAGTATAATTGGAAATGCATATATACATTTATTGGTACCAAGTTATAAGAAACATAAGAATTTTTACAACTGTGTTATCTGATAATGTCTATTCAGCAAATAGCGGCAATAATCAATTAAAGGTTCTCAATAAAATTAAAACTTTCAATGGGTTCCCATTTCAAATATTTCAGTACTATCATTATTAGCAATCAATTTAAGCTTCAATTATTATAAAATAATGATTTTTCGTCTTTTTTGCGAATCGCACATACCATAGTTTTATCAACATGAAACGCCTCTGATATTTATAATTTATAATGTATTGAATAAAAGAAATTTAAAATACTGTACTGCCCATATTTACAATTACCTTCTATAATTTTTATTTCTTCTAGAATACAATTTTTTCCCTCTATAATTAAATAATTATTTCAAAAAAAAAAAATTCTTTTTCAGTAAAAATTAAAAGAAAATTAAAAAAAAAAAAATTCAAAAGAAAATTGGAAAATAAATGAAAAACCTGAACTTATAGAAATTTAATACAAAAAAAAATTTCCAAATAATAATGAAAATTTCTATATTATTAAAATTTTTTTTGGAATAGAATGAGAACATATAATAGGTAATGTGTAAATAAGAATTGTTGCTGGATGGATATTCTGTTTTTTAGTTATAATATGATACTAATAAGTGTTTAATGGATTCTATTCGGATTCCTTACTTATGCAACATTTAATTTTATTTGGAACAAAGATTATTTTTATTGATTTAAAATTTGTTTAATTGATTACATTGAAAATTCGAAAGAATTCAATAGAACAAATTTTTAATATTAATTTGATTCTACGATACCTAACCTGATATTAGTTATTCATGTACATTAAACACATTTCATCTTTTTAAACAAGTATAAATTGGTAAACAAATTACTGGCTTATCTAATTATAGAATACTAAATTTATAAATTTGAAATATTTTGAAAACTATTAATTAGCACTTTTAATAAATTCCGAGGACATTATTGAATTCCACGTACAATTATTATATTTAACCACCGTCGTACAGTTGGGTCTCTGACCTTGTTTTGTAGATATCTTGTAGGGATTAACACCTGTTCTAAAGAAATTAAACAATTTATGCTTCTACTCAAGTTTTTCCAACGGGAAACAAGGAGGGCAACAGATGCTCATTTCTACACAGTTGAGCTAACCATATGGCTTGATAATGTATATGTCTACGATTTCGCTAAATTTAAGAAGAACATTAGCATCTTTCTTCTAGATATCCAAATAACATAATCCCATAACCCCAAATCCTTCCATTTCCCCATTCCTGTAGCCAAACTGTACATTATAGGTTCTCTACTAAAGCTTAGCTCAAAAAGGGTGTGGTTCTGGTGTCTTAAAATCGCACACTACCCAAAGAAACATCGCACAGTTTCAATGAGTAACTTTCCACTCCCTGGTAAAAAAAAAAATATGACATTTAGTACTAGGTTTTAAAACATTTTTATAGAAACGTCTTAAATTTTGAATATAATACAATTTTATCTCTTATATAAAATATTCTATCTATTGCAATAATTTTTATATTTCAATAATAAGGTACTTTTGCATCTGTGAGTTATATTAGTCAATTAAACTATTGGTTTTGTATTTGTTTATATTTCTTTTATATATAACATATTTTAAATATAGAATAATTTTGAACCCAATGATAAATAGTATAACTGAGTCGAGCCGAAATTTCGTTAAACGTATTTTTTTTTACTTTTACTGGGTGTCGACCCTGATTGAAAGAAAGTTTGCCACTCTAATCACTATGCCAACCAGACGTTGTGCTATAAATTAACATGAAGTGTGAGAAGTTAAAGTGAAAGATTTTGTTTATAACTTTTTTCAAATTCCTTATACAGTTACCCATTGGATGGGATTTTTTCGGATTTGATTACCAATTGATTTAATAACATAAACTAAAGAATTTTAACCTTATAATTTGAAAAATCTTCACAATATTAAATCATTATAAATCATTCAATTTAAAAAATTCGACACCCTTTAACAACTTTAACAACTTTTATTTTAAAACTACATTGATTAATGACTTGACAGTGACGTCAATGTCTTTTAAACATCATGGTCATATGATTACAACAATCTTACAATAAATTTTAAACATATCTTTTATTATTTAATTTAATTCTGAAATTTCTTAAAATATAATAATTAAAAAATTTTAAAAATGTAAAATTTAATTTTTGAAACTTTATTTTAAGATTGTCCCAAAAATTGACAAGAATTTCGATCCCATTATTTTGAGTTCATTAAATTCATACAAGAAACTATATAAATTTTTCATTCATTTTATATATTTTGTTTTTTTGTTTTTTTCTGTGAGTTTTTAACCCAAAATTTAATTATAAAAAAAAAAGTCATCAAAGTATAAAAAAATATGAGAACAATTATTAGATTGAATGCAAAATAAAACAAATAACCACATCAACTGTAAATATTATGTTCTAGTTTTTATGTTTTTTGGTTTCAATTCTAATTGTAAGGTAAAAATAACTCTTTTTTTACCTTTTTTATATAACTATTATTAATTATGATTTTATATGTACAATTGTAAATGAAACATATAAAATGAATAGATGAAAAGATGTACTTTTTGATATATACATATTTAGATAGGGTTCAAGTTTTCTATATTTTAATTTTTTTTTTTTTAATTTTTTCCATTTTTAATTATGATAAAAATTTATATTTCTTTGGTTATATTTATAATATTGTATATTGAGAAAAACCAATTCAATATGAAACCCTAAGACAAAGAGACAAAAAAACACAAAACAAAACAAAATAATCAATGAGAAAATCTTCAGGTTGGATACACGCAAATGGTCATATATATATATATATATATAAATATATATATTGTATACGATATTTTTTCAGATACAAAAACAAGCATTTTTTTGTATTAAAAACTGAATTCAGACTATTCTAAAGTCCATCATAGACAAAAGAATCTGATATACAACATTCATAAAATAATTCTTGGGTTCAGAATATTTTTCCAGATCATATAATTTCGATAAGAACATTTTGTCATTAATTAAGCAATTAAAAAACCGTTTCAATTAACCTAGTTTCAATTTAAATATAAACACTGGACTTAACTTTAACTTAAAACTTATATATTTTCACCTAATAATTTTTAATTATTACAATTATACGGTTAAAATATAAAAAAAAAAGTAATCAATTCTATTATCTTAGAGTAATTATATTTTATAACGATTACATTTACTGTGAGCATCATAAAATAACGGTTTATTATTTAATATTCTCTTTTAGTCATAATTAACAGTAAAAATAATTTTATAATGAAAATAACTGTTGGCACATAATATTTCAAATATTAAGTAATTACAAAAATTAATTATGATTACTTTTAACAAAAAAAGAAGTAATTACATAATATTTATTAAAAATTAAATTATATAAAAAGTAACAGAGAAGAAAATTCAAGAAAAAGCAATTCTAACAAGAATACTAGAACATTTGCATTTAATGATACGAATTTTAAAATTTAAGAATTATATAATTACTTTGAATGATATAGTAATCATTTAATGTAATTAAAGCTTTCGCTAAAAAGTTTTAAATTAGTGTCTTATTAAAATTACAAATTATTTACACTTATATAAAAATTATGATTCTGGATTAAAAAAACTCGGGAACTTTTAAAAAAAAAAACGGTAAAATAAAACTAATTTTAAATAAAAAAAATTGTGAAACATAAGTACTTTTGTCAGGAATCAGATAACTGAACTAGATTCCTTTCAGTACAGTGTTAGACAGTCACTAAATCCAATCTCTTTTCCACAAATACATTTTATACTTGAAGTATCCTTGAAATGAATTATACAAATACAATTTGTACTTGAAATATTTACAAAATGGATACTTCAAGTACAATATGTATTTGAAATAGATACTTTGAAAAAACAGGGGTACTATTGACAAAATTTCCCTAATTAGGAATTGCATATAATTTAAATTTATAAAAAAATTATCTAAGGTGTATAAGTCTTAAATTTTAAATAATTTCTTCTGTTATTGTTACTGACTTTAACAAGTACATAAAATTTTAATAAGAATCAATTACTTCATCAAAAAATCATCTAATGACTAAACTCCAAAGCAAACATACAACCTGTTTGGTCAACTAATTTAACAAATTAAATTTAAAAAAGGTTTCCTTATTTTGACATTCGAGAAAATGCCCTTGAACTCTAATTTTTAATTAAGTATAGATTTAAACAAAACCATAAGAGAAAATATGACAATTCTTATTCTATACTATATGAAATATAGTTGAAAGAAATTTTAAAATAATTGTAGACATCTTAAAATCGTTCTAATGACTATATATGTACTCATAATATATAATACATATAATACATATAATAATGTATAATATATAATAAATATGAAATATAAAATTTGAAATTTTGAAAAAAAAAATAAAATTGAAGAAAATTCATAATTCATTTATGGAAAAACTTCAATTAAAATGAACATTAAATTGAAAATAATTAGAGCATAATAAAAAATTTTTATTTATTTTTTTTTTTATTCCATGTTGTACATTTCCATTTGATTGGGATGCGTCGTCTGTTCTGATCACAAATTAAATACTTAATTGAGATAAAAAAAAAAAACAAAATAATAATTCTAAAGAATATTATTCATTTAATGTGAAAAAATCTCCATATTAAATTTTAAAGATAGTTTTTTTTTTAAGTTTAATATTTAATTTTAAATTTTATTATTTATTTTTTTTCTAGAATAAAAAAAAACGACTTGTTTTACAAGACATGATACATGATATATACGAGTACTTTATATATGTATAATCGTCTTGTAATTTGGCAATGTCTTACCCAAAAAATATTTTATCTTAAGATAATTGCCAAAAAACAAAAAAAAAATAATAAATTAATAAAGTCAATTGGTTAGAGTATCATATTATATGACAAAATAATCTTATATAAGTCCACTTGTTATTGTTTATGGAATTATGTATTCTCAGAATACTTTTTTTTTTAAATTTGAATAATTGTTCAGAAATTGGAATTAATTAAGTACCAACTACAATATGCAAGTACTTGTTTTCGAAATTAATGATTTTTAGTTCAATGATCAAAATATTAATTTGAAAATCATATTATTTTCTATAAAATACTTTTAGAGGCATTGATGGTGGCTAGGTACATGGCTTTTTATTCGAGGAGTTGCGATTTTAAATCTTGCTACGATTGCAATTTAAAGATTTCCCAGAATAGATTTACGAGATTTCTTTGGGTACAGTTTTAAATTTTATCAACCTTTTTTACCCCCCATGGAATTTTACCCCCTTTTTGAAACTAAACTTTTGAATAGATGCCTTAAACTTAAAATGTACCGTATCGTTTTTGGGATCATCTTTAGAGTAGAAAGCTTTGATGGATGGAGATTTGGAAGTATGAATTATGTAGGGTTGAGGCAGGAAAATTTGATAGGATACTTTTAGATGTTACTGTTCTTGCTTTTTTAAATCATACAGTTTGCAGGTTAGGATTACGATTTGGTTTGGGTCTGAAATCTCGGTTTAGTAAATCTCGTTTTCACAAAATCTTGTTTTAGAAAATCTTGTTTTTAGAAAATTATTTTTTTATATTGTGGAAAAAGCTGATAATTCTCTTTTTGTTTCCAACTCAAAATCCTTAAAAACCAGATTTTTCAATTAAAAAAGAGATTTGCTTAAAAAGTGAGATTTTTCAATTAAAAAAGATATTTTCTAAAACGAAATTTTCTAAAAACGAGATTTAAAAAAAAAGATTTACTAAACCGAGATTATAGAACGCTCCCCTATTAAAAAATTTACATACAATTGCATAAAATGGCGCAGTCATAGTTTTTCAAAACCTTTCATAAACAAATATAAAATTGTGATTTTACTTATCAAGCTTAGATTTTATTAACAGCTTTTGAAGGGACTTAAAAAATCAAGATATCTATAATTTATGTTTCAACCTCTTCAAACTAAATGTAAATTATGTTGACTGCAATAACATGGTGTTGTAAAATGATTTGTCCCTAAGTATATATCCTAACATACTCCATTTTTCACAAAAATACTTAAATATAATATTTCTAGGATGCCACAATTGCTAAGCACTTAGAGCCTGTGAATAATAAATAAATAAAAAAAATATTAAATTTAATTCAAAAAAAATCCATTAATTATTTTAAAATTTATAAATATCTGTTACTACATAATAACAAAACTTTATACTTAAACCTAATACATTTATTATTTTACTATTTTTAATTTATTTTAATTTAAATTCTATGAAATTTATAATTAAATAATATAAGAATAATAAAAAAAAACTTTTTAAACCACAAAGCAAAAAAAAAAAAACGAATAAAACAAATTTCAGTAAATAATTACAAAACTAGAAATGAATCCTTCAAAATCCTTCAATGTTAAAAACCTTCAATTAGTCAACAAAATTTTCCGGTTCATTTTCAACTAAAAACAACAAAAATAACAACAAAAATAAAAATAAATAAAAATAACAGGTATTTTCCTTCTGTTATATTTCTATTGCATTCCATTACACTCTAAGTAACATATTTTTATTATTTTAAATTTTTTTTTTTTATTTTATAATTTTCTTTGGTTGTGCAAATAAATTTAATGTTGCACAACTTTTAAAAACATTTCCCATAGCTTCTGGCAAACAAGGAAAAAAAAAGAAAAA
Organism: Dolichopus griseipennis; assembly: GCA_963082915.1. Taxonomy (NCBI): domain Eukaryota; kingdom Metazoa; phylum Arthropoda; class Insecta; order Diptera; family Dolichopodidae; genus Dolichopus; species Dolichopus griseipennis. Next base: position 346,689,291 of record OY720441.1, read on the forward strand.
TAAAAAATTTTTTTTTTTTATATAATTTTCTTCCATAGCTTCTTCTTGTCCTGTTTAAAATTCCGTTTTAGTAATAGTGTACAACATAAAGTAATAAATATTTATTTAAAAAAAAGGAAAATAAGAAAAATAATGATATAAATAGAAAAGATAATTTTTTTTCTTGTATATATGTATTTGTCTCTTTTCCGCATTTTCCTTTTACTTATTTATAAACTTTATATATGTATATAAATATATATAAAGTTTTTTTTTTGTCTGGAATATAATGCGCTTTATAAAGTTTTTAACTGAACTATTTAAAAAATATAAAAATAAAAATTTTACTTTTTCTCTTTACCTGTAATAGTTTTTTACTTAAATAAGTTTAAAATGGTATTATGAATTTGGAGTTTTCGTTTTGAATGTTATTATATTACAAATTTAATTTAAAAATCGCAAAATAATTTATTGAGTGAGTTCAATAGAGAGTCAACCCAATAGTCACCCTAAAGTTGTATTATAAATTTAAAATTTCCATTTTCCAATTAACAATTGTGAAATGATTTATTGAGTGAGTAGAATACTGAGTCAATTAGTAGATGGTCACCTCTTTTAAATAATAATTAGTTCACAAGTTCCATTTAAAAATAATTAATTGTGTGAGTGGATTTTATAGTCACCCTAATGATTACTTTAAAATGATATTATGAATTTATAATTTCCATTTAGAATATCAGTATTTTACAAGTTTCATTTAACAATTGTAAAATAATTCATTAAGTGAGTAGAATAGAAAATCACTTCAATGGTCACCCTAAAATTGTTTAATAAATCCAAAAATTTCCATTTTAAATATAATTAGTTCACAAGATTCATTTAAAAATAATTTATTGTGTGAGTGGAGTATATGGTCACCCTAATGATTACTTTAAAATGATATTATAAATACACAACTTTCCTTTTGAATAAAATTATTTTACAAGTTTTATTTAACAATTAGTCACTCTAATGGTATAACACATGGATAAATTTTATTATTTTACAAGTTTCATTTAACAATTGTAAAATAATTTATCGAGTGATTATAGTATACAATATCACTTATAATTAAAATCAACTAACTTTTTGTAACCATTTTAAGATTAGAAATTAAATTCAAATGTACAGAGTGATTTTGATCTGTTAAAACAAAATTGGGACCTACCTTAGTAATTCTTTAACAGTAAGACTAAAAACCCCGTTTATTTAAGTCCCGTTATAACTCATCCTAATGGAGCTCTAAAAGTTTTTATTAAAAATATAAACTCTAGCCAGCTAAAGTTGACTTTGACTTTATATTCTAAGAATTTTATTTTTCAATTAAAAGTTATAATAAAACATTTTTTTAATAAAATTTGTATATCTGTGAGTTATAAGTTCAATTTAAATTAATTTTTTTATATTTGATTATTTGTCAATGTGTTCAAATAATATTAGAATGGAAAAATAATTTTTTTTTCTTTGAACAATCACTAAAGGTAGGTGAGTCAGATCATTAGATCAAAGTTTCCACTTTTAACAGGATTTAAATCTGCGCCATTTAAATAAAGGAACCACACTTTAAATATTATTCGATCAAATTGTTTTTATAAAATTTAAATAACTCATAAATTACTTTGGGAATTCTTTTCTTTTAAGTCAATATAAAACTTATTCTTTTTAAGGGTGTTTTACACTGTCTATTTCACTGTCATAAAGTTTCAAAGACCCTTACACTTTTACTAAAATCTATTTTTAAATAAATTTAAGTAAAATCAACTCTGATTACATCCTTTCTTTTACTTATAAATATCTTAATAAATTTCAAAAAATATATTAATTACCCAATTACTGCCTTATTACCCTATAGTTACTTTTCAATTATTTTTTAAATCCATATTACAACTACAACTTCAAAGATATTAAATTACAATTTCTCTTCTCTTAAAGCTTCTTCTTGTGATTAAACTAAATCAACTCATTGGTTGTTTTTTTTTCAAACTAACTGTTCTTTGTATCAAACTGTAAAAAACTTCTATAATTGTGACTTAAAATAAATTGCTAACCATTAGATAAAAAAAAAATTAAAACAATTTCCATTAAAAGGACATTTTTTATGTGTTCAGAATTTTTCAACTTCAACTTTTTGAAAAAATTTAATTTGTTAAAAAGAAAAAAAAAAAAAAACAAAAAAGGATTAAAGTTGTTATCTCATCAAATGTAATTGTCGATGATAAGAAGAGTAAAAGAGACAATATTAGAATTAACCAGGAGTATAAAATAAAGTTATAGGTAGGTGTACAATGGAAATATTTAAAAAAAAAAGCAAAGGTAGAAGAAGAAAAACTATTGTAAAAAAAAAAGTTATTCTCCTTTATAATGTTGTTATTGTTGTTTTTGTTGTTGATGTTGTTGTTGTTGTTGTTGTTGTTGTTGTTGCAATGTATAGGAAGTAAATAGAAAAGAAGAGAAAAAAAAATATTTACTTATTTTTTTTACTGAAAGTAGTTAACTTTTAACGTAAATATAATTTGTGAAATTTTATTTTTATGCTACTGTTATTGCATTGTTGCAACAGTTACTGGTATACAAGTATTTTAATCATTTACCATATACTTCTGAATATGAAGGGTTTTTAACTCATTTGTTGTTGTACTGTATGGGAAAAAAATAGTTTGAAAGTAAGAAAATAGAGAAAAATTGGTATATAGAGAAACTTTACATAACTTTTATGTTATAATCTATTTTTTTTTGTTTTTAATATTTGTTATTCCTGACCTCGATCTATTTACCATTACATTTAAAAAAAACAAACACAATAAAAACAACAAAAGCAACAAAATTAAAAAGTAAATAATGTTTAATTGAACGAAATTATTTTGTTGAAAGAAATTGTGCAAATGTTTGGAATATAATTTTTCCTTGTTTTTTTATTTTACTTCATTGTTTATTTTTTTTTTCAATATTTTATTGAAAATTTTTATTATAAAAAATGCATAGTATGATGGTAATAAATTTTTAAAGAATACATACAAATAAATATATATGTATCGATTTTTGAAAGAGAAAATTTAATTGTTAAGTTAAAAATAAAGGGGCCTCGATGGGTTAATGGGTAACATACGGCTAACTAAACGAAGAGGGTTGGGATTTGATTCCCAAATGGCCGAAGCGGTTCATGAATTTTTTTAAATTGAAAAAATATATTAAAAAAAAATTTTCTTTACAAATCACCATGGTGACCAAATATAATTTAAAATATACAAATATATAATATTAACAAAATAAATAATATTACATGTAAATAGATAAAAAGTATTAAAACTGAGTACACAATAGGTCGCAAGGCCTACATGTTAAGATGGCACATGGTATACCCCAAATTAAAACAACAACAACAAGTAAAAAAAATTAAAAAAATATGGAGATATGTTTTATTAAAAAAATTTTAGACAGAATAAGTTTTATGCAGATAGTAGATTTGTTGGAAGATCGTGGTCAACTTCGAAGTATCGATCGCAGCGTCATTAATATTAGATTAGGAGCTTTTTCCATCAGACGTTTTTGACTAAAGAAAAAAATCAGAAAGTTATCTGACCGGCTTAGTGGTTAAAGTGGCGTCTTTCGATTGAAAAGTCTCTGGTTTAAATCCTGGTCATATCATATCTAATACAAAAATGTAATTTATAATTGATATGGTAATAATTTATATCATAATATAAAATATATTTTACTGTGACAGCTGAAAAGAAAAGGCAGATTCAGTCACTTATACCATTGAACACAAAAAAATAAATAAATAAATCAAAAAATCATTTTTCAACAAGTTTTTTCTTTCACCAAGCCTATTTACTAACAACTCGAGGCACTGAAATCATCTAAGATCAATTGTTTGTATAAACCAAAGAAAAGAATTTAAAGAATTTCCTTTTACTTTCTCTTTTTTATCTGAAATATTTAATTGAACCCATCAATTTTTACAATTTAATTTATAATTTAAATTATACAAAAAAATAAATACCAGCCACACCTGAAAATGTTAGGCTGACCCATTCACTTGTCAAATTGTATGTGGTAGGAGATTAGATATAAATATATAACTATAAATAAATAAATAAGAATTTTTAACTTGAAATACATATGTATAAATTTTTTCCCGAAAAAATAACACATTGTCCAAAAACACGACAAATCGAAGCTTGAAGCGAACCTAAGAGTTTGAAATATTTTAATATATTGTATTGTATTGCAAAATTAGAATAAAACCTAAAATAAATAAATATTGAATAAAAAATATTTATTCTAATATTTTACATATATTTATATTATAACAGATTAATAATTTTCTTAATATCTCTGTTACATACAATTGATATTTTAAATATTTCTTAAATGCCTTTGGAAGTTTCTAAGATCCATAATATTTGTACCCCAATTAATATTTTAACAAGTATTTGTTAAAATATCTACTAAATAGTCTACTGATTTAACAAATCGTTTTTTCTAGTAATTTTTGTAACATAAATTACAAGAAATGAAAATATTTCCAATATAAAATCTTAATATACAACTGGTTATATTTAAATTGTTGAAATTCAATATGTATTTCTAACTAAAAGAATAAATAAACCTTCATTTCTCCTAAAATTATGCAATCCATTTTACTCTTAATTATTCCGATATCCTTTTCAAATACAAACTAATGAAAAATTCATAGTTCAATTATATACATACTATCCTACTACCTATATATAAGTTTTAAACCCTCTTCTTGCTGGACATATAAATAAAATAACAACAACAATGAAGTAAAAAGGAAAACAAAAAAAAAAAGTGCCAAATCATTTTGTGATGACTCTTCAAAAACTAATTGCACGCACAATTAAATAGAGCTACAAGTTACTTAAGAAAAACTAATATATAGAAACAACAACAAAATTGAAAAATATAAAAGAACAACAAAAAAAAAAAAAAAAAAAATTGTGACAGTTCAACCCACTGACATATCAATTAAAATTTATTCATATTTTTTTTTTATATCTTAACTAATGAATGTTGAACATAACTTTTAAAAGCTTTTAAAAATTAAATCCTTACAAAATAAATTTAAAAAAGTTAGAAAGAGAAAAAAGATGTATATAAATATTGAAAGGTTATTTACATAATTAATATTCAATATATATATATATATATATCCATATATATTTTTTATAATATTACATAAATATCTAACTAATTGGAATTAATATGGAAGCAAAGAACAAAACCTTTTATTATTATTATTGAAAATGAATATAAAAGTCAACTTTAATATTTTTTTTTAAGATTGTATATCCACCTTTTTTTTGTTTTTTGTTTTAATTAATCATAAATATTATTTTACTATTTATTTCTATATATATATATGATATATATATACTTTATAAAAACCCTTTTAACTGTATATAATCAATGTGTGTAATCTCGTAATTTATTAGAGATACTCATTCGGAACATTACGAGTATGGAATTTATGTGGTAGATTTTATAATAAGGATTTAAAAAAAAAAAGGATATAAAAATTAAAACAAGAAAGAAAAAAATAGGAGTAAAGTAAATCTCAAAAGTCATGGAGTCGCCAATTTTTGTGTCACTATTTTATTTTATAAGTTTTTTCTTTTTTTTTTTTTGTGTTTATATAAAAGTCGTAAATCCTTTTAATTTGTTACTACTACTATTTTTACTACTATTATATTATTTAAGTAATTAATATGTATGAGCAATTATTTTTATATATATTTATGTATTTTTTTTTGTATTAATATTATGGGGAAATTATATTTTAACCCTTTGAGTTGAATAGAAGAAATTTTTTTTTTGGGTAATTGTATTCAAGAACTAAAGAAATGTCCTTTAGGAACTTTTGTATATTATAATGTACATTAATAGATCCAAAAAATTATATAGCAATTAAATATTTCAAAATAGTTGGTCCTTTGTTACTGTAAATGTATAGCTGCTTTGATACAATATATATATAGCTTGTTTGATAAGACAAGTAATTACTTCCTTTGATACTCTAAATAAATAACCTTTTTGTTGAGGTATGTATATAACTTCTTTAATTTACTGTTGGGTGGCACAGTGGTTAGAATGCAGACCTTCATGCTAAATGCCCAGTCTCGAATCCCAGTGAAAGTGAAAAAAACGTTTCTGATTTTCAACTCGACTCAGCTACCATTTGCCATTGGGTTCAAACTGTTGGCATAATCAATAATTAATAACTACATATCTTTAATAAAAAACACATTAATTAAACAATGTAAACAAACTAAACGAATAATTTAATTGACTAAATAACTCACAGACATAGAATACCATATAACTCAAATATAAAATTGTATCTATTGAAAATCTAAGAATTTTCTACATGTTATAAGGCCTTGTACTATCTAATGTTTAAATTGCATGTGAAATTCATTAAGATCAATTCTAATAACACGAATATAAAATATGAACCCCTGTTCCAACATGTACCTATAAAGACAGAATTATTAGCTTAACATTTGAACAATTAGCACTTAATAAAACATAGTCTCGAGATCTTCCGATTGAAAGGCCGAAGTCCTAACCTCAACGCCACGGATCGAAAGTTCGATCTAATATATGCAGAATCACATAAATTAAAATCACATAAAAACCACCGTTCCATTGACTCCAAATTTTATAGGAATAATTTTAGTAGCCCAGAGGGTTACATAAGTAATAAGTTTTAATACATCGACAGATTCCGAATCCACAGCCGTTTTAAGCTTTTTTGTTTTTTAATTTTGAGCTTAATCAAATTGACCAATTTACTTGAACCTTCGTACAAATGCTACCCTCAACTAACCGGATTTATTATACAAATTTGGTTAAAATAAAATATAATAACCCACTTCAGCTCTGGGATGTGGTTCCAAAAAATTCTTATTATAAATATTTGTATTCGGTTCAAATATTTGCATTAGTTAGACACACTTTGGCTTTGTTGAACCTATTGCCAATTTTTTAATATATAATAAAATTTAAATTGGTTTTGTACATGGATATTTGCCGTTAATTATATCTCCAAAAACAAATTATTTCCTATCTTAATTTTAGATAATCTTAGTTTATCAAAAACATAAATTTTTAGTGTTTTGTTCTTGAAAACAGTCTTGTCATGTTTTACCAAATTAAAAATGAACTGCAATCAAGTGATTAAGGTTTTTTATTATTAACTAACTAATAAATTTTCATAACTTTTCAACTGTTAGTTAAAAATAAATAGATCAATTTATCGTTTAACCTCCGACACTCTCCACATTATATACTATACAGTATACACATACATTAATAGATTTTTTAAAGGAGTCAAGCTGTGAAAAAATTCTCCAAATGAAAAAGATTGCAAAATATATAAAAAAAATAATTGAACTTTTTATGAACTTTTATGACTATTTAATAGAACATAATAAAATTTTAAAAGTTATCTTATTTTATTAATGTAATAAAAAATCTATAAAAAACTAAAATTCTTAAACTATAAAATAAAATAATAAAAATTTAACCCTAAATAGAATTTTATCTCTTATATGTTCATTTAAATTGAATTGATAAACTGTTTGTATTTTGTAAGATCATCAAATACTAATTAATAATTTATTAGAAAAGTTTTTAATGCTATCAAAATCTGCTTTAATTTTTTATTAATAATATTTACAACAGCTTTTAAATATTCAGTTTTTGAAAATTTTTTAATATCCAAAAAAAAATATTTAATATTTAATGGGTTAAAAAAAAAAAAATTCATTCAACGTCAACACTAATTATACAAACAATTCATTTCATTCCCAAATATATAAATTAAAAACAAAAATACTTTAATTTTTGGGTAGTTTTTCCATTTTCTTTTTTTTTTTGGTGAAATGTGGTTCTAAAATAGAAAAAGAAAAACTAAATGGATAATATTTATTAATATTAAAAGAAATAAATATAGTTTTATATTTGAAAATGAGAAAAGAAGGTGGTGAAAAAGAAAGTAGAAAAGAAATAACTATGCGTTTACAATAGAAAATAGAATATTATTACTAATATATAAAAGTTTGAAATACCGAATTCGAATTGAACTTTTGATAATAAGGGGTTTTCCCAATTTTATTTTCATAGATTTTATTGGAATATGAAAAACCAATATACAAATCAAACATCTCTGTTTGAATGAGCTAGAAAAATAATACTTTAAACATACTTTATAACTGAATTGTTTTTTTCTTTATTCCTCTTGGGAGCGTAAGGTCTTCACTAAGCATCGTGAGGTGCCGTTTTGTTTGCACTCTCCCAGATTCCACCGATTAAATTTAGCTGCATAATTATTTTCTGCACCAGGTGTTCCTCGACTTCACAACCCTTACTTCTATGTTTTCTTTATGTTTTTAAAGCGTATGTCCTATAGACCTTCATTTCTTTTTCCTTATTTTATGCGGCATTGATTGCTTTCCAATTAAATTTCAATAAATCTTTACTCGCGATTGTTTTAGGTACATATATTAGTACATATATTTCTAAGGAATTTATTTACAAACATCTGTAGCCTGCTATTTGTAGTATTCGAAGTCAACCATATCCCGCTACCTTACAAGAGGATGGTATTTTCCCATGCCCGGGAAATTTGCAGCATGGTATTTCTGGAGCTTTGTGAGTTTCTCCATTTAGGCTGTATCTCATAACTGGATATCAAAGCAACATCAAGTCGCTTTCTTGCCTTTTGAAAAAGTTTTTTCGAATTTACAAAATTTTTGCATAATTTTAGGCTGATTATTTTTTATTATTAAAAGAAGTTACAAAGAAATGTGCAGTTTGTCTATTTCCGAATTATTTTAAAAGTTTCTGATATCTGTGACACACTTGACATGCCATCCACCTCAACAAAAACTAAAAACTGTTAAATTTCAAAATTTAATTTCGTTTTTTTTAAATTAAAATGAAAGTTATAAATAAAGAAATAATTAAGTTATAATTTTTTTTTTATTATTCTTATGTGAAGTATAGAAAAATTTGCTTATATTTATTTTATAACTTTCCATTATTTTTTATTCATTTAATACATATCCCCAAGAACCCCAAGAATTGCATTAAATATGCATGTATGTAAAATGTATATGTTTTTTTTATAGTGCTTTAAGTGCAATATAAATTTTTAAATGTTATGCATAAATTGCATACAAACATGCATATTCTATAAGTTTGCATTAGTCTTTTTTTTTACCAGCTAATTCTTTGCTTTAAATAAATATTTAATGAATTTTAAAGCATATTTGAAAAGTTAAATATAAACTTTTTTATCTATATTGTTTATTCTTAAATACATTGAAATACAGTATAGGAAATAAAAAAAACAACGAATTTTAATAGTATAGCAGTTATTTACATTTTTATATGGAGTATGATTAATCAAAATATCTGGTTTTAGTACGAAAGAACAGAGAGATATTCACACTAGATTGTTAGAGACAATATTTTAAATCATGATAGATTTCGGTACGTTGTCGTTGATATAATGTCATTGCCATCCGTGGTGAATGTTTTCATAAGAAATAGAAGGTATAAATACAAATCATGGTATCGAAGACATTGAATAAGATGCTCCGAAATAAAGCTTTAGGAGTGTTATTACTTATTTAATAACACCCCAAGGTCTTATTTTACAAATGCCTCATTCAATAACCCTTCAAAATTTAAGAAATAAGACCCCGTGGAGTTATTTATATTTTAATTTAACTTTTGACTTTTTGGCAGATAACGCCACGGAGGGTTAATTTCAGATTTTTTAGTTTTTTTTTTCAATTACATTATAAATATGAGAAATGAGACTTCGAATGTTCTTTCTCATTGAATGTGAAATATTGCCTAGAGATTTTAATACTAGTATATGTATATAGATGATATTCTGAAGAGATATTTTAGAGTTAGATTCAAAAACAGGATAGATATACCCTTTTTCAAGAGTTTTGAATCCAACTATAATTTTCTTGTTATTTTGTAACGTCTTATTTCATTCCTCCCACTGTATCAACACGGTTCCGTAATACAGTTGGCATAGCAAGAACAGACATTTAATAAAACTTTTACAATGAAATGTTAAATCAATTTAATAAAAATTATTACCAAAAATTATTGAATACAAATTCCTAATTTTAATAAACTAATTTAAAATTAAAAATTTTTTATTATAAAATATTTATTTTACATACGAATTTTAATTTTTTACGATAATGTTTTTGTCTCTTACTGTAATTTTTCTTTTGATTGAATAACACATAAACACGTATATACACACTACATAGAGATTTAATTTATATATACATTTAAATATTATATTGTACACATATAAAAATATATAGATAAATTTTTAAGTAGCGCATTAAACGTCACCACTTTTTTTAAAAAAAAAAAAAATATTCAACTTATATTTTATCATTTCAACTCCACCATTTTTTTTTCTATTTCTTCTCACTTGTTCATTCTTAGACTAAAAATCTATTCATTTTTTTTTTATATTATTAAAAATAAAAAAAATTTTAAAAAATATTATTTATTTTGATTCATTTTTCTGGTAATAAAAACATTCAACAAAATCAATCCAGGAAAATGAATTAAATCTGAATTTTAAAAATGAAAACAAAAAATATTAATACAAAAATTCCATTTTTTTTTTTTTATTTCTTTCTCTTTCACTCATTTACACTTCACATTGAAAAATAAATCAGCGACAACACCAATTATGGAAATACCACCAAAAAATGTGACAGCTTTAGATGGTAAAGATGCAACAATAACATGTAAAGCAGTTGGTGCACCAGCACCTAACATTACCTGGGTATATAATGGTAAGTTTTGTATTTAATTTTCTTTTTTTTTTTTATGTAATATTTGACATTTTTCATTGCTGACATATAAAATAGTTTTTTTTTTTTGTTATATATTTTGCTTATCAAAGGTTTACACAAATTTAACAATTAAGAAAATTTTTATAGATATTAATATTTTTGACTGTTTCTACAGTAAAACTTCGATTTATATAACTTTTTTATAATTTACTTTTAATTAAATGAGTTTTACGGAAAACATTTTTAATTGATTTTTATAACTCACAGGACATTTTAAATAAGACTTTATTTAGAAGTTTGTGTGTGTAGTAGTATAATACTACAATTCTACTGAAGAGTTCAGTAGTAGCACTGAACGAAACATTTCTATAAACTTTATATAACGCTAAGTCTTATAATACATTTGGAAAGTAGTAAGGAGGAAAATAAATTAAAGAATAATATTAAATTGATAAGTGATGAGAAATCACGCGTTTCAACATCTCGCAAATCAAAATCTCGTATATCAAAATCTTGTGCTTTTTTAAATCTCGCGTTTCATAATCTCGTGTGGCAAAATCTCGTGTTTCAAAATCTCGCGCTATTTATAATTTTCTAGTTGAAATACTATATATAGGAAGGAAATATAGTTAGAACCTATTTTAGAGTTGGTTTCAGGGTTTTAGTACATTTTTTCAGAATATTTACATATATGGATGTGTGACATTCTAAATTAAGATGAAAACGCGAGATTTTGACACATGAGGTTTTGACACAAGAGATTTTAAAACGCGAGATTTTGACACAAGAGATTTTGAAACACGAGATTTTGAAACGCGAGTTATTGAAACGCATGATTTTGTATACAACCTTAAAAAAATATTGAATCACAGTTATTCGTTTTTCAAATATAAAATTGAATTCAAAAGGTCTTGGTATTTTAAAAGCCAGAAAGAAATCTTATGATGATTTCAAGATCAGCTTCTGTCACAAAAAACTGTAATGAATTTTTCAAAGAATATTTCAAAAAAATGTCACTAGGGTTTGAAAAATTAAATTCAACTATACTGTTTTGAAAAGGTGGATATTAAATCACCACTCTGTAGAAAAGCAAATTATTAGTTAAAAACTAAAAGTGAAAAATACTTAATTTAAAAATTAAAAAAAAACATATGTAAGAACAACTAAACATTACAATGTTTCATAAATCGAAGTTTTACTGTATTAATTAAAAATGAAACCAGAAAAATAAACATTGATACTTTTATTTGGAGCGTGTTTAATTAAAACTGACACATTTTTAATTGCAATTCCTTCATTTCATTTCGGTATAAATAATATTGCGGGTCAGAATAACAAACATATCGATTTTGACATATATACATATATATTTATATATACATTAAGAAAACAACAGATTTAATGTCCTGATTCATAAAATTTAATCCCTACAAATTAATTAAATAATCAAAGTATTATAAATTGAATTGTTATTAATTGGTTTGTTAAACATATGAGAATCCCACATATTTTATATCTATTTAAATATGATTTATAAATATATTTCCAAAATGGATTAATTTGTCAATTTTCTTTAAAAAAAATTTTTTTTAAATAAATCATTAATTATTATTGATTTTATATGAAATTCATATTGATTCAGGTGGACATCAATCAATTTAAATTTAAAGTTTCTTATTAAATTAATTTAAAGTATTAAAAATTCAATTTAAAATAATTTAATAATTAAAAACAATTAGCAAAATTACTAATATTTAAATTAGATATTAATTTCATATTATATTTTAAATTTAAACTTAATTTTTATCTTATTTTCATAGAAACAAAATTAGTTGAAATAACAAGTCGTTTTCAAATCCTTGATACGGGAGACTTATTAATATCAAATGTACGTGAAAGTGATGCTGGATTATATTCATGTGTCCGATCTAATGAAGCTGGTACTGTCACCGGAGAAGCACATTTAAGTGTTTTAGGTAATTTAAACTATTTTCATATTTTTCATTTATTTTTTTATAAAACCATTTTGACTGCAGCATGCAATCATGTAACACAATCGAAGTAAAGAACCTTCTTCTCTTAGAAGAAGTCCTGCCAAAGTGTTCACTCAAAATAAATTTTTAATTAACTTAAGTTTTATTTCAAAAAAAAATGTTTTTTTAATATTTTCAGTTCGAACACAAATAATACAACCACCCGTAGATACAACAGTTTTATTAGGTTTAACTGCAACAATGCAATGTAAAGTATCTAGTGATCCAAGTGTCGCTTACAATATTGATTGGTATCGTGAAGGACAAACACAAACACCAATACAAAGTTCACAACGGATACGTGTACATTCGGATGGTACATTAGAAATACAAGCAGTAAGAGCAGCTGATGTTGGTTCATATTTATGTGTTGTTACATCACATGGTGGCAACGAAACAAGATCAGCACGTTTAAGTGTTATTGAATTACCATTTGCTCCGACGAATGTTAATGCAGAACGTATTGAAACTGTTAATCAACAACGTGCCATAAATGTATCATGGACACCAGGTTTTGATGGAAATAGTCCAATATTAAAATTTATTATACAAAAACGAGAAGTATCTGAATTAGGTATGTATTCAAATGAAAAATGTTTTTGCATTATCTTAAATAATAAATAGTTAGTTTTTGTGTTGCTATATTTAATTTTTATAAAATTTTTTTGAAATAAAACAAAGGATGACTTATTTAGAGAATTAATTTGATTTAAATGTATTAAAAATTAAAAAGACAAGTACTTATTTATTTTCAATTAGAATTAATGGTTAGATTACTATTTTCGCCTAAAATTATGCAATATAAAAATTTAATATTCTTTCACTAGTAGTTAGTATTTTTAAACACAAAAGCACTTAAATATAATGTAATCTATAGTAAAGTTTTTAATTTAGCTTTCTTCTGCTCTCTGTAATACAAATCTAATCTATAATTAGAATTTTAGTAAGTTATTATTTGTTTATAACTTAAATTAGTTTAGTTTAAATGATAAATATTATAAAATTAGTATACATTTTTAAAATTTTTTATCATGTCTTCTGTTCTAGAATAGCTTCTAAAATGAATTAAGTTAATTTTATATAATAAACAAGATGATTAAATAAGACTATGACTATATCTTGAAAAAATAAAATTTCGAAAAATTATATTGAAAATAAAATCCTGAACATACATTATATGGAATAGAATACATTTTTAGATTCAAAATCTTTAAAAATATAAATTTTGAAAAAAAAAAATTTTAATTTAAAAATAACTTTTAATTTAAGATTTTATCTTCAAGTATTATAATTATTTAAATTATCTGTATACACTCTTTATTTACGTTGGTTACGTTTTTTTTGTAAACAAATAAAATTATTGTAAACTAATTAAACTGTGTAATACTTGGGTGTTCAAATGCGATGTAATTACGAAATTAGATTTTCGAAAAATTTTTCTAAAAAAGATTTTGGCATTTCATACATTCGAGATTTCCATGCAAGTTTAAGTTAAGGTTAATCTCTAGCTTGAATATAGTAGTACATAGTACTTAACCGCGTTATGGACTATTTCATGCTCTGCAAATTGCTAAAGATTTTTTTTATAGCCTATTTCATTTTATCAATAAATTTAATTTGAATTATGTCAGAAACCGCTTTTAAGATGTTAAGAACGATCTTAAACAAAATATGGAGTTTTAATAATGAAGTACAGTACATAATACAGTACAGATTAATGGTTCTTTGTGATCACATGACTAGAAACAGCATTGCATGTCTTAACAGTTTTTTTTTTAATAAATTTGGGATTTCTATAATTTTAATAAAATGGTGTAATTAAACCTCAAAGTAGTTCTATCATTTGTAGATCTATTACGTATATTTAAAAATGATAACTTTCTGCTTTTTTTTTAAATAAAAAGGTTATAAATAAAAATTTTCAAACATTTTAAATTCAATATTTTGTTATTTAAAAATATTTTTTTTTACCTTAAAAAAAACCAAGTTGATCATTATAACGCTTAAGTTAATATTTTGAACGTTAGAAATTTTTTGATATATAATCAACTGTCACATTTGAATTTAAAATCGATTTTCCATTGCCACAAGTATCATTTTTAAAGTCGCTCAGCTAAAATCTAAACTCGCTCCGTTCAACTATTTTTGGTCAGAAGAAACATGGAAGCGAAAAATAAAAAATATTTATAAAAAAATATATCAAATGTTTTAAAAAAATATGATATGTTGATTGTCTGAAAGAACTCGAAATCGTAGAAGAAAAAGATGATGGGTACATGAAGTTAATTTAACCCGTGATAAGTTTGGGTTTTTTGAAAAATTCTTTAAAGTTTAAAATTGAATTCATTATTAAATGTTTAAAATAAAAGAGCTCGTTCTTTCTTTACAAAAACTTATAAATAAAAACGTTTAAAAGTTCTGTCAAATTTAAAAATCAGTTTTTTACATTTAAATATGTTGTCAAACTCGACTACAGCAAAAAATTAAAAAATAAACTTATTTCGACAACAACGAAAATTTGATTGGGTGACGATCGACAAATATTTCGTCGGTGGTCGGAATTGTGTTTTTACCTTTAAGTTGCTGCAAAAATTCAGTCGACTTCAAGAAAATTTTATTTTTTTAAGAATCGCAACCGTAAATATTAAATTTATTTTTAAAATTTTAAAAATTATTAAATTACAATAAACTAATTTATAAGATAATATAAGTATTGCTTAGTTTTACAAAATATGCAATAAGTCATCCAAAAAATATTAAAAATTTAATTTAGGGCTTTAGAGTAGTATTTAAATTGTATTAATTATTTTTTAAAAAACAGCATAATAAATATTTTATTTTTATAGCTTTTTAAAATAAAATATAAATTAGTAATTTTATATTTTTTTTCTTTCTCTTTGTTTTTTTTTACCACCATGAACAAATTTCTGATCACTGTAATTTTTCCTGTTATAAAAAAAAAACAAAAAAAAAAAATATGCACTTTTTTCTATTATATTAATTATTTTTGGCTAATTAACTATGTATTTGTATTGTAATTTTGTGTGTGTGTTTGTATCTAACAAAATTTAAAAAAAAAAAAAAATATTCAAAATTTTTTAATTCAAAAAAAAAAAATAAAAAACCAACAAAAAATTAAGTAACAGGAGAACTTTCAGGTCCAATACCAGATCCATTTTTAAATTGGGTTACAGAATTAAGTAATGTTTCGGCAAATCGAAGATGGGTTTTATTAAATAATTTAAAAGCAGCAACAACTTATCAATTTCGTGTAAGTTCAGTTAATCGTGTTGGAGAAGGTTCACCATCCGAAGCTAGTAATATTATTGAATTGCCACAAGAAGGTAAGTTTTGATATTATTAAATGAAAAAAAAAAAAATTTTAATATATTTTCTAAATAAATTGTATACACACTTTTTTTTCTTTCACAAATTTCATTTTTGTAATTATTATTAAATCATTATTTATTTTAATTTTTTTTTATTTTTCATTTTTGTAAATTAAATATTATTTTATGTGATGTTTAGCACTTTAGTTTTGAAATTTTATTACACTCAAATATTTTTTTTTTTTAATTATTTTGATTTATTAATTATTTTTTTTTTAAATTGCTTTCAAATTATGTAGTTGCCACTTATAATCTGAACTATTGATCGAATATTGTAAAACCTATTGATATAACTCCCTGAAAATATTAATAATTTCATTTCAATTATCATATCAATATTATTAATAAGTCATTTCAAAGTTTAGATGATCATTATTGCACATTCATCCAAAACTCAGAATCTAAATTTGGATTGTAAAATAAAATGGTTTTTTAAACCACTGTTAGGTAGACAGAGGCACACAGACAGCGAGCAATATTGTTGTCTGGGATGTTTCTGAACAAATTTCAAAAATGTTTGTTTTCATATAATATATAAAGAAAAGCAACAAGCGAGCCAAGTTGTATAACAGAAATTTGATCACAAAAAATATATCGCAGAAAAAATTGATCGTTCATTGACTGTGTGTACACCGCCTAATGCAGGCCATTTGGTTGATGTTAAATAAATTTATAATTTATTAGTTCAAATAATTTAATTCTTACATGGAGAAAATTTTTTAATATATGATGTTTACTCATATAAGTCAAAGCTTTTCATAAACTTCATTGAAGCAATTCGATAACATTGAAGCAATTAGATAAAAATTTTATTTGAAATAACCTAAACTCATTTTGTATCACCTTAAAATATTAATTTTGTATCAAAATTAATATTTTAAGGTTCAAATTTAAAATTTTTAAACAGACCATTAGTCTTAGATAGACCATATGTCTAAATATAAAAAGTAAGAACAACCAGAGGAAAATAATTGTGTAGAACTCTTATTATTTTGTTGTCTATACTGTAAATCAACATCGCTTTATTTGTATTTAGACAAAAATACTATCTAATTACCCTATGTAATGTTAGCTTCTTAACATTATACGCTATACTTATATATGTTATTTTATTATAATATATGAAATTACTATATATAAATGTTATTTAATTAGAATAATAACTGCACAAAATATCAGAGTGGTAAATAAAATATTGTGAGTGTTAAATGCACTTTCTAAATGTATGGCATATATTTTATGTAAATTTAAAACACCTTATCATAAATCCTTATTTCCTATACACCTTACTTTTCAAATCATATATCAAAACATTTTTACAATTTTTTTAGTTTCCTTATATTAATTTTTTTATTTTAATTATTTTTTAATTTTCCCTTTTTTTTTATGATTTAAATTTCACGTTTCATTCAAAATACACAATAAATATTCATAATAATTTATTAAAATTATATTAAATAATAATTAACATTTTTTTATGTAAAAAAAAATTTTACTAATTGTATTAACTATATATATACTTACATATTTTCCCCCTCCAAAAAAAAAAACTAAAACTAAAAAAAAACAACTAAAAATAAAAAAAAAAACTAAAAAAATTGTAACAAAAAATGGCTTTCTAATGTAGAATTACCGCTTGAAAGAGGTATAATAAATCACAAATATATTAAATTAATATTATATTTACTTTAAGTTTTCTTTTATTAAAAAAATTATTTTACAACTTTGTATAGCGCCATCTGGTCCACCAGTAGGATTTGTTGGTTCTGCCCGTTCTTCATCAGAAATTATTGTACAATGGCAACCACCATTAGAAGAACATCGTAATGGTCAAATATTAGGTTATATAATAAGATATCGACTTTATGGTTATAATAATAGTCCTTGGACTGAACGAAACATTACAAACGAAGCACAACGAAATTTTCTTATTCAAGAATTGATAACATGGAAAGATTATGCAATGCAAATAGCTGGCTACAATAATATGGGTGTTGGTGTTTTTACAGAAACAGCTAAAATTAAAACAAAAGAAGGAATACCTGAAGCGCCTCCAACTAATCTTAAAGTTGTCCCATATAATTCAACCGCCGTTAAAGTATCTTGGAAGCCACCAAATCCCCAACAAATTAACGGGATTAATCAGGGTTATAAAATACAAGCCTGGAAATATGATATAAATGAAGGTGAAGAATATGAATGTGAAGCAAGAATGATAACTGTACCGCCAAGTTTAGTTGATCCATTAGCTGAACAAACAGCAATTTTGGATGGTTTAGATAAATTTACTTCATATAATGTTACTGTTTTGTGTTTCACTGATCCTGGTGATGGTGTACGCAGTGACATGATACCAGTTAAAACAATGGAAGATGTGCCAGATGAAGTTTCATCATTTAATTTTATGGATATATCTGATCGAGCTGTAAAAGTTGTTTGGTCACCACCACGCAACAAAAATGGTATTCTTAGGGGTTATCAATTAAGATATCAAGTGAAGGATATGCCAGAAAGTTTAAAATCATTAAATTTAACATCAAACCAAACATATGTAATGGTAACACAACTACAAGCTACAACACATTATTGGTTTGAAATAACTGCTTGGACTAAAGTAGGTCCGGGTCCAGCTAAAACTGCCACTATTCAATCAGGTGTCGAACCAGTTCTTCCACATCCTCCAACACAGCTGGCTCTCTCGAATATTGAAGCATTTTCAGTTGTTTTACAATTTACACCTGGCTTTGATGGTAACTCTTCAATTAGCTTATGGACTGTTGAAGCACAAACTGCACGTAATCAGACATGGTTTACTGTATACGAAATTTATGATCCAGATGCTACAACTTTAACTGTTAAAGGCTTAGTTCCGTTTACATCATATCGTTTAAGATTAATTGCTACAAATGTTGTGGGTCCTTCTGAACCTTCCGAACCAACAAAAGATTTTCAAACAATTCAAGCAAGACCAATGCATCCACCACTGAATGTAACTGTACGAGCAATGAGTGCGACGGAATTAAGAGTAAGATGGATTCCATTACAACAAACTGAATGGTTTGGTAATCCGAGAGGATATAATATTACTTATAGACAAATTGATTCAAATGAAAAGAAGATGACAGCACCAATGAGTGTCTTAATCGAAGATCATACGGCCAACTCGCATATTCTTGACCACCTAGAAGAATGGACAGCTTACGAAATAGTTATGAATGCATGTAATGATGTTGGTTGTTCTAAAGATAGTCCAAGGGCAATTGAAAGAACAAGGGAAGCTGTTCCATCATTCGGCCCTATCGGAGTATCTGCAAATTCAACATCGTCTACTACAATCGTTGTTAGATGGAATGAAGTACCTAAGCCCCATCGTAACGGGCAAATAGAAGGTTATAAGGTATTTTATGGAGCTTCAAGTCGTAATGGCCTTGTTCTGCATAAAACAATATCCAATAATTCATCATTTACTACCACTTTGACTGAATTGAAAAAATATGTTGTTTATCATATTCAAGTACTAGCTTATACAAGACTTGGAGACGGAGCTTTAAGTTCGCCACCAGTTCGTGTTCAAACTCATGAAGATACTCCAGGTGCTCCATCCAATGTATCTTTTCCAGATGTTACAACATCGACAGCGAGAATTATTTGGGATGTTCCAGAAGAACCAAATGGAGAAATTTTAGCTTATCAAGTTACTTATTCACTAAATGGGAGCTCAAATTTAAATTATTCACGAGAATTTCCACCATCTGATCGAACATTTAGAGCAACCCAACTTTTATCCGAAAAATATTATATGTTTAGTGTAACAGCTCAAACCCGTCTTGGTTGGGGTAAAACAGCATCTGTACTAGTTTATACAACAAATAATCGTGATCGACCTCAAGCTCCATCCGCACCTCAAATTTCTCGCAGTCAAATTCAAGCTCATCAAATAACATTTAGTTGGACACCTGGTCGAGATGGTTTTGCTCCACTTCGTTATTACACAGTTCAGATGAGAGAAGATGATACCAAATGGACACCACTGCCGGAAAGAGTTGATCCTACCGTAACTTCATATACTGCTGCAAATTTAAAACCACACACAACATATCAATTTAGAATACAGGCCACGAATGATTTAGGACCATCCGATTTTAGTAGAGAAAGTATAACAGTTCGTACTTTACCAGCAGCTCCATCACGAGGAGTCACTGGTCTTAAAGTGGTTCCTATCACCACAACAAGTGTTAGAGTACACTGGAATGCATTAGAAAAATCATTATGGAATGGTGACTCTGCTACTGGAGGCTATAGAATTTTATACCAACCAATATCAGATTTCCCAACTGGCTTAGAAGCAACTCCCAAACAAGATGTTATGGGAATAACATCAGAATCAGTTATTTTAATTGATTTAACCCAGGATAGAAATTATGAAATTATTGTACTGCCATTTAATTCACAAGGAACAGGTCCCCAAACTCCACCAGTTGCAGTATACGTAGGTGAAGCTGTTCCAACAGGTGAGCCTAGAGCTGTTGATGCAGCCCCAATATCCAGTACTGAAGTTCGATTACGTTGGAAACCACCAAAATTAAATATGCAGAATGGTGATTTACTTGGTTATAAAATTTTTTATTTGGTTACCGATTCACCACAAGAATTGGAGGAAGGACGAAAGCATGAAGAAGAAATTGAAGTTGTACCAGCAACAACCACAACTCATAGTTTAGTTTTCTTAGATAAATTTACCGAATATAGAATACAACTTTTAGCATTTAATCCAGCTGGTGATGGTCCTAGATCACCAGCAATAACAGTTAAAACATTGCAAGGTTTACCTGGCCCACCGCAAAATTTAAAATTCGAAGATATTACAATGCAAAGTTTAAAGGTGTCATGGGATGCACCAAAAATGAAAAATGGTGAAATTTTAGGTTATTTAGTAACATATGAAACTACAGAAGAAAATGAAAGTAAGTAATTTAATTAATTATAATACACATATTATAAGTGATATAAATATTATTCAAACTGTTTTAATTTATATGAATTTTTTTAATATAATAAATAGAATTCAGCAAACAAGTTAAACAAAAAGTTACTGGCACCAATCTAATAATACAAAGTCTTGAAGAAGAAGTTACATATACGTTTACCGTCCGTGCACAAACTATTGATTATGGACCTGCAATTAGTGGTAATGTTACAACTGGTCCACAAGATGGATCACCAATTGCTCCAAAAGAATTAATATTATCAAAGAGCCCATCAAGTGTTGAAATGCATTGGGCTAATGGACCATCTGGACGTGGTCCAATTTTAGGTTATTATATTGAATGTAAAAAGAGAGGTAAGTTATTCCAAATATATTAAAATAGTTAATATAGTGTTAATAATTAAGTTTTTCAGTTTATTAAGTTTTTTTTACAATTTTAATTTAAATTAGAATTTTAAGTAAAGTCGAAAGTTATTTTAACTGGTTTAAACGGTGTAATAGACATTTGATTTGGTTTGGTATCAGATTTAACTATTATGAAAGTTGGAAACTTTACTAAAATTCTAAATAAAATTACAGTATACATACTTTATTTGAAAATAATTGATTTAATTTTATTTTTACTGTGTTTTATTAAATTAAAT
Organism: Dolichopus griseipennis; assembly: GCA_963082915.1. Classification (NCBI taxonomy): domain Eukaryota; kingdom Metazoa; phylum Arthropoda; class Insecta; order Diptera; family Dolichopodidae; genus Dolichopus; species Dolichopus griseipennis. The sequence continues at coordinate 346,711,233 of OY720441.1, forward strand.
GGTATTTGGTGTAGTCTCTTTACTTTATAATTAAAAAAAAAAAATTTTAATTTTTCTATTTCATACGCTAATACTATTTACTTTAAATATGAGTAGAAAGACAACCTAGTTATTTCTGTAAGTATATAATTGGGAATATTTTAATTAAAATTGAATTAATTTCAAATATTTACATTTATTATTTTATTTATTTAAAAACTACCTTATTTACTATTATTTTATAATTTAAAAATTTTTATTAACCTCTTTTTTTTTGTAAAATTTACAACTTATAGTAAGATATTTTAATATATATATTGATTAAATTTAAAATGGATTTAAGCTGGCTCGACATTTTTTCAATCTAGATTATATTGGGATTTTAATTTAAGAGAAAAATATTCCGCTATAAATAATATACCTAAAAACTTTTCCAAGTATTACGGTAACATTTATTAGTTGCTGACATAACAAGTGTAGGCAAACAATATTAAATATAGAACTTAGTAGACATTTATGCTTATAAACATGTTGAACGCTTGAATTTGTATAGTAGTATACTATATCTATAATATTGAGAACAGGAAATTACTCAACCTATGACTTTTAAATAAGGCCATTCGTGAAAACAAAATGTGCAACGGTAACACTTAAAGAGTTTTAATCGAATAAAGGTATTGCCAATATAAAAAACATAAGTTAAATATTTAAAAATCATACTTCGTACTTCGTAGAAGTATAGTAAAATAAAATAACCTCAAAAGTTTACAGTTATGATCTATATGGAATTTCATATGTAAAAAATTAAGTCAAATCATATCATCAACCTCCTAAATGATGATTAAAATCGACCAGCTAAAATCCATCTTTATTATAATATTAGAATAAAATTATTTTTTTGAATGCTTTGGTTTTTTTTTAAATTAATATAATAATTGTTATTAATTTTATTATTTAATTATTTATATTTTAAATTGCATTTTAATACTAACAACATTTAATATTAAAAATTATAAATAAATATAAATTTATAACAATTTTTTCTCAATTAAATATCAAATAGATGATGCCAGATGGGAAACAATAGCCCGAACAACAAGCGGTCCAATGCAAGAATTTATTGTTAGTTATCAATCATTATTACCATCAACACCATATACATTCCGTGTTATAGCATACAATCGATATGGTATATCATATCCAGCATATTCAAAAGATTCAATTTTAACACCATCAAAACTATACCTTGAATATGGTTATTTACAACATAAACCATTTTATCGTCAAACATGGTTTATGGTTGCATTAGCAGCGACATCTATTGTTATTATTATTATGGTGATAGCAGTACTTTGTGTTAAAAGTAAAAGTTATAAATATAAACGTTAGTATATTTCTAAAATATTTAATTAATAAATTTTATTTTATTTTTAATATATTTTGTATTATTATTTTATTAAAAACTCTTGTAGAAGAAGCACAAAAAACCCTTGAAGAATCAATGGCAATGTCAATTGATGAACGACAAGAACTTGCATTAGAATTATATCGTTCTAGGCATGGTGTCGGAACTGGAACATTAAATAGTACCGGGACATTAGGTCGTGGTACATTAGGTCCATTAAATAAAAAAGCACCACGTCCACCACCACCATCAGCATTAGGTAAAAGTCCACCCAGACCATCACCAGCATCAGTTGCATATCATAGTGATGAAGAAAGTTTAAAATGTTATGATGAGAATCCAGATGATAGTAGTGTTACAGAGAAACCATCTGAAGCTAGTTCAACTGATTCTCAAGTAAGTATCTGAATTTAAATATTTTTATTTGAATTTATTGTAATAATGATTTAAATTTTTCAATTATTTTTTTTTTTTTTAAATATAGCATTCCGAAAGTGAAAATGAAAGTGTACGATCTGATCCACATTCATTTGTTAATCATTATGCAAATGTTAATGATTCATTACGGCAATCATGGAAAAAACAAAAACCAGTTAGAAATTATTCAAGTTATACAGATTCGGAACCAGAAGGTAGTGCTGTTATGAGTTTAAATGGTGGTCAAATTATTGTAAATAATATGGCAAGATCACGTGCACCATTACCAGGTTTTTCATCATTTGTTTGACAGTCAACAGAATTTTAAAAAAAAATTTTATTTAAATTCAAAAAATATTTGCATTTAAAAAAAAAAATAAAAAAAAAAAAAAACAAAAACAAAATAAAAAAAAATCTTAAAAAAAAAAAATTATAAAAAAATAGAAAATTTTATTGTTTTTTATTTTTTAAAATACATGTAAAATACATATATATATTTTTGTAAAAATATATTTTGTATTCTTTATTTTTAATTATAATTATTATCGTATTTATGTTAAATATTAATTATTTTTAATTTTAATTTTTAATTTAATTTATAATTAACATTTATATTATATTTTTTAAAATAAAAACAAAATCTTTTTTAACCTGGCAATTACATACTGACGCTATCTAACGTTAGTCCGTACTGTCTTGTATTGTCAGAGTCGCCAGCACTGGCTGGACAATGAAACACATTCACAAAATTTTATATTTAATGTCAAAAATTTAAAAAAAAAACAAGCAGACGTCTTCGTTTGAAAAGAAGCATTTTTTTTAAAAAAAATTCCTTTTAATATCCAAGGAACTTCTTGGGGATTTAAATGAGTTAATCCACATTCTCTTCTTAACTTTTGAATCCTTTTTCAATTTTATTTTTTCTTTATTCATTCTTCAATTATTTCAATAAATTTTCAATTATTTTTAATAATAAAATAGCACTAAAATAGCATTTCTTTCCTTTATTTATCATTTTTTTTTAAATGAACTGTCAAACTCAAGACAATATTTAACCTCAATTTCGATAGCGACATGTATGTAAACGCCAGGAGTCATAAATTCCATTTTTTATATCATAAAAAAAAGTTTTTTTCAATTCAATGCAAATTATTTTTAAAATTAATTTTTGTATTTAAATGTTTTTCATTTTTAAATTTTTTTTTTTTTAATTAATAATTTTATTATTAAATTAATTAAATTATTTTTGTATTAAAATTAAAAAAAAAAAAAAAAAAAAAAAACAAAATACGAAATAAAAAAAAATCGAAAAACATTTTATTTTTATTAATATTGAAATGTTGCGAAACATTTCGTAAATGTTTTGCAACATTTTGATATAATTATAAATATTATTAATTAATTATTGAAAATAAAACAATAAAATATTTAAAAAATTAGAAATAATTAATAAAATTATAAGGTAAAAAAAAAAAAAATAAAATAAAATTATCTCTTTTTACATGTGATAAAAATTTCTTAAAAAAATAAAAAAAAATTAAAAAATAAATTTTAAACTTTAAAATAAAACAAAAAACTTTTGCAAAAAAAAATAATATATAAAAAAAAAACTTACGATCTAGATTTTAATTAAATTATCGACTTATATTAATTAAAAAAAAAAAATTAGGAAAAATAAAAACTTATTTTTAGCTATAATATACTTATTTTAAGTTTAAAATATTTTAATTTATCTAATAATAATAGTTTTTTAAAAATAATATTTTGTTCATGTAAATATTTTTTTTTTGTATTAATTTAAATTAATTTCTAATTCCATAATATTTTTAAATTTACACAGTTTGTGTTTCCTAATTTTTTTGCATTTTGTAAAAGATTATGTATACTTCTTGGATACACATTTTTATATTTAATTTTTAAACGAAACATTTAACACTGCCATCAAAATTTTTAATATTAAATTTTTTAATTAAATACATAAATTACTTATATAAAAGAATACTTTTTAGATTAATGTATCTATAAAATATTTTATTAATTAATTAATGATAAAGATGATATTAAAAATCTATTGATCTTATATTAAATGTCATAGGAAGTTAAATAGGATCTTATCATATTAAAAACTATTTACCTAATTATATAAGGCAAATAGTATTTATTTCCTACGAATTGTGGACTTATATAGATCCAATCTAAATAACACCCATAGAGAAAGGACAAATAATACCCATATTCTGAAAGACTAATCACTGAAACAATGATAAAATGTATTGTGTCACGTATACTTTTATAACATCTAGCAAATTCTGAAAGGCGCACTATTAACATTTTTTTATGTTGGTAACATTTACTGTCAAAACATATTTATTAGTTTAAAAGTATTAATGTGTAGGTATGAAAAATTTTTAAAATTTTTTTTTAAAAGGAAAATGCATTCTAAAAAAATTTAGCTTTAAAAAAACATCTAAAGGTGATTCTCATATGCAAATTTTGAGGTGATTAAAAATCGTTGTCATTTTCTAAGTCCTTCAGAATTGCTCAACGGCGTGATAATTTTGATAGGTAACATCCCTTTTATTTTAAAGTAAATAATATATAAAGAATTTCAACACGTGATCATTTTTATCACGTCTACGATTTTTTAGAATACAAAATCATCACTTTAGTGATATTAATCGTAGACTACGGGTGACATCGTAAATGTCGTAGAAAAAACTTCAACCTGATACAATGTGAAAAAAACACAATGTAAAATTTCTGAACACATTGTGTCGAAAATACAATGTATTTGGTTTACAATTCCGATTGCGTCAAAATGAAATGTCAAAAACTTTAATTTTTTCTGCAGAAACCATCTTAAAGAAAAGTATAAATTAATATTTACTTAATTTTCTTCCATGGTTTTTTTTTTTTTTAATTAGGGACTTCACCATCACAAAAATAAAATTCAACTGACTAAAATTCAAATCAAAACTTCAAAATTCAAATAACTTTTAATTTTTTTATTTGTGTATCCAAAAAATTTTCGATACTGAATTTAACAACACGCGTCGTGAAAATGGGTCGCGAATACAATGTAAAATGAATTTACGATCATGAGACAATGTAAAATTTTTGTAGTTTACATTTACGATCATGCGACATTGTATTCACGACGTCGCAAACACATTTACGATGTCAGGGTACGTGTTTCAGAGTATGAGTGTAAAACAAAAACAAAATGGCGTCTACATGAAAAACGGTACAACCACAATCTCTATACTAAAAAAAAATAATCCTAAATTTCCAAAGAATTTAAAATATTAGAAAAAAAAAAATAATTATCAATATTTAACTGTACTTTATTATTGTAATAAAACTTATCATTTACATTTTTTTTCTAATCATCCCAGAAGTATGCAAAAAATCTTATTTAAATTTATTTTTAAATATTTTTTATAAAATAAATTCCTTAAATAATTGTATATTTAATCGAATTCAAATATAAGTATATGTTATTTGTTTAATATTTCCTTAATTTTCTATTCTAATTTAAGTTTCCATTTAATTTAAAAAAAAAAACAAAACTCAGAAATGTAAATAGAATAATTAAAAACAGATTTTAAATTAAAACAACCTTAACCACTTAAAAATAAAAATTAAATAACACTTAAAAAACCATATGATTTCTTATCAATACATATTAAGTCATCAACAATTTGTAATAATTAATAAAAAAAAAAATTCATTTAAGTTTTTTATTATATTTTTTATTCAATTTTTTTTTCAATTTTTATTTTTTGTATAATTTTTAATGAGAAACATTTTTTTTTTTTTTATATAATAATGACATTATATTTTAATTATTAAATAAAATTGAATGATTCTCAAAAAATAAATTAAAAAACTTGAAAAAACTTAGGCCATATTGCAATTTTTTTTTAATTATGTAAGTTTTTAATAAAAATTTAATATTAAAATTAAAGAAAAATGTAAAAAAAAAAAAAAAAACTTTTAAATTTGTTTTCTTTTTCGAATAATTAAAGAAAAACAAAACAAAAATAATGACTGATTATTTTTTAAATAATTATATATTAATAATGTAAAAATGTTACTAAAAAAATATATATAGAAATTCTAATTACTTATATATTATAAAAAAAAAAAAAAATTAAATAAATAATAAGAGATCATTATTAGGATTATAATGCGAATAAAATAAATTCTATTAATTCGTTTAAAAAAAAAAAATAGATTAAATTCAATTAATTAATAAATTTAGATTGATTATTAAATTAATTGATTTATATAGAAATTGTAGTTGAAAATTTACAAAAAAAAATAAATTTAAATTATTTTAATTAAAGTAAAAAAATGTGAACTATTCAATATTAAAATAAACTTGTAAAATGTACTTTTAGCGAATGGGTTAACAATGTTAATTATATCTGAAAAGATTTTTGAAAAAAAAAAATTTTAATAAATTTTCACCTTAATTTTTAAAAGAACTGAACAAATGTCTATTTTTAGTTCAAAATTACTTATCAGAAGAACCCATACATTACTTATTTCTTTACTATATATTATTAAAATAAATTAGTTAATCTTTTCAAAATAAAAATAAAAAACCATTGAATTTTAAACTATGCTGTCTTTCTACATCATCATAAATTCAATTTCTGCAAAAACTTAGTTATTAACTATCTATCGTTGATTTAAAACATTTTTTAAGTCAATAATAAAGTTAAAATTTTGGAAAAATAAAATTTGTGCCAACAAACTTTGATTTTAAAACTTATAATTTTAATGATAATTATAAATTTAAAAAATTCAAAAAAAAAAATCTAATTATGAATAAACATCTCTGTAGATACTCTGTAGATTTAGCGAAATTACAACCAACTAAGATTTTTAAACTATATTAACTCTACTGTATATCACATGAAAATTCTCAAAAGTCACTTTCAAATTTTTCTTTTGAATATCTTGTTCGTTCTTTGCCTTATAATTGTAGAAATGAAAAACGTGTTCAATTATTAAATACCCACCCCCAATTTAATTTTCTTTAAATTTATTATTACTTAAATACTTAAGTAAGCTGAGCTATACTCGACGTTGACAACGTTCCAACCAACGTTACGCTTTGAAATGTCAAAGAAATAATATACAACCGAACCGATTTGTCTGAACTCAACTAAAGCGAAAGATTAAAATTAAATCCGATCATTTATTACAAGCGTTTTAGCGTTCACGTTTTTAACATTTCAAAACGTCGCAAAATCGTCCGAACCGTTGAGTTTAATTACATTAGGTATTAGTGTTTTATAATACAAAACTTGTTAAATTATTTCTTTTTACATTAAATATATAGAATATATATAAGATTTTCCTACATTTTTCTATAAACAAATCAATAAATTAATTTTTTAATAAGAAATTTAAATATTTAAAAAAAAAAAAACAAATAAAATGCATTTTCCATTAATTGTAAATAATTTCAAATAATAATATTAAAAAAATTAAAACATAATATACTTATAATAAAATTAATTGTATGTAGGATATTAAAAATAAATTAAATATATATATACATACTAAAATAATATAAAACTAAAAATTCAAACAGGATATTAATTTTATAATTTTTAAAAATTAATATAAATATATTTTTTAGTATAGAAACAATTAAAAAAAAAATTAAAAAAAAAAAAATTAATTAAAAATAAAATTTTAATAGTATTTTATATTTATAATGAAAAAATTAAATTAAAAAAAAAATTAAAAAAAAAAAACATTTTAATTTGTTTAAAAACAAAATAATAAAAATAATTTTTTTTTTTTATTTTAAAATAAACAATCATTACAAAATTAAAATGAAAATAAAAATGAATTTATTATTAAAATAAATATACATATAGATATATAGAAAAATAAAACTACTTACTTCAATGTAAAAAAAAAACAAATTAAGAAAAAAAAAAATTGGGAAAACAACTGATTTAAAATAAAAATAGATTGTAAACAAATAAAAAAAAAAAAAAGAAATTAAATTGAAAACTAATAAATTTAAAAACAAGAAATAAAATTAAATCTATTGAATTTATTTTTTAATTCTAGTATAATTTATTATTAATACCTCACCCTTACACTCATTAAGTAATGTAGAAGTTAAAAGTTGAGCAATTTTTGCGTCTATACTATACTGAGTTTAAACAGTGTTGATACTTTTATTGTACGCATTTGTATTGTTCTCTGTATACTTAACTTTTAAAGTTGTATTTCAACTTTGTTGGCTACGCACATTGTGCTTAGGGCCAAGAAACTGAACGAATTTCAAAATATGTTTTTACTAAATATCACATAGCCTAGGGTAGAAGAAACACTAAGAAATATGAATCATAACCTCACAAAAAGGTTTAAGCTTTTTATTGTCGATTTTATCGTCACATACGTGTTTATTTCGTTTGGTATTAATTGTTAAAATATTTCCCGCAAAATTTGAAAGAAATAATCCAGTTTTTTTTCGTTTCGTCACGGCAATTTTTGTTTATGCTTTATTCGTTATGTTTAATACGCGTACTTGCGAAGTTGAATCATGTATGGGCAAGTTGAAAGACCATTTTGAAGGTTGAAAAGTTGGTTGGAAGAAATTCAAAAAATTTTGATTTTTTGTGGGCGGAGTCTTTGGTTGCATTTTAGTTTTATCGTGTATGGGCAAGTTGAACAATCTAAATGTCATTATATTTTATTTTTTTTTTCGTTTTTTTAATTTTTGGACACGAAAGAACCGAATTTGAAAAAATGAGATAACTATAATGTATAAAATAACAAATAATTATGTAATTAATTTGAAATAATTATAACATATTTAAATAAAAACTGTTAAAAATTCAAATTTAAAATTATCAGATTCTTTTGATATTTAACATATTTTTTAAAACAAAATAAAAAAAAATTTACGATGGTTCGATGGTAGGTTGAATAGTGTATGGTAAGGTTTGTAAACATGTCCGCGTACCAAGTTGAAAGCCTGGTCCATCATGTATGGGATGCATTAGACAGCCAAATTTTTTTTTTTTGAAAAGCAAATGTTGAATTTGTATATATAGATCATGTCAAATCTAAATTTCAAAAATAGCTGGATGAAAACCAACAATAATATCCAAACAAGACTGATAAAGGTAGGCTGATTAATACATAAACATTTAATTAAAAAATTTATTTATTTGTTTTTAAATCTGCTTTATTATACAATTATAGAAGTATTCAATTTAAAAACTGCCAGGCAACACTCACTGTAAAATCAAAATACATTTCTTCATCAATTTTCTTTGATATTGAGAACCCATACATTACTTATTTCTTAATTATATATTATTAAAATAAATTAGTTAATGTTTTCAAAATAAAAATAAAAAACCATTTAATTTTAAACTATATTGTCTTTCTACATCATCATAAATTCAATTTCTGCAAAAACTTAGTTATTAACTATCTATCGTTGATTTAAAATATTTTTTAAGTCAATCATAAAGTAAAAATTTTGGAAAAATAAAATTTGTGCCAACAAACTTTGATTTAAAAACTTATAATTTTAATGATAATTATAAATTTAAAAAATTCAAAAAAAAAAAACGCTAATTATGATTTTAATTATGAAAAACATCTCTGTAGATACTCTGTAGATTTAGCAAAATTACAACCAACTTAGATTTTTAAACTATATTAACTCTACTGTATATCACATGACAATTCTCAAAAGTCACTTTCAAATTTTTCTTTCGAATATATTGTTCGTTCTTTGCCTTATAATTGTAGAAATGAAAAACGTGTTCAATTATTAAATACCCACCCCCTGTTAATTTTGTAATTGACTGTCTATTAAGTTTATAAGAAATTTAGACTTTAAATTTTTTATTATTTTCTGTATTAAAAAACCACGATCCTGTATTAAAAAGCCACGATCTGTCATAATCACATCTTCTTTTATCATATTTAAGATGCCGCAGTTTTCGGTTATATATTTGTCACTGCACCTTCTTCCGTAACCTTTTGAAATGAAAATGTACACAATGCTTCCAAATGACCATATGCAAATTAATATTTTATAATTTGATGATGTTTGTAGTTCTAAAAAGTACGTGTTGCTGCTAACATTTTTCCTAAACATTAATTTTCCTTTTTTTACTTTTAATTATAATTTACCTATAATTTATAATTTACCTCGCAAAATATTTAAAAGCAATCTAAAATGAAAACTCTTTTGTTTCCAAACACCTTTTTAAATACTTGGGGTGTTTTCCGTCTATGTGCAATATCATCTGGCCAAAATACGAAGCAGCTTAACCTTTGATATAGAACCAACTTATTTTATATGCATTTCACTGATATACCATTTGAGTGTGCCGTATATAAGTAAATGGCAAATCTAATCTGAGTTTGGTGAACATAATTATCATGACATCAAGTTTGGTCATTTTGTAACTACTGAATGGTAAATAAGGTTGGCAGTAATTGTAAATTATATTAAGTGAAGTAAATGATGGAAATCCAGTTAAATATTTTACAAGATGAGGATTATTCTTTAGATTATCTTATTTTAAATGAACTTTGTCCAAAATTAAACCATCATAATTATTTTTCAATGCTATATATTATTTTTATAAAACACGATACTTTTGTTTCTCTTCTTTAAAAGCAGCTTAGTTTAAATAGAAATCTAAAAATAAAATTAGTTTTATAAGATTGAGTATACCCAAGTTAAAAACAATTACCTTCAAAATTAACAAAAATTTCTTCATTTTTTTCTGTGCATACCAATTCATGGTTTTCTGTATTAACCATTTTTGGGTCTTTAGATTTATTTCTGCGAACCATCCGCTTATATCGCTCAAGACTATGTTGATCCTGTTTTATAGTTTTACGACAATTATATCCCAAGTTCAAACTTGGAACCCAGTCTGGGTTCATATCATCTTCAAGTAATGCTTTTTTGCCAGAAATAAAATGTTTTGAACAAGCTCTCGACCGTCTAGCTATATTATCCGTAAATTTTTTTATATTTATAGCTTTAATACATGCCTTTTGGCTCCTTTTTATCAGTTCTATTAAAACTGGATTTTTAAAAGTTTTCGGTAGCGAAGGAAAACGGAATAAACTAATTCCTTCTTCTTTTCCACTATAGGATTTACAATAAATAATGCAACACTGTACAGGCATTTTGACATAATAAAAATTTTATATTTTGTTATTTATTTTATATTTTTTAATTTAAACATTCACAATTCTATTTTTAATAATGTCTTCTCTGCTCATACTAAAAATTATGTTTTCATTCTCCTTTTTTGACAGCTGTCAAAAGTATAAGAGGGAATTAATCATAGAATTACTAGTACTAGAATGGCAATAGAGAAAAAAATTTCAGACAAATTTCAAAATTTGGTACGTGTACCGTTTGTATGTATTTACTAGTTTCTCCGCGATTTATTTCATTTTGAAAGTGAAATATAAAAGAAACTTTTAAGTACGATTTAAGTAAGATTTCAAACTTAAAAGTAAATGAAAACAAAATTAGAAAATATTATATTCAAAAAATTTGTGTGTTGGTGTGCTTTTTGAAGTTTTTTAAAAAACATTAAATTAAATAAAGGATTATTAAGATGGGAAGAAAGTGTTGCTTAAAGATTTTATTTTATTTCTTGAGGTTTTACAAATATCAGCCGATTTTTTTAAAATTATTTTAAAGGTGTTTTCCCATGGTTTTTGCTTTCCATTTTTCATTATTATTAAGTGACCGTTCTGTAAATTTACCAAAACATAGTATATTTTCGAATAGAATCAATTTGAAAATCATATTGTAATGCTAAATTTTTTAAATAATAAGTAAAATTTTGATTGAATAAAAAAAGGGTAAAGAAAAAACCTTTTAATTCTTTATTCGGAAACGTTAAGTTATTTGAAACAGAAATCAAAACCCACCTTACGGTTAACATAAATGTAGATTTCATATTTGCAAAAGGTTCGTTCATATTTAAAAATGGCTAAAAATGTTTATATATTCACAAGATTATAAATACTTTTTGTTTTGTTCAAAAAATTATGATTTGTTTTTGATTTACTTATATTCATTTTCACGATGAATAAATAAACCTACGATAAACCTTATCAAAATAGATATGTAAGTTAATTAAAATTAAACTAGAAATATACTTGTTGGAGATTCCATTATTTTTAAAAATAATTGACTGCAATTTCTTCTAATATTATTAAAATTTTTTTCTTGATGTTTTGTTCATTTATATATTTAATATTAAAAGTAAATATTTAAAGTAAAAGTAAATTAAATCAAATAGTAAATATCTTTATTCGAAATAACTTACAATATACAAACTGCCCAATCCAAATGTATTTCTATGTAAAAATGTAAATAAAAAAAGTAATGGGAAACTGCCTAATAAACATTCTCATTTACTCAAATTTAAGCAATGACAGATGAAGTAGCCGTACCATTTGTATACACATACGAAATTGCATATGTATTTTTTTGTCTGAATACCTCAGGATAGGAAATCACATTAGAAGAAAAGAGTCGGGAACATTCTTTTGCCATTCTAGAACTAGTAATTCTATGGAATTAATCTATTGAGTTTTTGCTGTCAATAATTTTCAAAAATAAGCCTTTAAATAAAAATTTAAAGGATAGAAATTATTGAAATGTTTTTAAGAAACACTCGATTGTGAAAATTATAGTTTAGATGTAAAATATAATAAAAAAAATTAAAACATGCAACGAATCATACAATTCATTTAATTAATGTCAATTAATTTGTTGCAAATCGTTTTATTTATTTCTGCCAAGGATTATGGCACTCTCTCAATACTTGTCTAAGGATTATGGATGACTCTCCAAAGATTATGGATGTTTGTCCCAGTAATTTATCGTTTTTTCTTTGTCGCACAAATAGTATTTTTGTATCTTCTGCCTATGCTCTAACTTTTGCCCAGTAAATTGCCGTAATGAAAATTAGCCTTAAAAATCACCACTTACGTGTCGAATTATATAGGAGTCTATGATCTCCTCATTTTCTTTTTTAGCGGAGGTTTATGTTGATATATAATATATGGAATAACTATAGATATGGTTGGTTTGAATACGAATTATACATAGAATTCAAAATATACTATTTTGAGCTTTTGTTTTTTAATATTCTATAGCTAACATTTTCTTAACACTTTTGATTTATTCTTAAATTAGAATAATTCTGGTCATTCTGTTCAGAATTCTGTAACAATTTCATAGCTATATTTTACTAAACGCACCCATTATTTGAAAATGCCATGTCACATTTTGTCAGATTCGATCAAATGACATTATTTAAATGTAAACAAAATTTTAAATTGCAACTACCAAAAACTGAAAAAGCTGTTTTAATAATTTTTAATTATTTATCAAAAGAAAACACAGTTTTAGAAATAATTAAAATAATAGTTTTACAATTAAAGAAATTTTTTATGCATTTTATCTATCATTAACTTATGTATGGTTTGTTTAAATATCATTTTTAATTAAAATATTTTAACTCTTATGATTTAATTTTAAATAAAAATATTTTTTATTCTGAAAGGTACAAAAAATACAATATACAGTTCATCTTTCATACTTAATAACATAAACAATGGAAAATCAATTGGTTGAAGTATTTAAAAATGAATTGGATGAATTAAATTCAACAGTTAAAACTCAAATGCAGTTACTTTCTAAAGTTACAGAGATGTCATCTAATACATTATTACAAATAGATAATTCCCATGGAAATATAAAGGATTTAAATAGCACAATATTTACCTATAAACAAAAATTGAATCATTGTTTACTAAAAATATTAAAAATTTACATTGAAACAATGAATTCAACATGCCCTACTGATATAGAAAGAAAAGAAAATTTTAAAATTTATTACAGAGATGTTACAAAAAAATTGGAATATGTAACTAATTTTCTAAGAAGATTACAAATTCTTACAAGTACTTGTACTAACATGCGAAATAAGTTGGATTCATATGAAGATTAATTTTAAATAAACATTTTAATAAATAATTTTTATATCTTATAAATTTCTGTTATTTCTTTACTTGCATTCAGGTATTCCCTCTCAAAGTTATATATTTACAATTTAAAAATTTGTTTGTTTTTGTTCCAATCTAATAAACAGTCTTGGGTGATAGGAGTTATTTAGATTGTTTAGGTAAAATATAAAGTCAAAATTTCTTGTTACATTGTAATACGAAAAAAATACTTTGAGAATTACGTTAGAGTTGGAATAAAGTTCTCTCTTCCTTTATTTTTCAATACCGGATAACCACCGTTCATGATTTTTGTTACATGTAATAATAGAACTCAGAATTCGGGAAAGTTGAAATTGGCCTTATTTTCTTTACGATGGGATTTAAAGCTAAAAATAAGTGTGCATAATTCCTAAAATAATTCTCACCAAAAAAAAATAATTTATATCTTTTATTTCCAACTTGACTTGTGGACTTTCAAATACAAAAAGATGTATATTTTTTCCAATCAATGTTTGTACATCTAAATTTTTCTTCAACTGTCTTCTAATTTTAATCAAATTTACCACTAAACATTGGGCTTAACTAAAATCTAAATAAAAATTCTGAAATAAACAGTTATATTCGCAATTGCACCCTTTTTAAATCTGTTCAAAATGTAAACACCAAATCTATTAAATAAATAAAACAATTTGATTTTCTTGTCTCCACCTCACATACACTTTTTTTTTTATTTTTTAAAATTATCTTTTAAAAAAGTAGTCTAACTTAAAGCTTAGAAGAAAAATCCAAGAATTTTTCCTCCTAAATGTTTTCTTCTGGCTTCCTCATGATCCATGATACCACCAGATGTTGTTAGAACAACATATCCAAACTGACGTGACGGCAGTAAATTATTTGTCCATTTTTCTATGTCGTTGATTGGAACATCAAATCTTGGTGAAATAACACCGCATTTGTTTAATCTACCGGTTAAATTAACAACGACTTTGCCTGATCTATGATCATCAACAATTTCGAATTCACCAATGTAACCATGTTTCATCATTACAGTCAAAAATTTGATGATTACTTTTGAGCATGGACGAAGTAATACTTGACGTTTACCTCTTTTTTCTGCATTGTTGATACATTTTAATGCATCGGCTAAAACATTCATACGAACCATGGCTAAAAATAAAACAAAAAAATAGTTGAATTAGTTTTTAGAATATAAGTTATTCAATAATTTTAATTTAAAGCGCTTAAATTTAAGACAAATTTTTTAGAAAATTAACCCAATTTAACACAAAAAAGCTAGGAATAAGTTATTCAATGTTTACAAGAAATATAATGTCATATAATTCCATTAATATAGCATCCCGGCCAAAAATTTAAACAATTTCATACACTGGATTCTTCCATTTAAATTATTTTACATATTACATAAAATATTTTAATCAAAAAATAATAGATTACCTAAAATTAATTATGTGAAATTTTTCACAATTTACACCGAAAGAACTCAATCGGAAAAGAGGAAGTTGCTCATGTTTTTTTAGTTGGTAGCAATTTTTAAATGTCAAATTTTTATATATAATTTAACACCGACACCTAGTGGTGAATATTATTTAAATTAAACAAAAAATTTTAAATCAAACATTTAAGCTTGCATTTAAATGAAATCGAATTCATTACAATTATAAGTTAACTGCAGTGTTGCAAATTATGAGACAATAACAGATTTTTTTTTTAAATAAAATACAATTGATTTCAAAATATGTTTGAATTCACAATTATTTATATATAAAATTCCAAAGTTTTTTAAACTGGAACTGTTTGGGAAGGAGTGTTACTATATTATTACACGGTAACTACATACAGCTGACTTAAAATGTCAAAATTTATTTTTTCTAAATATATCAAAATCAAATATCAATTAAAAAAATAGTATAAATAATGTTAAAAAAGTGTGGATGGGAAAAAATTATTACCGCTTATTGTGTTTATTTTTTGCTTATATTTATTATAATTCTATCATAAATTAAATAATATATTAATTTATACTCAATCGGTATTTATCAATATTGTTTTTATGTATTTATCAAAAAGTCAATTTATTTTCCTTTTTTAGAAATGAGGTTAACACAAAAATTATATGCCCAACATATTGGATTTATGTTTAAAAAACATTGGCAAGTTCAAGGAAAAAGAGTACCTAGAACTACAGGCGCAATTGAAGAACTAGCAAAATATGGTATTACAGTTCAAGATCCATCCGATTTTGTGAAACCAAAATTTCCCAAAATCGAATTAGAAATCTTTAAGAAAACACCCATTGATACAAGTTCTTATGTTGATTGTTATAATTTTGGGAATAATAATGTTTTAGTAGAGGGTTTACAACAGGCTCAAATCATTTCAAAATCAATTGTTGTTAATGAGCTACCTGAAAAAGTTGCTGATGCAATTAAAACAACTCAAATTTCTAGTGACACAAATAAAAATTTACATCGCGCAATTTTAACATCATTTACATACGATGCTTACCAAGAAAAATTACCAAAAGTTAAAGTTCCAGAAAAACCAATGTACAATTTGCCCAGAATATATGGAATCCCGGCAAATAGAAAATGTGAACTATTGATTTCAAAACTTTTATTTGAATGTGAAAAACTTGCCAGCTCTGACAAAACTTCTCAGAATAAAATTGTTAATAATACGCATTTTGATATATTCGTTGAATATGCAGATCAATTAATTAATTTAAATATCAAAGCCGATACTTTATTACTAAACAAAAAACCAATTCAGAGTGTTAAAGGAACATTTGAAGGTACAGTACCAGATATATTCCCTTTAGATTTCAAAATCGGTTTGAATCAATGCCGTATGCCCAAAAAAGAACTTCAATTATTCAATGGCATAATTTCCAGTTATTGGCCACAAATAATTTTTTCACATTTTATACCAGAAGATGTTACTAATCTGTATGGTACACCAGTTACTGCAAATCAATTTGAAGGAAGAACACTATTAACTTTTACTGTCGCATATTCTAAGGCTAAAAATTTATATGGGGATAAAAATCATGATCTAGAAAAACCTATTGTTGTACAAGCTATTCAAACTGATGGAAAACGATTTCATTTTGGCATTTTCCAATTAAATACAATGAATCTTGGTGGAACGAGTGAAACGACAAATATTTGGTTCCAAACACCGATTTTAGAACTTTTTGATGCTTGTGAATATCAAAAAGGTAAACCAACTTTAGATGGATTCAATTCGGAAGTTTTCAAAGTTTTAAATGTATTTTATAATCATAGTTAGAATAAATTTTTAATTGTTTAGATTGAACTGAACTTTTTTGTATTAGACATTCAAGTAATTGCAACTAAAAACCCAATTCTAACGAAATTAAAAACGTTATCATGTTTTTGTTCTATGGTATATTTTGTTAGTTTTATTCAGAAAATATAGAATTTGAATATGATATACAAGTTATCGAGTATAGGAGTACATAAATCACGTACATTTAATGATGTTAGATTTCTCTTTCTATTTTATTGAAAATTTTTCAAAATATCTTTAATTTCTTTAAGCATTTTTAATTTCTCTTGTTCAATTTTGATTTTTTCTTTTTCAATACTGATTATTTCGTCATGGCGTTTCTTGTCTTCGCTTTCTAATCTTATTAAAAACTCTCCAATTTTTAATTTTTTTGTTGGAGATGGTTGTTTCGTTTCAATATTTTTTTCAATAATATCTTCATTATTTTTATCATCTCGTTTAAGTTTATCTAAGAATTCTCTAAATTTAATTTTTCCCTTTCTTGGTGAAAGGGCGGAATCTTCAATTACCTTTGTGCTATCACTTAATTCATTGTCATTTGTTTCGTTATCTTGTGGAATTTCACTTACTGTCGTACTATTACTGGGTGAGTTAAACGAAAAATTTTTTGCAAAAATCGCATCAAATTGATCCAAATATTCCCAATGACTTCTACTATATTTAGTAGATCTCACTTTAATTCTTTTATATGTTGTATATAGATTATTATATTTTTTTATGCATTCTTCTACACAAAAAGGAAATTCTGGGTCCTTAATTTGTATTTTCTTTAAAATCATTCTCCATAGTACACTTTTTTTTTTTATATTATTTTTGAAATGATTTTCAGCATCCAGACGACATCGTATAAGTAGTTTAGTTTTAGTTTTATCCCAAAAACTTCGATTTTCCACATCACTATAACTTAAAAAAAAATTAACAAAATTTCAATTAAATCAAATTTATTAAGTTACTCAAATTCTTCAATATCTGACATTCTGACAAAAGTTTTTTTTT
The DNA here is from genome assembly GCA_963082915.1 of Dolichopus griseipennis. NCBI lineage: Eukaryota > Metazoa > Arthropoda > Insecta > Diptera > Dolichopodidae > Dolichopus > Dolichopus griseipennis. The sequence continues at coordinate 346,729,408 of OY720441.1, forward strand.
AAAACAAAAAAAGCAATCTATTGTAGAACTAACATGCAGTTTTATTTATGTAACAATTTAAAAATGTTTTAAACACACGTGTAATGAGGAATATTAGTAGCAGGTTTATTTTTTAAATTTTAGGAACTTAAAATATTTTTATCTTAATTAAATAAAGAAAACACAGAGAATAAGGAACTTTAAGCAATGAAGAAAATACAATAATATTGATAAGAATTGTCAAATATGTATTCAGCTGTTGTTTATATTATGGTTGTACATACTGCGCAAACTTTTTATTTTTATATTGTCAATATTGCAGTTTTTTAAAATTTTGCAAAAAAATCAGTCACATTTTTTTTAGTAGACTGTCATTTGAAGCTGCGAAAGCTAGAAATTAAAAATAATGTACGATTTGTTTATATTTTTCAAAGAATGATGTTGAAAATTAATAAAGTAGCATTGAATTTTTAATCATTTATTTACAAATATGATTATGATTAATTTAGCTGTTAATTATATAACTTAAAGCTAGTATTAAGCTGAAGTTGTTGTATGTAAGCTTTAAACATTAATTTATTCCAAGCTGCGTAAATATATCTTTATAGTTTTTTCAAAAATAAGATTTTTCCATTTAAAATTTGTACGGAAACCCCTGCCCGTCTAAGCAAATAATTTAAACCTTGATTTTATATTTGATAATTGATTCCATACCACTTCTTATATTTTTTTAAACTATATCAACATTAAAGCTCTTGAAATAACGGCCATCACACTTCCATTAAGAAAATTATTGAAAATTCAATTTTGCATGCAAAAATTTTAAAATAATTATTCAAATTTCAATAAATAATTTATTCAAACGGTTTTAAAAAAAAAACCGAAATTTAAATCGTGATGTAAAAATTAAAATTTCAAATTTTAAAATCCAGATTCAACTTTCGATAACATTTTTTGAATTCGAGATTATGTTACTTCGGGATTTTGATACTTAGCGTTTTGTATTTATTTACGAATTGTTTTGAAAATAATAAACATTATACAAATAAAATTTTCTAACAATTTTTAGTTTATTATTAAATTCCTGGGTGAAATTATCGTAAATGTCACCACAATTATGACTGCGTTATCGACAATATTCATCTGGTGTCATATAAAAATAAAATTGAAAATTTTAAATTTATATTGAAAGCTTTTTTACTTGATCGGTTCAGCTAAGCGGCATAGCCATTAGTATGGTTCTATCATTTAATTTAAAAAATAATAACGTACTTATTAGTGGTGAAATTTTACTTGTTAATATTTTTAAATAACACGTTAAATTTAAATTTTGTTAAATATACCTACATTTTATATTTTAATTTAAATACGCGGACCACTGACAAAAATCAAGTACCTACCTATTGTGCTGAAAGAAACAAATTTTGTTTTAAACAGGGATTTTATCAATTGATTATTAATATATTTATAGAATAATTGAGAATGAAAACTAAGTTATTTTTTATTGTTTGTTGTATTGTAGGTATAAACATTCAATTTTATTTCTAATAGATATTGATTACAAAAATGGGTAAAATTAGTTCATATATTTATATATATTTGTTTATATACATACATTGTGAATAATTTTCTTCGGATCGAAATTATGGTAAACAAAAAAAATTGAATTGAATAGAGTCTTGCAGAGTTTCCAGAATAAAATGTATATCAATCAGATACTAAAATTATAATTACATACTAAAACGAAGAATAACTCTGAAAATATCTGTGGAAACCATAAATATAATAATTCAAGTCTAGAATATTCAAGTCAATAATAGATCCAAGCATAGAATTACTAGTACTAGAATGGCAATAAAGAAAAAGTTTTCAGACAAATTGCAAAAATAAGTACGTGTACCGTTTGTATGTATTTACTAGTTTCTTCACGAATAATTTCTTTTTTTAAGTGATATATAAAAGAAACTATTTTTTTTTTTAATTATTTTAAAGGTATTTTCGTTTTGGTTTCTGATTTCCATTTTTCATTATTTTAAAGGGACCGTTCTGTAAATTTAGCAAAAAATTGTCTTTAAATAGAACCAATTTGAAAATCATATTATAATGCTAAAATTTTTAAATAATAAGTAAAATTTTGATTGAATAAAAAAAAGGCAAAGAAAAAACCTTTTAATTCCTTATTCGGAAACGTTAAGTTATTTGAAACAGAAATCAAAACCCTCCTAACGGTTAACATAAATGTAGATATCATATTTGCAAAAGGTTCGTTCATATTTAAAAATGGCTAAAAATGTTTATATATTCACAAGACTATAAATACTTTTTTTTTTGTTCAAAAAATTATGATTTGTTTTTGATGTACATATTTTCATTTCTACAATGAATAAATACCTTAAGATATCTATAAATACCTTAAGATATCTATAAATACCTAAACTAAAAATATACTTGTTGGATATTCCATTATTTTTAAAAATAATTGATTGCAATTTCTTCTAATATTATTCAAATTTTTTTCTTGATGTTTTGTTCAATTATATATTTAATTTTAAAAAGTAAATATTTAAAATAAAAGTAAATTAAATCAAATAGTAAATACCTATCTTTATTCGAAATAACTTACAATATACAAACTGCCCAATCCAAATTTATTTCCATGTAAAAATGTAAATAAAAAAACTAATGAGAAACTGCCTAATAAACATTCTCATTTACTCAAGTTTAAGCAATGACAGATGAAGGAGCTGTACCATTTGTATACGCATTCGAAATTGCATACGTATTTTTTTTGTCTGAATACCTCAGGATATGAAATCCCATTAGAAGAAAAGAGTCGGGAACATTCTTTTGCCATTCTAGTACTAGTAATTCTATGTTTCCAGGCGATAAAAAAAAAATAAGACCAAAAGTTTAAACCTCTTTTCAATTAACAGCTAACTGTGCATTATTTTGCTACTCTTGACAGTGTTCCAGTTTAAAAAACCTTCGTCTCCCTTATTTGTTTTTGTATTAAAAAAATAATTTAATAATTTTGTACTTTTGTTATTCTAATAAACTTTAAAAAACAGTTAAAAAAATTTATGTATTAGTTATAAGCCATATTTTGAGCCGTTCTTAAATATTAAGTTTTTTTCAAAAATTTATTTACTACCTTATATTTAAGTCCGGATAAAAATTTAGTGTGATAAAAATTTAAAAATACGGCTGGTTAGCACAATGGTTTGAGTGCCAACCTCTTCATGCGAAGGCTGGGGTTCGAATCCCAGCTACCATTCGCCATTGCGTTAAAATTAATGGCTTAATCAATAATTAATAATTATATATCTTAAATAAAAAATAAATTAATATAACAATATAAACAAATAATATAACTCACAGATATAGAATACCAACTCAAATACAAAGTATTACAATATATACAAAAAATAGAATTGAAAATCTAAGGGCGTTTTTACATATTTTAAGGCCTAGTACTATCTCACTATGTTTAAATTGTATGTAGAATTCATTAAGATCAATTCTAATAACACAAATATAATACAACTCTCTGTTCCAACATGTACCTAGACAGGCTTATTAGCCTAACAGTTGAACAGTTAGAGCTTAAAAACTAAAAAAAAAAGCCTAAAGTATTTTTGAAAATCACAAGTTCGTAGTGCAGTTCTCAACGCAACTGTCTATTAGATAAATTTGAAAGACTTTTTATTTAATTAATAAATTCAAATCTTACCATTTACAAGCACTTTATGTTTTTTTTTTTTTTTTTTTTTTTTTTTTACACGCTAACTAAACGCTAGGAACGGATTCCTGTATACATATATGTAGGTTTAGTTTGGAAGGGGAGGAAAATAGGATATTAAAGGGGAATTAGGTGGTAGGTTGGAAATGAATCTAAAAAGATTCGTTTTGAATTTTTGCAAGTTGTAGTATGGAACGTTATTAACAGAGGGGAACACATTAGATGGAAGCATGTTCCACATCTTAGCAGTCCTCACAACAAATGAGTTTCCATAACCAGTTTTGAACCATCTTGGGATTTCCACAGTGTAGAAATGAGCACTTACTGCTCCTCTGGTGTTACGTTGGAATTGTTTAAGAGGAGGCATAATTGATTTTAATTCAATAGAGCAAGTGTCATTACCTACAAGATATCTATAAAACAGAGAAATCGCTCCAATATTTCGACGAGAGTTAAGTGGAGTAAGTGTTACTTGCTCGACAGGGTCGCCTATAAGGCGTAAGGCGCGATTTTGGATTTTGTCGAGGTAACTCAAGGAAGTTTGGGATGCGCCAGCCCAAATGTGAGAGTTATACTCCATTTTAGGTCGAATATAGGCTTTATAGATATTGGACAGATCCTTAGGAGAGAAATATGTTTTGCAACGAGACAGAAAACCCAAGCACTTGGCAGCATTCTTAGCTATATCAAAAATATGCTCATTCCACAGCATTTTTTGATTTAGCTGCAACCCTAAAATGCTTAGATTTTCTGATCGTTCAATATTTTCTCCTTGGAATCGCAGAATTGGGTTGAACTGATTTCTTTTGCAGGAAATCAGACAGCTTTGAGTTTTTGAGGTATTAAACTCAACTCTATTACTTTTACCCCAATCAGCTATCTTAGCTAAGTCATGGTTAAGTAAACTAACCATGATATTTCTTTTCGAGCTGATTGCGGTAGGTGTGACGTTAGATTTTTTAAGGAAATCGTAGGACGCCACTAGAGTGCTGTCGTCGGCGAAGCTATGGATTGGATTGAGGGTAGAGGAGAGTAAGTCGTTGATAAAAATCAAAAACAGAGTTGGTGATAAGGCGGAGCCTTGTGGAACGCCAGCGTTAATTTCAAAGGTGTCAGACATAAAACTGTCGACAAGGACACGAATACGACGATTCGAAAGAAAATTCTCAATCCAATTGCAGAAAGGGTTACCAAGACCAATAGCTCGGCATTTGTTCAAAAGAGCAGAATGCCATACTCGATCAAAGGCTTTTGAGATATCAAGAGCAACAACCTCAGATTCACCGGAACAGTGAATACTGGTGTTGAGCTTTTCGCTGAGGTATGTTAAAAGATCACCTGTTGATCTTTGGCTTCTAAAGCCATATTGCCTATCATGCAAAATACCTCTGCAGTCAAGATATCTCATCAACCGTTTGTTGACGAGAATTTCCATAACTTTGGAAATGACCGAAATAATGGCTATTGGCCGGTAATTGGAGGGGTCGCTTTTGTCACCTTTTTTGGGGATAGGAGAAACATGAGCAATTTTCCATTGACTGGGATATCTACCAGTCGAAAATGATAATGAAAAAAGATTGCGCAGAGGTTTCGAAATGGGAGAGGCAATATGTTTAAGAACCATCGCAGGAATTCCATCAGGACCAGTGGACTTTCTAACATTCAGATTTTCGAGCACTTTCACTATAGTACGTGTTCTAAAGTACACCCTTTGAAGAATTTTAACCTTAGTAGGATCAACAGAGGGTAGTACTGGTGGAGTTTGTACTGTAGGAGGGAGCGTAGAATTTGCTGCAAAAGATTTTGCAAACAAATTGGCTTTAGCAACTGAATCTGATATGATAGAATTATTGTTATCAATCAGCGGCGGAAAGGAAGATTCGCAAAAGTTATTCTTTACACTCTTTGCAAAGGTCCAAAAAGAACGATTGCAGTGAGGTAGATTAATTATTTTACGTTTTAATCTTTGGTTGTAAAGAAACTTTTGCTGATTGATAATTCTTTTGCAATTGTTCCTGGCGACTTTATAGCTCGCAAATGAAGACTCAGACGCATTCTGCTTGAACATTTTGAACTGCTCTTCTTTGGATTGAATTGCTTTCCTGCAGATGTCATTAAACCAAGATTTGGAGTTGGTTTTTACCGATTTATAAGAGCTAGGAATGAAAAGTTTCATACCTAGCATAATTGTTTTACTAATGGCATCAGCAGCAAAGTCAACGTTTCTATGACGGAAACACATTGACCAATCGAAATCTCCCAAAAAACTATTCAGACCTACCCAGTCGGCCCGGTTATAGTGCCAGACTAGCCTCTTAGGAATAGGGTTTCGGTTGGCCGATGAATCCATTGAAAAGCTGGATTTAACAAGACAATGGTCGGAGCCTCCAATTGGTGAGCTAACAGAAATATTGTATTTTTCTGGGCTTGAAGTCAGGAACAAGTCCAAAAGATGTGCGTTTTGATTGTCTCGGTCCGGAATTCGAGTTGGGCTCTTTACAAGTTGTGAAAGTTGGAATAAGTTTGAAAATAGTTCAACCTGTTTACCTTCCGGGCTATTGTGACTTGAAAAATGGAGCCAGTTTTTGTTGTGGACATTGAAATCACCCGCGACAGCTATCTCACATTCGGGATTCTTTTCCAGAATTTTATTGATAGTGTCGGATAATTCTTCAATGGCCCCAGCAGTTTCCAGCTCACTGGCTTGGGGAGATCTGTATAAAAAACAGAAAAATATTGTAGCATTTTCAACACGGAGTTTAACCCAGAGATAATGAAAAATCGGGTTGGAGCTCTTAAGATCATGAAGGGTGTTGAAAGCTACATTAGAGCGTATATATAAAGCGACTCCTCGATGAGGAATAAAAAGCGGAACAAGTGTATAGCCGTTGATATTATAATTAGTATCGTCACCTACAACTTGTGTTTCGCTTAAGGCAAGTATAGCTGGTCTTTCTGATTTAAGATGGGCTTCAACTGAATGAAAATTGCATGCTAAGCCTCTTATATTACTAAATTGTAATAAAAAATTTGAGTTCATTGACTACAACTTGCGAGCGGAAAAGGAGGGAAAAAGAATAAATTTGAAAATATTTACTTTCAAATTGAAATATAAAAAAAAAAATTTAGAAAACATATATCACACATACACAGTAATTAAAAGCATAATGAAAATAGTGAAAATATAAACGAAAAAAAAAACAAAAATTTAAAAATAGTAATAGTAATAATAATAATAGTGCCAGCACCAAAATAGTGGCGAACATTACAAACGAAAATCCAAATACAACAGTTTTTAATACCTTATTGTACCCAGAGACTGTTTGCAAAATTCACCACTAATTAGTGCGGACACAAACCCTCTCAAAACATTATGCTTCTTTATCCCACATATAATAATGAAAGTATATATAAAAAATTAACAGCTAAATTAATTTAAGTGAGGGTGAAATGAAAGAAGAGATATTTACTGAAAAAAAAATGAGTATGGGATAGAAAAGGATGGTTGGTTTAGTTAGCATGCATTATTAATTTTAATTTTGGAAATCTTTTCTTATAAACAAATTAGTGTAAACAAAAAATTTTTTAAGCAAGTTGTACAAAAAGAAAAAATATTTAAATTATGTAAATTAAATTAAAAATTAAGCAAAAATTAAGTAAAATAAAATATACATACAAATTTATAAATGCAAATTAAAAATAAAATATATAGAATTTAAAATTAAAGTAAAAGTAAAAAATTTAGCAAGTTACAAAAATTAAAATATTTATAAAACATATCAATATTAAAATAAAAAATAAAAAAAAATTTGTGAGTTGACATATGTTTCAGTTGTATATACACAGCATCCAAAGTTGATGAAATAAATAAAAAAAACAAAAAATCTCTGGACAATGGCTGCCACTGGACATCAATTTATGTTGAATTTTATAATGTAAGAATGTTGGATTTTATTATTTTTTTAGTTCTAGTTTTATTTAATCATTTTTTTTTTTTGTTTTTATTTTGTTACTGCAAGAGTATTAAAATAAATTGAAATTAAAGTTTGAAATTTTGAGTAGTAACAATTTATTTATAAGTTTAAATTTTAGTTAATATTTAGTTAAAATAAATTTATTTGGCAAGTAACACCAGTTTTTATATTTTTGTTATTGTGTTCACTATATATGCATATGCAAGTATGTAATATATGTATATATTTTTTCAAGTTTTATTAAAGGATTATGTTTTAAGCAAAATAAGTAAAATTAAATTAGAATTAAGTTAAAAAATAAAAATCATAATAAATTTTAATAACTTTTATATTTTTTATATGTAATTAGGTTCATTCTTATATAAAAATGATTATTTATCATATCTTAAAAAAAAGAAAAGAATGCACATTTCAAATTAACTGCACATCCGATGCGTGATATATGATTAACTGAATGATGTAATATATTTTGGTTATAAAAGTCTTCAATGTAATAATGAAACCAAAATAGCATTAAAATTTCATATTACATTACCTAATTTGATTAATTGCATTTCAATTCATACTGTTTTTTTTTTAAATACTTCAACAAATTCAATTTTTGAATTTTGAAATTTTGAATTATTCACCAATTACCAGCTTTTAAATGTCAAATTTTTTGACTCTTTGCATCCAGTACAGTATGTTGAGTTTATGTGAAGTTTTCTAGTTGAAATTAACTTAAGTATTAATACTTTAAACTTTTAAAAAAAAATGTTTATAAACTTAATTTAAAGCTTGTTTTGCTGACATTTTGATAGAATTGACATTTTATAAAAAATTTAACACGCAAAATGACAAATTTGTAGCTTTGTAGTATTAGTTTATTTTATATTTTATTTAATAGAAGTAGTAGTAGTTTCATACCGTATTTATACGTAGATAACAGAGAGTCAACGATAGAAGAGGAACTGTTAAAATGAGTACAATTTTCTTTACCGTTACATTTAGAAATACATTTAAAGAATATTTTTCCCTAAATGTAAGCGCACAATTTTAGCCTAAATTATATGTTTAAATATTGAATTATAGAAATGTATTAATTTAATTCTACAATATAATAAATAAATCTTTTACATTTTAAACGTAAATTAAAGGTTTTTTTTTAATTTTTTAAAAAATTTTATTATATAAATCGTATCTCAAAAGATTTTAATATTTAATTGAACATAAAATCTCAAAAGCTTAATTTAACGCGCCTTTTATTTTGTTGCGCTCTATACTTATAAGCTTTTTATGTTAGAAAACAAATACATGTATAAATGTTGGCGCTTTTGAAAAGTAAACAGAAGAAAAATAAAACTGGAAAATTTAATATTAGTAGTTTTACTTTAGTTATTGAGTAGCTTTTGTTTAATTTGGATACAATTTTTTTATTTTGCGCAACAATTTTGTTAAATATATATATATAATTTTTTTTATTTTGTTGTTGTTATTTTTCGCTCTATAATTTTTAATTAACGGTTTAATTTCGCATAAATATTCCGGCCGCTTTTAATAAAATTTTTATTTTGTTAATATTAAAAAAGAAAAACTATATAAAAAAAAACAAAAAAACCTAGTGTTATAATTCACACGATAAAAAATAATTTATAATAAATACAATTATTTAAATAAATATTTAAACTAAAAACAAAAAGAAAAAAAAAAAACTTTCATCATGACTGAAACAGTAATTACAATTCAACAACAACCAAAAACAACAGCAACAGTAACAACTACAACTGGGCAAAGTTCTAATTTGGGTGGTATTCGTATTAATATTGGATATTTTAAAACCGTACCTGGAATATTAAAACTATTACAATTGGTAGGTGTTTTTTTTTTTTAAGATTGAAAAATTAATAAAACTAAAGTGCAGTAACGACTTATGGGTTTTTCATCAGTGTTTTCAAAAAAAAGTTATAGTGGAAAAGAAAGTTTTGTGTTTATAACTAAAAGCTTGTGTTTATAAACTTTATAGTTATAATAGTGAAGATGTGTTTACTTTCTGCCAGGTCAACTGACAGTAGTGTTGCTTTGTTATTACTGATCTGAATATAAAGATCTTTTCCGATAGGTGGCGTAGTGGTTTGGGTATCGTCCTTTCAATCAATGGGTTTCGGGTTCAAACCCTTGTCGGATCATGTGAAATAAAAAAATATAAATAATAATTTAATAATAGGTAGTTTTTATTATAAACTAAAATAAAATACCGGCCACACCTGAAAAAGAATGTTAGCGGTAGGGGACTCTTTATAAATAAATAAACAAATAAATAAATAAAATCGGACCTTAAGATATTTCAAGACAAACTGTCAAACTTTTTCAAGATTGCTTAAGATAATGACAAAACCGATCGTTTCTAAAGCCTTCAATAGCCTTAACCCATGTTATTATATGACATTTAAAAAACGTAAACAAAATTCGACATTCAATATTTTTAAAGCTCTTTATATGCATTTATATGCTGCTTAAAATAATTTATAAATATTTAAAAATATTTACATTAAATATCAAAACGTCAACCTTTGTTTACAATTACTTAGGATTTGTACGGTTCAAAATATACACACCTTATGTCTTGTCAATTGACGAATGATTTATTAAGATAACGAAAGATTACTTAAAACTATAGATGTCATATGATATGTATCACATTTGACATACCTATCCGCATACAAAATCTTAAGTCGCTTTAAAATATTATATATTCAGACCGTTATATTTAAGTTTAATAATGATACTTTGTCAACCGTTAGTTTTCCATCAGTTTGTCAGATGGAAAAACTGATAGTTCGAGCCGAGCACTCGCTTCAAATTTTGCGTTGGCGTATTCGAAATTTGAAATAAAACATTTTTAAATCACCATCAAATAATAAGTACATAATAATAAGTAGGTATTATAAAGCTCGTATTATCCATATGATTAAATAATATCATCGTCGCCGCGTTCACGTTTATTTCAAAGTCAGACTTTTCAATATGTGGTGAAAAATGTTAAAAGGTGTGGTAAAAATTATATGCTGTTTTTATATTTCTATTTTCAAGTCAAAAAGTCAAGGGAGCGTTTTTAAACGGCTTTTTTTCTTTATTTTTCAATTATTTTGATCGTATTTTTTATTGTTTTGTTTTTTTTTGTTGTTTTTTTTTTTTGTTAGTGATCGCGGTATTTATTTTTTTTTATTAGTTTTTTATTTTTTACTATAATTGTACATATTTGTTAAAAAAAAAAATGTTAAAACAGTTTTCAAGGACGAATTTTTTTTGTTTTGGATTTTAGTTTTACCCGTTTCTTAAATTCTTAAATGATGTTGACATACATATTTGGTGTTATTGATTAATTCTTTAATGAATTTTGTTTTATTTGTTTTTATTTTGAAAATATTTGATTAACAAAAAAAAAAAACAAAATTAAAGAAGTTAATTTATCTTAGAATGAATACAAAGTTAATTACAATAATGAATATTTAGTTTTAAATTAATGGTTATGTCATAGGAGGGTGAAATATGAACTTATTTTTTAAGTGCATAGCACTATAGGAATAATATTAGTTAATAAATCAATACCTAAGTAATATAATTTATTTTTTGTTACAATGGGGATTTTTAAGCTTCCTAAGACCTGTTATAAAACAGAATATTAGATCGCACTTCATCGAGTAGTAAGTTATAATACTAAAGAACTGTACAACATAAATCGCTTGGAAGATCTAAGAGGATTAAAATTTTGCATAATTTAAAATTAAAATATCATATGGCAACTCTAAATTAGTAAATATTTATATTTTGTAATGCTTATGAAAGAAGCTGTCGTTCGAAGTTCCACATACGAGGTATGTACCTTTTAGAAACTTGTGCTTTTTCGAACTTTGAAGAGCTGTAGCTCAGTAAAGGTTGGAGCTAAGGAAAAGTTTGTTCCATGAAAACTTTTCAAAATTTTTTGATAATGTTCTAAAAACTTCGATTTTTTTAATATATCAAAAAATTAGTACAAGCATCTGCACAAGCCAAACAATCTATGAAATGAGGACTTGCAGTTCCAAATTAAATTTTAATTTTTTATCAAAAGGGCACGCGAATTAGCAGTGAAGTACCTCACGTTTTATTATCGGCGTTTTCTTTTTTTTAATCAGAGCATAGATCTGAGCACGCTATGAACAAAATGAGCACGCTCTGAGGCCATCATGGACAGAGTACCCTCAAAGGGTTCAGATTTAATAAAAAAAACACTATTTGAAAAAACTGTCATTTTTATTTTAGTTACGTTCTAAATTGTTAAAAAAATTAAGTTAACTTAAAATAAACTAAACATTTTGACTTTTATTTTACAATTTAAATCTTAAACAAACGTCAAAATGTCATTGTATTTTATTTTGCTGAGCCATGCTCGATATATTTCCACTGAGCACATAGAGCACGCTCTGAGGGCGCTCTGATTTTTTTTTTGACAGTTCATGCTCTACTCAGATTTAAAAAAAAACCTTAATAGACGAAGAATTGAAGAAAATAGAAAATTTGACGTTAGAAATTAAGAGAATAGAAGAAGAATTTACGCACCTTTTAGTAAACGCATTTTATTAAGTATTTTGAGTGTTTTCTTTATTTTTTTGTTTAAATTTGAGTTAAATGAAGGATGCGTTGAAAAAATTCAAAACATTATGATGTCTTATGTATGACTTACGATTTTAATATATTTTATGTAAATTACAAATTACATACTTTATTACATAAATAGAAATGAAACAAAATAAGAATAAATGAGAATAAATGGTTGCTAAGTGTTACTTTTTATCATTAGGGCATGCGAATTAGCAACAGTATCTTATACGTTATATTATAATAGATATTTAAATAAAGCAATTTTTATTTTATTAAAGATTCTTTGGTTACTAAATAATAATAAAAAAAAAAAACATTTCTATTAATATGAAATATAAGTACACTTCTTATAAGACTAATTATAGATAATTAACTTAACTATATTATAATTTAGTTAAGTTACTTAACCTACTAATATTAGATTTCATATTAATAAAAAAGTATGAATCCCTCAAATAACTTGGCCTGTAGGTATTGTTTAGATAAATTATTTTAATTTTGTATAATGATAAGATTTAAAAATAGTTCATCAACTGAACTTATATATTTTTACTATAATAAATGCATCTCCATAGTTAAATTTTGATTCTAAAGTTTATTCTATTTTTTTGTTATATAAATGACTTCCCATGCAGAAACTGTGACGGTTTTTTTTAGTAATTACATCTGTAAGTCTAACATTTTTCTTATACACCGTAATAGTTATTAAAACTGTTCTCTTGTCTCTTTTACTCTTTCAAAATATTAAATTACATTAAAAATAAAGTAATTTTTCCATATATGAATGTTGTATATTGCGTATATGTGTTGCGTACAATATTAACTTACGCCTAAACTTTATTTAAACAGTTAAATATTATTAAACAGGTGAAAAAACTACCTTTTTAATTTTTTTTTTTTTTTTTAGATTTTTTAAAAATTAATTTTCCATTTTTGGAATATTCATGTGAAATAAATTTAAACTAATATTTAAAATTTATTTATGTTTAATTTAAGGCCTACGTATATTAAAGAGTAAAAAATATGTAAAATTAAATTCTTACACAATTAATACACAGTGTTAAATGTAATTTAAAAAAAAAATATAAAAACAAAAAAATGGAATCTTGTTAAAAATGATGTTGGATTACTTAATTTCCAAAATAAACTTATAGAATGTGTACAAGTTTTCAAATTAGTAGATAGTTAAGTACAGGTTGTAACATTTGATCTAATGTATATCTAATATATGGCATGAGATCATATTTTTAAAAAGACATTTAGATTTTTGAATACTAATCTGTTGCCAAGTCACTGGATTCTGTGATGACCCTCCCAATTACTTTCTCAAAAGTTACCAAAAAAGAGTAGGGTAGGAAAAGGTTTAAAAAGTGCGGAATCAACAATAGTCAAAAGAAAATATTTAACAAGTTAATCCACAAGTCATTTTAAAACCATAAAAGCTTTTAGAAGTTTGATCACAAAGACATTTATTAATGAAATTAATTTTATAATACTAAAAACGTTGATTTTTTTTTAAATCGTGCAACTAGTTAAATTGCTGATATAACTACCAATCTCTTTTGTGGCTAATTGTTAGAACTGTATGGTTACTCAGGAAACCTCTTTTATGGTAGTTACCCAAGTAACATATAAAATTCACCTTTATATTATAACGTATAAGTACAGTTACAATTTATTGAAGTTTAAGTGTGTGTGCCATAGGGTTTCCAAGATATCAAGTGTCTGGCGATGGATGATGTGATTCCAAAGAAAATTATAAAACGCTTCATTATTTGATAAATTTAAGTATTTTATACAACTTTGCTACATGTTATTTACCTTTGCTACCGAAGCTATATGATGACCCCAAGTACTAAAATTAGAAACTTTAAGCTTTTTTAAAATAACGAAGGTCTGATATTCACTATAATAGAGACTATAATATGAATTTATAGTATATAGAATCGTTTTCAATTTAGATAAAATTTTGTTGGGAATCTAAAATTAAAATGGAATATTAATTACAAATTTTAATTATAATTAAATTTATTTTTCTATTGGATGTGATAACAGATAAAATTATTTTGAATACTTTTTATGCATCTAAGAACTTCAATTTAGTAAATAATATTTAAAAAATATTCACTAATCATTTATTGTAATAAAAGAGTTAAGTGTGAAACTTTTTGGATTCTATATAATTAATAAGTACAATTAATTTAGAAATATGATAACTTTTGCTTTTATATTATATATTAATTAATAATATAATAATTAAAAACAAAAGAATTGACAAATAAAACCAATTGAAAGACGAGAAAGATTGTAGTAGAGTAGACTATGTTATATCTGGGATACCAGTATGACCGTAATATAAACATATCATCTGGATAACTACTATTGGCAAAATTTTTAATACACAACTTATTAGGTTTTCAGTTATGAAAAAAAGAAAGCATATGTTGAAAGGCAGCTCTTCGAACCTCTTCCACTACACCGACTATATTTTATTCAAATGTTGGCCATTAAAATTAACTACTACTGATAAAATTTCTAACATCCAGCTTTATTATGTGTAGAGTAATGCTTATGTGAAATATGATGTTGTATGACAACTACTCGAACCCACTGCAGTAGCCCAACCAAATTTTGCAGAAACTTGTGTTATAAAACTAAACTACTTTTGGCAAAATTTCAGGCATCCAGCTTCATTAGGTGTAAAGTTGTGCTCATATAAAATAAGGAGTTGTATGGCAGCAGTTTGAACCCGTAGAGCAAAATTAATGGATTTCAATAGCGATGACGGCTATTGCATAAAAACGAATTTGTGAAAATATCAAAATCTTAGCTCCACTATTTTTTTGTGTTATCGTGCGAACGGATGGACGGACATACATAGCTAGATCGATTTACTTTTCGATTCTGATTCGATCCAGCTTAAGTTATAGTCGTACGGGAATAATATTTATAATTCAAATTTAAATTATGTATATAAATATTTTATTGATAATTAATAATGATTAATAATTAAAAGTAAAATATTCAATCAATTAATAACGTAATAATTATTTTTTGTTGAAAATAAATACATTGATAACGATTGTATCTTAATTATAATACTTAATTAAATTATTAAAATTTTTAAGTGAATCATAATATATTTTTGGTGGAATTTTATTATTCTGTTAAAATTGTATATTTTTTTGCACATATTTTGTTTTTCTTATCTCTATTCTTTTGTTTTCATAGATAGTTCATAAATACAGTCATTTTCTTCACATGTTGGCTAACCAATCTAAGAATTATTCAATTTCCTGTATAAAAGTTTTATAATCACTCAATTTAAATATAACCAAATTGGGTTTAATTAGAAATTATATAATTTTATAATATTAATATATAACTAAATATATACATTATACAAAATGATGTACGTTTGGATTTTCCAAACATTAATTAACCTCTAATAGATAATGTTATAAGAATGTGATATTTGAGTTCTTATCAGTGGGTTTTGTTTTAAAAACAGAACAAAAAGCCATATTTTCGATTGAAATTAATGCTAATCAATTAATGTTCTCTTATAAAAGAAAACTTTTCAGCTAGCACTTGTGCTATAGCCAAGTAAACCTGGCTTAAATTGGATATAAAAAGATCCACAAGACTTTTATTCCAAAATCGCCGGAATATCGACAATGTAATGGGAGTACCAACCTGGCACTGACCTATCAGCAGACATGCCAGAAGGCTATAGGACTTCCCGCAAATGTTTTTTGTTGAAGCTGCAAAGGTGAAGAGGACGAGGAAACGGTTGTTCATCTGTTATGTGAATGTCCGGCCCTCGCTCCTAAAGGAAAACCAATTATGAAAACTTATTTCTTATGTAAGTTTCTTGATCTATCGGTCGTTAAGGTAATCGAAATACTACGCTTTTTAAATAGCTCCAACTGGTTTAATTTAGGAGAATGAGATCTAGGGGTATCACTAAGGGTCTAACCTGGCCTAAGTGTGTTCGCAGCAGCCCCGTCTATCTACATTCGCGATCAGCATCGTATTTAAGTCCTTTTATATAGAACTCAGTCATTAAGTAGCTAATAATATAAAATGTTTATGTAAAACTAATTATATATCCAAAATATGTTTTTATGATAAACCGCTTGTATCTTTATTAATACAGAATTTTATTACAACTTTGTATAACTACTTATTTTTAATTTGTCCAGAAGTTTTTATCAGAATTTAAGTAATTCAAAATTCCCAAAATTTCCATAATTAAGGTTTACAGTTTATAAACTGATTGTGACCTTAGTAGTTAAATTTAATTGAAGGAGTTATTCATGTTAAAAAAATATCTAAAGATAATAAAAATATAACATAAAATATAAATAAATAATCCTAAAAAAAAAAATATTAAAATGTTAATTCAAATGTTCTTTAGATAATCAGAGCCGTCTTATCCAATAGGCACCATAGGCACTGTGCCTATGGCCTACGAAATTTTAGGTGGCCTACGAAGAAAAAATAATATACAAAAGGTTAGGTGGCCTACGAAGAAAAATTAATAAAATAAAATACATTTATATATATAAAGAAAAATAAAATAATTTTGTTTCAATAACAAATTAAATAAATTCAAATATAAAAAAAGGAACTGAAAACTTTAAATAATAATCTTTTTTCGGCATTTTTCTTTGGCAAAATCTTGAATAATATCGTCAAAATTCATATCCCGAGTAAGATCACTCTCAATGCAAAGAACAGACAACGATGATAACCGATCTTGATTCATTGTTGAACGGATATAATTTTTAATTTGTTTCAATTTGGAAAATGATCGTTCTCCTTCTGCATTTGCTCCAATAATAGATAGATAAATTTGAAATGCAATATTGACATTTGGAAAACTTGTCAATAGTTTGTCTTGAATTTGTGATTTAATTAAATCTGCTACAGATTTCTTATCTTTACATAGAAGAAAACATTATAAACTCATCAACAAATTCTTCTTCTAAATCTGATGAATATGTTTTAACTAAATTTTTAGCTTTACACCTAACTTCATCGTTGGATAAAGATTTATCTCCAATAAAACTGAAAGTATTGTATAATGTATTGTATGCTCCTCGTCGTTTTTTCATTTCGGTGAATAGTCTATCAACAATAGGGTAAAACGAATGTATTCGAAACGTATCTCTAGCAGACAATTCTGAATCTTCTTCTGTTACTTCGTCGAAAAATTGTTTTCTTTTCCGCCTTCTTTGTACACAATCCTTGTAATCAGAATTTGTCATTTCTTTAGCCATATTCTCAAAATCATCAAATTTGTTTCGAATATCTGACAAAAATGTTAGAAGACCATCATATAAATTCAAAATTGTACAGAATTCAATTCCTGGCTCTTGTACTGCTTTATTTACTTTATCAATATTATTTAAGAGATTTGCCCAAATAACCGTCATTAATGCCGTTTCTAAATGGTTGAGTTTTTTTAACAAACATTTCACTTCGTGAACTACTGCTGGTGGTTGTCGATCACATTCTGAAATATTACTTAGTGCTCCTAGTATTTGATTGCAATTTTTTGTTTGTATCCATAGTACGTGTACGACGTTAAAAATCTATGATGATTGACTGATGATTCTTTTCGAACGAGTCTTTTTAAATTTAGTGACTCGTATGTTTTTTTAACTCAAATGACTCGTTCATTATGAACGAATCGTTCATGAACGACACATCTCTATTATACATGTTCATATGCAAAATAACATAAATTATACAAACTTAAAAACAACGGCACTCTGTTGCAATAATTTTTTAAATTTTAAAGTACCAAAATACACAACAGCTTGTGAAACAATTGAATTTCAAA
The DNA here is from genome assembly GCA_963082915.1 of Dolichopus griseipennis. Lineage (NCBI taxonomy): Eukaryota > Metazoa > Arthropoda > Insecta > Diptera > Dolichopodidae > Dolichopus > Dolichopus griseipennis. Next base: position 346,747,571 of record OY720441.1, read on the forward strand.
CTAAAATGTTTAGAAAATTATTCTGGCGTACTACGTTTTTTTTCATACTACGATTATATGTTGTAATATGCCTATGGCCTACGAAAGGTTTAAGACGGCTCTGTAGATAATATATATAATAAAAGACTATAGATACTGCTACTCATTCACGTGCTCTTTAGATGAACCTTTAGATTTGCGTAAACAACATTTATTAGAATTTTATTCGCTAATATTTTCATAATTTATATCTTATATAATTAAATATACTATTATAATTAAAATTTATGATTTATTTTTGAGATGGTTTATTTTCCAATTAAAAAATAGTTTGACTTTTACTTTAAGCCGATGATGAATGGGTTAATAATATGATCAGATAAAAAATAGATAGCAATTATAAACAATTATTACATGATAAGTTATGATAATATAATATTAACAATACTTTTAAATTAAAATAAATAAGTACGCACATCTGCTGCTTACTTAGTAATAATCTCTAGCAACCAACTTTTTGAAGTTGCCTAAAAAATTATTGGGATTATAAAAAGTAAATTAGAACAATGTGATCACATAGTAATTTTTATTTTAATAATAACTAATCTTGCAAGAGATTTAATTTGGATTTCGTGGAAAAAGTATTAAATTAGGTATAATTATAATTTACTAATTTATATATTTAGCTTGTCTTATAATTTTTATTAAAATATCTATTATAACATAAACATTTTCTATTACATCATATTTATATATATTTATATATATATATATATATATATATATGTTACGGCTAGATGACACCCCGTGTTTGAATCTCAGTGAAAGTGAAAAAACTTTCGACTCGACTCAGCTACCATTTGGCATTGGGTTCAAATTAATGGCTTAATAAATAATTAATAATTATATATCTGTAATAAAAAATACATTAGGGCCTTACCAAATCAAAAGCGTACGACGTATGACGTACAATACGGGTAAGGCCTTTATATAACAATATAAACAAATGCAAAATATAAACAAATAATTTAATTGAATAATATAACTCACAGATATAGAAAACCATATAACTCAAATACAAAATATTATAATATTAGCAAAAATAGAATTGTATCTATTGAAAATCTAAGACGTTTCACATTTTTTAAGACCAAGTGCTTTCTCATGTTTAAATTGTATGTGGAATTCATCAAGGTAAATTCTAGTAATACGAATATAATATGATCCCCTGTTCCAACATGTACCTCTGGTATAGACAAGCTTGTTAAAAAAAAATTAAATAATAATTTCATAAAAAATGAGTAAAAAATATAAGTACAAAAAATTTGAAACTAATTGAAAATATGAGTTCTAAAAACTACTAGATTGCAAAGTAGTTAAATTTAGCGACAAAATCATCCAAATTGCAACCCTGTTTACCCGATGTGCATTTAAAACTTTATATCTTTAAATAGCTTTTAAAAAACCCACTATTTTATTTTTGACACTTTGACTCAGATATTATCATATACAATTTCTATATCTTCATATTTTAAAATAAATTAATTTTAAGTATCTGAAAATTTAGCTGAAATTTATTATGCGAATAGTATAAGAAATAAATTTTATGAAATTTCATTTAAAACATCTGTTGTTGTTTTTAAAAGCATTAAAATACTTTTAAAATCAGCATCTACAGACAGATCACTCTATAATAATATTTAAATATCTTTAATTTTTTTTTTTATTTAAAACCATTTTTACTTTTTATGAGCTTACAAAATCGTTTAAAGGAATGGTGGATTCAACACTTTATAAAATATTTGTTTTTATTTTGTCTATGATATAATATCCGATTAATTTCAAAATTGAATTCTCAAACATCTGGAGTTATTTTTTTTTTCAATAAAACAAAAAATTTTTTTTCAAATTTTTTCAATAATTTAAAAAAAAAAAAACCAATTTTCCTAATCATTTGTAAATTTGCAATAAAAAACAATCGGAGCGCGTCCCGCACCAAAGTTATTTTGAAGTTATTTCATTCTATACATCAGTTGGCACGATCCCAAAACTATAAAAAGAAATATAAATAAATTTTAAAATTTTTTTCTTAGCTTTTAGATATTGTGGTGTGTGTTTTCCAAAAAAAAATGTTTTTATTTATTGATGAACTCAAATCACAAAGAAAAAAATAAAAAACAAACCAAAACATTCTCAACATGAAACAATAAATAATATTTAAGGGTTCCTCCATTCAAAACTCAAACTAACAAAATCTAGAAAAAAATTAAATCGAAAACCCAAATCCCAGTGTTACCTCAACGCTTACTCCACTCAGCCATCGTCGCACTGTTGGGTCACTGACCTTGTTTTATAGATATCTTGTAGGGACTAACACCTGTTCTAAAGAAATCAAACAACTTATGCCTCCATTCAAGATTTTCCAAAGGGAAACAAGGAGGGCAACAGATGCTCATCCCTACACAATTGAGCTAAATAGATGGCGTAACACGGCTTATGGAAATTCGTTTGTCATGCGCTCATCTCGTTTATGGAACCATACTCCATCAAATGTGTTCTCCAAAGTTGATAATGTATATATGTACCAAATTTAAGAAGAACATTAACATTTTTCTTCTAAATATCCCATCCAATTTCCCCATCCCCCATAGTCCAAATATTCCAAATAACCTCCACCATAATCCTAAATCCTGCCATATCCTAATCCCTGTAACCAAACTGTACATTTGTATTACAGGTTCCCTCCTAAAGTTTGGTTCAAAAAGGGTGTGGTTTTGGTGTGTTAAAATCATACACTACCCAAAGAAACATCGCATAGTTTCAATGGGTGGCTTTCGAGCTTTCCATTCCCTGGTAAAAAAAAATAAAAAACAAAAAATTTTAATATTATAATCTAAATTTTAAAGAATGACCTTTTTTTCTTGGGGTCGGAACCTGTACTATAAAATTCCTTCAAATTAGATATTTTACGCTAACGTAATATATTATGTATATATATAATATATATACCGGGGCAAAGGTTTAAGATAGCCCTGAAGCCATATAATTATGAAAATGTGCGCCACGAAATTTCAATTCAAATAATGAACTTTTGAGAGCGTCCCAATAATTGACTCATTTTGCAGGGCAGACTAGAAACGGAAAAAAAAGTTTTGTTATAAAAAAGTACCGTTATATAGAATTTTCATAAGGAAAATTCAAAGAAAAGTAAATTAAAAAAAAATAATTTTTGGTTTGAAACACCCTGCACTTAAATAAGACAATCTATGCTAATTAATAAGAGCCACCCGATCTCGTAGTCCAATTTGACTCATCTGCGAAGTAGCTTGATATTTCGATGAATTATTAGATCTAGAATCTCTACACCCCATGATACTAGAATCAATTTTTTTTCAATGGTCGTTGTACCAAATTTGAACTCATTTCGACAGGTAGAACTCGAGAATTATCGAAAAGTCTGGTGCTTTTGTATGGGAGCTTTCCGATTCCATGGTCCGATTTGCCCTATCTATACGAACTTAAACTTACTTTTGATGAAAAACGCACTTAAAACTTTATTTAGCCGAGTTATAATGTTAACAGACACACATTTAGGTCTCTTTATTAATAAATTGCGTAGATCAGGACAGTTATTGAAATTTATTATATTTTTTCTGAATTTTTATTGTTCAAAATTGCAAGTAAATTGATCGTGAGTTCTATTGTAAATAAACCTTTGTCGAAATCATGCATACATACGTACTGTACAGACATATTCAACAAAATTGCTGGGTGGCACATTTGCTAGAGTTCCGACCTTTCGTTAGAGAGGACTGGGTTCGGCTTCGACTAAAAATTAAAAGATGAAAACTTTTATCTGGTTTTCGACTCGACTCAGATACCATTCACCATTGGTATCTTTATTAGCAGATATTATAACATAACAAAATAAACAAATAATTTAATTGAATAATATAACTCACAGATACAGAAATACGAAAGTTTAAATTTTATCAACTTTGGATTATATATGAATATGAGTTTCAAATAAGTAGAGTTCGATTATGTGGACTTTAGGAGATTTTAAAATTCGTATTTTGTATAATTACCTTCCTCTTTCTAAGTTCTGAAATTATCAAAATCATATCATCTCTTCTCTCTTTAGAGCTTAAATATCCACCATCTGTCAGTATTCCACACAGAATTAATATTTTATGAAATATTCTTAAATAAAATATTTTGTCTCACAAAATTTTGGAAATAGACATTAATTTTTTTTTTTATCTTAAAATAAATAAAAAATAAATAAAAGTTTTTAAATTTTAATTATAAGAGAGATATTAAATATAAAATTAATAAAAATAGCATTACGAATGTATATGGGAAGGCGGAAAGGGGTTGGTTTGGACAAAAAAAAAAAAAAGAAATTATGTTTAGCATATTGTGGAAGAAAAAAACACAACATAAAGACGTCAAAGTACATTAAAAATAAATAAAAAAACAACAACAACAACAACAAATACTTCCATCATTCCATAAAATAAAAATAAAAAAAAATAAAATTTATTTGTTTTAAAATTAGAAAATTTTCGCATGACATAACTAAATTCTAAATTTTGGAACTGGGTCTAGGCCGGAAAAATATGTTTCTTAATTTTTTTTTACTATTTTGTTTTTAAAAAAAAAAATTAAGAATAAGAATTTTTTCATTTTAAATTATATTTTTAGATATAGAATTAATTTTTAATGAAAATGTCATGGTAGATAGCCTTGAATTAAATATAGAGAAAATATAAGATTATTATTAACTAATATAAAATAGTATACTTATTTTTTTACGGGGGACGGTGGAAAGCGTCTACAGCCACCTATTGAAACTGTGGGTGGAATCTATTTGAAAATTGATTTGGAAGTTATTGAAAATATAATAGGTTATTTGTAAATATCAAAATGAGACTGGGAAATAAAAGAAGTCTCTGAGGGACCTTACTAGAACACCAATTAAACATTTCGAAAGGAAATCATCAATCTATTTTACAAAAATATACCTACACCTAAAGTCCAGCATTTTCTATAATAAAGCATTATACCAAATTCCATTGAAAGGCTAAGAAATATTTAGAATCATGACATCAAATTCAACAGCATGATTGAGACACCTATTTAGGTTTTCGCACAGAAGTCATGAGATCACCTGTTAAATGTAGGTCTTTGAATCTATATTTTGTAGATTATGAAACAAACTCCTACGGTCTAGATATTTTATAATATTTTTACGGTCTAGCTTCTGCAGCTTACAACTTTTTCCATTACTTTGGATACGACCGAAATAATAACAATAGGTCGGTAGTTAGAGGTATCACTTTTATCGCCTTTTTTATTATCTCCAAACTATTAATTTTTCATACTTCGGTTTCTCCTTCGAAATTACGAATCTTGTTGATGTAAATAAATAACATTTAGCAAGTCATTTAATAATAATTTATTGAAAATGTCTTACCATAAAACTTGAAGGCCTTGTTCTAAAAATAGAAAAGGTGTAATTTTTTAAGTACCACATTTATAATTAAACTTTTGTCTTTTTTCTCAACTGTTTTTAACAATTTTATTTTTATGTAGCACTTGAAAATTTTATGAAGTAACTTACTCTACGTTGCCTAATATCTTTACTTTTTATGGAGAACCAGTTAATTGCGATGTCTAATCAAAGCCATTCTTATTAAAGAATAGTTTTGTCGATAATTTTCAGGGCTTGGTATCAGAGACTTCCATTTGGTTCGATATTCAGTGTTGACATTTGGCAGTCAATCGGATTTGCTTTTTTATTAACAAAGTTATGACTGATTGTCTATATGTGAAGACTTTCCAATATATTATTTTAAATGCTAATACAAAGTATAATATTTATAAATATGTTATTATATTAGCATGTTATTTTATTATATAATTAAACATATTGTAATTCAATTATCATTAAAAATTTAATTATATATGAATACAATGTTTATTTTTTAAAATCATAAAATTTTACTAATTACGTCAATAATAGTTCCCGAATCATAATAAAAGCACATCCTCACGTATCTTATTCTAAAAATATCTACAAATAAAAAAATTTTCCAAAAAAAAAAACATAAATTGCATTTAATGTAAAATATTAGACATCAATATTTTAAATATTTAAGAACCTCAATAGCCACAAAAATATAAAACTTTTGAAAATATGTATTAGAAAAATTTATCATTAATTTCAGTGTAACATTAGAATAAAATTAATATAAAATGGTGTCCTGAAATATTGTTCCAAGAACTTAGACCAAATAGAGTTTTTAAATTCACTAATTTTTCAAAATCACCTATGAATTAAGACCAAAAATTGTTTTTATTATTTTTTTTTTTACGAAGGACTTTGGAAAGCTTAAATAGCCACACATTCAATTATGCGAAGTTATTTTGGGTATTATGCGACTTTGGTTTCACATTTTGGTTTCGAGAATGAGGATATATAAAAAAAGAAGTTGTCTGGCAGGTACTCAAACCCGTGGACCAAAATGGCTGAATTTCAAGAGCAATGTATAAAAATGAATTTGTGAAAACTTAAAAATCCTAGCCTCTTTTATTTTTTGAATTATCCTGCGGACGGACGGACGAACACACATAGCTAAATCGATTTATTTTTCGATTTTTATCCGATTCATACCTTTGAGTTTTTATCTCCTCCACCTTCTTCTCTGCGTCACAAATGTAATGGCAAATTTAGTATACCCTTTGGTCTTATAATCATACACGTAAAAAAAAAGTGTAAATTAAATAAAATAAAAGCATTTACTCTTAAGTTAATTTTTATTTTAATTATAATGAGTACACACTGTCAGTTTAGCATACCATCTTTCAAACAGTACAGATGCCGTAAGTTTTGTGATCGCATCAATAATATCAATATCCCTGACATCGTAAATGTCTTTGCGACGTCGTGAATACATTGTCGCATGATCGTAAATGTAAACTTAAAAATTTCACATTGTCTCATGATCGTAAATTCATTTTACATTGTGTTCGCGACCCATTTTCACGACGAGTGTTGTTAAATTGAGTATCGAAAATTTTTTGGATACACAAAAAAAAAATTTAAAGTTATTTGAATTTTGAAGTTTTAATTTGAATTTTTGTCAGTCAAGTTTTATTTTTGTGGTCATGGAAACTCTTATTTCTTCACCACAGTCCAATAAATAATTGAAGAAAAATTTTTTAACGAAATTAATATCCATTTTGTCTAAATATTAATTTGTACTTTTCAAAGAAAGTTTCTGTAGAAAAAATTTAAATTTTTTGACATTTCATTTTGACGCAATCAGAATTGTAAACAAAATACATTGTATTTTCGACACAATGTGTTCAAAAATTTTTACATTGTGTTATTTTCACATTGTATCAGGTTGAAGTTTTTTTACGACATTTACGATGTCACCCTATCTGTCAGTTAAATTGATATTGTGTTCATACTTTCCATATGTAAATTACCTAAAAAAATATCGATATCGATTTAATTAAAACTTTAAAATCGAAATTAAACCGAATTTGACCTAATTTCTAGGGGCACTATTTCAAGGTAGCTTATGGAGCGGCATTTTACTAAGAGAATAATATATTTCTTATTAATTTTAAACAGTTTTTCATCAGAAAATTTTTATTTGCATTATTTTTGGTAAAATTTAAAATTTATTACCATTTTGCATGCTTAGAAAATATGTACATACATACACATACATATATACATATATTCTAAGAAAATAAATTTTTTTTTTATAAATAAGGCAGCAAAAAATAATGACTTTTTATGCCAATCTATAGTCGCGATTTCATTTAAGTAGGTACTATAAATGTAATTACTGTATAAGTGTACTGATTCCCGCGTAATTATTAAAAAAAAAAAAAAAAAAATGAGAAAATAAAAACGAAATGTTGTTTATGAGGAAAATGGTATAAATAATAACAGTATTTATTTTCATAAAAGAAAAAACTTAAAAAAATTTTCTAATAATTTTAGGGCAAAAGAAAAAAATTTATAAAATTTTCACTATACATAAATTTTTACCAAATTACAATGAGATTTTTTGTTTCTGTTTTTTTTTTTGAGATTCACTTTAAAACTAAAGTCTAAACACAGATGTTTGAGGTTTTTTTTTTGTGTTTCATTTCATTTCTATTTTTTTTTTTTTTTTTTTTTTTGTAATTAATTTCAATTGTTATGCCATAAAATTCCATTTTAAATTCAACAAGAATACACCATTGTATATATATGTGAATATATGTATGTATGTATGTATATGGAAATGAAAAATTTGACTTATATTAATTTCTATTTATGTTAATTTTCTTTTTAGAGTTGTTGTTATTGTTGTTGTTGTTATTGTTTTTGTTGTAATCTGTCATTTAAAATGGGTTTTTGGTGTGCCCGTCTGTAATTTAAGTGATTCTATATTACTTACCTTGATATTGTCATGCTAATGATGACCTAAATTAATTTAAATAATAAATTTATTTTTTTTTTTTTATTTTATATGTCATACCTACTTTTTACAACGTCCTATTGTAATTTTTTTATTTTTTTTTTTATATGCATATATTTATACATATATAAGTTATGTTGAGTACAAAAAATAATCTATAGTGGTTATATGAAATGCATATCGCATTTATTTGTCATAAAAATGAGAACTTGAATAGATGATTTAATAATATAATAGAGGAATGTGTGTTTCGCATCATTAATAAAACAAAAATTTTTAGAGAAATTTTTAAAACTCTTCTAAAATTGTTGACTTCTGAGTTTTCTCCACTGTATATACCTTTCGTTAAAAACTGCATTTGAAAATAGATGTTATTGCTATGTCTATATAAAAGATATATGTATATTTTTATTATATTAACCAGTCATTATAGTGCGTAATTAAAAGTAGAAAATTAATTTTTAGAGACTGCTCAAGCTGCCTGTATATATTTGTGTTGTCAATTTATCAATAGTTTTAATATTTCAAATTTGACAGTTTTTGTTTAAAATGTATGGTTTTTTTTAAACGGACAAAGTTAGTTACAAAGAAGATAGCAATGTCGAAAAGGGAGTCTATCTACTCTATCTCTAACTATAATAGTCATATGATGTCATATGAACTTTCGTTAAATATTCGATATGATTACATATGATATATAAAATCATAAACCTAACTATAATTGTCATAAACCAATCATACGCATAAAATGTCAAACATAAACATTTAATTATTAAAAATTTATGTATTTACCTTTTTATTTTTGATTTTGGAAATTTTTAAATTCTTTTTAATATTAGTTTTAGTTACTTTTAATTTCTTTTCGATTTAGTTTGCTTGTATGTATGATATCGTATAATATATGTACGCTTCGTTTTGTATACCTATGACTTGACGAATGATTTCTAAATGATAACGAATGATGGTTACTTATATGAAAAGTCATACAATCGTACAAAATCATATGATATCATAAATCGTACGAATTACAGCTTAGATTATGTACATTCTACGAATTCTTTTTTTATACTTGAAGAAAACTCGTTTTATAATTTGTTAGTTATATTATATTATGAAATTTAATTTATAACTTTATATATGTATATTTAATATATGTATATTTTTTTTAAATAATAGGGTTCGTTAAATGACTAAAACGATTTCAATTAATTAAATTATTAATTTAAGCAATTTTTTTATCATTTTAAGCGTTTGAATTTTAAGTTTATAAATTATGAAGCAGCAAAATTTAACTTAAATACTCAATTTTAATATATATTTTTATTTTCTTTTTGTTAAAATTTTTGTATTTTAAAATAATTAATTTTAATATTGAAAAAAATTATGCTGCAAAACGTTCAATACAATTTTGAAGCAGTATTGATTTTTATTAGTTTAAATCATTAATTGCTGCACCAAAATTAATCAAACCTATAAATACTTGTTAGGTATATTTTTTTTATATTTCTCTATGAATTTTCTGAAAAAAATCCAAAATACGCGCTCTACGTCTAATTGGCGATGCCTCCATCAAGGCTACTTTCACTCTTCTTAACACTCGTCGAAATATAGGAGCTTTAACTCTTGTTTATAGATATCTTGTAGGTATTGACACTTGCTCTATTTAATTGAAATCAATATTGCCTCCCTCTAAAAAAAATCCAACGTAACACCAGCGAGCGTCAAGTGTTCATATCTCGTCATAGCATATTAGTTTGCCTCAGGCTATTTTACAACATGCAAATATTAACAGAAAAAAAAATGATTTTGTTGGGCTCGTTTGACCTCTATATGAGCCCTCAATCATCATTAATAAACTAAATTTAGTTATATTGGAAACTTATATTTAAAATCTATAACTCTAGGAACTAATTTAACTATATAATACTACTACTCACCACTGGTGGTTTGATCCTATCGAAGATGTCAAATTGTGAAAATTTTTAAAAAATTTATAAGTAGTTGAAATATGTTATTGGTTTATTTAAAATGAATGAACTTTGAAAAATAATAATATATAACTATTAAGTTCCTATATACCATTAATATATATGTATATTTATGTACCTATAACAACTTTCTACAATTTTAGTTTACATTATTTTGTATTGTTTTGTAATCTGTAAAATTTATTTTTCGAATGTTACAATTTTTTTTTTTCAAATTAGCAATAAAAAGTTTATCTACGGTTGGTTGCATTAATTTTTTTGGTTAATTTATAATACAAGGTTGTATAAAGTAATAAGTATATATATTTCTTAAATTAAATTAAACAATATAAAGTTCAATTTATTTCTTTAAAATAATTTTACGCTTTTAAGAACACCTCAACACCTTAACACCCCACTTAAATTAAATAAAAATGACATAAACATTTAAATTGTTTTTCTGTTATTTTGAAAGTTTTGCCCCGCTTCGATTCCTGGTAAAAGTTAAAAAGCTATTTATTTAGTTTTTCGAAATTGACTCGGATACCTTTCGCCATTGGGTTCATATTGATGGCTTAATCAATAATTAATAATTATATCCCAAAAAAATCTTTAATATTAAAAGGAAATACAAAATATAAACAAATAATTTAATTTAATGATATAACTCACAGATTTAGTAATATCTTATTATATTGCAATATACACCAAATAGAATTGTATCTATTTGATAAAACATATGTTACCTTTCAACAAGTTATAAGATCAAGTATTATTTCATGTTTAAATTGTATGTGGAATTCATTAATATCAATATGGAATTCATTAAGATCAATTTTAATAATTAGAATATGTCCGCCTGTTCCAAAATTGGTAAAGACATGCTATTAGCCTAACAGTCGAACAGTTAGCACATAAAAAAAAAAAAATAAGTACGCGTTCATGATCATCTGGTAAATAACTTATGCTACATATTTACAATTTTTTTGAACTTTCAAAATTTCTTTTGTAACACTTAAATTTTGCCGTATAAAGTACGCGATAAGTTTACGCGAATCGCTTTTATGACAAAGCTTTAAGAAATCATTTTTGTATTGTAATAATAATATTTTGTTTATTTAAAATCCAATTAAAAAAAAAAAAACAAGTTATTTTAATAAATTATTTTTTAAATATTTATTTTATAAAATAATTAAAAAAATAAAAACAAAATAAAAATTTTCTCAAAAGTAATAGCAAGCAAACTAAAGCTATTAATAAATATAGTTTATTGTTAGGCGTTTACAAGGTGATCACAGGTTAATTTTCATTTTATTTTTAGTTTTACGTGAATGGAAAAATTTTTTTGTGTGGTAGGCAAATAGATTTTTTTAGGAAATAATTCCATTATTATGAAATTGAAATAAATTAAGTTACAAATTATAAATTAAGTAACAATGGTGTAAAGATACTGTTTTAAATATAAGGCGCCTCAACAGCTTTTAATCGACGCTGCGATATATTTCAGTTAATAAGAATCTAGTTCTAAGAAAGAGATAGAAATATTTTGTTGTTTTTTTCTCTAATTTTAATTTTTTAAAAATAGTTTTCATTCCTCCCTATCTTGCGCTAGACATTTAAGCTCAATCTCAGATTTTTCCCCTGATTAAACGTTTTTTATTCCAGAAGTATAAGGCTATTTTTTTACTTAATTCAATACACCATGTGCAGCTGAAATCTTTGGGTAACCAAGGATGGCGCCAGCCCATCATGATCGACCTAAGACTACGAAAAAATTATAGTTCTTCGGTATATCTCTCGGCTAGAATAATGAGTAATCGGTATATTATTTTAGCTTGCTAGTCGAAACCTCCAGGTGTTACTAATTGTTGGCTCCCGATACAATAACACATATTTCACTATGTAAAACAGTAACTGTAAACTATAAACTCTATAATCTCTAAGAGGCGACTATATCCATAATCTCTATTTTATATATTCATTCATAGTAATAAATTATAACCTATACTTTAATTGAAAACGGACTTGATCGCTGTTTATATTTTAAGACTTTTCAGTTAGAAGATCAGTTTATTTGGGTATACCATCAATGATCATAGTGTTCAATTCCTAGTTAAACATTTATTATTTTTAGGTACTATCTATTAGAATTTAATTAGACTAAACATAAATCTTATGTAGAACAAATGATAAGATCTACCTATAATGCTAGCCAAAATCAACAAAATTGTAATTGCTTATTTATTTAAAAAGTGTAGTCAACCTCGTCTTCATTTCGTCAATTGAAATTTTTATTTTGTTGGAAACAGCTCATGGGAAATTTCCTTCCAGTTAGTCTAATTAGATTTTTGTACTATTGCGTTTACTTGAGAAAATTTTAATTTATAAATATATGTATGTGTATGTAAGTGTATGTACATTTTTAGCTTTATGGATTTTAACAATGAAAGTAAACAAAAAAAAAACATTTTATATAAAAAAAACTCTTCATAAATTCAAAATATATTTGGGGTAATGAATGACAATGAATGTATGTAGGAAAGTAGAAAAGTAGAACTAAGCGTGAAATTATACAATACACTTTTAGAAAAAACAATATAAATAAATATTTATTTTTTTTAATTTAAATTTAAAAACAACAAGAAAAACTTTAATCAATTGTCTACTGAAATAATAAACAGTTTTGAAGAAATGGAAGAAATAAACACAGCAAATTACAATTATAAATAAAATTAATATAAGAATGAAATAATTTGAGGCCTATATAAAAACCAATGAATATAAATGTAATTCTGGAAATTACTTTGTATTCTACTTTGTTGATTCAAAAAGCTGAAATTACCAAATGATAGAGCAAAGAAATGTGTATTAATATAGTTGCACAATTATTTTATGTGACAGGCCTTGAATATTTTTAATTTGGTCAATGCCTCATATATTTTGGGAAATATATGAGGCATTATTTCGTTAGGCTTCACTTTTACTTCAATAAATATCTTTCTATTAGAAATTGAAATCACAAATAAGGTGACTTCTAAAATTTTGGCATTTCGAAATATCAATATTAGATTTTCTGCCAATATCAATACAGAAAATTCACTGGTTCCAAATCTCGCCAGATCAAATTGTGAATATTGTACAAAACCAGTAGAGTTATGCGCTGCACCTTCTTTAGGAAATTTATATGTATTATAATTGCTAAAATATGAATTAAGAGGAGTTGAATTGAAAATCAGAGTTATAATAATTTGTTTTGCGAAGGAGTTTTAAACCACAGTTCTCTTTATTTTAAAAGCTTGTTACTTAAAACTAAACTCATTCTTGGATTGAAAAAACTTTTAAGATCGTTTATCCTCCTGATCTAAAAATGAAATAATACGATCTAGATTATAAAAATAAATAATTTATATCTAGATCAATGATCTGATTTAGATCTTTTAAAAGATCAGATCCGACTTTATCATTGATCTGAAGGAAATATAGATCAGATCACTTTTTAGTTCTATTAATATTTTTTTTGATCTATAGTAGATCAGGTCAAAAAAATTAATGTGATCTTATTACGGATCAAAAAAAAAAGATCAATTGATCTAAAAATTGATCTTTTCCTCCATGACCTTATAACCTAGTTCTATCTGGGAATAGCAATATCAACTTAAATAATTATAAAAACTATAAAATAACTCTAGATAATTTTGAAATGCCTGAAGTTCCTCCCGCAGACTCTTTAAAATATTATAATTAAAGCTATACGTTAAAATTATCAAATAGTATATATGTGAAATTTCAATTATTTATTCGGATTTCCAGTAAAAGTTTCCGTATTAAATCTTAAAATAAAGTGTGAAATTACATTTTTAATTAGAGCATATAAAAGAATTTGTTTTTCCCCCCATTTTTAAATGAAAATTTTAAAAGTCTAATTTCTCAAATGTTAGTAAAATTTAATTGATTTAAGTAAAGGTACAATTTAATTTTGTTTTTTTTGTTATTTTAATGTCTTTTTAAGTTTTTTTTTTGTTGTATAAATTAAATTATACAAATTACAATAAAATAATAAAATTAAAATATTATTTGAATAAATTATAGAAGGCTTTTTTATTATTAAATTAATAGGCAAATATTATAAATTATGAATGAATTGTAATAGTGAATTAAAACATGATTGCAGTGAAAAAAAATAAATGAATTAGTATTTACAATTTTGAACTACTAAATTAGAACTCTTAATTAATGATAATTGGAACATATTCGAGAAAGAAAAAGTTTTTAAGAAACTTATTATTATCTATATTCTATATAGTTAAAAGTTATTAAATATTTTTAAAACTCTATTTTAATAATAGACTCTAAATTTTTTAACTGTGCAGTCCAACAAAAAGGGAGCTTGTTATAAGTAATAGAGTTCTGTTCCCCTCCAGTTTCTGTTTGGAAAATAATAACAGTTTTACCTTAATTGATATTTAAACATTATTATCTATTTTGGCCTTGAACGGAGCAGCTTCGACTGTAGAAAAAATTGTTTTAAAACTTTTATATGGTTTAAATTTCGTCGCCGGGTGGATTCGACTAATAAATTCCTCTATTACTGCTGTCAATTCCTCTGTAAAAGTGAACGTACATAATAAAAATATGAAGACCCATAAACTTATCGGACCCAACAACTTTAGTTCATTGTTATGAATTCCTTTTTCCGAAAATGCGTGCACATAAGCATTTCAGTATAAGTTTTTTTTTTCGTTTTCTACTACCTTTATGAGTACGGGGCTTTCACATACCTACGCCATGTAATTCTATTTTAGGCTGTTGGTTCAACTTCTGTCCATGTTTTCTTTCTCTTTGTATTTCTGTTTCCATGGTTCTTCTCCCGGTGTTTATAGATTAGCATACTCTTTTTCTTTCCTGGCGGTTCCAATCTAATACCTATTTGGCAGTGCAGTCTCTTTTTAGCATGTGTCCAACTCATTTATATTCTTTTGTCTTATTTGTATCCGAATAGATTCTTCTTTGCATTATTAGCTGGAATTCTTCATTAGTTATTCTCCTTGGTCAGGAGATATTCCATATACAGCGAAGACTAACATTTATGGAACTTTTTTATACATTCTTTTTTATAAATTCAAGAGCCAGGTTTCACAGCCATATACGGTATCGTTGAAGTCAAATGGAATAGACGAGTATCTGTCTGCATCTATGTCTAAAATATATAGGTTGTCTACAATCATAGATTCTTATAAAAATTAGTATTTACTTTTTGTTTTAAGAATAGAAAATCTGTAGTGCTTTATTTTCTTCCTTAAATTCTTAACCGAACTTAAAAGATCGACTCAAAAGAATTTTATTATTTTTTCTTTCATTATTAAACTTCTAGAACATTGTAGAGCTTGATCTGAACACACTTATTTGAAATTAATCATTGTGTGGTAAAGGTTATTTTAAACTGTATTAAAGTTCAAAATTTGTTTAATAATAATTAAGATTCGAGAGAACATTCCAATTTTTTTAATTAATGTGGTTTTTTATATTCCATACATATTTGTACAATAAATTATCAAAATTAGGTCATCTATTAATAATTCTAAAATTCACATATGTACTCAACTCACATAATTTAAATATTAATTGTAGGAGTGTATAGTAAAAACTTTTTATAACTTATTGAATTCTATCAAATATCATAAAATATTCTATACGGAATAATAAAATAAGATTGGAAAATTAATGTAATTATTTGAAAAGAAATAAAAATACAAAAGTTAATTAGAACAAATTAACAAATGAACCCTAAATAATTATGCATATAATTGTGAGTTTAAAAGTTTTTATAATTTAAATAGTAGGTATATAAACTTTAAATTTGAAATGATGTTATTGTGTTAATAATAAGAAATTCTTATTATTAATATTAATTAGTATTAGGTATTTGACATAATAATGTAGGAATTGAGGTTTTTTTAATAGTAAAATATTTATTTTTTTAAATGCGTCTATGCGTGAACGCATTGAATTTTATATGCGTTAAGAGGCGTTCATTATTTATTACTTAAGTTTTAATTAATTAACATTTAAATTTATGTTGCATCTTATATTATAGTATGAATGAAATAACAAATAAATTGTCTTTAGAAAATTTTATATTAATATTCAACAGCTGACGAAATTTTTTTGGAAGAATTATATTATTATCTTAATTAGTAAGTTTACAAAAATCAGTTTATCAAAATGCAGATTAGTTCCATTAGGAACAGAACAAGTCAATGTTACAAAAAATATAAATTCACAAAATACAACAAATGTGACAAGTTTAGATTGGAAATTTAAAGATTGGTTATTGGAGGTTATAGATTTTGTAATTTAATTAACAGCTTAATTTATAGTTTATCATCCGATATATGTATAGTTTAAATGAAGCTTGGATGATAATAAGAGATCGACAAGATCGACAACCAGTTAAAGATGATTCATTATTCTTAAACTACAAAAAAGTTCTGGATTTCTCTGGAATATTTTCGATAATATGTTTGGGTGACTCATGTTCAAGTAAAGTTTTTTTTTCCGACACCTCTACATGCTAACTGTGATAGGCTAATCAGCCTGAATATATATGTGAATACAACAGTGGGAGATATATTCATATATTAGAACTGATCAAATGAATTTCACCTACAATTTAAATATTAGATAGTACTACGCCTTATAACATTGTAGAAATACCTCAGATTTTCAATAGATACAATTCTATTTTTTTTTATATTATCATATTTTGTATTTGAATTTCATGGTATTCTACGATTATATATGTGGGTTATATTATTCAATTATAGTATGTATTTCTACAACTTCTTATATTTTTTTGCCTCGTGAGTGCAGTTGTATCCGTAACTGTTGGCTACAACTGCGTTATTCAAATGTTTCGAATGTCCAAATATAACGTTTGCTAAAAATTAAATAAAAGATTTAATTAGAATTGCAATATAAGTTAAAAAACACAAATGTCCTATCTCAAGATTTTTCTGTAAATTTAAAAGTGTAAAAAGATTATAACTTAATTATAAAATCTTGGACATTAATTAATTTATGCAAAATATTTTCTTAAAATTTTAAACAAAATTAGAATTTTAGTAAAATCTTATCCTTGGTCAATTTATAAAATGTATACATTTAT
Source organism: Dolichopus griseipennis (assembly GCA_963082915.1). Lineage (NCBI taxonomy): Eukaryota > Metazoa > Arthropoda > Insecta > Diptera > Dolichopodidae > Dolichopus > Dolichopus griseipennis. The sequence continues at coordinate 346,765,171 of OY720441.1, forward strand.
AAAAAAAAAATTCAGATTTTTCATTTAACTGTCATACTAATTTTAAAAATAATTGGCGCCAAAATGAAAAACATACATTTTGTCAGTTTAATTATTAATTGTCAATCAAATTTTGATTTTTATTTTAGTTTAAAAAATAAAAATTGACAAATTACAGATAGGCGATAATTTATAAATAAACAAATACAGTGAAACAATATATTCACTTACAAACAAACAATACGTAAGAAAAATACATTAAAATATTTCATAACACAAAAATATAAAACATAGGTACATTTCATAAAACATAAATGGCTACAAAATAAGTTCAATCACTTGAACTTTTTTATTTATTTTATTTTTCCTATTCTACTTTCTATTTTTAAATATATATATTATTTTTATTTAATTTATTTTATTTTATTTTCCAGGTGAGTGTTTTCAATTTTCGACTATCTTGAAAAAAAAACAATTTCATAAAGAATATGACGTAAGTTTAAATTGTGCGTTTTTTATAATCTTAAAAAATATTTTTGACATGAAGTTAAATGATTTTTTTGTTTTTTTTTTTTTAAATGACATTTAATTATATAATTATAAATTTATTTTTAAGTGAATATTAGTATATATATCTAGGGTGGTCCAGAAATCACAAAGTAAAGGTAAAAACACAATACCGACTACCGAATTGAAGCGAAAAATAAAAAATATAAAAAAAAAATTACAAAAATTTAAAAATTGTACGAACATTACAAATTTTCAAATATCTTACGCCATATAGATTGTCTAAAGGAGTTCGAAATCGTAGAAGAAGAAGATAGTTGATACGTGAATTAAATTTGTAAAGCCGATATTAGAAAATTCTTCAAAGTATAAAATTGAACTCATTATTAAATGTTTAAAACAAAAGAGCTCGTTATTTGTTTACAAAAACTTATAAAGAAAAACGTTTAAAAATTTTGTCAAATTCAAAAATTTGTTTTTAACTTTTAAAAATGTTGTCAAACTCGACTACAACGAAAATATTAGAAAATAAACCTATTTCGACGACAACGAAAATTTGGTTGGTCGATGACCGTCACATTTTACACATACGAACCCATATGTTTTTAAAATTTTCGCTGCGAATATTTCATCAGTGGTCGGAATTGTGTTTTTACCTTGAATAGAATAGAATATGGTGATTTGTGTGATTAAAAAGAGCGGAAATAAATTTGAGACAAATATTTTCTTGAACAATTTGTAGCTCTTAAACTGCCCAGAATTTTAAGTCTTAGAAGAAGTTATTGTACAAAAACTTTTTTATAATTTTTTTTTAAAAATATTTAATTATTCAAAGCGTTCCTCTTTTGGAGACCACCCTGTACATAAAAATCTATATCGTTTTTTAAATTTCAAAAGTAATAATTTTGACAGATGTCATTTTAACACTTTAAAGTTTGATAGGATCTTTTCTATTTTTATAATACAGGTGTACTTTATTTTTAGTTGTCAATTGTCATAATAGAATAATAACATTTTGTTATTGAATAACTGTAAAACTTTTAAAAATTTATCAATTCTTCTCTTTTAATTTATGCTCTTGTTGTTGTGTTTTTTTTTAGCTTGGTGTGAAAGTATTAAAAAAAAATATATATTTTTTTTGCATAAATTAAATAACTATAATTGTTATAATAAAGGCGGTTATTTTTCTTTTTATTTTTGTTAACGTTTATTGTTTTATCTTTTCAAAATCTATGATAATGAAATTTAATATTTTTTTTTTAACTTAATGTATAATAACAACAGTATAATAATGAATGAAATCAAGTTGTGAGAAAGTTAATAATAACAGGTGTTTTTGATGTTTTTGTTTTTTTTTCGAATTTCTATATAATATAAAATCAGTAGTCGTGTTGAACTTATTTGAAGTTCATTTGAGTTTTTTTTGAAAAGTATTTTTTTATTGTTTAAATTTTGTTTGTATATATATATAAATATGTATATATATATATATATATATATATATATATAGAAGGATATTAAGGAGAAGTATGTTAATATTCTTCTTAAATTTAATTAAGTCGTACACATAGGAATTACCAACATTAGGGAACACATTAAACGGAATATGGTTCCATACTCTCGACATGCGCATAACAAACGAATTTCCATAAGCATGATATGACGTTTAATCATGTAGAAACTTTATAAAAAATTGGTTTAAGAATAATTTTATTTAATTTAGTTTAAGTTTTCATTATTTTAATTAGTATCAAATTATCACAGATATGTGTAGCATATCTACTTAATTTTTTTTTTTGGCCAATCGTCGTACCGATATGGGTTAAAAAATGCCAAGTCTATTAATGAAGTTAACTTTAATGTCAAAGAGCAACACGTATACAAAATTTGAGGTCGATCAGTCAAACCTTTTTTTATTTGATAACAAAATATTTTAAATGCTTGTATCACCGTCAACTTGGCGCTCTCATCAAAATTATTAGCCTAAAAAAACTTCCCGTATACCCAAAAACTTTTATATATAAATTTTCTTGATAATTGGCTGGGCCAGTTTAAGAATCTGTAAGCAACATACAAACAAACACAAATTCGCTTTTATATATATGTATAGATATATAGATAGGTAGATGGATATTAGATACACATAATTGTTATATAATAATTGCATACTTTTAGGTACATTATATAAAAAAATATTTAAACTTCGCATTCATAACATATAATTCAATTAATAAATGGTTTATTTTCGAAATAATATGATTTTTAATGAATTACTAGTCTTATTATTAAACTTTTGTATTCCAACTTAAGTTTAGTTAATTTATGCATGCTTAATACACTGTTCTTTTTCTATGCATATCAAATCTCTTAATACTTATTAAAAATTCATATTTTAATTTATTTTCTAAACTTTTCTCATTTTTTTTTCGAAAAAAAGTAACAATTTAAATAATAAAAAAATTCCAGAAGAAAAATTAAAAAATGAAAACAATTTTTTTATTTCTTTTGTAAATATTTATATGATAAATTTTGTCAACATGAAACAATAACATAAAAAGTGACAAAAAAATGTATTTTTTTGTGAATTTGTTTTTTTTTTTTCTAAATTTATTTAATTGTTCGCTTCGGAATAAAATAAAAATAGTTCGGAAAAAAAAGCTAAAAGTAAAAGAAGTAAGAACACGTAAACTTAAAAATCTGTTTCACAAAAAAAAAAGTGATACAAAAACCACTTTTTTTGAGTGGTTTTACGTATACATAAAAAGGAAGACAAATACAAATGCCATGAAAATTATTCAAATTTTATGGTCTGACAGTAACTGTCAGTTTTTCTTTTTTTATTACTTTCGGTTTAGTCTACGCTATGCGACAATCGGTTATAAAAAATAATTATAATTTTTCTTTTTGGATTTTATCCAATTTTTTTTATTTTAATTTTTTTTTTTTTGTCTTTGAATTGAGGAAAAACCTATTAAGAATGAGCCAATTTATATTTATAAATTGCAAGAGTTTGTTTTTTTTTTCTTTTCTAAAATTATTACAAGTAATAGTGAGATAATTCTTAAATTTTAGTTGAATTATTTTCTTATATTTCAATTTAAATAAACATTCAAAGTAGCGATCATTGATCTTATAATAGATGCAACCATATTATTTTTTGAATATTTAAAATGTTTTTCGTATAATTTGAAGAATTTACAAAGTCTATGATGATAATAAGATAATAATGATAATAACTATGATTGTATTATAGTGTTAACTTAATTATATAAATAAGTATTGTGATCGAGATATATGGCAGCACTGTCGTTGACAAATGACATACGTAATCTAATCGGTAAAAATCATAAAAAATGTTAATTTCTCTAAGTTCTGAATAGTTTGTTTTTTGCCAGTAGGCGTATTTGATTAAATTTATGATTTGAAACTTAAAATTTGACATTTAAAAAAAAAAGGGTTTTTAAAAAACAATTATTTTCTTTTAAAAAGAATATAATGTTGGAGCTTTAATTTTAACGTTTAATTTTGGTAATATATACACTTGTGAATAAGTTACTGATTTATAAAAACATGAAAGTTTTAATTTTTAAGTCCTAATATAATAGTCCTTCAAAGGGGAAGGTTCCCAAATATTTATTTAGAAAACTTATGATGATTCTCGAGTGTCTGTCAAAAATATAATTTATTTTATAAATCAATCAATAAACCTATTTAAATGAAAATTCATCTATTATGAAAATTTTTTTAATTATCTACTCCTCTTATTTAATCTTTTGCAAGAGCTTTTGTAGCTGGGAGTACTTGAGAGTAGAAAAGAGTAGTTTACTCAAAGAAAAGAGAAAAAAACGATTTAAAAAGTCTGAAAGTCTCAGAAAGCAGAAAGGTTATAAATTTACATTTTGGAATGTATAGCACCTTTTTCTAATTTCTTAAACCCTTCATTTGTTTCATGCAGCCCAATCCTTATAATTTAATAAGATATTAAAAGATCTTACATTTTAATTATATTTTAATTTAACTTTCTAATGTAATATTCGGGTGTTAGAAGATTTTGTCGTATAAGATTCTAAAGTATAAGATTATTAATATTTCAATATGCAATTTCTGAAGTCCTTTATTAACGCAAAATATTTCTACATCTAAAAATTATTTTTAAAAATTAAATTAAATATACCTCAATTTTTGAATCTAAAAACTAAATAAATTTGAGCCGGTGTTTCAGCTATAATAAAATGAAATATCACAAAATTCAACAAGTCATTTAATATAAAATTTTTGTAAAGGAATTTTATATTATTATAATGATTATTATCGCATGTTTCAAGAATTTATTTATTAATTTACCTAAATGAAAATCAATATAATAATTATGAGGTAATATTATGATAATAAAACATAATATATTGATATTGTTATTTTTGTATAAAAATTTCAATATTTTATAAACTTTCAATAATGTCATAAAACTATAAAATAAATTAATTAAAATTCATAAAATATCTTTTTTGAATCTTTATGATATAATAGTTTATTATTAAATAAATATGATGATCACATTATGACTTATAGCTAATTAAGCATTTTTTATCAGTTTTACTGACTGACTGATAGAAGTCTTAAATTTAAAATTTTGTTAGAAAATATGCAGTATTTTAAGTTTTCTTACAAATGATCACCATATTCCTGACTAAAAATGCTTGCATAAGCAAAAATAATTCTATTCTACATAAATTTATATGTGTTTGTAATATTATTGTTTTTATTTGTAATGATCTTCAGACCATGTCATAATTTAATAAATTAATAAAACATTTTTAAGAAATTTAATCAGTGTACTGCAGTAGTTAGCAGATATGTTTTTAAAGCAGCACATCTTTATAACGCCATGTGGAATTATAACAAAATTTGTTTGCTTTAAGTGTAACTTTAATTCGTAAGTTACGTTTTTTATTTTAAATTTATCTGTTTGTTTTAATTTTGTTTTTGTTGACTCAGATCTTTTTAAATTGCAAAATACAACCGAATTTATTGTATTGTTAAAAAATAAATATTATTTAATTTGACAAATTGTTATCTAACAAAACAATGATAAATAAAACATAAAAACACAATATAAATTTTTTTTATTATTACGAAATCGAATGTAAAAAATTTAGAATGATGATATCGTATTAAAGCGAAAAGTGCTGTCAAACACTTGGCTTTTCTTTTAAGATGTAGATAATCATTCTTTTTAAAAACTTCTAAAATCGAATTCAACTGACATAGTTTCGGTGATGCCTCATAAACATAATTGATATTTCTTGATCAAATTCAATAACGTGCCAGCGGTTTAAATAATGAACCCATCTTTTAGTGACACTTGCTCAGTTGAAATAAAATCACTGATGCCTTCTTTCAAACAATATCGCAATTACCATTCCTAACTTTGTGATACTACCTAAGTGTTCCCCTACCTTCTCGAAAAATTATAATCTTTTTTTTGGAACTGCAAAGTAAACGCTTGGGTGGCACAGTGGTGGGAGTGCCAATCTTTTATGTGGAAGGCCCGGCTTAGAACCCCAGGAAAAGTTAAAAGTTTTTAGGTATCCGAATCGCCTCTGCTACCATTCCTCATCGGATTTAAATTCCGAATGCTCAATCAATAATTAATAAATAAATATCTTTAATAAAAAATACATTAATCCAACAATATAAATAAATGCAAAATATAAACAAATAATTTAATTGAATAATATAACTAACAGATATAGAATAACATATAACTCAAATACAAAATCTAAGATATTACTAAATGTTATAAGGTTTAGTAATATTTTATGTTTAAATTGTAGGTGGAATTCATTTAAATCAATGCTAATAACATGAATAAAATATGACCTTCAGTTTCAACATGTACCTATGGTATAGACAGACTTATTAGCCTATAGTTGAACAGTTAGCACTTAAAAAAACAGTATCTACTGTATTCCCAAAATTTATATTGCGATCTTTCTATTTACAATTTGCCAAATTTTGAAAGAATCTAAACATATCATTTATGTTCACTTGCAGCTCACATAAGTACAATAGCGGTTTTTAATTTAAGAATATATTAAAATTTAATAAGAAGCATTTTCGACGAACAGTAATATACATATTTAAAATTTTACCTTTTTCTTAGAAATGCTATAGCTATTAAGTACGCGAATAGCTGGCATTTAAATTTTTTGAAGCGTGAATTTTTAATATTTTTATGAATCATAAATATACATAAAGACTATTAAGTACGCGAATAGCTGGCATTTAAATATATAAATGCCAGCTCTTACATAATATACAAAACAATTTCAACTCTTTATATTAGTAAATTAATTGTGATTAAATCATATTTAGCAAGTTACTTACACAATCATTATATCAAATAGTTCTCACGGGTTTTTGAAGTTCTTAATAAACATATTTTAAATCATTTGTTACCTTAAGTAATTGAAATAATTTTGAACTTTAAAAATTTCAATCTGTCAATAACATTTAAAAAAAACTTTTGCTAAAAATTTAATTAACAACTAAAATTATTATTATATTTTTTTTTTTAATTTATACTTAAATTATTAGTAATGAAATTACTTATTGCAAAATGACGTCAACAAATCTTATAATTAATTTAAATAGAGGTCAAATATTTTTAATTACTTTAATTTCAATATTTTAAGTGTCATATATTTAAACTATAACCAGCTACTATGGCTAAAGTAATTTATTTTATAATAAAAATTTTAATTATATCTGAATTAATTGAATTAAAGTTTTTTGAATTAAAATTATGTAAAATATTTCTTAGAAAAAGTTTTATTTTTTTTAATAGATATTCATTACACCTGTACATATAAGTGAATTCTAATGCAATTCTGTCATTCTTATTTATAAAAAAAAAAAAAAAAAAGTAATAATAAGATTAATTAAATTACTACGCAAAAACACAGTTCCACTTTAGTGCGGATATGATTGTATGGAATGCTTTTTTTATTTTTATAAGATAAATTTCGTTTTAAATTTATTTTCAAAAAAATTTTAGTACAGTAAGTAAGTAAATATACAAAAATACTTCTCTTAGTATTACAAGCATCATATACATATTATATTACCTTTTGTGGTTATTTTTATGACAAATAAAATTTAAGCTTTTAATTTTTATCGCAAATTATTGCAACTTCAAACAAAATTTAATATGACTTAAACTTTAAATTAGTTTAATAGTGGTTCTTACGTCTTAGGGTGCGTTTATGTTGGAGCTGCGATAAGTGATAAGAGCATCGATGAGAGCATCGATAAGAGCATAGAAAAAGCTATGCTCTTATGCAGTGTTTATATTGGAGCTTCGATATAAGCGATGTAGAATAAAAAAATAATATTATTTATGGTTGTTTTAGATTAAAAAAATAATATTTTGTATGGTTGTTTTAAATTTATCTGGTAATATTCTTAAAATAAAAAAAAATAATAAAAAAATTAAATTAAAAAATCTTTTAAGAATTAAATATAATAAAGCATAATTATAATTGTTTATTTATTGAAAGGTGGAAGTAATAATAAAAATATATTAAATTGAAAAAAAATTAAATTATATATTTTAAAAAGTTATTTTATAATTATAAAAAATTAAAAAAAAAATTATATAAAAAAAAATTAAACAAAAAATATTTTATTAACAATAAAAAAAAAAATTTATTTTATTACATTATTAAATGTATATTTGCACCTCCTTGAGAGTTTGTATTAAAAAAAAATAAACAAACGAAAATAACATTTATTTAAAAAATTACAATAACAAAAACGAGAGCAAAACAGTTATTTAAAAATTTTGATCATCGATAAGAGCGTAGAAAACTGAATAAAGAGTTTTCTATGCTCTTATCGTTTATCGATGATCAAAGCGATGCTCCAACATAAACACCTCTATTTAAATTATGTATAAAGTTTTCTTCGCTATGCTCTTATCGACGCTCTTATCACTTATCGCAGCTCCAACATAAACGCACCCTTAGGCGTCATCACGTTCTATTATTATTATACCGGTCATTCAATACGAATACGCGTCATATTTGTGTATGCCGCATTGTCGCTTTAAAATTGACAATTAGGTAGGTGAATTTTTCATAGTATATACATTACATGTAGATACTAGATAGGTACTACATACAGTTAATGAAAGCTGCACTGCATTCATTTGTAGTATTGTGTTACATTACTTGTTTTCTTATTTAAAGCTTTCATATATTATTTTATTTAAGGTGGAAATGAATATAGTAACAAGGTGATAATTATTTTAATATCCCCACTACATTCTATTAAATACAACATGACACAACTTATGTTACTATATTGGGAATTTTTGAAATACTTTTTTGTTTTTAACATATTTGTTCGTATAATTGTGGTCGTTGATCATAAAATTTATTTAAATTTTTTTAGGCGTCATCACGTAGACTTTTTTTGATAAGTTTTTTTTCAATTTGAAAAAAAAAAAACAAAACAATTTACAAGTTTATCTAAAATATTTAATTAATTATTTATTCATAATTCTATTTTTTATAATTAAATTTATGCTGATTATTAGATAACACAAGAATAATAAAAATTGTTCGAACCGCTAAGTTTTGTTTTAAAAAAGTATTTGTGTTTTTATTTAATTTTCAGTTTTGACCAATTAACTGTTGTTTTTTAATATATGTATAGTTGCATATAAATTAATTAATAATTAAGTTAGTGATATATTCTTTTTATATAAAATTTTATTAAGATGACATTTAGGAGATGAAGTTCTGGATACATATTATTAGAAATATCAAAGGGAATTAAAAACAAGTATTAAAAAAAACGAAGAGTTCAAGAAAAGCACATTTCCAAAATTTAACAATGTTCAATAATAAGAATATACTGTATAGTCATTATAAGTCATTGAATTCATTTTGTTTACGTTAAGAGCAGCATGTCTTAAGTTCGAACCCCGCAAACTATGGCCGATTTTTTAAATTCAATATGTTTAAAATGTATTTTTTGACAAATGTTTAAAGCACTTAATCAAGAACGAAAGTATATGCTTCAGTACACATGTACAATAGATTTTTATCTACATGCAATATTGGTACACTTTTGGGTATACACTTTTGAAACGAAAACATTTGAAAGATCTTGAAAAATGTAAGAAAAGTATTGTTATCTACACTCCAAACTCTGCGGAAATTCAATCCAAATTCGTAATGGTTTCTTAATTTTTTTTTTTATGGACAAATATGACATCTCCGCCTCTTATTATTTAGGTCACTTTGCTCTTTTTGAAATTTAGTAATTTTTGATGAAGTTGTATTAAGTATTTCATTTATTGTGGTAATAGTTGTCTTTGCTAAATGCTTAGTACTTATTCGTTGAATTTGTAGGACTACTATGTTCTGAACCAAATTTTTCAAAAAAAGTTTACGATTATATGGTAAACTGGGTGTATATTCAGCCAAATAATATTCGCAGCTATTCCACATATATCAACTTTCATAAAGTTTAAAGAATTTATAATTGACAATATTTATTTATTGACCATTGATAAAATGTTTTAAATAGAAATTTATATGTTTACCACCGTCAGGGTTTATTATATTGTGCTCATAAAGTTAAATCTATTTTTCCCTCTAGCTGCGGCATCAGAATTTCTTGCAATTAAATGTAAACTTTCTTAGATATAAATAACTGCTTTTTGAAAATGAACTCGAACTGAACTCCAACTTCGGAATATTACTAAACATGCTTATTCATTTCAAATAAATATATTTGCGCAATATTAAACAAAATCGTGCACGAAAACTAAAGAAAAGTATTGCCAGAATAACAGATAGGTATTTATTATTAAACATGTTAAAAAATCCTATACAGTTTAGTTTAAGTTCACTTAGTTAAACTATTGTCTAACTGTCTATGTCTACTATATTCTTATCTCAAAACTGTTAGTTTTTTTGCTCAAATCCAAAAACAATTTTAAAATCTATATTTGTGAAAGACAGTATCTAATCGATTATACCCACCTTTTTATTAAAACAATTTTTAAGTTAACTTAGTTGTTTTAATTTTTTTATTTTATTTCAAATTAAAAACTTTCATCGAGTAAAAAAAAAAATAAATTTTAATGCATTTAAAACAAAAAAAAAAAACAAAATATGCTTACTAACTTTAAAATTTTACTTTTTCATACTGACATTTCAAATTTTAACTCGTTTATAAAAAAAAAAAATTAAAAACAAAAAAAAAGACGCATTAAATTATGAATGAAAGTCAGGTTCAGGCAAGTACATATAGTAAAACCATATGAGTATTGAGTATTTATTTTATATGGGAACGAAATGAGCGATGAAACAGTTTTGAAAAAGAAAAACAAAACACTATGATAATATGATGTCAAGTTTATGTTGACGCCTGACGGGTGCGTTATAGAAGCGTTTTATTTTGATATTTTATAATATTATTATAAAAAGTTCATAATGTTGTATGACTTGTATGATACTCCGTCCGTACTATATCCAAATTTTTATGTATAGTTAAATTTATATATGTATATGTCTGTATATTTATAATGGTTTTTATTATTTTGATTTTTAGAAAGCGTTTGTTTTTAGATTTTTTTATAATAAAACATAATTTACGATAAAATTATGTACAAATTTCTTATTTCTTTGGTTTTTTTTGTTATTTTATTTTTGTAAAGTTATAAAGAATATTTGATGGTATTTTTATTTATAAAATTGAATTTGAAAGTTGTAATTTGTTTAAATTAAAAAACAAAAATGTATTTATAGAAGAAAGTTACTTCTAGAAAATTTTTATTAATATTTATTTAAATTTGTTGCTATACTCAGAAATGGTTTCTATCTTACTACCCATTACGTTTAAACTTATCAGGTTTTAATTAAAATTAATTTTTAAAGGTATTCAATGAACATTTTGTTTAGTAAACTATTCAAATTTATGAAAGTCATTATTAATATGGAGTTTTTAAAAATGATTTGGATGTGAGCATTTTAAAAATGATTTGGCTGAAATGTTTTCAATTAAAAATTAAAGAACGAGTAGTTAAATTTTAATTTCAGTAATATTTTTTATATACAAATATTTTATATAAATACAAATATGTATTTTGTCTACGACTCCCAAACTTCTTCAGATTTTGCACTCTTCAGTGTTTGATATGCCATATGCAATTGAAAGTTAAGATATGTAGAGTTCGTTGAACTTTGATTTACCTTTATTCCATCACTTAGTTAGATTTATTCAGTTAACTTTTGAACTTGAAACATATTATCTAATCCAGTGGTTTTTAACCTTTTTTATACGGCCCACCAAATGTTTAAAGAATTGTTTGTGTCCTAATTTTGTTAAATTTTGCTGTTGCTGCTGAATATCTTCAACTAATTTGTTCAATCGCAGTTCAATTATTTGTAATGCCATTCCCATCATTTAATCGCAATCGATTGCGTTTATTTGTTTTTATAATAGATATAAATTAGTAATTATACTTACTTCATTAAAACTATGAAACATATAGAGTATGAGATGACTAATAATAATATTGGTTTTGTATATACCTAGTATAGACTTTCATTTTATTATGTTCTGAAGGAAATTTTTCAAAATTTGGTGGCCCCATGGGGTCGTGGTCAACCTGTTAAGAATTACTGCTAATCTATTCGATCTCTTTTTCTGAACCCTTCTTTTTAAACACTCTCGGTTAAACTCTCCCGCTGTTAATTTCATAATGTAATTTTAAAATATTTAATAAAAAAATATTACAAATGATTGTATACTTAAAAAAGAACGTTACGTTAGGTTTCTTTAATTTAAATGTTATCACGTTTTAAAAAGCTGTAACTTCCGTCTTGCCCCTAATATATTATTTTTAACAATTACAAATAAAATAAACACGATTACCTACATATAATTTGAAGAAACATAACATAACGTTTTTTTAAGTATACAATCATTTGTTTACATTTATAAAACGGAACCTAATTTCAATTATACTGATATGAGATTTTGGTTTTTTTTTGGGGCGAAAGATAAGCTTATCAAATTTGAAAATAAATTTTGTACAGTCGATAAACATGCGAGTACTTATTTATTTTTTAAAATTTACTTATCTCTAGACTATATTTTAAAAAATATTATTAATAATTAAAAAAATGTCTATAACAATATAATATCTGTTTATTATGATTCAAATTTTATTAGTTAAAAAATAGTTATTTTTTTAATTTAAGGCAAACAAATACTAATAAATATCTTTATGATCCTATCTTGAAATAAGCATTTTAAATAGAACACAATATGTATAGCACTTAGAAATAAATTACAAAGAGTATACCTACAATATATTCTTTTAGAAGTATAGTATGAATTAGTATTGGTATCTGACTACGTAATTAAAAATATGAAGTTCTTAAGTCATTATATTTTTATAAGAACTTCTTATAATTAAAAAAAACTTCTTATAAATAACTTGAAATTTGAATTAATCATATTTATTGATATGTAAATAAATACTTTTGCCAAATTGAAGATTATAGAGCAATTTAATTATAGTTCCATAAACGAGATGAGCGCATGACAAACGAATTTCCATAAGCCGTGTTACACCATCTGGCTAGCTCAACTGTGTAGGGGTGAGCATCTGTTGCTCTCCTTGTTTGCCGTTGGAAAATCTTGAATGTAGGCATAAGTTGTTAGATTTCTTTAGAACAGGTGTTAGTCCCTACAAGATATCTATAAAATAAGGTCAGTGACCCAATAGTGCGACGATGGCTGAGTGGAGTGAGCGTTGAGGTAACACCCAGCGCCGTAATGGGAGCACCAGCCCAAATATGTGCATTATACTCCATTTTCGGCCTAATATAAGTTTTATAGATGTTAAGGAGATCAGAGGATGAGAAGTAAGTTTTGCAGCGATACAAGAATGATGTTGACAGCAGAATAAATAAAGCTGGAGCTACTTTTGGAACACTCTCGTACATATAGCAGTCAAATAATATCACTCTGCGCACAAAATTAAAAATATTTAAAGTAAACGTGAAATCAGTACTTTTCTATTGTCTACGCCGCATCTTGAGAGTTCGTTGGACGCAAATCATTACCAACACACACCTGTAGCAAATAACGAACCAAAAGATGATTGAAGTCGAGATCCGAGAGAGAAAATTATTAACAACTTAATATTATCTTATCTTATAATTATCAACAATTTAGAATTATATATTTTTGTTTGTACTGAAAACAACTTTTGTTAAATTATAAAGTAAATAAATTAAAAGAAAAATATTTAAAGTAATTAATTTAAACAAAAGAAATGATTCATAATATTAAGAATAATAGGTGTTTTATTATTTTGATTAAATATTTACAATTAGGCTATTATTAGTATAATACCTGCTAATAACTAAACAAATAATTGAGAATACTGAATAATACCTTAGTACTTAAAGTTAAAATATTTTTTAAGTACCTACAACTGCGTAAATTATATATATACATACATTTAATTAGGTACTTTTATTGTTTAAGGTTCCCATGAACACAATATCAATTTTTTAAAATGAGAAATCTTAAGGTGTTTTAAACTCCGTCGAATTTTTTAACAAATTTTTTTACTCTAACTAAATGGTAATTTTTACAAAATTTTAAAAATTTTTTTAGTTTTTAAACTTTAATTAATTAAATAAAAAACAATGTATCTATTTGTATAAAAATACGAATTCTTGTGCCAAAATACTAAACACAATTATGTATATTATAAAAAATGTGGTAATACTCATACTATACATAAATGTATATTTATGTATATTTATTAAAAAATTAGTTTGTGTTCAAAATCAAAGCAAAAACTAAATGACGCCAGAAATTTTAATTTATTTAAATACTACAAAAACTTTTAATTTAAAGGTTACAATTTTTATTTTATCTAAGTCAGTCTAACTAAAGACATTCAGTGAAAATATCATTCTAAATTTCTTTTTTTAATTTGTTCGCGCTAAAAAAGTTTATTAAATATCATTTTTACCTTAAAGGTGAAGACCTAATGATCGCGTCGCCACTGGTTGATAAAATTATTGGATCACTTTGTTTTGTGTATTTATTCTATATTTCGTCGCTTTACAATAAAAACTGACCAGATGAAAAAACATAGTTTTTTATAAAACGTCTTCAAAGTTTTTGTAACTGTAAAAAATGTATGACTTTGAAGATAGTCAATAATAGAATTTAGGGTTTCTCCCCTTTTCCAAATGCCATTTTTGTAGATGGTCATTTTTAGCTGTAAAGCAACGATTTATTTCAAATTGTTCGGTTATTTCTAGTTCGGACCGAACTTATATAATGATTTCTAACGAATTCAAAAATAGTTGGATTACTATTTGCTGCGCTTCAATGCAGCAGCGATGGTTCTCACAGCTTTATGTATTTTTAGAAGTCCTATTTAAAGTAATATATACTATTGAAACTTCAAATCGATGCTATAAAGATCTATACTAGAATTTGCTTATAAAGTTAAGTAAGGTCAGAAAAAGGCATTTATTTTATTTATTATTCAAAAGTAATCAATACGCATCGTTAAAATTACAGTGTTGTTTGTTCCTATTTTTCGATGTAAAACTATGGTTAGTTGTTATATGCTAATTATTTAAAATATTAAACGAATTAGATACAGTCTGCATCACAGATGAATGTTATAATCAGAGCAACGTGGCATCTTGAGAAAATTAGTACATACATAATTGATGAATAATGTTACTTAGAACAGATTGAAAAGAAGTTGAATTAATATATTATAATGACTCTGTTCAGAACTTTTTGAATCTTTCTTTTATAAAACCAAAATGAAAAATTTAAATATTGGGCTTTTGAATTGGAACATATTTAAAAGACTAAATTCCTTGAGTTTCTTCAGGGCGTTAACGATATAGCGCACTTATTATAATTGTAATTGCAATATAAGCAATTAACTAATTTAAAATATTCATTCCTATACTTTGTGTTTCCAATAATTGGACACAGAACTTCTACACTAGGTCGAACTATTTTTATAAATTAAAATTTATTTTTTTTATTTTTAATTAATTTAAAAAAGAAAACGAAAAATTTAAACATGTTTTTTTATTAGTTTTTCTAAATTTTACAAAAATAAAACGGCTATTATTAGTTTTTTAGTTTTTATTCTTGAGTAAATTAAATAAAAAAGTCTGGGAAAAATTAAAAAAAAATTTAAATACATTAATTTTTTTTTTAATTTTTACCTAATTATTTAATATTAACCCTTGTATAGTTTCGAGAACAATACAGAACACCTTAATAAATCACAATTTAAATTAAATCGAATGACAACAAGGAATTAAGTGTATAGATTACGACATAAAAGAAAAGTCATTGTCTCATTGAATTATTTATTATATATAGAAATTTATTGAAACTTTTAATGATTCATTTTTTACAATAAAATTTTTTGATTACAAATTTTCGAGATAACATTTTTGATTGTTTATTTTTAAATAGTATTTAAAAAGAGTACCCAAAAAAAGTTTTTACATATTTGATAAGATAAAGTGTTATCAGTATAGGTATTATTAATTTCATTTATTATATTATATTTATTTTTAACTGATTACATTGTATAGGTCTTTTAAAGGTGAATTAAGGTGTTATCAGTCTTTGAAATTTAAATATGAATTACAAAATATTTTTGTGATAACAAAAAGTAAATATCATTTGTCAGTGTTATTAAAAATATAATAAAATTCTGATAAAATTTAAATTTAAAGGCTCTGAGAGTAATTTTGAATTCTAAGGTTATTTTTAATGGACAATTAATTCAAATAAAAGTCAAAATTGAATAAAATACTGCTTAAAACATTATTCAAAAATCTAAATATACAGATCTTAAGGTGATCACGATTTTTTTTTTAAGATTTTATCTAATTAATCTAATAGAACATAATTGTTTTACAGTATTTTTAAGAAGGCAAATATTTTTTTTAAAAAAAACTTTAAAACTTGCCACTAAATAGGAATTAATAATAGATATATACTAATATTATAATTCTCTATTGACGCTTTTAACGTCTTTCTTTATTCATAAAATGCAAGAAAAACAAAAACTATAATATTTATTATAAAATGTTTTGGTAAATTAAATTTTATTACAAAAAAGAAGAAACTAAATTTTTTTTTTATCGATTTATTGAAGCATTTTTAGATGCTATATTTGCTTTTGGCAAAAAATGTTATAAAATGTCAGTTTTTATTATATAAAATAGAGAAACCAATCCTTTGAAAATAATATAAACACGAAAAGTTAATGATTTGTGTTAAATTATAAAATTTAAGACGTTTTGAAATAAGATCCAAAGTAATATTTTAGTTTTCTTAAAGTTTTTTATCAAATGATTTGTATAAAGAGTTTCTTCAAATTTTAAGTTAATTTTTTACAAAATAATATCGTATTTTTAATACATAATATAATTGTGAGTATTTATCATGAACCTATTGATCTACAGTGCTTAAAACAGTTTTAAAACTATGATAATTGTCTACAAAATATTATTTAAACACAAAATCCTGTTAGGTGGCACCCGAGTGGCACCCATAATCCCATATAATCCCATGGCACCCATAATCTCTCCATTTAAAATTCAAGTGACTTTTTTCTGGTTGCGACACGATAGCTACCATTCGCCCTTGAGTTGAAATTGAAAAAAAAAAATATACAAATAATAAATAATTTAATTTAAAAAATATAAGTCACAGATATACTTACAGACTCACGCCATAAATAACTTATAACGCAAATAACCGAAAACATTCTCTGTGATAAAACACAATCTTACATTACTTATTTTAATCGAATTCTATATTAATTCTAATTTCTTTAGGTTTTAAAAACTAGTTCTTAATTTGTTATTGTTTACAAGTAAAAATGTTTATTATTTTATTAATAAACATGAACTAATTCGATTTATTTAATAGATTTTTAAATTAAATAAATAGATATCTCTATATATGTATATATGTATTTAATTATATGACCAAGTTAATTTTTATTATCAAATTTTCTGGAATGAATTTAATTATAATAGAAAATGCAATAAACTTTAACAATATATACTTACTGTTTATATTGAATATATAATATATATATATATATATGTATCTTACAAAAATTGTAAATTTTAATGCTTTTGGTGATCATTTTTCATTAGAAATCATTGAAAGATTATTGAATAAATCAGGTGTTTACTGTTTATCTGTCAGAATGTGAAGTACAGGGTGGCGCAAAACGACCGATATGGTTTGAATGTTTAATAACTTTTTTATTTAATGGTTAATTATTATTATTATTTTTTTGTTATACAGTATATTAATGGGGAATATTTTTAGCTTAAGTAGACAAATTATATCCCGCAAGTGGTGACCATTTTCGGCTTCGCACATTTGTGCTCTTTACAGTACATTTTCCATAACTTTTCATAATTTTTGATCGCTGTTCTGTTGTTTTCACAAAATTCTAAAATAAAAATAAAAAATATAAACAAATTTAAAAAGTAATTAAACATTCAAACCATATCGGACGTTCTTCGCCACTCTGTTTAACATGTAGAAACGTCTTAGATTTTTTATAGTTTTCATAACTTTTCGTAATTTTTTATCGCTGTTCTGTTGTGTACTGTTCCATTTCCAATTCCCCAAGTTTTCTTCACAAAATTTGAAATAAAAATAAAAAATATAAATAAATTTAAAAAGTTATTAAACTTTTAAACCATATCGGTCGTTTTGCGCCACCCTGTATAATAAAGATATAAAAAAAAAAAACTAAAATAATTCATAACAATGTAAATATAATTAAATTTACTTATAACAATTTAATTTAATTTGCTTAAATACAGCATGTTTAACAAGTTCATAAAGTTTTTATATATAATAATTCTGTATTCATATGATCAGCATTGTTCAGGTGATTAAATTTCAAATAAAGAAATTATAGCTGATTTCTGTATGGTAGTCAATAAATAATTTATGTAAAATAAATTTTAAATTATATATTTTTAATATTTAAAAAATTTTTAATTAAGAACAGAAAATAGTTCATTTTTTTGCTTCTGTTAAAAAAAAATTTGGCTAATAGCTGTTTGATTTAAGATTTAAGATATTAATATATTTTTTAAGATACAGTAATATCTCGATAATCCGAATAATTGATTTCATACCCCTACTCGGATTAACGTGATATTCGGATTGGTGGATACCAGTCTAGCAAATACAGCTGCAGCCCAAAAATTCTCTAAAATTAAAAATAATAAGTCATAAAGAGTTGAAGTTCTGTAAGCTCTTTTTTGTGCCATATTTCAAACAAAAATTTATAGTTTTTACTTTTGTAAATTCTGATAATTAAAATTATTTTAAGTAAACTAACAATAATAAATTTAAATTAAAACTTGAAGACTTCATAAAAACGCATACAACAAAATCAACTGTTAATAATTGTTGTTTAAGAATATTCATACAACATACTCGTAAAAACAATAAACATATTGTAAGTTTGAGCATAATTCGAATTATAGAATCAATCTCCAAGCTGCAATCAATTCGGATTGTAGAATAGTTAATGATTTGTAAACTGTCATTCGGATTATTGGATATTCGGATTAAAGGGGTTTCGGATTATCGAAATATTACAGTATTTTGTGTTGTTTAGAGGTAGAGACATATATGGTAGTGGCAACTGTTGTATCCCTTTAAAAATATTACAGACAGAGTTATTGTCCCAGAAATGTCTTTCTCAGTACATTTGTTTCAATGTTCAAAAATTTTCTCTGCACTAGATATACCGTCGTACATCGCATTTAAAATCCAGTATAGTTTTAAAAAGTAGAATACTCATTTTTAGGAATAATACTACAAATGATAGTTTATTGGATCATTGTGTTTATTAGAGTAACAGTAAACTAATCATTCCATGATTTATATTTTAATATTGAAAAAAAAATTTAAGTTATATAATCGACGATTATTGGTTCTTGTCTATTAATTTCCCAGATTTCTGTGTTTCTAATTCTTCCAGGCCAGAAGATTCTGCGAATTACATTCATGTCACTTAGGCACCTGTTAATGAAGATCTGGATTTTTTCTTTACCATCTACGTTTCACTTCCGCACAGTAAGACCCGGGTATACTTGTACTAATTTGATCATCCTTTTTTGAAGTTGATTATTAATACTATTCCTATAGGCCGTTTCAATGACCTTTTACTAAGCCGTTAATAAGAACTTTATGTTCTGCTATTAAAAATGTAGTTATAATAACAAGTTCTTAATTCCGGTATTAATTTAGCAGAAGATTAGCTTTAGGCTGACACATTTTGAGTAGAACTATGACAACTGCACAATTTAAGTCGAAATTTTCATAAGTTATAATATAACTAAAGATTATTAATTGTAGCAAAAGCCTCAATTATGTCTCAATTTTTTTTTTTAAATGACACTAAAAAGTGTCATTAGTACTAAATTTTAAAGTCAACATTAAAAATCGGAACTTAAAACTAATCTTCTGCTAAATTAATATCGGAATTAAGAAATTGTTATTGGCATTGGTCATAGAAAATAAAATTTAACTAAAATAAAAAAATTATTTTTATTTTAAACAAATTTAAACGACTTTTGTGTCAATTGTCAAGTTTAAAATACTTTTAACATCTTTATTAAAATTTTTATATAGATTTTTCAATTTATTTAAATATAAATTATTATATTTAATAAATTAACTTAAATATTTAAAGACATATGTCATATATAAAAAATTTATAATCATTTATTTTAAGCTCTGATGAAATTTTTAGAGTTAATTATATATTCATAAAACTTGTTCAAAATTTAATTGTTCGTATAATTTAGCGTATCGTGTATAATAAATTACATATCTTGTTGTGTTGTTTTGTTGGGTGTTAATTGTTTTAATGTTATTTTAGTTATTTTGATTTATTGTATATTGGGGTTTTAACATCTTAAAGAAAATATACTAAATACTTCCTAATTTTCTAGATCAATTTTAAAAGTTTAAGTAAAATTGTTTCATATTTTCCCCTCTCTATAAATTGCCGGGCTCTGCCCTGCAGAATCAGCAGCTTTCATCAATTATTTAAGCTTCTAATTAATTATATTAATTTATAAAAGCAAATCAAAAAATTATTAATTAAATACAGATTTGAAGATTTTTAATTTGACAATTCTTGAAATTAGTTTGACACCTCCTACTTGTATTTACAAAATTAAAATAATAAAATTATTAATAAAAATTTAATTTCAAAATTAACATTTTAGAATATCTAAAATCTAAATACCTTTTTTTTAACATATCATTGATTTTTAATTCTACCAAATTCTTTTAAATTTATTTAATAATTATTTAATTTTAACTATTAAAAGCCTTGAAACATTCATTATTCTAATAATATTTGACATATTTCACATATTTCACAAAATTTAAACATGTCACTATATATACATATATATATAATGTACTCGTATGTCTCTTGATATTTAAATCAATTTACATGATTTTTATTTCAAATTACTGTAAATTTTTAAATTGCATTCTAATTGAATTAATTAAATAAACAAAGTAGTATGTAAAATATGAGGTTTTTTGCAAGGCGCACATTTTAAAAATGAGAACAAGAGATGTTCAAGAATTGTGACTTTATTTAAAATTATTATTAAGAAAACTTGACAGGCCATGCCTTTATTTTATGTCATTTGTCATATTATTCATTTCAATACATATTTTTTCTTCTAATTAGACGTTTCTATTTTTTTTTTAATTGTTAAGAAGATATGGTTTTAAAAATTTTGTACAATATTATTTATATTGTAACGGTAAATTTATATGTCAATTTTAAATTATTTGTTTAGCTGTTAAAAACTTTCAAAATTGACTGAAGACGTTTTTTTTTAAATCAGAGCATAGATCTGAGCACGCTCTGAGCGGAGCATGAACAGAGTACGCACAGAGCGTTCAGATTTAATAAAAAAAAACACGATTTGAAAAAACTGTCATGTTTATTTTAGTTATGTTTTAAATTGTCAAAAAATTAAATTATATTAAAAAAAGATAACTTAAAATAAACAAAACATTTTGACTTTTATTTTACACGTAAAATCTTAAACAAACGTCAAAATGTCATTGTATTTTATTTTTCTCAGTCGTGCTCGATTTATTTCCAGAGAGCACGTAGAATTTCTAATTTAAAAAAAAAATACGAATCACAAGGTCTGAGTGCTGAGAGCTAAAAAAAAAAACATTTTTTGACAGTTCATGTTCTCGTCAGATTTAAAAAAAACGCCTTGTAATAAACGTCAAATGAGATGAGTTGAAATGAAAAAAAATAACTTTCATATAAATAAATAAACCCGATCGATAGTGAAGTGGCATTTCACGTCGGCATTTCCCACAAAACGTTTTAGAGGCTGAATCTTAGATCATGTGTAATAAAATAATGTAGCTTTTTATTTATATTCATAATAGTTTGTATCATAATATTAAATAAATAGGTACATATAACTGGCACACCTGAAAAGGAAAAGTTAACTCATTCGCTTATCACGCTCTTTTTAGGGGAATGCATATAAAAAGAGGAATATGTAGGGGATTGTATATAAATAAATAAATTAATTAATAAATAAATAACTAAATCATACAACTATTGAGAATACGATTTTTTTCTACCTTTAAATAGCTGTACCATAGCAACGAATGGATTAACGTATAAAAAGTGGTTTTTTTTTATTATAAAACAGTAAAGTTCTATAAAATTCATTTAAAAATTTGGACGGATTGACAATAGAAAATAATAAAACCAATAATATTTTGGAAGAATGTGCTTAAAAATTATATAAAAAAAAAAATTGTATATATGTATTTAATCTTATTCAGATCATTTGTCAAGTTTATGATCTGCTACTAAGACATTTTTTTGTTTTAATTTTTTTTTGAATATTTTATTAAAATATTATTTTTCTTAAATTAATTCCTACACATTTTTAGTTTTTGTGGTAATCTTGTAGTTTTTTTATTTTTAAAATTTTTAATTTTTTTTTATCATTAGAAATATATTTTAAATAAATAACATATAATAACATATATTTAAAAAAAAAAATACTTTCTGCCATAAATACCATAATAGTGATTATAAACTGTAACATTTGGGGAATTATTTCATAGTTTATTACTTGCTTGGTTTATTACCATCAGAACAGGCAGTTCAGACCAGAACTGAGAATTAATATATATATTTAAAAAATACATATATAGATATGATATAATTAATAATAGAATAATATAAAACTTGACTCTTGTCTAACCTGTTGTTTTTGTATTCTTTTTAATGATCAAATCGTTACAACCTGTAATATTTGTAACACATATTTTATTTAAAAAGAAAAAAATGAAATATTTCTTATTGGGCGGTTAAAATTTATTTTGAATATTTATTTTTAATTCTTATAGAATTTATAAAAATTATGCAATTTATAAGCAAAAATAAAATTATATTAAAAATCTAAATATTATTTTTATTACAAAACTTGAAATGTCTATGTATCATGCCCACTGCCTTCTACAATAGAATTCTTTCATGAGATAAATATATATCATGAAACATTTTAATATACTATAGAAGAAATTTTACCTTTTTAAAATGTATTGTGATTTAATAAATATCTATGTACTTATATTTTATTTATTAAATATTTTATAAATAATATATACATATATATATATTTATATATGTTTATTTAATTAAAATGTCGTTTTCCTTGACGCAGTTCATTCATATTTTTTATAATAGGTATGTATATATGTAATTTAATTAAGAATTTGGCTTGAGAATAATTTTTAAGAATGGTTTTTAGATTGCGGCTTAAAAGTAAACAAATTTAAAATAAACAGATAAACTAAAATAAAAATAAAAAAAAAAGTTTGGGTTAATTGAAAGAATTTTAATAAATAATTTTATTTTTTTATTTTTTTTTTTTTATTAAATTTAAATAATAAAAAATTTATTTTTAGTTAACCTAGTTAAATTATGTTCTTTTCAATCAAGATTTTACAATTAAAATACTACATATATATTTAGATGTAATGTAAGGTATATTAATACATAAGTAATTTTAATTTTGTAATCGATTGAATTTGAATTATGAAATTTGAATTTTTTAAAATGGAACAAAGTTATATGTCGAAATAAGTTTAGTTTAATGACCAAAAAATTTGGTTAGTGTAATGTAGGAGTTAGAATTTTGTATATTGAAGCTAGTCATAACTCAAGGTACATACGAAAAATTTGAGGTCTGATCAAATGAATTAGAAGTTTCTGTAGTTATAATAAGATTTCGAAGTTTAAGAACTCTTCATTTTAAGAACTCTTAATTTTAGTCAAAATTGGTGAATTTTTCTGGTCAACATTTGGTTTGCTTAATTCAGATGACATTATAGTATTTATATTGTGTTCGTGCTGAAATCCCAAAGTTTACACATTTTATATACTCTATACTCACTTTCTCATGTTTTTCTCACAGTCACAGTCTATAAAAAACTTTCTATTTGTTCTATTTACAAATTTTCTTATCATTTGTGTAGCTTAAATAAACAAACTCTATTTGGGAGAACATAAATATCCCCAGACACAGGCAAGCTATTATAAAAGTATTTAATTAACTTTAAAAATGGTTAAAAATTGCGTATTTGATTATTTTCACGATCACCATCTTAAGATTCAGATTTGGCTCCAAAAAAAAAAAAAAGTTTTTAAAAGGAATTTGTCATTTGGTGCAACTTTCAAGCTATAGATATACGTAATTTATTAATTCTCTAAGAAAGAAGTAGTTTCTGTCCTGCAATCTATATATAGATCTAATAAAACCAATTTTATTAAAAATATCTAATCTCTAAATATAATAAAAGACAAACTGCTGCTGCTGACCAACGTGCCCTATGTTATGTTAAGTGTTATTCTCCCATGTAAAATACTTCTACTTACAAATACTTACATTCAAAAGAGAAAGAAAAAATGAAACTGATAAAATATAAATTATGAACAGAAAGAAAAAAAAATCAAAACGTATAAGAAGTCTGTTAACAGATAGATACAGAAAATTATAATAAAAACGTTTAAAGAAATTTTTTACATTTCAGTATGTATACTTTTATTTAAATACACTTACAGAACTAATAACTAACTTTAATTTGTAGTTTTTATTTTTTATAAATATAATAAAAGACGCTGCTACTGTTGCAATATGTTAATGTTAAGTGTTATTGACACATGTAACATACTTCTAATTACAAATCCTTACATACAAAAGAGAAAGAAAAAATGAAACTTATAAAATGTAAATTATGAACAGAAAAAAAAAAATCAAAATGTATGAGAAATCTGTTAACAGGTAGATAGAGAAAATTTTAATAAAAATGTATAAAGAAATTTTTTACACTTCAGTTTTTTTTACTTCTATTTTATTATCACTTACAAAACTAAAACAAACTATTGTAATGTTAACTTAATGTTCTTTAGGTAACGAATTTCCTTTTATTGATTCAGTAGCGCAATAGCAGGAAAAAAGAATATATATAAATTTTAAATAAAAATTATACCTGTCGTCCGACAGGCTTTTTTACTAGTTAAATAATAAATTGTATAATGACCAGCCATGACTTCCCAATTGATAAACACGTTAATATAAATGATTCATAAATGATGAATTACTTAAAATTTCCAAATTTGCAATAAGTTAAAGTAATTTAAATCTATTTAGATCACTATGATTACTAAAATAATTCCTATATAAATGATTCTTAAATTATGAGTATTGATTACTTAAATTTTATTTTAGAAATTTTCCATAAGTCATTCTATTTGATCCCGATCAATAATTAAATAAAGATCATCAAGATCACTGATTACTGATTACAGATTACTCAAATTATGCATAGCAGAATGCTTCTATTAAAGCACTTTCTAAAATTAACTTTATGAGAATATTAATTTATTTTAAAATCAAAAACTAATTTTAAAATAATTCTTAATTGATTCGATGATGCAATAAAAATACTCATACATATTAATTTCATTAATTTTTAAAATTAATTATAAAAATTTTATTAAAATCTGATTGTGATATGTGTTTTACTAAAAATAAAGTCAACACTCCCATATATGTCTGGTTAAATAATTAATTTATACTTTATAGAATATCGATTCAAGATGTTCATTAATCGCAAGTGGGTTGAAATATGAATGCAATAAAAAAAAAAAAAAATGACACATACTAAAAAACGATTACCTATAAATGATATTAAAAAAAAAAAAATTGTACTCATGTATCTACTAGTAAAAATAATTACCCATTAGTAAATATTGATTACTGATGGTATTTTATTTAAAGTTTTAATAGCTTGCGATTCATAATTATTATACCCGTATGACTATTAGTCATAAGGGTATACTAAATTTGCAATTACGTTTGTGACGGACAGAAGGAGAGGGGATAGATATAGACTCGAGTGCATGGATCGGATCAGAATCGAAAAGTAAATCGATTTAGCTATGTATGTCCGTCCATCGGTCCGTCCGCACGATAACTCAAAAAATAAAGGAGCTAGGATTTTAAAATTTTCACAAATTCGTTTTTTTTTGCAATAGTCGTCATCGCTATTTAAATCCAGCCATTTTGATCCACGGGTTCGAGTACGTGCCATACTACTTCTTTTTTATACGAGCATTACTTTGTACTTATAAAAGCTGGTTGTCAGAAATTTTGCCAAAAGTAGTTCAGTTTTATGGCCAAAGTTTCTGCAAAATTTGGTTAGCAGAGTGTTCGAGTAGCTGCCATACAACTCCTTCTTTTATATGAGCATTACACTATACCTAATAAAGCTGTATGTTTGAAATTTTGCACAAAAGTAATTAACCGGATGATATAATGTTTATATTACGGTCATACGGGTATCCCAGAGTTGACACAGTCTACTCTACTACACTCTTCCTCGTTTTTAATTAAATTGATAGTAAATGGAAATTTAAAAATTGAAAAATTTCGACTTTTTATTTAAAAAATATCGAAACACCAGAGCTGAAAATTCAAACTATTACTCCATGATGCCAAATTTACATTAATTTTCAACACCTGTTTTAAAATTTTAATTTTCAGTTTTACAATATTAATTTTTAAATTTAATTTATTTAAATTTTTATTTTTTTGTTTTTTTTTTTTAACTGAAACCGACTAATATTTTTTTTAATCAATTTTTTTAAAAAATTTCTAAATCAACAAAAAAAAAATATGTAATTCTCGTATTAAAAATCCCCACGAATTAAAAATTTTTCCAATAATAACATTTTGGATTGAATTGAATTGTATTTTGGAAAAATATCGGATGCTGATAATGACACAATATTATTTTGTCTCTTTTATTCAATTCACCACATTACACTCCAACAGTCCCCCACAACACACCGTCTCAACTCACAACATCTACATCTCAGTTTTTAATGATTTTAGTATAGTATCAGGTTTTTTTTAATATTTTGCTTTCTTTTTTCTCCGATATTATCACTATAAATCTATTATGATGATCATCAAGTTTTTTTATTTAACCGGTTCTCATCATTGATTTTTTTTTTAAATCATTAAACCACGTTTTTTTTTTTAAATTTATTTCTTTTCGATTTGTTTTTCTCTTTTATCCATTAATATTTTGATAATCACATCACTATATCACTATATGTATGTCCATAACCTTGTCGTTTTTTTTTTTACATTTTTTTTAATATTTAAAAAGTAAACAACAACATTAAGGCAAGAATGATTGGTAAAAATTGAAATAAAAAAAAATGAAACAAAATTTTATAACTGTTTTATTATTTTTATGTTTTTTTTTTTGTTTTTTACCACTTTTTACATCCGATCGGAACTTACAAATAAAAATATTATGAGTCAATTAATTAACTCTTTACCGCTAAAATGAATTTAATTTTTTATTCCTACATAAATAAGTACTTTTGTACTTATTTATAAATAAAGTACTTTGAAAATTTGACAACTTAATTAAAGATGGGCAACATGTTGTCGACCATCTAAGATCTTAGTAAGAAACAAAGCGAATGTTTCTGAAATAAAATTGTCATTGAATTTAATTTCAGATACTTTTTTGTCGTTAAACTGACATTTTGAAGCATTTATTTGTCAAATTTAATTGTTAGTTGTCAAAATCTTTAATTAAGTTGTTAGTTCTTTCAATCTTTAATTAAGTTGTTAAAATTTTAAAAGTACTTTTAGAAATAAAAATTTAAATGAGTATTTTGAAAATTTAAATGAGTATTTTCAAAACATTATTTTATGATGCTCCAAAATTTTTAAAATGTTAAATTAAGGTTTAAAATTTAAACGTTTGATAACAAATTTGTGTCGCGAAGCGCTCAAGATTAGAGCGATTTGCACAATCAAATTTTTATTTATATTTATAAACCAGTATTTAAGCCGCGACGCTAACGGAAATTTGTGATCGAATAAGCCGATTAATTTAATAATAAATAGATTAAAGGGAAAATTGAAAGCATTTGATTAGGCCTAAAAGTATGAAATATTGTAGAATTAATTAAAATTTAACTGATGGTTAAATACTTACTATAAGGCCACAGTGGTGTAATATTTAAGCATACCTGACGTTTCAACCGAAGAGACGCGGATTCCATTTCTGCACAAAATTAAATACTTACTTTATACTTATTAATATTTATTTATTTATTTATTTATTTGTAGTACCTACCAGACAATAGTAAATATTGCCTAATATTAAAGATTACATTTAAATTTAATAAATTTTAAATACCTTGTTGAAAGACTGACTTTTCACCGAGGAATTTCAACCATAGAAGTGTGTGTTAAAATACTAGATACAAGTCATCATAAGCATTAAAAATTTTAAAAATCCATTTTGAAAAGACATTTGAATCTGTAATACTTTACTTATCCATAAAATACTAAATAGTATTCCTATCATGTAACACCTAAAATAGGCACAAGAATTTACTCCGTTATAATATTTAAATTCAGCAGCCTATAAATAAATAAATTAAACTTCAATTTTTAATTACAATATTTATAACAAAATTGATACGCCGATTTTTTTTAAATATAATATCTATATTTAGTTTCAATTTAAATTAATTTGTAAAATAATATAATTATGTATTATACAAATATAAATAAATTTTAAAATTAATATTTTAATTGTATCATGAATTTATAATTAAATATTTTATGATTTTGTGAAAGTAAATAAACTTGTTTTAAATATTTTAATTAAACTTAGAAGAATTCAAATTTAAATATCAAATCTTTCAAGCTAAAAAAAAGACAGAATAAAAGATACTAAAGATGTATCTCTATAGAAACTTAAATTTTCCTATATGAATATTAGTAAAAAATATATATATGTATATCATTTTGTAAGCTCATCATCACACAGTCTGTTGTTTACGTGTTGTTAACGGGTATACTATAAAAGACCTTTCAGTATAAAATATCTTAACAGTCTTTTAAATTAAATAGCTAACACCTTAACATCCGATAAATAAAATCAAACAAATCTTTAAATTTAAACAAAAATCTCAAATTATTCTTTTATATACTTAGGTATAATTTTCAATTTTAAACTTCATTTGACTTAAGCTTTAATTTATCATTATGTAAAAGATTAAATCTTTTAACTTTAATTTATAACTATACTCTTTGTATAGGTTTATACTATTCAAATGCATGTTATTATTTATTAGTTATTATATTTATTTAATTGTTAAATACTTTTTTTAATCAATAAATACTTTATAGATTACAATTTGCATTATCATTATATTATTGAAAACTCTTCAAAAATCTTAAGATACAAAAACACATACTTTTGTACATATTTTGAAGAAAAACTTGTCATTTATTCACGTATAAACGAAGGTATAAAACAAAAGGTAAAAAGTGAAAAAAAATAACTTTGTTGTGTTTGTGTGTAGTTTTTAAGACTTTCTTTGACCAATAAAGCGTTAAAGTTAACTTTTACCAAAGTACTGTTTTTTTTTTTTTTTGTATCTAAAAATGGAAGTTTTTTTATTAGATACAAAAGAAAATAAGATACAAATTTTTTGTTTTTGTTTTTTAACTAAATTAAAATAAAAGTGAAAATAAATTGTTTTACTTTTCTTTTTTGCTTTTTAAATTGAATCTGTTTTTTTTTTTGTAACTATGATACCAACTATTTTATCGTAGTTATTGTTTTTATTTTAGTTAAGAAATCATTATACGTATAGCTGATGGTGATGGATATCACTTTTATAGATTTTAGAGATACTTTTATTTTATAAATTAAATTGTTAAAGTTAATCAATTTTATATTTTAGTATATATACCTATGGAATTTGAATACCAAATTATTACCACAGGTCATTTATTTTGATTGCATTTATATTAAAAACAAAAAACTTGAAAATTAACAAATTTCAGTTATTATTATTACAATATTTACATGTTGCGATATACAATATTGATTATAATGATTATACATAGTGACAAAGCGTCTATAAAAGCAAGGGAAGCAGTGCTTACCTCTAAAATTTTACTTATTCTTTCTTCACTTTTTTTTTTTCTTGTACTTATATATTAAGAAGGTCTTTTAGTGCGATGTTTAATGTCATTAAGAAAACACTAGGTTCCTTTCAGTCATAATCAGCCTTTTATTGCATATATTTTGGCGAAGTTTATTGTAATAAATTAAGTACAATTCGCTGATGTTTGGTGCGTAGTGCAATACAATCGAAACGACCTAAACATTTTATTTGAATTAATTTCATAAAATAAATATATATAGAAAATAAAGTTTGCTTCCAAATTGAAAATATTGACGCCTTGTCACTGATAGATAGGTTTACTATTCATTTTTTTTTTGTTTTTAATTCTTAAGGCTGAAAATTGATTGCCTATTTAATTAATTTAAAAACTAGTTGAGAAAATATACTAAAATTATATCAGAAATATTTGATTATAGTATTTGCTGGATGCGATATAATACATAGAGAAACTTTAAACCACTTTAAATCTTTTATTGTTGATCAATTTTATGAAATGCTTTAAACTTTAAAGCATCCTTTAAAAATTATATCTATATATAGTATATACGATATATGTATATAGTTTAAATTAAAAATACATTTTAAAACAAGTTATTTTTGATCTGGTCAGATCGATTTTTTGAACTTGTTATTTTACTATATTGTATACATATGTTATACATCCTGTCTAATAACAGATGGTAGATTAAAATGTTTATCACATAAGTTTATTTAAAAAAAAATTCCAGTTTTGTATTTGATTATAATTTAAAAAAAAAATTTTATTTTTTACATTAAGCAATTACATCCGATCCATGTTTTATTAAAAGTATAAATTTAAATATTAATTAAATGAACAACTTGAGACAAATTAATCATTATATATATTTATACACTATACGCAGATAAAATCTACATTATAAGATAATATTTTCTTTTTGAGTGTAATTGTTTTTTAAATATTGGATTATAATAAATAAAGGGCAGAAAAAATATCTGTAAATATACATATTGTAATTATTACTATTTGTTGAACATTTATTAAAATTTTCATGTGATTCCGCCTTAAAGATTTATTTAAATATTGTGACAAGTTCTTTGTAAAATTTCTAAAACTTCTTCAAAACTTTGTTTTTAAATCCCTCTTTACTCAACATTACCTACATGAATAACTCTTAATTATTCCATTTAAAAAAATTTTAAATACTTCTTCAAATTTATGTATAAAATATTTATGCAATGTACAATCCCATTACACTTTCTATTTTTAAAAGTCTAATTTTTTCTGCATAGCTTCTTTCTGTTTTATTTAATTTCTAAGGGTGCGTTTATGTTGGAGCTCGAAAATGAATTGATAATTTATATTGTTTATCGATGATTAAAGCGATGCTCAATTGTAAACACCTCTATTTCAATCATGTATATAGTTTTCTACGCTATGCTCTTATCAACGCTCTTATCACTTATCGCAGCTCCAACATAAACGCACAATAAGATGTTAAAAAAATAGATGTGTTTAGCATAATGTACATCTTTAATGCAGAGTTCTGCAAAAATGACTTTTGCTGCGTGCAGTAAAAATAAATTTCAAGTTTTATAAGATAATATCTTAGAACTAAATAATCTTGCATATAAAGATCACTTTAATTAACTTATTATAACGCATGTCCTAAAAAATGTTTCTTATAATATTAATCATTTTAAATTAAATTCAAAGTGATTTAAATTACTACCTAGTCTTAAAATAAACACCAAAGAACCATCTATTATTCTTTGAATAGAAAATAATTATTCTTAATTTTAAATAAGTGACAATATCAATAACAGTGTAATCAAATTAAATCTGCATTTATTCAATTCACAATAATTGCACAATTTTAAATCTATATGAGAATTAATCAAGTTGCGCATTTTACAATTGCTCCAATTTGGTTACAACAAAACTAAAAAAACAAAAACAAAATATATACTGTGAGTTTATTCTTGTCTTATATCTATTTTTTTTTTTTTGTTGTTTTGCATTCTGGTTTGCGTGTTGCGTTAATTATGCATAGGTATTTTAACAGCCGCAAAAGAATCTAAATTTTAAAAGTTTTGAACCCACTAACAACAAACTGAAGATCAAGTAAAACAAATCTAGAATTTTGGTATATATATATACAAACATTATTATATATATACATACTGTTATTATTAACTTTTTTTTGCTACATGTTTGTATTTATGTATATATATATATAAATGTATAGATTACTTTTCATACCTTTGTTTGACCTAAATAAATAAAATAAAAAAAATGATTTGTACATGCAACAATCTATATTGATACCATATTATACTATACACATACATATATATATACGCAAAACTGGTACAAAAAAAATAATAATAAAACAAAAAAATACATAACAAAATAACCGTAATTTAATATTCAACGGTATGCGTATACATATCTGCTATGAGTACACATATATGATGCATGCATTATTTTAATAAAAACAATATTAAAAATTAAAAAAAAAAAATTTGACAAGTTTCTGGTCTATGTAATAATATCACTATATATCACTATATATATATATTTCTATATATACGTATATAAAATACCTATGTGTTCATAATTGATAAAATATTAAAAGAATATTATTGATTTTATTGTAAGAGCGCGCGCGCGCGCGCATTCTGTTTATTTCTTATTCAAGCGTTTAAATTTGAAATATACATATCTGCACATAGACAAGTTGCGCGTGGCTACTTTATTGTATATTCAAAAAACAAAAAACAAAATAAAAATTAAATAAAATTTTCATAGTAGGGATATTTATTAAGTTTATTTACTACTGCGTTTTTTATGCCAATGTTATAACATTTTGCTTTCTATATACGTATATGTATTTTTTTTAACCATTTTCTATTATTAAAAATTAAAAATTATTTTGTGTTTTTTTTAGAAATTTTCACCTTGATTAGTTTCAGGGCAAAAAGTCAATAACCTCTTTTTTATATATCAAATTAATATTTTAATATTCCATAAGATAGACGAGTATTTATATACATATTTTATTTTAAATATAAAAATTATTTTAAATGGTTGTTCAGAATAACCAATTAATTTCTTTTTCCAATTTTTTGAATCATTCATCCGTTGGTTTTAATTAAATTTTTTATGCATACTATATGGACATATGGTATTCCAATCCAATGTAATATAAAATTTTTTAAATTATTAGATACGATTAACATCAATTAAAATTTGAACTTAATAATTTTAATAATTTAATTTTACTATATGCTATGCTTATTTAAATTAAATTTTTGAATATAATTATAAATTAAATTATTTTATTTAATATTTTTTATATATATATAATTATTGAAATTGAATTTGATTTGGATTAAAATAATATAAGAAATATTGTGTGAGTAATGCAATAATTGCATTAATGCAATGACGCATTATTTTCTATACGTAATAAAATATAGGAGTGTCAATTTGTATTTGAAAATTCTTTATTTTTCCAGAGTAAATTTCATTTGAAAAAAAAGGGATCGTCCCTTAACCTGGCCTTAAAAGTATACGTTTTAGAATTACTAAAATTTTACAACTAATTTAATTGTTGTAGTTAAGAATTACTTTTAATTAGAAATAGTCTCCCAAAACATGTAGCATTTCCGTTCTGTATTATTAGGTGCTTAATATTTACCATATTTTTTCAGGTTTCTTAGGTATTCTATTTGAGACAATTTTGACAAATATTGGAAAACAAAATCTTATTAATAATACTTTAGAAAAATAATAATTTAATTTCGAAAATAACTGAAAGTCTAAAAAATCTATAGAATATTAAGATTATTACTTGGATAAAGGACTTGATAAAATCAGATAAACGGCAATAACAGCAAGTACCGTTATTTAAATATTACATGTATAAAGCATATATTTTATGACTATGACACTTTAATAATTGTATATACTGTATTTAATCTATGTAGATATAGAATAAATTTTTAAAAATAATATTTTTAAAATATCTAAAAATGAGGAGTAACTTTCTTTTAATTTCTAAAGTATCTAAATATATACGCTGCATTTTAGAGTACTTCAAAAATTAAAATTAACAAATTTTTAAAGTCACCTCTAAATTTTTATTTGTTTTAAAAGACAAATTAATCTAAAATCTTGTATTATAAGATTAATCTTATTTTATTTTAATATTAGTATAGTTATTAAATAATGTAGGTGTGATATATTTCTTTTGCATCCCATACATTCATTCTTTTAATATAAAATCAATTTATAAAATGAAAAGAAAACAATGATTAATATTATTATAATTTTTGAAATACCTAGATATAAATATGAAAATTTAATTTTTATGGATTAAATAAAATTTATTGCATTTCGATATTCATTTCCCAAAACCGTTTTAAATTCAGATTATAAACAAACTATTAGCAACTAACTTCAATTTTTCATATTTCAGTTATGGTTACAACAACCGCTCTTTTAACAAATGCTCTCTTTCTATTCTCAGCAAAAAATTATTAATATGTCATTGAGTTAATTTTAATCAGAGTTGTTCGATACTTAAGTACATTTGTATCCAGTAATTTAACCAGTACCGAAAGCTTTATTGGTAATATTTTCCAGTAAATTTTTCCATTAATATTGCTGGTACTAAGATTTCAACAGTAAGTACAAATACTAGTTCTGGGCGTCACCAGAACTTTATCCAGAACTTTTTTTTTCTAGAGTAAGTACTGAATGATTTTAGTACTGTCACTTAAAGTAATTGGGTGTAAATTAATTTTTATTATACATATTATATTCTGAAAATATTTTACTTTCCCCTATATTTTGCTTTCACTTGTGAACACGATTTGTTGAGTTTTCCTAAGTCATTCAATACTGTTTTTCTCTAGCTATTTTTGAGTCTGCCTATATTCCTTTTTCTACGAGTTGCCAACCATGGCTTCCCGGAATATTACTTTTTTCTGATCGCCTGACTATATGACCGACCCATCTGTATTTTTTTTCCTCATTATTTAGATTCCAATAACATCATCTTCGGGCATACTCCAGAGTTCGTTGTTGGATATTCTGTTTGGCTAGAACATGTGGCAGATTATTTGGAGGGAATTTTTTTTAATGAAGACCTATAATTTTTTAGAAATAATTTTAATTAACCAAATACTTTTCTTCCTTTGCTTAATCTATTATCTATATCTTTCATGGTTCCTACATCATTGCCAATGGTACTAGATATTTGAAACTATCTACACCATGATTTCAACGTCTTTAATTTTCTCATCAACGTTTTTAATCATATATGTACTGTTTTTCAGCAATAAAAAACAATTTTTCATAAACATTCAACATTTTTTCATCCAAATTAAACATTTCATCAAAACATCAAAAAATGTTTAATTTGGATGAAAAAATGTTGGATGTTTATGAAAAATTGTTGTTTATTGCTGAAAAACAGTATATAGGTAACTAAAAACCATATAAGCTTACAATATATCAATCATCAAAAAAATATTAGAAACAAATGTTGCAGATGATTTTAAACAAACATTATTTCAATTATTAGCTATTATGTAACATCTGAAACTGATCACATTCAAAATACAACTTTAAGATCTTAAAATTACATCATACTAAGTCACAAAAAAATTGTAAACATATTATTTACTAAAATTCATTCTACAAAATGAAATTTAAATTCGATTTCACTTTAAGTCACTTTTGCTTAATGATTTCATACAAGTGAATAAGACAAAAAATATCCAAAAAAAAATTTTTTTCTTTTTTCCTTTTTTTTCTTATGACATTCTGACATACATTTTTCAATGTTAGTAGCCAAGCCACACAAAATGTTATTAGTTCAGTTGTATTGTACCAATTAAATTTTTTTACATGTATACATGATTGTTTCAAATCAAACTTTATATCTCATATTCTATTAAGAGTTAAAAATATGGATTAAATGCGTAGGTGCATGAATAAGATCACGAAAACATGAAAAAAATTAAAATAGAAAAAGATAAAATAATTTTTTAATTTTGGTTTAAGATATCACCGATCATACAGGTGCTATGTTATATGAATATTTTTATGAGACAAGTTGATTTCGGATTTTTAATCTATGTCTAAATCATAAACATATATATTTATTAATATTAATCAGGAAGAGTATAAGAATTTCCAAAAATATTGATCAAAACATTTGCAAAAACATTTTGGTCATTCCATAATATTTAAATTTTCATTTTTAGTTTTTTATTTTCATTTCTAGTACATATTCTTATTTGATCTTTGACACCTACTCAAATTATAGTTAACTTCATAAAAAAAACAGTTGTAGGGGTTTTATTTTTTTTTGTCTCTTGTTATAAAAAAAAAAAAATAAAAAAAAAATGATTTGTTCATTTTATATTTTATTAGATAGATGTTTTCATGTCATCATTTAATTTTTATTTTTTTTTTTTTTTGGCAACTGAAAGTTTATTTTGTGTACCAAACTTATAATGGCTTAGAAATATAGAAAAATAAACGAGGAATAGTGCAGTAGAGTAGACTGTGTCAACTCTGGTATACTCGTTTGACCGTAATATCGACATTATATCATCCGGTTAAATACTTTTGACAAAATTTCAGACACCCAGCTTTATTAGGTATAGAGTAATGCTCATATAAAAGAAGAAGTTGTATGACTGCTACCCGAACCCACTGCAACAGATTAACCAAATTTTGCACAAACTTTGGCCATAAAACTAAACTACTTTTGGCAAAATTTTAGACACCTAGCTTTAATTGGTATAGAGTAATGCTCATATAAACAAAGAAATTGTATGGCAAGTATTCGAACCCGTGGACCAAAATAGCTGGATTTAAATAGCAAAATAATATGACGGCTATTGTATAAAAACGAATTTCGGAATTTTTTATGTTAATAATTTTTCTTAATAATTATTATGAACGTTTACTACTTTTTTAATCATACTTTTAAGTATGTATTAATTTCAAAATTTTAATTAATTGCAAAAAATTTAAAAAGGCAATTTTTACATTTTTTTTTTAATAAATCCCTAACCTAACTTACCCTATTCTTACAACTAATTAAAAAAACTTATAAACTAGCATGTAATACTTTAATATTAAAATAATACTAATCTAATAATTCTTTTATACTAATTTTTTTTATGTCGTGCTTAACCACCAATAATTATTTCTTATTGATTTGTCTTTATCTGGTATGGACATGTCATATTTCATATTATCTGGATTGATGTTATCTGGATCATATTCAATTTTTTTTACATGTAGCCCATTTACTATAATAAAATAGTATAGGGACATGATTTTGATTTTGTATATAACCATATTTGTCCAAGATGAAATGCTCAGGGGCTATGAAGCCCGTAAGCAAAGTCTTCTTGATGTACTCCTCATTGTGGTGAAATATATGCGATATTAAACTGTTTTCTGGAGTATTTAATGCTCTATCGAAGTGATTGCGAATCAATTTTATAAAAAAAATATCAATTCTTATGATTTTTGATTTCTTGTACAAATATTTATTGAAGTAAAAATGTTTGTACTCGGACTCCGGTTTTCTATGTTTATTGATGCAAACTCTTATGCACTTTCTTTCGAACATGCGGATTTTTTCCATTAGGCTTGCACTGATGTTGTACCATATGGGTACACCATATACAAGCGTATTAATGTTTGGTAGCATATTATTTTGACTCTGTTACTAATATTTTTATTGTAAAAGAGGTTTTTTGCTGCCATAAAAGATTTATTACCTTTTTCCTTTGTATATTTTATATGATCTATGAAGTTCAGATTTCTATGAAGGTGAACTCCAAGATATTTAACAACTTTTTTATTTGCGAGAGGTGAAATAGGCGATTTAGCGGTAAAATTTTTCTAATTTTTCCTAATGTCTGAACTTGTTTTGTCTACCGTGTTACGGAATAATACGGTTTCACATTTACTAAAGTTCACTTTTAATTTCCATATTTTGCAATAATCTTGTACAATGTTAAACATTTTTTGGACAGTATACTGAATGCTGTTTACAATGTCATTCGCAGAGTATAAAATTATGTCCCGAATTCAATCGGTTAATAATAAAAATTGTTGAAATTGATAATATTTGTAGCATATATTTAGGCGATGATATGATTTGGTTTTAGAAGGTGTGACAAAACTACAGAATTTGTAGAATCAATAAAATTTCTAATAACTAGAATAGGGAATTGAAAATTTATGATGATTTTTAGTTGTTGTATTAATCAATTAAAAAAGTTTATAAGAAAGTTCAAAAATTTATTTAAATTTTATAAGAGTTATTATAATACTTAAATATTTAAAAGAATTTAAATAATTTTCAATATAATTCAAATAAACTTTTAACCAAATTTAATATCAATATTTTCATATTTATATTTTCAGATTTTTGGTATCCTTTGTATGTCTCTGGCCTCACCAGGATTAGGTGGATTTGGTCATTTCTTCTTATTTGTAGCTGTCACATCATTTATTGCAACATTATTATGGACATTCGCATATTTCTTAAGTATACGGGAAACTCTTACATTGGCAATTAATTGGATTTTAACGGTAAATTATTTATAATAATTAAGTTCTACATTTATGAAAGCTACATATATATTTTAACTCTTATATTATAATATATCAAAAATTCGAATTTAATTTGATTTTTTTTATTTATTTTTTTATTTTAGGAACTTTTAAATACAGGCGTTGTTTCAATTCTGTATACAATTGCATTTATTCTTATGTTAGCAAATGCTCCAAAATATTTAGGAGCTGGTGCATATATTGCAGCTGGTGTCTTTGGTTTATTTAATACGTTGGCATATATAGCTGGTTGTTATCTTTTATGGATTGAACATAGAAGCGGAAATACACAATAGTTTAATATATAAATAAAAGTGTTTTATTTAAAAAAAAAAAATATATATATAAAAATATGTATATGTATATTATGTATATGTTGCGTGCATTAGAGAGAGGCAAATTAATTTTTTTTTTTTTACGAGCTAATTAAATTAATCTATACATAGTTATGAGTTATAATGACATTCAATTTATAATTATTATTAAAATCTAATGAAAAATTCTATATGGATTATTACGAATTTGAAATAGAACTTTAGTATGTATTTAATTAAATGCAATTTCATATATATATATATATATATATATATATATATTTGCTCATGCAACTCTAATTTGGATTGAAAAAAAAGCTCAAAGAAAAAATATATATATATATATATATAGCCGAAGAACAATAACTCTTTTTAAAAATTTATATATATATATATATATATTATATTATTATTATTTTTATTTTTATAATTATAATTATTTATTAAAAAAAAAAAACACAAAAAAGAAGAAGAAATGCAACAAACAAAAAAAAAATGCAAAATTTTTTTTATAAAAATTAAAATTAAAAAGAAATTAAGTTAAAGTTTAAATAAATGAAAAACAATAGTTAAGATTTTGGCAGGGAAATTTTAATTTTAAAACTGAATTTTAATATAATTAAGTTACAAATGATGCATAAATATTTTAGAAATGATGATGCAGTAAAATTTAAAGAAAATGGCATCAACTGATCTGAGGAATTATAAACATAATATTAAAAAAGAAAAACTGTACAATATATTCTAGTGATTTTTTTTTGCAAATTATAAAGCTCATTTTTTTATACATCCAATACCAAGGACAAAACTTAATCTTTTCAGAATACGATTTTTGGGTACAATTGAGATCAAACAGATTTCATTAAATATCTGGGCGCTATTGCATTAAACACTTATCATTAATCTAATAATCAAATATAATAATTCGAAATATTTACTTATAAGTGATAAGTGATTTATTTCATAAGTGATAAGTGATTAGTGCAATAATACCCTATTGCACTAAGCACTTATCACTAATTTTAAAAAAATCAAAAAATAATTTAAAACATATACTTATTAAATAAATATAATTTTTTGATTATTTCATAAGTGATAAGTGATTAGTGCAATAGGGCCCTGGCCTGGTCTATATAATATAAGAAAAATGAATCAGATTTTTTAAGTAAATATACATCAACATAGTAAATTATGCCTAAACTCAATTTGTTATTTTAAATAATATTATTAATTTTTTTTTTTTAAATACATGCATATACACATACAAATTAAATTACATTAAACTCAGTTAAGACTTTTATTTTTTTTTTTTTTTTTTTTTTTTAATGTATAAAAGGCACATTTTCGTTGTCAAAAAAAAAAAAAAAATAATCTTTGTTTTAATTTAAGAGTATATAAATTTTTTTTTTAACATTTTCAATTTTCAATTATAAAACTCTTTCATTATTATTAAAAAAAAATCATTAATTTCATTCTACTTATTTTCTTTTTATAAAAATATTTTAATTTTTTTTTTTTTATTTTAGTTAATATATATATATATTCTTATTTAAATTTAAATAAAATAAGAAAATTAAGAAATTAAAAATAAAGAACAAATTTATTTTAGAATGTAAAAAAAAAAAAAAAAATTAAGAAAATAAAATTACTTTTTTTTTTTGTAAAATAAATCGAAAAAAAAACAATTAATAAAAATTTAATAATATAAAATTTTTTTTTGATTATTTTTTTTTAGGCCCAAATTGCTATATCAACTATGAACTAGTAGATAGTCCTTCAATGGATAGTGCTTCAAGTGATATGAAGATCCAAAAACACTTTAATAAATCGAAAAAAAATACAAAACCTTGAAAAATAACATGTTTTACTGAATAACTAATTTTTATCATATTATACTTGACAGCTTTTTGTCATACAATATTTACAGTTATAGGACATTATATAACAAGTTAAGGCAGGTTTTCATGAGAAAATTTTGCCCAGGAAACTTGACTTTAGAGAGAGAGGTATATAGTATACTCTCAATAGGAGAGAAAGAGTAAAATGATTAAATTTATATTAAAATTTTTTTATATCTTTTGAAAAAAACAAATTACATAACCTTATTTTTTAATTT
Source organism: Dolichopus griseipennis (assembly GCA_963082915.1). Taxonomy (NCBI): domain Eukaryota; kingdom Metazoa; phylum Arthropoda; class Insecta; order Diptera; family Dolichopodidae; genus Dolichopus; species Dolichopus griseipennis. The sequence goes on from OY720441.1 coordinate 346,806,456, forward strand.
TTAAATTTATATTTCGCGAATTGTTCAATTCAAAGTTAAAATTTTATTAATTTAAAATAAATAATAAAATTTTAATCAATTGCAAATAATTTTAAATAAAAATTTCATTCATCAAACCATAATATAAAATGTTTTTTTTTTTTGTTTACATTCTCTTGTTTGTTTACAAAATTCAAATGTCATGTATCCATAAAAATATGTAATAGTATGCAAAAAATTTTTGTGTAGAATACACTTTTTTTTTGTATGTAGTAGCAACTTTATAGGAAAAAGACCTAAGAGAACATCTTTTTGACATGGATTATGGCGCTCTCTTAATACTGGGCTAAGGAAAATTGATGTTTCTCCCAGTAATTTATATGTTTCTCGCAGTAATTTATCGTTTTTTCTTTGTCGCACAAATAGTATTTTTGTATCTTCTGCCTATGCTCTAACTTTTGCCCAGGAAACTGCCGTAATGAAAATTGGCCTTTAAAGGCAGGTGCCCATTATTCTTAACTTTAGAAAGAGATGTATAGAGTATACTCTTAATAGGAGAGAAAGAGCAAAATGATTAAATTTATATTAAAAATTTTGACAAAAAAAAATTACATAACCTTATTCTTAATTTTTAAATTTATATTTCGCGAATTTTTCAATTCAAAGTTAAAATTTTATTAATTTACAATAAATGATAAAATTTTAATCAATTGCAAATAATTTTAAATAAAAATTCGTTCATCAAACGATAATATAAAATGTTTTTTTTCTTTGTTTACATTCTCTTGTTTGTTTACAAAATTCAAATGTCATGAATCCATAAAAATATGTAATAGTATGCAAAAAATTTTTGTGTAGAATACACTTTTTTTTTGTATGTAGTAGCAACTTTATAGGAAAAAGACCTAAGAGAACATCTTTTTGCCAAGGATTATGGCGCTCTCTCAATACTTGTCTAAGGATTATGGATAACTCTCCAAGGAATATGGATGTTTCTCCCAGTAATTTATCGTTTTTTCTTTGTCGCACAAATAGTATTTTTGTATCTTCTGCCTATGCTCTAACTTTTGCCCAGTAAATTGCCGTAATGAAAATTAGCCTTACGCTGATAGCATATTATAGACCCGTAGTGTGAAAAGGATATTATTAAAAATTTAGTTTATTAAATAAATAAAAACTATAGATATTATTCAAAATATTTTCAATATTCAATTTACATTTAAAATTTGTCCGATAAATCATTTAATTCTAATGGATTTGACTTATATTTTTTCGAATTGTAGCTATATTTTCAACATTTATTTCATTGTCTGAGGCTTCGAAAAATAGTTCCATCGAAGTCATTGCAATTAGTTTTATTTTTATTCAAATAAAACGCCTATTAAATTTTTTTTTGAAAATTAAACTTAAATGTCAATAAATACTTCTATCACTCAGTTACATTGATGCATGCAATAGGAAATTCCATTAACAAAAAATAATTCACAATAATATTCATGAAATAATCAACACAAAGTTGACAAGCGACATTTACAATATCGATATATAATCGATTCATATGGTTTAGGCGATAAATGTCGTTTATCAACCAATGGTTGACACTCGCATGGCACCTTCAAAAGAGGAAGAAACTATTTTACCTTTCTTACCTGCAACAGATTAAAAACTTGTAAACATTGGAAAAGTTAAATTGTGCGTAGGTATTCAAATATAAGGAGTTGTCATATTTTGTTTAAAACTAGTTGATCAATAGATTTATTATATGTATTTTAAAATGAACTAATAGTGATTACTTTATTATTAACAGATTAAATTTATAGTGTGTGTTGTACCCAATTAAATTTTTTTTTTAACATACATATTATATACATACATAAAGTAATAATTTTTAAATAAAAAAATTATTAAAAAAAAAACTTGATTTCAAAAGGAATCGAACTCACATCTCTCTATCAAAATAGAAAATATTTTATTGTGAATTTATTTTTCCACTCACTCGCGTTCAGCAGGCAGATGGTATATAAAATCAAAAACATTTCTTATATATTAGAGTTATTGCAAAAGATTTTTTTTGTTCACCCTTATTTTTATCAATTTAAAAGTTCATCGTCCCTTTTAAAAATTACCTTAGTTTTGTCAATAAACAGCTAACAAAAAAAGTACCAGGTAAAATAAAATATACAAAAAAAATTGTAAAAAAAAATTAAAAAAGTTACATGCACATTTTAATTTAAGTTTTACAACTCACAGACTATTTCTGGGATTTTTTATATAAATATTTCTGGGAAAACTGCAAAAAGCATACTTACCTGGCGCAGAGGTTTTCTGTGATCAACAAGGCAGATACTCCGTGGTGAGGTTTTGTCATTGCACTTAGACGAGATTGACCCACGCGATTATTCCTAATGTGAATAACTCGTGCGTACAATTTTTGTTAGCCGGGAATGGCGTTCGCGCCGTCCCGACCATAAATATTTTCAAATTAAAATAATTGTAGTAGGATAAGGAATAGCCAATAGGTTGACGTTGGAGTAAGTTTAACGATTTCAGTAATCAGTTAAATTTAATGTACTCAAATTCATTATAGTGATTCCTGCGTATAAAATATATTGTCAGATCTGCGGTTGAAAGTTGTTTCTGTTTGTGTCTTTTTAGTATGTTCTTGAAAGTAATGATAATTGATATCCAGAAATCAGAGTTACAAATACAATACACTCACTAGGTTCTAACATTAGATTAAAAATTTTTTGATCTTTATTTGTTCACTAACACATCACTCAAATCTTTGTTTTTTATACTACAAATCCCCATAAGGATCGTATTGTCCAATCGATAATCGCTTATCAAATAGTTAAATCACCATTTTTATACCCGTATAACTATAGGTCAAAAGAGTATACTAAATTTGCCATTACGTTTGTAACGCAGAGAAGAAGGAGGGGCTAGATATAGACGCAAAGATGTGGTTCGAGTACCTGTCATACATCTTCTTTTATATGGGCATTACCTCATACAGTCATACCTAATTAAGGTGGGTGTCTGAAATTTTGCCAAAAATATTTTTGTTTTACTGCCAAAGTTTGTGCAAAATTTAGTTGGAGTAGTGGAAGATGTTCGAAGAGCTGCCTTTCAACTTATATTTTATTTTGGATGATATATGAATTTCTAACCGGATTATATAATGTCCATATGGGTATCTCAGAGTTGACACAATCTACTATTCTGCATTCTTTCTCGTTTTTTATAAGAAATTGTTTTTTTTCACTAATCACATTTCTTAATTTCAGAATTTGAAGAGGTTTGGGAGTAATGGCCATATTTTCCATTCACTTTTCTGAAAATAAACATATAAATATTAAATATAAATTAAATAACATTAATTTTACATATTTTTATATATTAATTTTGTTTTATTTTTTTTTAATTTTTTATTTTTTTTTTTATTTTATATACATAATGTATATGATTTCATTTATATATACATGCATATGTATATACTTTTAGTAAAAAATGCGAAGTCACTGATTGATAAATAATATTACAATATTCATTTTTATTCAGTATTATATTTTTTTAATGCAATACAATATTTTGTCAAAAATTCTTTTTGAAAAATTAAATTTTCAACTTCATTATCTTTTGCGATATTTTTTTTTTTTAATTATTTTTAATTAAATAATTTTTATAATTTTTCAATAATTTTCTAAAATATAACATATTTTTTTTTTGTGTATGTGTATTTGTGGTTGTGTATTTGTGTGGCTGTAAATTAATCAACTCAAATTTTTCCTTCGTATTAATATTAATATAAATTACAAATAATATCATTATTTATTTAAAATTATAAATTTTTTAGTAAAATAAATAATTTGAAAAGTTTAATTAAAAAACTAAAAAAATGTCAATAGAATCGAATTTAATTAATATTTTTTATTATTATTATTATTCATTTAGATAATCAACAATTAAATAACTAAACTATAATAAAATTATATTAGGGGCCGAGAGGTGTAGTATGAAGCCATTTGGCTTATTATCCGAGGGAATGCGATTTCGATTCCCATACAACAGGTAATAAATATTTAATTTACAATATCAGCTTTGTGACCAAATGTGTAAAGTAAAATATAAAATATAAACAAAATAAATAATGCTAATTTATAAAATTAACAAATAGAATATTAGCCATGTCTGAAAATGAAAGACATGCTTCACTCCCTTATTATCACATAAATTATAACGTGGTAGGGGCCTGTTTATGAATAAATAAATAAAAAGGTTTTTTGAACACCCTTATAAAATTATTAAAATACAATATGAAAAAGTACATTTAATTTAAATCCAAGTTGAATAAAAGTATAACCTATTGAAATAATAATTTTAAAGCACTTTGCTTGCTTAAAAGGTTTAAGACAAAAAATTTTTTAAAAACAAAAAATTATTAATATTGTAATCTTAATTGAAACAATTGAAATGTTTAAATAAAATTATTAACGGATGATTAAAACAACATATGATTGATATTAAATTCATATTTAATAGAAGGTTTAAAAAATTAAATCTTTAAAATTAATATTGTTGTTTTATTGCATAAAATAAACAAAAAAAAACCAGTTTTTTAACGAATATTACCTATAGTGAAGATATAACCCAAATCTTGTTCCATATGAAATAGTAAAGTATCGTTATTTACAACAGCTAGTCTACAAATTTATGTAACGAAAATTAGATGATTATTGTACACACCTACATTCCATTTCAGTAATAAACATTAAAAGTATCAAATTGAAAATAAACCAAAATTTATATTTTCAAATAAATAATGATATTAATTTTATTTTTTATTTAAAATTTTGTATTAATTATTTTCAAATTTTTCCTATCTATGCAAGCGAAGATTTATTAAAAAAAAAAAAAAAACAAATTAAAAATTAAAAAAATAAATTATAAATCTTCTGATGCTTCTTTAATTATTTTTATTTTCTGTTTTTTTTTTTTTAGCTTAAATTTTCACATCAATTTTTATTAATAAAAGTATTTTTTTTTTTAAATTTTTACTTTATTTATAATTATAAACAACAATTATCACGAATACTTGTATAATACATTCACGTTTTGTTTTTTTTTTTTTTTTTTATAATTAAATTTTATTTTGTAGCAATTTTTTTTTTAAATTTTTTTATTGTAATACATTTTTTTTTTAATATTTTTTTATCGTAATTAATAACTTAATAAACAATAAATAATTTCGAACAAAAATATCGAACTCGTAACTTTTCATTTTCATCAAAACTTTTTTTTTTTTTTTTCTATAATATATTTTATTTATATAAATTTAAGGAAATAAATATTATTTAATTTTAATTTTTTTGTTTTAAATTAATTTTTAATATATAAACTATGGACCAATTTATTATATTATTCTAACTACAACGATGTACATACTAAATAAAAAAAAATTAATTGAATAAATTAAAATTAAAACTTAAAAATTTTGGGAGATTTTACTTAATTTAAGTTTAAATATGGAGTAATTAAAAATATATACAATTTCAGGGCATCAAATACAAATAATTAATATATTAAAACGTTTTCAAAATTAATATTAAATTATAATATGTATGTATATATATATATATATATATATATATATATATATATATCTTAATTGGCAAAAACGTTCGATAAATAAAAAATTCGTTAGTCTTTTGTTTTAATTTGAAATTTAAATTTGATGGATAAATCATTATTGTATATTAATAGATTTTTGTAAACAATCCTTTGTAATTTTTATATTTGCAATTGTATCGTAACATCTTTTTTCAAAATATATCCAGTTAATATTCGAAATGATACTCTAATTTCTAAAATTAAAAAAAAAACCTTTGTAAAATTAGAATAAAATTTTATTTTAAATACATATTGATTAAATAATAAGAAACTTGTACATATTGTACAAATGTATTAAAACGTTATAAAGAAATATTTTAATTTTCAGATTAAAATAATTGTTTTAATTTAAAATATGAAATATGTATTGTATTGAATAATAAAAAACATATAAGTATTTCATGATAAATATATTACAAAATTGAATACTGTAATAATCCGAATTAGTTGAAAGTTCTTACATTAAATAGAAATTTCTGGATATATGAACTGAATGCGTAATTCAACAAAAAGGGTTTAAAAAACTGAAATTATAAACAAGACCCTACTTTAAATTTATTAATTTTAATTAGAATTAAATATTTTTATTTAATATATTATTAATTATAAGTTTTTTTTTAAATTGTATAGAAATTAAAGTAAATCACAACCATTAACAATTGCGGAATAAGAAAAATTATAGATATTAAATAGATTAAAAAAAAAGAGGATCCTTTAATGTTTTTGTTTACTGCACACATTTCTTGTTCTCAACTGAAATGATAGAAGCTAACAAAACATTACGAAATTAAATAATATGTTACATATATATATATAACCGTTTTAAATTAAGTAATTCATTATACAACAAAAGTTTTTTCTTTATTTCCTTTAAAATTATTTATAAAATTTAAAAATATATTTTTGCATTACATAAATTCGGATTTATTAAAAAATAAAATGAAATTTATAATATGAAATTTTTGGTTTAGAAAAAGCAAGTTAATTAAAACGAAATTCAAATTTGTCAATAGTTTGCAGTTAAATTAAAAATTTTGATTAAAATTCTTTAACAAAATACTTTATAAAATTTTGACCTAAATAAAATTGAACTAGAACCAAATGGTTCATATTTTTAAAAGGTTTCAAATTATTTTATTTTTATTATTTATTAAATTTTATCCACATTTATTAATTATCAGAGTATTTAAGATACTTAAGTTAAATATTATAAATTAAAAAATAATCAAACATTAAAATTTTTAATACTAAATTTTCAAAAGTTTTTAAAAATGAAATAAAAGACAAATATAAACAGTAAGTAAAAAAAAAATTTATTTTCATATAATTAAATAATAAATATATTATTGAATAATAGTTAAAAATAAAAACAAATTTAAAAATTATATTTTATAAATCAAAAAAAAAAGAAAAAGACAAAAAAATACACTTTAATACAAAACAAATTTAAACTTATATAAATAAAATATATAACATGGAAATTTATTCAATACATTTCCATTTTAATTATGGCTTTTTACAAGAGCTTTTATTTTTGTTTTTTATTTTAATTAATTGAAATGAATTAATCTTATAGAAATATATAAAATTATAATTGAATTATTTTTTTTTATATATTATTTAAAGATCTTTATATACTGTCAGGATTATTTTTTACAATTAGTTCATTTATTAACATTTGTTTTGGAAAAAAATCTTGATTATCTTACTGTTTTAATTTAAAACTTGGAAGCCGATATTTGATTGAAAGTGATGATTTATAATTAAAAAAAATAAGTCCATAATACAACAATAGACCTTAAAGCTTTCATAGTAAACGTATATCTAAAGATCATCAATTAATTCAATGGATTAAATAAATCCTTAAAAACCCTTCGCGATATTTAAAAGTATCTTTTTTTTGATTTGTAGATATTTTTTTTAATGATTACCAAAATTAATTATTTGAAAATAGTGGGATAAATTTAGCTCTTTTTTTATTACTAATTGAAATAAATTTGCAAAATTTTCTAATTCTGTATTGGTTTACCAAAAACATTTTTTTTTGTATATTTATGCACATGATCTTATACTTTTTCAATTAATATTCATATTTCTTTTATATGTACTTTACGTATTTAAATTTTGAAACTTTTTGGAATCTCAATATAATAAATAATAAAATCATTATTGAAATGGATAAAATTTATATCATATAAGATTAATTCAAATCAACATACGTTATGGCGAAAACTTAAATTCTTTATTTATTTGACATTAAATTAATTTTTTTTTGTATTCATTTTTGCCATTTACTTTATTAAATTATTTCTAATTATTAGAATTAAAAAAAAAAGCATAAAATATTAACACAGTTGATTTTAAAACTCATGTTAAAAAAAAACAAAATCAAATTTTTTGATTAATACATGGGTTTAGATTTAAAATCTCCTATTAATAATTTCAAATGTTTTTTAAACGAAATAAAATGGCACTTAAAAAAAAAATGTAAAAAATAAAACATGTATAATTTAGTTCTTTTTAATTATTGTTTCATTAATTTCTTTAAAATTTAATTTTTTTTTTTTTACATTTTTACTTTTATACAATTATATTTTTTTTTTTTTTTGAGCATTTTAATATACTTTATAATTGTTTTAAACTGAGTTCTAATTTTTTAATTGATTTTACAAAAAAAAAAAATACAACTCGGTTCACGATTGTTTTATTTTGTTAGTGAAGTAGTTTTTTTTTTAAAGTAAATTAACAGAATTTAAAAACATAAAAATTTTGTGCAATACTGAATAGTGCGATCATACATACATTTATATAAAAAATCTTTGTTAAAATTTATATTTTTTTAAAATAAAAAGATTTGAATAGATTCTGATAGATAAAGTAACTTTAAAATGTATCTTTAAATAAAAATTAAAAAATGTAAAAAAAAAACAAGAAAAACTTGTAATTGTTTATATTATTTACAAAATAATTAAAAGTTGAACCAAATAACTTAGTAGTTAATATAATTTTTTATTAAATTGAATCACTAATTAATTTCTTCAAAAAAAAGAAAGGGATAAAAATTAAATAGCAGATGTTCTTTTATAAAAATATAAAGATGTGACATATTAATGTTACTTTAATCACAAAATATCTAATATTACTGGTGAAAGAAATAATTCATTAAATGCTTTTTAAAAATTGCTATTTAAATGCTGGGTAATTGAATCTATATTTAACCTAGGTTTTTCTTTTCTATAATGAATTTGTTTTTTTTTTTTTTTTTTGTCTTTTTACAAAATGTCCTGTATTTAGTATAAGAGTAAAATATCAAAAAGCATTTAATTGTGTTTTCCAATACACCATTTTTTTTTTTATTTAAGATTGTTGTGCAGAAAGCTTAACGTTTTTTTTTTTTTTGTATTTAAATAAATATTATGATAATTTTTATGAGATTACAAAAAAACAAAAAAAAATAGACATCAAATATGATTTAGTATAATTGTTTTTTTTTTTTTTAGTTATAATTCTTATGATTTTTTGCTTTTCTACTTAGTTTAGTTTTTTCTATTAATATTAATTTGAGTTTTTGTATATTTTAGTTACTTGCATTTTTTTTCTTCGTTTTATTTTTATTTTCATCTAACAAAATATAAATTTAGAAATTTTTTTATATTTTTTTTTTTTTTTTTTTTTTATATTTTTATTCGTTTATTTTTTTTTTACTACACGTTTATAATACAAAGATTTTGTTTTTAGTTTAGACATTATAAGATATTTTGAATTTTATGTTTTTTTTTTTTTTTATAAATTTTAGTTATCTTTTTTTACTTTGTTTTATATTTAAATAGATTTGCTATAAGCAAATTGGACAAGATAATACACAGTTGAAATTTTATTTTTTTTTATTTCTACAAATCAAAAATTAAAAACAAAAAAGTAAATGTTAAATAAAACAAAATAAAAAAAAAATGTTCGCTTTTATTTTTAAAACGCTTGCATTTTACTTATTTATATAATAATTAATTAATTTTATTAAATATAATCTACATTTTTTTATTTTCTTTGATTTTTTTTTGGTATTTTCTATTAAATTTTTTTTAAGTATTTTTACACTTTTTTTTTTTTTTTTTTTGCTTTACCTTTAAATTTTGAATTGGACACAATCATTAATTTTAATATTAATTAAATGATTTAATGAGTTTTATTTTATTTACAATATTATTTAAAAAGCATGAAAGAAATCGATATAATTATCAATTTTTTCATTAATGATTATCAAATATAATTATGAAAAAATTATTTTTTAAATATGTTTAATCAAATACGGACCTAATAAACAGCTAATACTTGTATAAAAGATATTAAACATTCATTGGTTTTATATCATAAGATATTAAATTAAAAATTTTGTTTATTGTTTAAAATAAAAGTGAAGCTAAAATTATTAAATTTAAACAAATTGAATATAATGATTTGGGTGATCAAATTTTAAATATATACAATGAATTCAAATTGAAATAAAATAAAATGGATATATAAAAAAAAAATTTGAATGATTATATTCAATTCAAAAATATATAGATAAATTCGTTTTTAATTTCTTTATTATCATTAGTTTCTGTCTAACTGCATTTTATATTCTTAGTAGCTAAAAAAATTTAATTTATATTATTAATTAATCACAAGCTCTTATTTATTTTTTTTTTTTTTGTTTAAATTAAAATTTAATAATAATTATTATTTATTAAATATACACCATTAATTAAGATTAATTTTAACAACAAATGTTTTGTAGCTATTTCTTAATTTTTATTTGCTTTTGCTTTTTTTTTTTTTTTTTTTGTTAATAGTAGTAGTTTTAGTGTTTATTTCTGGAAGGAAATAAAATAAAAAACAATATTATATAAGAATATGTGCTTTTTCAACGATTGCTTTTTGTTTTAGATTCTTAGTTAGGATATAAATATGTATTAAGAAAATTTGATTGGCTTGAATTAAAGTAATTTAGAACTAGGTATATTGATATAGAAAAGTTTCGAGAAAAAAAAAAAGAATGACGATGATGAATTTTAATGTATACATGGATGTGTGTTAAAATAATAATTTAAATATATAAGATATAGTCGCCATTTCTTTTCTTTTTTAATATATTGCAGTTGTTTTATTCTTAAAATATGATTAAATAAATGCATTTTTTTTGCAATTATTTGCGTTTTAAATTAAAGTAATATAAATCGTTTGAATACTAGTTAGATTTAACTTAAATTTTGTTTATAACAATTAGTTTTGGTATTAATTAGCATCCTTTATGATTAATCAAGTAAAATATGATGATTATAAAAAACTAAGGCTTTCTCTAACTGATGCCATTCTTACGATTTTTTTATTTTGCATTTTGTCAAATATAATTTGAGATTCAATTGTTTGAAATGTTTCTAATGTTGTATTCAAATTACGACTTCTATTACGATTTACACAAGAAATTATAATAAGTTAATTATGTAGAACACAAGCGTATTGATTTTTAAATATTTTTTTTTTTTTCATATTATTACAAAGAAGAAGAAATTAAATATATATTGGGTTTTCTTGACCAGTTAAGAGACGAAACATTGATGTTGGCATTGTCTTCATAAGGATCTAAAAATGAAATAAAAAAAAATATGTTAATAAATTTGTAAATAAAAATGTTTAAAACAAATTTATAGTTTTTATTATGATTACATACTTCTCCAACAGATGTTGCTAACAAATTTACTATTTTTTCATGGGGAACAGCAACAACACTCTGATTATTAATTTCAATTATTCTATGTCCTACACGTACACCGCCTCTTTCGGCAATACCACCTCTTAATAGACTGCAAATCTGAAAGAATTAACATTTTAAATAAAAATTCCATTTTAATTCTTATATTTGCTTATTTCTTATATTATTATATTTGCTTACCACTCCGTTTTGTACACTAAAACCCAATTGATATTTCGTATTCGGTCGTTTAATTTTAACTTCAACAACTGGTGGACAAGGCACAACCGTAAATTTCACAGCAGTCTGATTTTTAGTATTTCGTATGTACGTTTGACATGTTGATAGTGGTAAACCAACTAAACTCATACCATTTATAGCAATTAATTGATCACCAATATTTAATTGACCACAACGAGCTGCAGCACCAGATGACATTAAATTAGCTATTACAACAGTTGGTAACATTGAACCCCAACCACTTTCTACAATTACAACACCTAATATTTCACCTTTAGCCTTAGGCACAACCACTTCTTTTTGTAATTCTTTTTTAGCAAAAATTTCCAATTCATCACCAAAAATCTCTTGACTATTTAATACTTCTTGATAATCCATTTCTTTAACGAAACTATGATCTTCAATACCGTTTGCCTTTAAAAACTCCATATAAGCTACTTGAAAAGCTTGTCCTATAGATTGAGCTATAAATTGTGCTTCATCACTTTCAAATACATGACATATCATTTTTGGCGTCCGATTTGGTTTAACATTATCATCACTTTCAGAAGGAACAAAACGTCGTCTTGCCATTAAAACTACTAAATCTCCAATATCAGCTATATAAGAAATAGTACGAAGTGCATGGTCCATCATAATTTCTTTTAAATCTGTATTTAAAACCATAATTTTTTCAGTCGATATAAACAGATCTACTTCAGTACTGGGTTGGTTTTCACCCTCAGGAGCCTGTTTAAATAAAATAAATTTTGATTATTAATATTTAAAATATTCAATTAACAAAAAATTAATTAACAAAGAGGCGAAAAATTTTATAATCTTTTTTTACTAACAATGTAAATATACCATTTTGTGCAAATAATTAATTTAAATAATCGTGGGGTGCAAGAATAAAAAAAAACGAAATTATTTAAAATTTTTATGATGACATTAAATTAGTCATCATATTTACATGAAAATTGTTGATACATTATTATTCTAGCAAAAAGAACTACAATTAGTAAAAGAATATCAATAAATTATAAATTCAAATCTGCTACAATAATTTAAAACTATATAGGTAGTATATATAGTGTAGTGTATATATTTGCAAATTAAACGAAATTATCTTAATTCGTTTATTTTGTCCAGTTATGGAAAATAAATTTTTCAAAACATAAAAACATGAAACAAAAATATGAAAAAAGGAACAAGTACTAATATGGATTAAAAATATAAGACGCACATTACATATGATTACTTACCAGTGCCTGATTTATTTTAATAAGTTTTGTTAGCATGTTAGAAAAAAATAAATGAATTTAATATGTTAATGGCGTATTGATTTATTTAAAAATTAGTTATTTCAATTCAATCTGTTTAAGATTTTAAGAGATATATTTAAACAAAAATATGTTACCTTAATTCTGGAAACAGCTTCTTCAGCTTGCATCATTCTTGTTGATTTCGTTGGTTGCCCCTCACATACTAATTGAGTTGATCCTAAATAACGTGCTCTAAAAAGAACACCTTCAATCAACACTGCAGGATCCAGGAGTGCTAAATTAAAAAATAATTTATTGTTATTTGACATTTTTATTGATTATTTCCAAATTATTCATAATATTGTTTTTTATTAAAATTTTTTTTTAATTTTTAAATCATAGAATAAAAGACTCAAATATAGAAAAATATAGAAAGACGACTTACATTTGGTGCATTGATTTTGGGATTTTTGTAATTTTAATATTTATTTTTTTTAGTTTGTAGAAATTTTATTATTGTTGTGCAGATAATTTTTGAGCGTTTATTAGTGTTTTTTTTTGTTATTTAATGAAAGCGTGGAAAAATTTAAAAAGTTATTTTAGTTTTTATGTTAACATTTCTAAGATAGGAATTAGTGAAACCAAAAAATTGAGGAAGAAAATTAAAATATAAATTAAAAATATAAAAGAACATAAAATATTAAAATAAAATTTTAAGTATAAAATTAATCAATGTACCTTCTTTATTACGAGATTTTGATTTCTTATCACCATTTAATGAATCTTTTTTAGATTTAATAGAACTAGTTGGACTTGTTTTAGTAAATTGTAATTTTTCAGGTGATGTTATTGTTAAGTCAGAGGAACCAACAATATGACAATGTTCAGGTGATGTTGGTGTCAAGGCTGTACCGATACCTTGACGTATTGTAGCTGAAGAAAATGTTTGAGCTTTAACTATTGCATTTGCACTACCTGTCGTAACTGATGCAGCTGTTGAACCAATTGTTGTCAATGTTATACCAGATAAACTTGTTGGTGATTTTAAATGTGATGCTTTCAACCATGGCTAGAAAGATATTTTGTAAAAATCAAAAACAAATTAAATTAAATTGATTTTATTTTTGTTATACCTTTTCATCAAAAAAATCTTGGTCATCAGATCTTTGTTGCCCTAATAAACGATCAGTTTCTAGATCTGTATCAGCTTCTTCTTCATCATGTCCATTGCCCGGTGTTGATGAGTCTTTTTTATTTTCTAATTGTAAATTTGTAAGATTAGATAAATTTTCTTGTGATGAATTATTTCTTGGTATCCAAACTGGAGATTCATGCCCACCTTGAAGTACTTCATCGCAATATTTAGATTTTGATTCTTGCAATGCCTTTGTACGTTGTAATGCAGATCGAATATCTTTTAACGCTTCTTGAATATCCTGTGATTCAGTTATGTCCGCTGTTAAAGAATTTGATGGTATTGATTGTATTATTGTTGCTGCTGCGGTTGCATGTCGGTGAGGTGCTGGTGCAGGTGGTGGTGGAGGAGTTGATTGAGATAAAGCTTAAAAATATTTTATTTTGATTATAAATGACATTACTTTTAAAATGTTTAACAAATTCATAAAAAAATTTCACTCACTTGAAGAAAATATTGCTTCGAAACTATTTTCTTTAACATTTTTAATATTATTACTATTATTTGTAATCACTATATTATTAGAATTATTACTAGTCAGTTCAACAATAGAATTATTATTTCCAGTAGAATTTGTTATTGCTGATGTTACTGATGATATTGTATTTAATGTGACAGCCGACGATAAATTATTTGTTATATTGATTGAGTTTGAAGTATCATTATTTGTTTTTCGTAAATTATTTGTATCCATATTCTCCACAGGAGCCATTTCTAAATAATTTTTTTCAATGACAGCAGAAGATAAATTATTTTCTGTATCTGAAGCGTGTCCACTAGACAAACCATCTTCTAATACAGGCATACTAGTATACAATTTACCAAAATCGGTTGGACAATTAATATCATTTGATAAACTATCTAAATCACCACAGTTCGAATCATAATCAGTTGTTTCAGGTGATAAAGTAAAATTTCTTGAATGTCTTCTTAAATTGGCTTCTAATTCGGTATCTGCTATATCACCAGAACTTCTACTATTAGTATCAATGTATAATTCGATATCATTATTTTCTGTGTAGTTTTCATACTTCTAAAAAACAAAATTTTTGTTTAGCACTCACTATTAGTACTATTGAATAACAAATTCTTTAAACAAACCTGTTTTCTGGGCGATTTGTGCACCATATATTCTTCATTTGGTATCCTAGCTAATCTTTGACCGATATAAGCCTGTTCAGCCTTTTTCTCTTCACTCCTATTATTATAATCTTGATTTGTATCCTTAAAATAAAATAAAATATTTTTGTCCAAATATGTAATTATAAAATTTGAATTGCAAATAACTTACAGTACTCGCTAAGTCATCACTTTCATTTAAATCACTAAATTTTCTTTCATCATCATTATTAGTACACTTAAAAAATTCTTCTAAAACTTTTCTAGTTTCTGAAAATTCATATAAATAATCAAAAGTAGGAGTCTTTGGTTTAATAGATTCGTTATCATCTTTGCTATCTTTATTGATAATGCTACTAGTTCCTAAAACTGAGAGATTGAGTGAAGATTTATTATCATTTGTTTTTTCGCTAGCGTTATCATCACTAGCATCCATATCAATTAAATTAGGAGATTTATTTCGTTCTTCTTGTACAACATTTGGTGAAATCCTTTGTGGAAATCCTGGTGGTCTTGGAAACAACGAAGGTGATCTAATATTTCCATTATTACCACCTATGGAATTCGTATTAGAATTATAGTTTTTATACGGTGATTGCTCTTGTTGATTAAAACTTCCTATTCGACGTGGTGAACCTTCATATTCAGCTATTGGTAATTGTCCAATCATTTTTGTAACCTTTAATACATCTTCACTGCTCATACAACAATCACTATTTGATTTCATCCAATTTGTATCTATATCATCAAATACAACAATCTCACCTCCTCGAATTAAATTTGCACCAGATGTACCCAAATCGGTGGGTGAACCAGCACTTGTGAGCATTTGTTGCGGCATTGTATTTTCTATTCTTTCATTATTACCACTAATATTATTTGTTCGATTATTTGGTGGATTATTTTCATTGGTGGTTTCTAATAAACTAACAGGACTTCGACCTACACGAATTTGTTGGTGTTGATGTAATTGCATTGAATAACCTAATGGATCAGTTAGATCCGGAGAATTTAATACTGTACTAGCTGGTGTTGTATTTGGACTACGTTTTCTCATTTCCCAAACATAACGTTCTTGGGGTTTATCATATTTTTCATATAGAGCCGCTACCACAGCCGTTGATGTTTCATTACCGCTACCTAATTTCGATGTAAAACTATTTAAATTTTGTCGAGGAATTGAGAAACCAGCACCAGTTAAACCGCCTCCACTATTTGTAAATTGTGATTTATCTCCTTCCATATTCATTTTATAATTTATCTGTTAATTTTGTTTTATATTATTTATCTTTTGATTATAGTGATGTTTTAAAATAGATTGTGTACCGGTTGCAAAATACTTTTTTATTATTGCAAAAGTATTTTTGATTGATATATTTAAATATTGCTTTTAGGCAAATTTCATGAAAACAGTTATCAGGTTCTAAAAAGATATTAATTTAAAATTATTTTAAAGTTACAAAAAAATGTATGTATATATATATTAATTTTATGCAAATTTTTAAGTTTCAAGGTATAGTTAAACTTTTACGAAATATTTATCGAGTAAAATTATAATTAAATATTGTTTTACATCAATTAATGACTAGAGCTATATACTCTCACACTAAATAATTAATCATCGATTTTGGTTTGTTTAATTTAATTAATTACATCTATTCGAGTATGAAAATTTATTAAAGAAATAGGAATAACAATAAAAATAAAATTCAAAATTCATGACAAATCAATTTGGTTTGAAATTGCAAATATTAGTAATTTTGTTTAATTGTTATTAGGGTTTACGTTAAACCAATTTTTTCGTCTTTCCCTTCCCTTGTTTTTTTTTTTCTATTTGTATCTGGATATTTTCTAGCATACCTGTATAATTCAACGCGCAATAGACAAAAATGAAAAAAAAAAAAATTATAACACCTTTTTAAATAAAGTCTATCACCATTAACCACCCTATTAAATTAATATTCTTTTTTTTTCAGCAATTGTTCATTTACACTATTGAATTTTCTAAAGGAAAAGTTCTAATGTTTTGATTTATATTTTATAGTATATTTAAAACTTTAGTTTCTTCCTTTTTACTTTAAAGTAATTATCTTCATGACATTGAAAAACTTAGATCATCATTAAATTTTTAAGTTTTTTTTTTCATGTATTTTTAAGTTTCTTTAATATGAATCATTTTTAATGATTTATTGTTCTTATTATGCAAAAAATAATTAAGTGTTTTTTTTTTGTCAAATCAATATGTTAGAATAAAAATTGCAAAAAAAGTTTGTATGATATTGAAAGAAAAATTTTAGAAAAACTTTTATAACAATCCCTTACTTAAAAGCAAAAGACCTTGACATTATTTCCACCACCTTAAATTTATTTTATTATATATTTAAAGGAATTAATTTAACTTTTAAAATAATAGACAAAAATAAAAATAGAAAAAAAAATAAAGACACGCAATTAGTTTTTACACCAAAAATTTTTAAGAGAAAAACACTACATTATTTCATACGATCTTCCATAATATAAAAATCGATATTCATAAAATTTTTTTTAAATTTTTCAAAATTTGAATCAATGTTTATGTATTTAACAAGTCTTTTCATTTTATATATAAATAATCTATTCACTGACCATTTTTGTAATGCTTTTAATCCTTATTTTGTACAATTTAAATACATATTTTTTTTTTCTTCAATTTTCTTTTCAACATAAAAACTTTTTACGCGACAGAACATGAAACTTTTGACAGTTGTAAGGGTACAAAAAGAAAAATTGAAAGAATCAACTGTCAAACTCGAATCCAGTTACATTGACAATTGAAAAATTTATTTGGTAATATTATACGGTAGGGTTTGTGAATTGTGTTTCTAAGATATGATTTTACTTGGCTAATATTTCACTTAACATCTACGTAACGAGATTATACTTGACATACTTGTAGATTATACTTGTAAAATAAAAGTTAGATGCTTTGTTTATCTTAAGTTATCTAATTTAATTAATGGCTTGTTTACAATGTCGCTCTTATGTCGCTTTCATTCTGCTCTCATTACGTAGTCAACAAAGGTGTTCATAATGAAATGTACATGACAGCGTTTTTTGACATTATTTTATTTACAAATTTCATGAATTAAAAAATATGCAATACATAGCTTAAAGTTTATTGTATAGATATTTTGAATAATGCAATGATATTATTTAACCCAAGATACAAAAAAAAAATAAATAATTTTACTAGTTTTTTATTCTGATAATGTTTTTTAAATTCAATAAAAAATATTCTTCAAAGTTTAATTATTTGACATTTGAAAACGTAGAGAAAGCGAAAAAATTAAAAGTTCAATAACTTTTTTAATGAATGCG